>CM021698.1:127411090-127471009 GCA_011074415.1 Stictonetta naevosa | reverse complement strand
TCCTTTCCTTTCCTTTCCTTTCCTTTCCTTTCCTTTCCTTTCCTTTCTTTTCCCTTCCTTTCCTTTCCTTTCCCTTCCTTTCCCTCCCTTCCTTCCTTCCCTCCTTCCTTCCTTCCTCATCCTTTTGCCAGCATGCCCCACATTTGACATGCATAGCAATAACAAATTCTGTTCACTAAATGAAGGAACAAAAATCTGGACTGAAAGGCAAGAATGGTATGCCTGCAATTATGCAGCACATCTTTTAATTTCTCTATGTTCCTTTTATTGCCATTAGTTCAAGACTATGTTTAATTACCTGTAAGAATTTTGTGTTTTATTCTTCAATCATAGTCAGTTGTGGATACAACTTTACTACATTCTTCAAAGGACACATATTAAAATAACTCATTGTCAGTACCATAAATACAGCAGAAGCTATTAAATAACTTATATGTGGAATGTTATCCATAAATATTTATATATATATATATTACAAAAGGTGCATAATTTAAATAAGAGAGTAAGCAGACACAGATTATTGTTTTGGTACTGAAAAAGTAGCTTATTTTCTCTAGATATCTTCACAATAGAATAAGGAATGTACTCTTTAATGTTGTTTTCACAATCAGAATCCATATCTAAATTTTTTACTTACCTGAAAGAAAATACATTTCCTACAAAAAGGATGTATTTTACTTCCCCAAGACAACACTGTTTAACATTCCATTTAAGAGTGGAACATAAGGATATTACTTCTTGCTCATAAATTATCATTTAAAAGGCCAAAGTAGTTCAGACACAATTTGAAGTGCTCTTCCAAGAATGATCTTTAAATGATCTTCAAATAACTGATTAATTTTAATTAATTTCAAACCTTTAAAATTTTAATGACTTCTATAAATAAGAATAAAACAATAGAGAAAATGTATTTATTTTTTTTCCATCATTCTACAGAATTCCAAAAAATAAATCTAACACAGAGAAAATGAATAAAAAAAAAAAAAAATCCATATCAGATTCTGATGTAATTCTATGAAACACTCCAGAAAGATTCCTGATATTGTTCCTGATATCTTCTTCTGGCCAAGTTGTCTTTTTATATAAGCTGGTATGTCTTTTCCCTTTCCCTTGGATATTTTCAGTGATGTATAGAGTACAACTTTATTCATCCACCTTGATCAAGCCTGCTTAAGATTTGTAGAAAGTTTAAATTACTGAAGCTTATTCAAAGTACAAAGGCTTTTCATTTGCTTTGGAGAAGTGAGGAGATATTTTATTATATATATGGCTTATATCTGTGCTAGGAATACTAGCACTGCAGTCTTATAACCTACTCAGACTTCAAAATATAGAATGTAAAATGACACTGGCTAGGTTGATCCTAGCCAACCTCTAAGCCCCTACCCTGTTGCTTACTCAGCACTCCCCAGCAGGATGGGGGAGGGAATCAGAAGTGCAAAAGTTATAAAACTCATGAGCCAGGGTAAACACAGTTTAATGGGTTAAATAAAGCTCTGCATGCAAGCTAAGCCAAATAAGAAATTTTCACTAATTCCCATCAGTAGGCAGATGTTTAGCTACTGGGGCTAATGCAGGGCCTCAACATACAAAGCAGGTACTTGGGAAAATGAACGACATAGCCTTTAATATCCTTCCTTCATCCTCCCTTCCCTGAGCTTCTATTGCTAAGCATAGCACCATAGAATCATAGAATTATTGAATATCCTAAGTTAGAAGGGTCCCACAATTATCATCAAGTTCGGTTCCTGACTCTCAGTCCTAGACTACAATAGCAGGCTTCACTCCTCTTGCACCGCAGCATATGCAACTTCACTGCTTCAAACAGCTATCTGGACAAGACAAATGGTGATTCATATAGCTTTCTGCCAGCATTCCTGACAGCAGTTCCACCAAGCCTCTCAGTGTTTTGGATCAGTGTCCTGAACTCCAGAGCAGCCAGAGCACCTCCTTTTCAGAACATTAGCCAAAATTAGATAAAATTAATGCTTACTGTGCTAACACCACTACAGGTACAAAAATTAACAAGCGTCAGAGCTTCAAAAAACTCACGAGGTTCTAGAACCCGGCTGCCAGCACAGTCATTACAAAGATGTTCCTGTGTATTGGGTTTATGTGGCAAGGGCTTGGTAGCAGTGGGGCTGCAGGGATAGCCTCTGTGAGCGCAGCCATCTGTGATGTCAGAACAGAGCCCTCTCCAGCTGGCTCCAAAAGGGACCCGCTGCTGGCCAGAGCCAAGCCTATGCTCTTTACACCTCTGTGAGAGCAGATATAACAAAGGGAAAAAAAAAATGCTAGGCAACAGCAGCTGGGAAAGAGGTGTGAGCAACAGCCCTGCAGACACCAAGGTCAGTGCAGGAGTAGGTGGGAGAGATGCTCCAGGCACCGGAGCAGAAGTTCCCCTGCGGGCTGTGGAGAGGCCCCTGCTGGAGCAGGCTGTCCCCCTGCAGCCTATGGGTCCCACATGGAGCAGATCTCCACGCTGCAGCCCGTGGAGGAGCCCCTGGTGGAGGAGGTGGATGTGGCCTGGAGGAGACTGCAGCCCATGGAGAGCCCCCACAGGAGCAGGCCCTGGGCCAGAGCTGCAGCCCGTGGAGAGGAGCCCACTCAGCAGCAGAGGGTCTGCTGCTGGAGCAGTTTGCTCCTGATGGACGGACCCTGTGGTACAGACCCCTGTGGGAGCAGTTCTTGAAGAGCTGCTACCTGTGGGACAGCAGTGGGGGGCGGGATGGGGGAGGAAGGTGGTTTTAGTTTGCTTTTAGTTTCTCACTGTTCTAGTCTACTAATAGTAGGCAATAAATTCTATGAATCTCCTGATGCTGAGTCTGTTTTACCTGTCATGATAATTGCTGAGTGATCTCCCTGTCTTTATCACAACCCCTGTGCTCTTTCCATCATGTTTTCTCACCCTTTTTCATTGAGGGGGTTAAGGTGAGAAAGCGGTTGTAGTGGAGTACAGCCACTCAGCAAGGTAAAACCACCACATCCTGTGATATCCAAGGTTAGATATGAGCTCTCTCAACTTCTTGCATATCCCCAGTGTACTTGCTGAGGGTGTTCCCCAGAGGTCCTTATTGGGGCCCATCCTTATGTATTTCTTTATTGATTATTTGGATGAGGGAATTGAGTGTAAATCAGTAAATTTATAGATTACACCTAATTGGGGGGGAAGTATCGATCTACCAGAGGGTAGGGAGGCCCTGCCGAGGGGCCTGGACAGGTTGGATTGATTGGCAGAGGCCAATGAGTTCAATATGGCTAAGTGCTGGATCCTCTACTTTGGTCACAACAACCCCATGCAACACTACAGGCTTGGGGGAGAATGGCTAGAAAGCTGTGCAGAGGAAAAGGATCAGGGGTGTTGGTCAATGCTTGTCTGAACATGAGCCAGCAGTGTGCCCAGGTGGCCAAGAAGGCCAACAGCATCCTGGCTTGTATCAGGAATAGTGTGGCCAGCAGGACCAGGGAGGTTATCATCCCCCTGAACTCAATTTTGGTGCAAGCACTTGTAGTGGGTTTATGTGGCAAGGTTTTGGTAGTGGAAGGCTGTGGGGGTGGCTTCTGTGAGAAGAGTCCAAAAGCTGCCCCATGTTAGATAGGTGCCAGTTTCAGCCGGCTCCAAAAGGACCCGCCACTGCCCAGTGACAAGCCAATAAGTGATGTTGTTTGTGCCTCTGTGAGAACAGATTTAAGAAAGGGAATAAAACTGCTGCACAACAGCAGCTGGGAGAATGAGGAGTGAGAAACAGCCTTGCAGACATGAAGACCAGTGAAGAAGGAGCTGGAGAACATACTTCAGGTGCTAGAGCTGAAGTTCCCCTACAGACTGTGGAGAGGGCTGTGGTGGAACTGGCTGTCCCCCTGCAGCCCATGATGTACCATGGCGGAGCAGATCTCTACACTGCAGCCCATGGAGGAGTGCATGGTGGAGAAGGTGGATCTGACCTGAAGGAAACTGCAGTCTGTGGAGAACCCCAGACTCTGTAGCCTGTGGAGAAGGCCCTACACAGGAGCAGGTGACCTGGCAGGAGCTGCCACCTGTGGGGGACTGACGTTAGAGCACTTGGCTCTTGATGGATGGTCCCCATTGTACAGACCCATATTTGGAGCAGTTCTTGAAAAGCTGCTGCCTGTGGGCATCCCACGTGGGATCAGTTTGGGAAGGACAGCATCCTGTGGGAGGGACCCCATGCTGGAGCAGGGGCAGAGTAAATGTGAAGGTGCGGCGAAGGCAAAGTGCTGTAGACTGACTGCGACCCCCATTCCCCTGTTCCCCTGTGCTGCCTGAGGGGAAGAGGTGGAAGAGGGTGGATGGGAGGAAGGTGTTTTTAGTTTGTTTTGTTTCTCACTTCTCTAGCTTGTTTGTAATAGGCAATTAATTTCTCTGATCTCCCAACACTGAGCCTGTTTTGCCCATGACGATACTTGTTGGGTGATATCCTTTTCCTTATCTCAGCTCTTGACCTCTTTTCATCATATTTTCATCCCCTTTTCCTTTGAGGAGTGGGAGTGAGAGAGCAGTTGTGGTGGAGCTCTGCTGCCCAGCTGAGTAAAACCACTACAGTACTGGGTTCAGTTTTGGGCCCCTCACTACAAGAAAGACATTGAGGCCCTGGAGCATGTCCAGAGAAGGGCTACAAAGCTGGTGAAGGGTCTGCAACACAAGTCTTATGAGGAGTGGCTGAGGGAACTGGGGTTGTTTAGTCTGGAGAAGCGAGGCTCAGGGGAGACTCTATTGCTCTTTACAGCTACTTCAGAGGAAGCTGTGGTGAGCTGGAAGTTGGCCTCTTCTCGTGGATAACTAATGATAGGACTAGAGGCAATGGCCTCAAGTTGCAGCAGGGGAGGTTCAGGCTGGAAATTAGGAGAAATTTCTTCTCAGACATTGGAAGGGGTTGCCTAGGGAGGTGGTGGAGTCACCGTCCCTGTGTATGTTTAAGGAAAGGTTGGATGTGGTGTTTATGGACATGGTTTAATGGGTAATATTGGTGGCAGGGGGACATTGAACTAGATGATCCTGAAGGTGTTTTCCAACCTTAATGATTCTATGATTCTATCCTATGATTTATTTTTTTGTAAAGGTGTTATACTGGAACTATCCGCAGATTGTAATTTTACTAACAAGGTTCAGAAACACATGGTGCTTAGTCCTCAGTTATTTCTACTTCAAGCTCATGAAAACAAAATAAAACAAAAGAAAACAATTGTATGACTACAAGTTAACATATCTTGCTTTAAGAGAGAAGGGATAAAACTTTAGGAAGGAAGGCTTAGATTTGTTTAGTCATCAAGAAATAGCACCTACACTATATGTTGTCCATATTGCAATTTTAAGCAAGGATAAACAAGGATACCATAATCAGTTAAGGAAAAAAAATAAAAATAATAATAAAAAAATAAAGCTATCATAAGTTTCACTTCTCTGTTTACAAATAACAGATTTCCAATGATACTTACGTCTTCCTCAAGAAAAAAAAGAAAGAAAGGGAAAGAATTCCAAGTTTCCTCTAAAATCACTAGATTTATGCAACCTGCAGATGGGAGTGAATTTCAGAACTTGTAGCATGGAAATATTTGTTGTCAGTACATTCTACTGAACCACAGAAATAGCATCTCCAGTACCTCTGACAGTGTAACTTTTGGCAGTATGGCAAAGGAGGTGAGCAAAGTCCCCATTAACTAAGTAGCTACTTAGCTTAAGGACATTCTGTTGTTTCTATTACTAACTATGGATTTTAAGATGAGGCACAGTGAACTTCATCTGTACAATACCCACACATAGTGCAGAATTGATATACAATACAGGTATAATGATAAAATCCATTTTATTGAAAGGGGCACCTCATTTTACACACAGTTCATTTTCTAAGTAGTCTCTGTAAGCTGGAGCATGAGAATATTACTTCAAGACTCAAGTTATTAGCATGAATATATACAATTAATGTGCAAAAGAGAAAAAGGATGAGAAAGAGAGAATAGTAAGAAATTTAATTTGAAATGGAGAAGAAAAAGAAAGTAGGCGTGGAAAAGATGGAAGGGAGGAGGGAGGGGAAGAAACACATTAAGCCAGTGAAGTGAATGAATTATTCACAAATTACCGATTCTTTTATCTCAAAGATATAATGGGAAAAATAGATATCCTTAAAAATTAATGATGATTTAGCTGAACACAGCAGTTGCCATTAACTTCTACTGTACACCTTGTCATTATTTGAGATAAGCCAAAATGCCATTTCAACATTCAATACAGTTATATTGAGTATCAGTTCTACTTTCCATTTATCATTTTCACCACTTTTTTATAGTGGGTGTATATACTAAACCTCAAGATCCTGGCAAAGCACTACAATAGTTGACTATATCTGATGTAAAGAGCTTTGAGACCCCCTTTAATAACACCTATATGTAAAAGGTAGGGTATGATTACTAGAAGGGAAGTTATGAACCAGACTTGTAAATCAAGACTAGCTGGAATTCATATAACATCAAGCATGTCAGCTTTCCACTATGACTCATTATACACTGTTAATTTCTTTTTTAGCACTGTAGATAAGCATGATACTTCATAAATAAATAAATAAAATGTCAGGAGAGCAAATCATCCTTGTCAGAAATAGTGTATGGTGTCTTAGCGCTTACTTGAAAGTATGAGAGAAGCTGAGAATCTACAGGAAAAGTTGCTTTCCCATATTTAAAACATGCATTTTGGCAAATAAATAAATAAATAAAATAAAATATGTATTAAAAACAGAGTTAACTAAAAGCTTTTGCTCTGTAGCCAGCAATAAAAGATAACCTACTCCAAAGATTTCTGGGGGACTTCTTAATGTGCCCATATTCCAATTGTTTTGTTCTGTCTGTGATAGAAAGAAATATCAATGCACTTGATCAAAACGTAATAATATAATAATAATAAAAATTTTTTTTAAAAAAAAAAAAAGAAAACAGATGTCATGTTATGAATCCTCCCTCACAGAGGGAAAAATAGAGCATATTGAATTATTTAAGGCTCTCAGGGTGGTTTTAGTAGTCAAAGTCAAACATTTTGTATAACTTTTTTAGATATTGTACGTATATATGTACACATATATACTAAATTAAAGACTTCATCTTTATTTTAAAACTCCAAAAGATTCATCTTCCAATGGAACTTTTTCAGTTTTTTTTTTTTTTTTTTTTTTCTGATCTGCTTTCTTTTAAAGAAAGATACTATGTACTTTTGCAATGCTTTTCCATTTAAATAAAACTTTATGACAAGTTAAAAAAGCTCCAGATATATTTCAATGTTCATTTCTAAAATTTAATTTTGTTTTTTAAAAGTAGTGGTCAAAACAGAGGAATAAGAATTGCTTTAAGAAAGATAGAAAAATTATTAATTTTCTCATCCATCTTAGAGAACAAATCGAATAATGCTCCAGGATGAGTTAAAATAGCATAGGTTTTCACTGAATTCTTAAAATTTAATAGAAATCACATAAACCTGGTTCACTATACTGTACAACATTTTAGTGGTATAAGCAGAACAGAGTTTTTCCACCCAAAGACTCCAAATAAATTTTTAGACTTTAACAAATTGAATTAAGTCTGTGAATAAAATGCCCTGAGTTCTATAAATAAGATCATGGAATGATTATAGTGTATATTTTTAGTGGGGGAAGAGGGGTTGGTTGTTTTTGTTTTGCTTTATTTATTTATTTATTTATTTATTTATTGCAGAAATTAATATATACAACAACTAGTCTGAAACCTACATGTCCTTCTTGAATTCATAAACCCTTGGAATGCTTTAGGCTGGAAGGGAGCTCTGGAGGTTGTCTAATACATCCTCCTGCTCAAAGTCAGGTAATATTACAGCAGGTTGCCCAGGACCATGTCAGTTAAGCTTTCTATATCTCCAGGGTCTGAACTTCCACAGCCTCTCTAGGCCCCCACCCTAATAACTACTCCTCTGAGGAAAGCTCTTCTACTTCAGCCTCATGGGAATTTCTTTTTCTGCAGCTTCACTCTGCACCTCTGACATCAGTCTGGCTCCAACTTTCCTGTAACTGGGAAATAGAGAACTGAAGATGGCAATGATATTTTCCTTCAGCCTTCTAGTCTGCTGGTAAAAAACAAACAAACAAACAAACAAAAAGTGAGGTCTTCAGCCTTTCCTGCCTTTTTCTTTCTCCCCTTGGGGAGCCCAAAATTGCACACAGTACTTCAGATTCAGTAACACAAGTGTGGAGTAGAGGGGAATAATCACTTCTCTTGGCCTGAGGCCTGTGCTCTTCTTAATGCCACTCAGGTTGTGCTTCCTACCAGAATTATCTGCAAACATTTTAAAGATTTAAGGACACCATAGGCAATGGGACCCTTCAGATTTGCTGAGTCAAAGGGTGCATGTGATTCTGTAAAATTATTTAGCTCTAGGGATTTGTTGACAGCAAGTTGAACATGAGTCGACAGCATTCTCTGGCAGCCTAAAGCTAAAAGGGCCACCCAGCTCAGCCCTGTGCAGGTGCAATTTCACCTCAAGCACTGTGTGCATTTTTGGGTGCCACAGAAGCATATAAAACTATTGGAGAGTATCCAAAGGAGGGATGCAAAGATGATGAAGGGTCTAGAGGGGAAGCTTTATGAGGAGCAGCTGAGGTCACTTGGTGTGTTCAGCCTAGAGAAGAGGAGACTGAGGTACAGCCCCATGGTGGCCTACAGATTCCTCACAAGGTTGGAACAGAGGGGCAGGCACTGGTCTACTCTCTGGTGCCAGTAATGGGACTCGAGAGAATGAATGGCATGAAGCTGCAACAGGGGAAGTTCAGGCTGGATTTTGGGAAAAGGTGTTTCACTGAGAGGGTGGTCAGGCACTGGAACAGGTTCCCCAGGGAAGTGGTCATGGCACCAAGCCTGACACAAGAAGCATTTAAACAAAGCTCTTTGGGGTTGTCCTTTCTGAAGCCAAGAGCTGGACTCGATGATCCTTCTAGGTCCCTTCCAACTCAGGGTATTCTGTGATTCTATGAATTAATATGTTTTTGAAAAAATTAAAACTGTGTAAGAGAAGTCTGTAAAGCCTGCAAGAACCATGCATAGTTAGGCCATTCTGCTTAAATTATTTTTAAACTGTATTTTAACTATCCTTCTGGAAATCAAATGTTAGAACAATACCTATGTAAAACATTAGAACAAAACAAAGCAGAAGCAATTTTAGATTAAGGAAATGAGAATTATGTGAAAATAAATAAATAAATTAGTTTGTTCCATGATAGCCTACATCTATTTGTCATTGCAAAAGTCTCTTTGAAAGGAAACCTACAATGTTTCTATGTTAGGTTTGTTTTGGTCATCCACTTTACTAGTTTGTCACTCTCCAAGTTCAGGAAAGTCTGATGAGGTGAGTTCAGTTTTCACTTTTCACTTCAAAAAATTCTATATTGTGTTTGACAAAATCAGAACCAAGCCCTTCCATTTTTTTTTTCTTTCTTATTTCTTTCTTTATCATATTCAACATTTATTTATTTGATAGCCCAGTTACTCTTCTTATTAATGATGTCAAGGTGTGTTAAATGACATATTTTCTTTATTTAGGTATTTGTTATTTGTTAAGTGGTAAAATATTTCACGATAATTGAATATAGCAGTTGATCAGTGAAAGGAGGTAGTATATATTCATTAATTCTGCTGTGTTAATTTAGTCCATGATTATTTAAATCAGTGAATTAAGAAGATAAGTAAATTATTAAGTGTATGCAAGGAATTTATCAATTTATATTTTCAAGAAGAAAAACTTCATATAATGGGCAATGCTTATAGTGAAGCAATGAATCCTGTATATGCCAGTAACATTCACTACTATTGTTCTATATTCTACACATTGGTTTTAGCAGCACTGCACATGGATAATTTCTTCACGTCTTCTTCCTTATTTGTCAAAGTGATTTACTTTGGTGATTGGATATATTTATATGAACATATGAGATATTCAAATAGTGTCATGTTTACTGGCATAGAAAAAAAAAAAAATAAAATTACATATATAGAGAGGTATGTGTGGAAGGGTGCTTTTTTACCAGAAAAAAAAAAAAAAAAAAAAAAAAAAAAAAAAAAGAGTAGTTGTAGTAGTTTTAATTCAGGGAATAATGATGAAGCAGGAAACTGACTAGATAAACTATCAGGCCTTTCCTGAAAAGCCTTTTAAGACTAGACAAAGCAATGGGAATAAAATGGCTATTATTTTCAAGATTCCCCACAAATATTCAGCTTTCCTAAAAATGTATATATATTTAAATCTAATAACAAAACAAGGAAAAGCCCCGAAAAGTATTGCAGAATAGCTCCAAGAAAGAGAATTGTGTCAATAAAACATGGATATCCTGAATTCTAATTTCTTAATCATGAAACTGTGGAATTAGGTAGCACTGTTGGAAAACCTTCCCTAGGAATAAATTTATTTGTGTGGATTACAAAGTTCAACAAAAAGTGTTACTCAAAAGCAGTTTGGAAAATTAGCATTTATACACTTCCAGAAAATATTCTCTATTATTTTTGTGGGCTTGAAATAAACTTTACAGAGCATTTGTTTTTGTTTTATTTTTTTTTTCCTTTTGGTAGATCATATTAATATATTATACTATTATATTATATTAATATTTTAAAATATTATTAATTAATGGTTTAAAAGCTAAGCTGCAACTTAGCTGATAGAAGGCAGGACTAAGGAATCAGGAGAAAAAAAAAAAAGAAAAAAATACAGTTACAATAAAAAAAATACAACTACAAATAATAAAAAAAAAAGCCACAACAATAAATGCAATAAATAAAACAGAAGAAAGGTGTTTGTTTGTTTGTTTGTTTGTTTGTTTGTTTGTTTGTTTGTTTTCAAAATTTATTAGTTAATCCAAACTGGTATATCTTTTTTACACACTTAAAATGTATTTCTGTTCCTCAGATCATATAATTTAACTGGAAATAACATGTGGAGATAGATAAAAAGACACTGCTTATTACCACTCCTAATCATTGTAATTAATGTTTTGAAGTGTTGCTTTTAATTAGGAAACCCCTGATACAACTTTCTTCTTAGTTAGATATAAACATATTGAAGTTCAAAAAGTAGTCTAATATATGATCCATGCTTATTAGTTGTCATTGCCTATAAAGACAATCAAGAAAACTCATTCAAATTAATCAAAACTGTACATGTTAAATGTGTTAATTAGATTACATTAAACATTTATGGAGACTCTTTTCTTCCTAAGTATTCTTTATTTAATTTAACTCACTTCTTTTCCAGGTGAATTAGAACCCTTTTAATTTAACTCACTTCTGATTTTGAACGTCTATACAGGGAGTCAGTAGTGTTTAACTAGTCCTCTGGAAATCAAACTTATTAATTGATTTAAATTAATTTCTCTAAGCATCTTTTTGTAGATAAAACCTAAAGGGAAATATTTTTACAGCTGGATGTTGAATTCAAGATGAATAAAGAAAAGTGGAAAGGTTAATAGCTTTGTGAAGATTTAGGTTCTGTTCTACAATTTTGTGGAGTGCTTTCATACATCTGTGTTTCTATGTAGTGATAATGAAGGAATGGACATGTATTTTGTTCCAAAAATAATTTATTTAAATTGATTTATTCCTCAATTCTGCCTCAGTCTCTCACATAATATGGCACAGATATTTGTATAACCAGATAGAGACCTCTTTTCCAGTTTGCCTTTTGAATATTTTGAGATTGTATGAGCCCTAGATGAAAAGAGTATCATTTTAACACAGATCTTGAGCATTAACAATTCTCTGTGAGTCACTGTTTTCATCTGTTTTGATTAAATATGTAATTGTCATCCTAATGTAATGGCAATAAAAACACAGTATGACTACTGATGAATTTCAAGCTTTTTCTTTTATACATATATAAACAAAAAGAGGAGGGGGAAGTTCATGAACAATACATAACATAATTTGAATTCCACCTACTCAATTATTTAATATATAGGACAAGATTTCTCAGATGTGCTTTTCTAGATTATTTGGCTGTTGAGAAGAATATTTACATGTGTGTGAATGCAGACCGAAGGAGTACTGCAATCAGTTCAAAATATAAAAGGCTACTGTATTGGATGATCATATCTAATACTCTTTATTTCTGTTGAAGAAGATCATGATTTTTTTTTGTAACTGCTGAATGAGAGCATAACTTCATCTTTCTTCTCACGCCCCAGTTCTCTGTTGAAAAGGAGGGGTTAAATGTCAGACTTAGAGAAGGGAAGTTTATGAACCATGTTGTCCTCACTATGTTTTCACAACAACTTATTTATTTATAATTGTATGGTGACACAGTATATCAGATTGCCCCTGCTATAATTTATTACTTGCAAAAAAAGGAGGAAAAATTTGGAAGTTTCTGTGCTCTCATAGCTAAGATTTTTCACATGTGAAACAACATAAAGTCCAACTTCAGAGCATGGAATTGTGATAAAATTCTGCAAAGTTGCTCTGAGAAATGAGAGACTGATGACTTTTTTTCAAATGAGTGTTAATCACTGAATCTGCTGACTGACATCACTAGAAGATAGCAAAAAAACACTGTGCTACAAAAATAATTTCCTTAACATTTCATATGAGATTTGCTACTGGTAATGACTATAAATGCATTAAAAAAAAAAAAAAAAAAAAAAAAAAATTGTAACCTACAATTTTCCAGCAATTTCTTTTTGCTCTTTAATTCATTGAACATTGAACTAGACCTCTTCTACAGCTCATTAATTGTATTAACATTCCACTTTATTACCTGGGATAATAAATTAGTTGTGTAAAGTTAGCCAATTTTTACCATTGCATTTTCAAATTCACAGGTTTTGGCCATGTTTGTAGCATTTCAGTTATTGATTTACATATGCTGAAAAAATTGCTGAGTTTCCATCAGGCTTTAGTCAAGGTAATGGCAATGAAATAATTCTGGACCTATTTTTATAATGAATCACTTTTTACTGATCATGGACCATCTGTTACCTTGGTTGTTAGATTTATCGTCCCTTTTTTAGCATACTGATCATATGTGTTACTAGCAGTTTCCTTGAAACATATGGTAAACCTGACAGGAACAATTTTTCAACAAGTGGTCTTATTTTTAATTAATTAATTTATTTATTTATTTATTTTAAGCTTGATCAAGGTACCACTTGCTTCAGTAACCTCTATTTCAGAGTACAGAAATCACATTTTGCAACTATTCTTACACTTATAATGAATCCAAACGTTGAGATATTATCTGCTAAAGTGATCTAATTAATTTTTAAGTAGTGTTATCTTAGAATTAACATAGGTTAATTTAATACACCTTCCTCTGACACTCAGAGCAAAAAGTTGTTAATAGGGGTTATCCTTTATTATAATTCACACGTTATAAAATGTACATTGAATTGTTTCTTTAGGGTGCAATTGTCTCCTCTAGTCCTAGGTATTAAGCATAATGTATCAACTTCATAAACAACGAGCTGCAGTACAGTAGGTTCATTATGCATAACTAACGCACATAGACCACTTCATATCTTTAGATACTACACCTAGTAGATAAAAAGAGATGAGCCCAGATCCGGCAGCACAGTATATGCAATGTCCAAGATACTTCATGTATTTACTTCTACTAGTACTTCATCAGCCACATCCCTATGCAACTCCCCCCAGATGGACTTAAAAATAGGATTGGGCTCATATTTTGTAATTTGATGCAAAACTTCCTGTGCATTTTTTAGTACTTTTATAAATTTTACAATTATTTATATCTGTAATTAAATCAAATTAAGATTACAAAATGAACATAGGTTTTACACAAGATACATTTCTCCATGCTTATTGGAAATAAAAGTCACTTGGAAAATTATTTTAGCTTTATGCTAATGTTATTATATTGAACACCTGCCAGAAATTATATACTTGCACCTTATTCTACAAGAAATTCCTTGTACCTTCAAGTCTGATATTATACTTGCTTTGTGACCTTAGTTTGTCACTTTGTTGAGGAACAACAACATGAGTGCAGCAATGCTCACCTGCTGTAACTCAGCAGAACAAATATTGATATGACTAAACTGCACTGAACGCTCAACAAGTAACTTTATAGAATCATAGGATCCTAGAATAATAGAATGGCTTGGGTTGGAAGGGACCCTTCAGGATCACCTAGTCCCAACCCCCTTACCATAGGCAGCGACACCTTTCCCTGGACCAGGTTGCTTGCATGTAGATTTCATTATCGACTTGAAAATAGGAAAGCAAGAAAATAGACAAATAATAGATACACTGTGTGCAATAGCATTCAAAGTGCAAAGAACAAAACTAATGCATATTTCAGTCTCTATCCATCAGCACTCTCTGAAAACTGGTACCTTTTATAGATCTTTATTATTGTGTTACAAACATATTCTTAGTCCTGCATTTTTAATCAGTAGCCAGTTACCTCTACAAAATCTACCCTAGTGTGTGGGAAGAAAGCAGAAGATACAGTACTATTTTGAGAGAATAATAATAATAATAATAATAATAATAATAATAATAATAATAAATTGCAAGCACATGTTGGAGTTTTGGGAACAATAACAACAAAAAAATAATAATAAAAGTAAAAAACACATTCATATGACTATTTTCCAGTCTCTTTCTTAATGCTTCTATTCTGAATGTATATGAACTGATGGAGGTGAATTAGTCAAGAGGAAAAAGTAAAATTCTAAACTTTACAGAAATGTTTCTTCAGTTCTTAGTATATTCTCTGTATGGTCTAAATACTTAGGCAATTAAAAGTTTAACTGTTTAATTTGATTTACATTTTCAGTTGGAATAACATTAATGTGGAGAGAGAAAGTAAACCTGGAGATTTTATTGTATGACCTCTTAACAACACATTTTGCTTTGCAGAGTTGTAAGCTGCATGTTGCTCTGAGACTCGTGAGGTAACATTAATTAGCAATAAGTGGGCCTTCTGAAAATCATGTCTATTTTAAAATGTATCATGTTGGGTACCTGAAACAGAGAAGAAAAGAAAAATGACAAGTCTCAATGGTCCATGTGAAAAACTATCTGTTGTAAACTATTAGCAGAAAAATAAGTCAAAATCTCATATTCTAGCCTATAGTCTTAATTTAATAAACTGTTTAAATGGGTATGCATAACAGTAATTATACTGTATTTATTCAGCTTTGTCAGTAACACCAGTACTGTGACTGATCAGTTCACATTAAGTTTTCTGATTTCATCTGTACATAGCCATGTTTACTAGAACGCTAAAGCAACCTGAAAAATACTTCTATTTTTATGCATAATATTCTGCAAATTAGCTTGAATACTTCATGACTTGCCATTTCTTAAAAAAAAATATGGAAATAACATATGCACATAATTTGAATATATCATTGCAAATATTGATTGTATGTTAGTGTATTACATTTTCCCTTGAACACTGTTAAACATTAAAGCAATATATTTATTGTTTTATATATTTAAATCATAAAAACATGGATTTACTCACTAATATTTTATTTCAAATAAAATGTAGCTAAATGATAATCAAAACAATGTTTATAAATCATTTAGCACCATCATGTAGAAACACCAATTTTTGGAACAGACCACTATGGCACAGTAGTACATTAAATTTAAAGATTACAATTGTTTGGGGAGCACTTCAACTACTTGTGGTCTTTCAGTTTATGGCTATCATTATTATAGGGTAAAACTAGATACATTTTATTATTCTGAAAAGAAAAAACAAAAAAAAAAAAAAAAAGAAAAAAAAGCTAAGAGAGAAAGAGTCTTGTGGATTGTAGGATTGTAACCATGAACTCTGACTGGCTTGACAACTCTGGTCCTGAAGGGCTAGAACACTGAAAATAAAAATAAGTATTATTAGTTGGAGCAGCATCTTTTTTTTTTTTTTTTTTTCTGACTTTGACAATCTTCAACAAAGTATCCTTTATAAATGTTATTATACAATTTAATGTTTTATAAGTAAAATGTTTATGTATGTTTTGCTACTTTTTACTACACAGTTTTACTAAATACTAACTCCCCCCAAAATTACATACTTCTTCCATGTTTATGAGAAATTGACCTTATTTTGCATTTTTGTTATTACTACCCTTACTCCTCATTTTATATCCTTCATTTATTTTGCTAGCTTCACAGTCCTTCCTTCCACAGATACTGAAAACAACTTCATGGCCCAGGGCTGAGGACTATCCAAGGTCTTTGCCTTTGCATCATGACTGGAGATAACATGAAAACATAATTGAATACTAGTGAAAAACTTCACTTGGTCTTGTAAATGCAGCTCACATATCTAGCATAATCCCAAACCCTGTCTAATATAAATAACCTTTTGTATTCCTGAAAATTTGTCTTCAGCTATCATATTTGAGTTAATCATCATGGTCAGCCATTGTGATGTTGGACAGAAACTTTTAGCAAGAAATAAGTCATATAAAGAAGAGTGATGTTAGAGACATCTGTCTTTCTATATGGCCTGTCTTGAGTACTGTGGAGGCCTACAGAAAGAGGTACATAGTACATTAGGGAAATAATAAAAAATCAAATAAAAGTATTAATTCATACCATTCATGACTGAAAACAGCTATAAATGTTTACAAAAGACATGTCTTAAGATATTTTTAAAAGTATGATAAACCTTCTAACAGTAATGTAGCACCACTCAGTTCACTTCATAGTCCCTCCTGATAGGTAGGTAGTCAAGTTTTTTTTTGCTTCCGCTCTAGGTGGAAGCTCTTCTGCTAAGTATCTAGGTCTTCTGCTTTTCAGCTCCTATAGCCAATCACCCTTTCAAAACCTTTTAGATGGTATCATCTAATTTATTTTTTTTATATATATTTTTTCCCAAAAATCCTTATATTCTGTATTTTAGGGGAAAGAAAATATTTCCTTTAATCCATTGAAAGCTATCTTAAAAGAGGCTGGTTTCCTAACTTTCTGACAGTTATCTTTTGCATGTACTGAAAGAGTAAGCAATTTTTTTGTCTTCTAGAAGAACAAAACACCCTTCCCTTTGATGAATGCTTAGCATTACTCAGTAAGGAGCATATCTTTCATTCTTATCTTACACTGTGATTACAATAGATTTTACATTTAAAACACAGAACAAACATATAAACAGTTTATTTTTCTGTTGCATATTACTGGCTTTTGACTAGGAATAGGTACAGCGGCAATCAATTGCTTTAGATTAGTAACTGCAAGAATTTTCATCAAGTTCTTTTAAATGAACAGAACCTAGAATGTTTTCAGAATGGATCCTAAACATTTCTGTAAGTTTAGTAAATGTCTCATCATTGCCATTATCTATCTAATAAAGAAGGTGTTCTCAGACTAAAAACAGAACAGAGCACATAACAGTCCATTTTTATCTTATTCTTTAAAGGAAGAAGGTAGTATTAAGCTTTAATCTGCCTTGTAGATTTCTATTCAAATCTTCTAAGTTCACAAATTCCACTATATGAGTTTCAGTTCATTAAATTTTCCCAATCTTGAATTAACTTTTGATACTGACTGTTTTTCTCTTTTTCTCTTTCTCTGTTTTGGATTTCTTGTTGCAATTAAAACTGAGTAAGTTTAAAGTGTATCAATAGAATTTTTATTGTGCAAAATATCCCATTTTAGGTAAACTTCCAATTTACATATTATAGTCAGATACTAGAAAAATATATACTCTACACAGGAAGGGAAACTCCTACCTCCATTCTTTAGACAGAAACATTAGATATCACATAGCCATGTATGAAATATCTCTACTTGGTGTGTAAACTTAACTGAATATACAACTGTTTGACTGACTGGATCTAACTAAATTTTATAATAGACACAGCACTTTTTAAATTTTACGTTTTATGCAGGAGCTTTTGTGGAAAAGTGTGTGATATCCTGGTAGGCACAAAGCTACACAAGAGACAGCAGCATGCCCTGGCAGCATTGAAGGCCAACAATATCCAAGGTTATATGAGCACAGTTAAGGGAAATTATTATCTCCACTTACTCTGCAATCATTAGGACACTGCATTCAGTATTGAGCCCCGAAGACAGGAAAAACACTAATAAACTGTGGTGAGTTCAGCAGAGACCCCACAGGATACTCAGGGCACTGGAGCACTTGCCTCTTGATGAAAGGGTTCAGGAGCTGGACTTATTCACCATGGAGAAGAGATGGCTTCAGGGCAGGGTGGGGCTGACAGCATTCCTCAACACCTGCAGGAGTGTCTGAGAGCAAGTCTCTTCACATCAGTGCATAATGAGAGGATGAGGTACTACATGTAGAAACTGAAAAAGGAGATATTCAGACTCTAGATAAGGGGAACCAAGGGGGACAGCCTGCACAGTTTTTTGTATCATTTTGCTATATACTGTTGCTGATCAGGAAATGTTTATTGGATCAAAATTCATTATTCCCCTTGTTCCTATTCTGTTATGTGTTTATATTTGAGTCCAAACTGAAATCTAATAGAGCTTTTATCTTACAGTTATTATGTTTTAACACTTTTTTAATCTTATGAAATGACATAAAATTTTCAAATCATAGTTTTCAAAGTTACATATTTCACATTCCAATAGAGTTTTTAAACAAATTTACTGGAAACACACCTTTTCATTTACAGTATTACTCAGTTTAGTAAACACAAATGTTGCAGCTGACCTCAATGTGAAACAGGATTCTCTCCACAGAAATATGATCACAAATTTTAGACGTCAAGTGAAGTCAAGCTCTACACTTAAGAACCTACCAAGTATTACACTAATACTTGCCAAATCAACCAACCAACCAACCGCTCTTAAATTAAAAGTGATTTTTTTTTTTTTAAAGCATGTATTTCCTGTAAGTTTTATACCTATAAACTTCCAGTGAGATTTTGAAGGTTTTGTAGAATTGAAAGTGAATAGCTATGCATTTGAATGGTATGTCAATCTGCTGACCCTCAACTTTATTTTGCATATTAAGTAAATCACTTCTCTAATCAAAAATACTCTCTTGCTGAGCAACCTGACTGGTGAATTTCTGTTCCCTACTGACAATTTGTTATAATAAGAAGGGATTATTAAATTTTGATTAGTATCAGATTATTCTCATTTTATCCACCAACTGACATTTCTGTTAATTGAGAATAAATGTGCTAGTCTGATACCTCCCCAAAACATAGAATGTATTAAAAGTCTCAGCACAAGCTGAAAACTTAATAAATATTCATTGTGTTTCCTGGAAGCTACTAGTTGCCTAAACCAGAGGTTTGCAGATAAAGCTGAAATTGCAGACTTTACAGTATCACTATTTGGCACATTTTATTTGAATTATTAAATAGAAGTGACATATCTGAAATTATTAGAAAAATGTTAATGTAATGACTTTAGTCATTACAGACCATTTTATGATAAACTATGCTCCTGTGCAGTCATTAAAGAACACCAGACAAATACTGTTTTCCTGGTCAAGAAAATTTGATACACACTTGAAAAGTGGAATCAGAGTAAAGAGTACAGAAATGGCAACTGGCCCCTTCACTAGTAGTAATGATTAGGATTGATTTAAGAAAAAAAAAAAAAAAAAGGATATATTTCTTTTTTGATTACTTTCATCAAGCTGAAACCTTTAGGCAATGACTGCAGAGGAGAGTTTATTTTTTTGTGAAGCCATTTTCTCCAGTGCTTCACTGTCATGCTCTAAAATGGTTATGTTTTGTCATTAAACGTTTTTATTCTATAAGTTTTAGATTACCTAAAATATAGACTTCTTTAAAATGCATTATAACTTATGGTTTTAGCAATCATCTGCTTAGCTTATTTCTTTAGATAATAAAGAAATAATAAAGGATAAGGAATCCAGGAACTGCAGCTTTTAGATTATAATTACAAAAATGTAGCTGAAAGGAGAGTTCATGCTTTTCAAGGATACACAAATGGATAATATCCAATACCCCTTTTTGGTAAGAATATGTCAGATCACAACAAATGTACACCATTAAAACTTTTTTGCTGAACTGCAATTCTCATAAAGATAGTGTTGATTTAGACAAAGGAGAAAGAGGTAGAAGAAAGTCTACATCCAATTTAATACCAGTTTATTGGGTCACTGATATGAATACAAGTATATTACTGGCCTTATTTAACCAACTACTCTCTGGAATATGCATTTTTATGTAATCATTTTTGTCTGCATTAACAATTCAATTAGAATAGAGTCTAACTGAAATATAATTAATAATTCAAAACAGATTTAAATTTGTGAAAATTGCCCTGAATTTCCATTGTAGATGATTGACAGGCATAATAGGAATGTTAAGGATTTGGAATAGTATTACATTTTATTTTCCATATGCTGACAAATGAAAACACTACCCAATATTTTACAGTAATAATTTTCAGATAAATCAAACAATATGATATAAAATGAGCTGGAAATCTCAGTTACCACTTTCTTTGTTAATTTGACTGTTACGGTATAAAACAATTGGCAGCAAATTAATTAAGGTCAATGACAACGAATTTTAAAGTCATAATGACACATTTTCAATAGCCCAGGTGTTTTGTAAAACCTTTGTTTCATAGTGTGATAGATATCAACACAAAAGTTCTTATTACTCCAAAATTCAGAAATCCACTAACACAGACTATGACTTTAATTTCATTAGAAGTATTTTAATCTGACTTTATCCTTTGAGATATTTTGCTTCAGATTTTTCCCCTGGAAATTTTGTTAAGCATGGTTTGACTGACAAAACAGAAGGAGAAAGGAATGTGTATTGAACGGTACAGGAACTTAGGTCAGGTGAGGAGCAAAGAGTCCAGCCCGGGACTGCTACTGCCCAGCTACTACTGCCAAGCACAGTACAGTACTTGGGGACATGGGGATCTCTGCCCAGGCTGTGGGGATGACAGCCACTTCATTCCCTTTTGCAGGTTCAACCAGTAGCAAAGCTGAGCACATATCCCAGAGATGCACTAACACACACACACACACAAAGACAGAGACAAGACATTTACATGACAAGTCACACAGGCTGCCCAGCCAAGGGCTGCCTTCAACAAGACTCATGTAAAACAGACACAGACAGCTAAGACCCCTTCCTTCTGTCCATCTGGTAAAGATAAAAGTTTCCTAATGCAGGTACACACACAACACTCTCCAGGTTCACAATCACCCACACATCTGTGGATCCTTTGAGTACTGACACAGCCCTTTCATCTGTCCAGGACCCCTGTCCAGATCCTGGTCACTCACACCCACTTCACAGGTTGCTTGCTCACTAGCTAGTCCAGCTTGCTGCAAACATGCACACACTCACTCTAAACCCTCAGGCACACCACATTTGCAAGTCCCCTTGCGCATTATAGCATGGACCCTCATCCAACCTGATACTCCAGCTCAGATACCAGGACCCCGCTACTTGCCAGCTGGTCCAGCTTAAAATCTGCTAGCAAATACACACACACCAGGTTTGGGGCAGATACAGACACAGCCCTGCCAGCAGCTGGCACGTGGCATGTGAGCTGTGACCCACAGCACTGCTCCAGCTGCTGTAGCAGAGCCCACACTTGCCTTACTTAACGCCAGTCACCACTCCCCAGTAGCTGGTTTGGGTAACACACCACTCCCACCTCAGTGACCCCACTCACTCCAGGAGCTGATGCTAGGATCCCACTTGCTCCAGTAACTGACATCACAGGCTGAGGGCCCATACACCCCTGTCTGACACCATTTGATGGCTCCCAGTTCACTCAAACCAGTCCCCCAGCAGCTGGCACTCTGGGCACAAAGTTTGTAGGATTCTTTCAGATACAGAGAGCTATGCCCCTCCAGCTGTTGATGCTAGGACACCCACTTGCCCCAGCAGCTAGCACCACAGTCTGTGGGGTGTCTACACCCCTGGCCTGACTCCAGTAGGTGGCACCAGTTTCACTTGCGCACGCACAGGTTTCACCAGTAATCGGTGCATAGTCCTTGCAGCACACATACATGCAGGAGAGGGAGTGCAAATTGAAATAGCTGAGAAAAGAATTAATGAGAAAAGATATAGGAAGGCAGAAGAGACTGCAACGATCAGGTTCAGGGCTTGGCCACAGTTGTATGCAACCAGTATTTTTATACCTTTTTCTACCTCTCTCCCCACTGTTCCTCCCTCTCCTCCTCCACCTTGCACACCCCCACGGGTTTGCAGAGCTATGCACTTTCCTGCAACCTCCCATTCCACACCCCTGTTTCTCAGTTTTATCACCTGCAAAATACAGATTGTTTTTCCAAATTGTTCTTCCACCTGTAGTTTGATAGTCCATCAACTAGTGTGACTGGGATTTTTTCTTTTCTTGTCTTTGTCTCCATTTTTGCTTTGTCAGGTCTGTGTCTCAGCATTCTGTTTATCATTCCACCTTTTTTTTTTTTTTTTTTTCTTTTCATCATTCTGATCCTGAGATCCTCACTCAGACAACCTTGTTTGAATCAACATTTCCACATTCTGATTTCTGCCCATGTTTGTTTCCCATAACTTCCTCCCTTTCTTTATTATCCCTTTGTTGAATTGAACTTACTTGACCAAATACCCTTAAAGGAGCAGAAATTCTCCTTCTACATACCCTTACAGAATTTAAAACAGTGGAGAGAATACTCAGATCAAACCATGGCTGTCACAATTTACTGCTACACTCTGTGCTGATAGTTTTCTTAAAAGAGATATTTAAGAGGAAGACATCTTTTGCCACTAAAAAAAATACATGATAATACAATTACTACTCATATTATTACTCACTGAAAATCACCAGTTCTTAAATCTTATAAACATAGGTTGTTTTTTCGTTATGGGAAAAACTCAGAACTCTTGGGGGTTAGTACATGTTGTTTTTATCAATAGAGAAATGAGAGAAGAATACATTTTTAATACTATCAATGTTTGCTTGAATTCTGAGTTTAGAAGCAAAAACGTGTTGGAACATGAGTACTACGAAGCAAGGAATACAGATGCAAAGTTTCTGAATAAACTACTCCTTTTTGCTGAAAGTAGACAAATCTGGTACAAACATAAATAAGCTGTTACATGTACTGAAGTATATTGTTCAGCTACATGTATATAGAACCGGGCGTATGGAAGAAAAATGGTGTGATAAAAAAAGCTTGCATTTATTTGATAGAGCTTGCTATACATTATGTTTCGGTAACATATAACACTAGAGTCTGGCCTTTTACTGTCTTTCTTTGATGTTTTATTCAATTGTAATTGTCAATTAAATTTATAGCAACTTAGATAGCTTCCTTTACATGCTAATGGTATTTAGAAGCATATATGCATGCATACACACACACCCCCACACACATACTCATACATATAAAATACCTTCTAAGCTACTTTTTATTACTATCTAATTATCATAATGTTTTTGGTATGAAATAGAATTTGGTTATTTTTAGTTGTAAGAATAGCAGCACTTGCTCTAATGGCTGTATCCAATTATTCACTAATAAAAAGTAGCTTGTGCTTTCCTACTGGGGCCTCCTGCGTTATATTAACTGGCCGTTAATGTTTTTTTTTGTTTTGTTTTGTTTTGTTTGTTTTTGACAGTAGCTCTTATACACAGGCTGTAATTTACAACCTTACTACAGTGTGCAGAAGCTCCTGAATTATGGAAATCCTTGTTCTGATGAACTTTAAAAGGAAAGGCTGAAAAGCTTTAAGTGCCACTGCCACTGACATCAATTACTTATTTGATGAGCATCATTGGTTTTCCAGTACAGATTGATTTGTTTGAAGCTTTCATAACAAAATTCTCAAAAAGAAAGAGACACTAAAAACAAAAGTCAAACAAAGACCAAAATAGAAAAAAGTTTACTACTGTCATTTCAGTATGTTTACAGGATTTTTTTTTTTCCTTTACCTATAAAAATGTTTTTGCCTTTCCTTTAGTTAAAGGATTAATTTTTTATTTATTTATTTATTTATTTTTTACTATACTACATTATTCAGTAACATCTTTGCTAATTATTTAATGGATTCTCACCACAAAAATCAACAGTTAAAATAAAATTCCTATTAATATTTAATGTCAGTTTACAATACTGATGAGAAAATGAAGGAAAGAGAGGGACAGATGGAGAGAGATATCACAGAATCATAGAGTGGTTGAGTTTGGATGGGAAGTTGAAGTCATCTGATCCAACACTCCTGCTGAAGCAGGGACACCTGGAGCAGGTTGCCCAGAACCATGTCCAGGAAGCTTTTGAAGGTCTCCAAGAAAGGAGACTCTACAACCTTTCTGGGCAACCTGTGACAGTACTCTATCACACACACAGTAAAATGCTTCCTGATATTTAGATGGAACCTCTTGTGTTTGTGTCCATTCTCTCATGTCCTAGCACTATGCACCCTTGGAATAACATGGCTCTGTCCTCTTTGATCCTTCCCTTTAGGTATTTATACAAATTTAGAAGAAAGAGAAAGTTTGAAATGTAAGATTTTAGCTCTTGGGGTACCATATAATATGCCAGCATTTCTAGAATCCAGAGATTAAAGAAGACTGACATTTTTTTGGGAGAGAGAGAAAGATTTCGGAAAAAGGTAGTAAAGATACTAACACACAAAGCATCCAGGAAATTCAGGAATACATTACAGTTAATGATCACAGGGTACTCCTGTGCTAAGTACATTTGTAAAATGTTAATTTTTAGAAGTACAGAATCCCCAAACCAGTAATCTTCCTTTTAAAAATGCTTTAAACCTCCTGCTTCAACTAATTTGTGCCAAAAATATAAATATTTTTAGCCCATTCAAAAAGTCTAACTTTTAAAACTTAAAAGTAGGTAACTGCTTTTAAGTTTTATCAGACAGCCTTGAAGTGAACAGCTGGATCCAGAGAAGTGTTTTTAGCCCTGTGTAGGTTGTATGAGAAATTGATTGTGCTCAGTAGTCTAATGAATTGAATAACACAAAGGCAAAGGACCAGAACTGGGGCTATTCTGTCTGCCTGAAACTTTTGGATATCTAGAACTAAATTCTCAACTCATGTTAAGAAAATTCAATATGTATACATTTATACTACTAGATAATCCTTGGTGTTCTGGACAGCTATTTTATGGTTTATGATTTATTTCTGAATTAAATTTCAACTTCAAAAAAATGCTTATATTTTAGATATATGAACATAATATAAGTGAATCTTAAGTAAATACAATATGATCTTACTCATATAAGAGGTTTTCTTTGCATAAATCTTCTATATCATTTAAATGTATAAGTATTCTAGGAGGTTTATAATTCTATGCAGCCCTATTCATCAGCTGAACAATTTTTAGCTATCGTTATTCACAACTGAAATTTTGGTTAATGTAAATTAAGATCAAGAATCCTCATTAATTTTCTCACCATCTATGCATGAAAGATATGAGATTATGGCAGTTTGTAATGAAATCTCACTTAGATCGCACATACATCATAAATACTGAGAGATAAAGCATCAGATTAATCTCAGAAGGCAAATTCTAAAACATTTTCAGACTAATCGTTATTTTTTCATAGGTTATTGTGTTGGATTTACTTGGCAAACTTTTTGTAGTGGGGAAGCTGTGGGGTGGCCTCTATGAGGAGCACCAGGGGCTGCCCTGTGCTGGACACAGCCAGTTCCAGCCAACTCCAATGGCCCCATGTGGTGGTTTTACTCGGGTGGGTGGCCAAGCTCCACCACAGCCGCTCTCTCACTCCCCCTCCTCAAAGAGGAATGGGGAGAAAATACAATGAAAAGGGCTCAAGGATTGAGATAAGGATGAGGAGATCACACAGTAATTATCATGATGGGCAAAACAGACACAGCATAGGGAGATAGGAAGATTTATTACCTATTACTAACAAGCTAGAGAAGTGAGAAACAAAGGAAAGAAACCACCTTCCCCTCCCATCCGCCCTCTTTCACCTCCTCCCCCCAGACAGCACAGGGGAACGGGGGAATGGTCAGACTATAGCTCTTCTTCGCTGTCACTCCTTCTCGGTCACTCTCGTCCCCTGTGCTGTGGGGTCCCTCCCACGCGATGCAGTCCTTGCTGAACTGATCCGGCATGGGCTTCCCACAGGCAGCAGCTCTTCAAGAACTGCTCCAGATAAGGGTCTGTACCACGGGGTCCATCCCTCAGGAGCAAACTGCTCCAACCTGGATCCCCCACGGGCAGCAATTCCTGCTCCTGTGTGGTCTCCTCTCCATGGGCTGCAAGTCCATCCCGGAATCTGCTCTGGCAGGGGTCTTCCACAGGCTGCAGCCTCTGTCGATGCAGGTCCACCGGCTACACTGTGGTCTCCTCAACGGGCTGCAACGTGGAACCTTGCTCCACCGTGGTACTCCATGGGCTGCAGGGGGACAGCCTGCTTCACCATGGTCCTCATCACAGTCTGCAGGGGACTTCTGCTCCAGCGCCTGGAGCACCTCTCCCCCTCCTTCTTCACTGACCTTGGTGCCTGCAAGGCTGTTCCTCACTCCTCTCACTCTCCCAGCTGCTGTGTGGTGCAGTGTTTTCTTTTTCCTTATCTTAAATATGTTCTCACAGAGGTGCAAAACAACATCACTTATTGGCTCAGCTCTGTTCAGCAGTGGGGCCCTTACCAAACATGAGGCAGCTTCTAGATCCTTCTCACAGAAGCCACCCTTATGGCCCCCTGCTACCTAAACCTTGCCATGTAAACCCACTACATTCCACCACAGGACACAGTTAAGTCTGGCAACCAAGGTTGTGGCACCCCTTGGAATTTATTATTTATTTATTTTTTTAAAGTGTAAAAAGCAGCTGAGAGAGAGAAAAGTGAGAAAACAATGTGCGAGAAACAGCACTGCAGCCATGATGGTTGATGACAAAGGAAAGAGAGGAGGTGCTCCGGGAACCAGGACGGGATTCTCCTGCAGCCTGTGGAGAGAAACATGGTGGAGCAAGTTGACTGTCTGCAGCTCATGGAGGACCACACTGGTGCAGACATCCACACTGGGGCTTGTAGTTAACCCCACATCACAGCAGGTGGAGATGCCCTGAAAAAAAGCTTCAATCAATGGAAAGCCCAGAGAGGAGCAGGCTCCTTGCAGGCAATGACTCCATGGACTAAAGTCCATGCTGGCACGCTTCATTCCTACAAGACTGCACCCATGCTAGAACAGTTCTTGAGGGAAGGACCCATGCTGGAGCAGTCTACATCCTGAAAGGAGGGACTCCATGCTGTAGCTGGACCCCACAGCATCCATCTTCCCTAAATACTTTCACATAAAGGCCTACTATCTTTTACAATAACAAACAACTTAAACTGTTTCTTCATTAGCATAACTTCACTGTGAAATTTATTTGAAAAGCATTTTTGTGAAGACTGCTAGTTTTAACAATAAAGTCTTCCTTTAATGACCATGTTTTGTCCTTCAAATCATTGTTTCATCAAGATGCTGCTGTCAGACCTTTTCAAGAGGTTGATTGTGGTGTTCTTGTCTGTACAAATCACTGGAGCTGTTATATTAATCCTGCACTGTGTGATTGGGCTTTTTATATTTAAAGAAACTCAAAACTATGGACAGCTGCCAGAATTTAAACCAATCCTATTAAACAGAGCAGAACAAATTCATGTTTTAAAATTCTCCACAGTAACTTCAGTTTAAACAAGGAAATATCTTTATGAAAAAAAAAAAAAAAAAAAAATCCAGCTAAGATTAGTAGGAATTTACATATTAAGGCTCATCTGAAATGATAAACATAGGCTCTTCTGGAAAACTATGATCATGGGGGTCCTGTGATACAGCCATCAAAGAGACTTTTTCACATAAAGAGGCAACTTCTGATTGATGCTAGTACACCAAATTGTTACACTTTTTCAAATAATTATTGAAGAGTAAGATCTTTGACACATTTTTTAAGCATGGGTGGGGCTTTGAACATCCTGATCTAATGGAAAATATCCCTGCCTGTGGCAGGTGATTGGAACTAGATGATCCTTAAGATCCTTTCCAAGCTAAACCATTCTATGATTTTATGGGTCAATAAAAGACAAACTAGAAGCTGCTTATTAACACTAGCATTCAACACAAAACATGCAAAGCCTGTATTAACTTAAGGTACAAGATGGACACTCCAGAAGCTTCTTCCAGAGATGGCAGTGTGATAGCTCTTGCACTTGCAAAGTGTTGCTTGCTACATTTACAGGAGATAAAACCTTACCTATTTCACATGTTCTCTTGTATTGCTTTTCTTACCAGGTGGAGTATGGCATCCACTGGGCAGATCTGGCTTGCAACAACACATTTTCCTTGGTGCTATGAAAGCACATGGAAGCAACTAAAAACAGTTAGACTTGTGACAGGTTTGCAGTTCTTTTTCTTCTTTTGGGCTTCTCTGATTTTTAATATTTATGTAATAATTGTTTAATACTTTGTTTATATTCTCACTGAAATTCAGATAATGAAGTTCACAGTTTGGCAGTATGACAATGTTTATCTTTTCAAAGATACTTAACGGTAAAGGAGGAACAGGGGGAGCAGTGATTCCTAGAAGACCCAGAACCATTGGATGCAGTGCAGCATGAGGCATGTGCTCCAGATATTTATGTCTAAGTCTTCCATATTATCAAGAGACCCTTCTTAGAGAAAATTGTCATCAAATTATAAACATATCTGAAACAAACAAACAAATAAAAACAAATCAAAACAGAACAAAAAGCATAATAAAATAAAATAAAATAATTAAATAAAAAGAAACAAGTGTATGTTTACCTTAAAATGTTAACATGTTAACAAATGTATTTAAACCATATTTTTAGAGCTTTTTAATGGTGAAATCTGCTTAACTATCTTGCTTGCTTTCTTGCCTAACAGATTTTGTGCTGCAAAATGTTCACAGGAAAAAGAAATTACTTTTTTCTTACTTCTTTTCCTCCTTAAAATATCATTTGCATGTTCTTTCAAATAACTCATTCTAGCCATTTTGTCAGTTTTGTAACTGCTTTCATCCATTTTATAATTTCATGCATGACATTTTCCATTACCTTTTAGTAGCCAGTGGCAGTTATTTAGAGAGTTTTCCACTTCAAAATATTTCTGTGGAAACTAGAATTAGTCATTAAAATGAGGCAGCCCTTTTGCTCTTGTACAAGACTGAAGTCACTGGAATGTAAAATGACATGTTGGAATCTAGAATCTGTGTGTGTGTGAGCATGTGCGTACACATTTATGAATTTTGGTGGTGATAACATTAAAACCATTAAGATAAAGGCTTAGGTAATGACCAGTTCTATACTCAGACTGGCAAAGCTGCTACAGTCCTTCTGTATATTAAACCCAATGTAATCAAGAAATTTCATAGAATCATAGAATACCCCAAGTTGGAAGGGATCCATAAGGATCATCAAGTCCAACTCCTGGCACCACACAGGTCTGCCCAAAAGTTTAGACCATGTGACTAAGTGCACAGTCCAATCACTTCTTAAATTCAGACAGGCTTGGTGCAGTGACTACTTCACTGGGGAGCCTGTTCCAGTGTGCAACCACCCTCTCAGTGAAGAACCTCTTCCTGATGTCCAGCCTAAACTTCTCCTGCCTCAGCTTAACACCATTCCTGCGGGTCCTATCACTGGTGATAATGGAGAATAGATCACCTGTCTCTCCACTCCCCCCCGTGAGGAAGTTGTAGACCGCGATGAGGTCCCCCCTCAGCCTCCTCTTCTCCAGGCTGAACAAGCCCAGTGACCTCAGCTGCTCCTCATATGTCATCCCCTCTAGGCCCTTCACCATCTTTGTAGCCCTCTTCTGGACACTCTCCAACAGTTTAATGTCTTTTTTGTACTGTGGTGCCCAGAACTGCACACAGTACTCGAGGTGAGGCTGCACCAGCACAGAGTAAAGTGAGACAATCACTTCCCTCCACCGACTAGCAATGCCGTGCTTGATGCACCCCAGGATACGGTTGGCCTTCCTGGCTGTCAGGGCACACTGCTGGCTCATATTCAACTTGCTATCCACCACAATCCTCAGATTCTTCTCTGCAGAGCTGCTCTCCAGCGTCTCATCACCCAGTCTGTACGTATAGCCAGGGTTGCCCCATCCCATGTGCAGGACCCGGCACTTGCTTTTATTAAACTTCATGTGGTTGGTGATTGCCCAGCTCTCCAACCTGTCTAGATCTCTCTGCAAGGCATTTCCACCCTCTTCCGAGTCCGCAACTCGTCCAAGTTTGGTGTCGTCGACAAATTTGCTCAAAACACCATCTAGTCCTACATCCAAATCGTTTATAAAAAACATTGAAGAGGAATGGCCCTAAAATGGAGCCTTGAGGGACCCCACTAGTGACCATCCGCCAGCCAGATGTGGCACCATTTACCACAACCCTTTGAGCCCTGCCCGTCAGCCAATTGCTCACACAATGAGCAATTGGGTATTACAATGGGTATGATGTTTTTGTTTAGCTGTATGTTGGACAGTTTGTCGAGAAGGATCCTATGGGAAACCGTGTCAAAAGCCTTGCTGAAGTCCAAAAAGATCACATCAGCTGGTTTCCCTTGATCAACTAGATGTATATCTTATCATAGAAGGAAATCAAATTTGTCAGGCAGGACCTACCCCTCATGAACCCGTGTTGTCTGGGACCAATGCCTGCATTGTCTCCCAGGTGCGCTTCAATAACTTCAAGGATCATCCTCTCCATTATTTTACCAGGCACTGGTGTGAGACTGACAGGTCTGTAATTGCTAGGGTCTTCATTCTTACCCTTTTTGAAAATTGGCACAACATTTGCCAGCTTCCAGTCTACTGGGACCTCTCCAGATTCCCAAGATCATTGAAAAATAATTGAGAGAGGTCCTGCGATGACATCAGCCAGTTCTTTAAGCACCCTGGGATGAATCCCATCTGGACCCATTGATTTGTATGGATCTAGGTGGAGCAGCAAATCCCACACAAGTTCGGAGTCGGTTGGGAACTTGTCATCCCCACTGTCACGGTCCTCCACCTCAGGGCACCCTGGGTCCCAAAGCCCATCATCAGTATTAAAGACAGAGGTGAAGAAGGCATTAAACGTCTCTGCTTTGCCTATGTCATTGTTTGTGAGGAGTCCTTCCCCATCAAGTATCAGACCTATGTTTTCTTTGGTTCTCCTCTTTCTGTTCACATATCTAAAAAAAATATTTTTATTGTCTCCCACAGACATGGCCAGCTTCACTTCTAGTTGGGCTTTGGCCACACGAATTTTCTGCCTACAAACATGAACAGCATCCCTGTATTCCTTCCTCATTGCCTGACCGTCCTTCTAGCAGCTGTACACTTTCTGTTTTATCCTAAGCTCCAGTAGAAGCTCCCTGGTCAGCCAGGCCGGCCTTCTGCCCCGCCTGCCTGACTTCCTATATTTTGGAATTGCCTGATCTTGTGCTTTTAAGAGGCAGTGCTTAGATTGACCAGCACGGATGGATGCCAATGCCTTCAAAAGCAGTTTCCCAGGGGACCTTGCTGACTAGTTCCCTGAGTAGCCTGAAGTCTGCTTTCCCCATACCCAGGGCTGAAGTTTTGGAGGCAGATTTCTTTCTGTCACCATAAATTCTGAATTCAACCACTTCTAAACCCAATGTAATCAAGAAATCTATGTATTGCAGTACCAAATAAACCTATTTTCATTTGTTGGGTGTAACAAGATTTGTTATCTACAATAACTCTGAAGAACAAGCAATGAATATAGGTACTTGGGTTAGCAAGACAAGAACTAAAATTAAAATGTTCTGTGCAGAAAGCAAGAAGTAATACAGCAAAGGCTATTGGGGAAGTGAAATCCCAATATTGCTGAATATTAGAATAATTTCAAACTTAAATGCAGTTAATAGATATAAATATTTACTTTTCCAAATATAGGATCCATTAAATATAACATTTTATTTATCTTTCAGGAGCCAATAGGACACCTTAAATAGGATGACTGCCAGATGTCTTTTGTGAATAGGGAAGGGTCAATAATTCTCAGACTGAAGAAACTTGAGAAATATGAACTTTTAGTTGAAGTGTAAAGTTTCTTTTTATTTTGCAGTTGTTTAAGCCACTAACAAATCTCACTCTGGAATGAGTGCTCAATATTTCCCTGTTTAAGTCACAATACAGAGAACTGAATACTGAATTGACACTCTGAATGCTCAGAATGAACATGTAAAAATAACTTAAAACCAGCTTTTTACAGTGGTTTTACATTACTTTTATTCAAACCTTAACATGCTTAAATTAAAGCCAATCACTCCGAGATACAAAAGACCCTTTAGTCTTTTGGTAACTTATGTAGACACCCTGTCCAGAAGTTTCTTATATAAAATTCTCATTATGCTGGAGAAAATGTCTACAGCTGTGAAGACAAAGATTCACATTACAGACTAAAATATTGAATGATCATAAAAAAGTAACAGTAAAGGTTTCTGAAGTAGTACCTGAACTACCTTTAGGTCAGGTAAAGGTATCTGAAGGTTTCTGATTAAAAGTTTTTTTAAAGGGAAAATTAGATAGTCACAACTACACTTTTTCACAAGAATATTACTCCACAAGTGTCTGTTTAACTCAAAGAAAAAAATATAATTATTTGGAGTAAAAGAGATGCAAAGCAGAATAAACTTCAAATCAATTTTGTTCTGTGACAATTAGAGTTGCCTCACTGCCTTGTGAAATATGTAGTTTGGATTCTTTATGGTTTTGTCCTCAGTTTGTGATGATACTGAGTTCTTGTATCAGATATCAGATGTAAGATCAATAATCCTATTGATTATTAAGAATTGTAGAGATCCATGTGTTAAATAATTGGTTTTCTAAATGCACCAAATTTTAAAAATATTGTCTGAAGCATTAAAAAATAGAATATTTTTTAAAACCCCATAATGAATCCTAAAAAGTTATCAAAAATTATAGTCTCAAATTCAAATTTTGATTTGGTTTAATATTTAAATTATAAAGTGTTTATAATGCTCAGAAAACATTGTGTACATATCTAATTAACTTAATTGTGTCTCCTAATTTAGTGAAATTGATTATAGGAATAGAGTTTGACACTTGCTAAGGAATTTGAAATATCAGATCTCCAGTTTCAATACACTTGGAGAACTGAGGGTTGCCTAATATGTTTTGTGTAGTTCTAGCACACTATTCTCTCATTAAAGCAAACAGTGAAATCCCACAAGACATTTATCAATAATTTGTAACCAATGTATTATTTTATCCAGATTGTGAAAGCAGCTTAATTTCCCCCCTCCCCCGAAACCAAAAACATCTGAGATCATCAAATATAATAAGGAAAGAAATTATGTTCAAGTATAATCCAAATGTTTTCACAGCCTCAAGGAGAAGCATCTCTCCCTTCAAAAGGAAATGAAAATAAAATTAATGTTATTCTTTCCATAGGACAAAAAAATCTATTTATTTTGCGCAAAATTTTTATCTCCAACTGTGAAAAATCAGGTTCTTTGATTTCAAAGAATATTATACCTACTTAATGATGTATCAGTAGAGTTTTTATTTAGAACTTAACCATATATTTCTGTTCTTTTGATAGCAAAATTCAAGATAAGATTTGTACTGAAGGAAATATATTTAAATTACAAATGATTGAAAATGATCCAGATACAAAGATGAAGATTGCTGCATAGACAATAGTACAAAATAGCCCGTTATCTTGGTTGTTACTATCTGGAACAAAGTAGGAAAAGTATTATGTCTTTCTTTAACATAATGTCCTGTATTTAGTACTATCATTTCCTTGTACAGAAATTATTATGTTTCTACATTATTTCTCCTATTTAATGTTGTTTCTATGGCAATTGTTATAGCTGCAGCTTTTTTAATACATTTCACAAACATTATTTCCTTGGTTATCACAATAAGATGCATGTCACAACACAAGCTAATTAACCCAAGACAAAAATAAATCTTTGGGTTCATACCTAGTTATACATAAATTTAGGTAAGATGAGGAGGTGAACCTAAATGACAGTTTTGTAAGTGTTTCAAAGTTGAGAAGGGAATCCAAATTGCCAAAATGAGAATTGCCAAAAGAGAATCCAAATTGCAAAAATAACATCTGCTTGTCTAAAAAATAAAATAAAATAAAATAAAATATAAAAGATGAACTTGGCCTATAAAAGAAAATTGTTGTTTCTCTCAAGAAACTGTATTATTATTCAATAGACCCTTAACAGTGAGACATTAATAAAGTATCTTGGTTTACCAGTTTTTATGTTCTAAGTGGATGATTGCATTGGTATATGCAATAAGCAACTGATTTTATTTGAAAGCTCTATATATCATGCATAACTAACATTTCTTCTTCCAAAGCACTGATTTCAACTCATAATATCACTGTAGGACCACATCATCTGTATGGACTAAAAGTTTCAAATCAGTTTTGTAAAAATGGTTGTAAATCCTAGTAGATGTAACTATTCCAACATATCTAAGACTGGACAGAAAATAGATTGAAGCTACCAGTTTCAAAACTAAACACTAGCACTTATTTGCTTATTTGGTTTGTTCATTTTTTTGTTTGTTTGTTTGGTTCGTTGGTTGGTAGGTTGGTTGGTTTGGTTTGTTTTTTAATATTTCAGCTTTACTATTACATTTAAGTTCTTGGTTTCTTTCATTTGTTTTTTATTTGGTTGTCTCTTCACTTTCTCTATACATTTAATTTGACAACACACCGAAAAAAAATATCAATATGGTAAAATTTCAGTTTCCTCAGGCGCATGACTTAAGGCACTTCTAATAGTATATGTCACAATTATGTCTTCCAGCCACTAAAAACAGATAAGTTCTAAATCTTCAAATTTAAGTAAATTTTTAGAAATCATAAAACATAGACCATTTAATGTGTAGAAATACACTCAAATTCCTTTCCAAGGTAGCAAATGAAAGACTTTTTATTTCAGAAAAATGACACACTTAATTTATAGGAGGCTTGCAATGCAGTCTGCCCAATATACATTATGACCTATTGCTGAGATAGTCTATGCAATTAATATGTTATTATTTCTCTGAAAACAGACATGTCTAAACAAATTCTTACAGGGTAATATCAGTCATGGATAATTGTATTTTTATTAAAAAGCAAACAAAAAATCTCCCAACATACTAGCTCACCAAGATATTAAAAATATTTTGTAAGCAATAAGCTCAGGCAGTGGTATTTTAAATGGCCATTTTGTAATTTTATACCTAGGAATATCAGGACTTGTAGATATGGACTTTTCTTCTATTGAGTGCAAATCCCAGTGTGTAGGTGATTAATAAAAATACAGAGATACATACATAAGTTATGTAACGTTTGTTTATTAAGTAAACAAAGAGTTTAGAGAAAAAAAAAAAAGACAAATTCTACTGCAAAGTACTGGCATTTCTTGACTTTCAGGAGTTGCACAAATGATTTAGTTATACATCTTTCTTTGAAAATAATCAGCAGTTTATTATTCAGCAATGCACAACATGTTTCTAAGTTTCCCTACCATTATTCCCCAACTCCTTTAAACTATTCCCTTCTCATTTTCATTCATATAGTTTTCTCCATTGCTAAATGATAAGGAAAGGCGCTTTTTTTCTCTCACTTTAACTATATAAAAGGCTGCATTCTTTCCTACTTTCTTTATTAATATAAAAAAATCTTATTTAAAGAAAAATTCAGGGAAAAAAATGATGTTCATCTTGAGCTCTTTTTGTAAGTTTTCTTGAATCTCATTTCAAGTGAAATGCTGCTCATAATTTAAGTTTGAATATCAAAAATCATTAATATTTTCTAATAGCTGAGATGTTAGGTGAGTATACTTCCCATTTAATTCCTAAGTAAATATCTACTCATTTAAGAATACTGCTGTATTGAAAATGTGATTAGTTATTTATCCTTAAGTCTTTTTGATAAACTCAAGAAGAAAATGAGTATTTTTGTACATTATTTAATGAACACCGCCAGCTGTTAAGCCTGGTTGAGTCCACCCATGCATATCCATAGAAAGGATTCATTCAAATGGACATGACTTCGTGTTCCCTCTCTAAAAGTTGAAATCCACAGACACTCTTTTCATCTCACTTTTCCAACTGTAACAAGACAAACTATTGTATATTTAAAGATGGGGATCAGTGATAACACTTCTGAATGTTAATCCTCTGCTCCAAAAGCATCTCCTACCATGGAATGATTTTATTACAGAATCACAGAATGTTTGAGGTGACCCTGCTCAAGCAGGGTCACCTAGACCATCTAACACAGGATCACAACTAAGCAGGTTTTGAATATCTCCAAAAACGGAGACCCCACAATCCCTCTGGGCAGCCTGTTCCAGTGTTCTGTCACCCAAACCATAAAGAAGTTCTCCTTCATATGGCAATGAAACATCCTGTGGTTCAATTTATACTCATTACCCCTTGTCCTATCACTGTCCACCACTGAGAAGAGTTTGGCTGCATCCTCTTTACATGGTTCCCTCAGGTATTTGTACTGGCTGATAAGACCCCCTCTCAATCTCCTCTTCTTTAGGCCTAGCACTCTTAGTCTTTCCTCATTGGACCGATGATTCAGTCCCTTAATCATCTTTGTGGGTCTATGCTGGACACTGTCTACAAGTTCTACGTCCCTCTGGTACTGGGGAGCCCAGAACTGCACATAATCCAGATGTGGCCTCACCAGTGCTGAATGGGGGGAGGGGGTGTGGACAGTGTACAGAAAAGAAACACAATCGACCTGCTGTCCACATGCTTCTTGATACAGGTTAGGACCCCATTGGCCTTCTTGGCCACAAGGCCACTGCTGGCTCTTGATTAACTTGTTCACCACAACCCCCAGGTCCCTCTCTGCAGAGCTTCTCTCCAGCAGGTCAACACCCAATCTGTACTGGTGCTTCATAAGGTGCAGGACCCTGCACTTGCCCTTGTTGAACCTCATGAGGTTCCTCTTCACCCAACTCTCCAGCCTGTCCATGTACCATTAGTGACATGAAAAGATACTGAGCTTCTGATAATGATCACAAACAGGACATCTTGTGCATGGAAGATTTTGATGGTTTATAGGGAAAAAAAATGCACAGATGGTAATTTCCAATGACGAAGATGTAAAAGAAAAATTAAAATATTTAATTTAATGTCAGTTTATTTTTCCCTCTATAGAACAGTTAGAAATTGGTATACATAGTTAGGATTAAGAAATTCAAATTAGGCAAAGAAGTATTTTAAAAGCATGTCATCAGAAATGACACTTCAAGAAATAACTAAATAAGAGCACAGAAAGAATAATGGCAAATGCTTTAAAATAATTAATGCTGAATGAAAATCTACCAGAAATGCTCATTGCATTCACAACAATATTAAATAAGTTCACCATTGCTTTTATGAAACCAACATTAAGTCAGAGAACTAGGAGTAGAAGCAATTACATGCAGTATGATATTTCTATTCCTTGTTTTGTATCTACTTTGTCTTCCACAACCACAGTCTTCCAAACAGATTCATGAGTAAATGAGTACGAGTACACATTATTCTTGTGCATAATTCCATAGAGTTAAATTTATGGAAAATCAGGAAGCTAGTATTAATGATGAGCCATTTGCAAAACAATTATATAGCCTTATTCTTTGTCTTGTCTATATTTGTAGTTCCTGCTAAGACATCTAAACTTGGAATCATCTCCTTTCTCTGCAGATGGAAATGGCACATGACTAATTTGCTGTAAGCAAATTCATATAGACAGGCTGAGTCAGACTAGGAAACAAGTCTGTCAGAAAAGCTGTTGATATCACTGTTCTTGCCTGGTTGGTATAGGTTGTCTTCTAATGTTCCTTCTGTCTAGAAAAACTTTTGCTATTTAACCAGTGTAAACCTGAACCAAACTATCTGATCCTTAAGACCTAGACAGAAATGTATGACTGTGGGTAGGAAAACCAACAAACAAACAAACAAAAATAAATAGTGTTAAGTAAGATTTTACTAGTTAGGATCATGAGCCTTTGAAGAAATAGGGCAAAGACTTTCCAGTCCAAGAGATATTTACTTTCTTGACAATTGTTTTTATGTATAGTATTGTTCTTAAATGGACAAATGTTCAGCGACCACATCCTAGGGGATGGAAAAGATTTTTCTGCCATAGTCATACTTTGTGCCAAATTACACAATAGCTAGACTGGTGTCCATTTAATTCCAGATCTGCAGGGGTGTGGGATGTAATCCCAAATCGGACAAGGACCTCCTGAGATTAAATATATAATTTCATTACAAATTATTATATACTAATGAACCATTAGGCATTAAATGCATGGCAAAAATCCATTTTTTCTCATCCACTTAAAGCTACAAAGGATACTTGTTTATCTATAAACTGGTAGTTCTGTATGTACCAATGTAAGAAAGTTTGCCTTCCTGCTGATTTGCAAACTAGATATTTTATGTCTGCCAAGAAGTAAAAATATGCAGAAAGGTAACAACTATTATAACATTATCTCCTTTTTCCCTGCTTGTCAAAGAAGGTGTGATATTGTATTGCAGCTGATTATATTGTTATATTATCGTATTGTTTTCCTTATTATCTTATTGTTATATTGTTATATTATTTTATTGCCTATCTTGAAGTAAAAACTTCAGTTCATTTTGAGGAAGGGAAAAGAATTTTAGTCAAATAACCAGTAAGCTGAGAAGTTATTTATGTGGAGGATCACATAAAATGTAATTACAAAAACAGTAGTAAAAATCAATAACATCTCTTCCATATTCATACATAAGCATGTGAATTAAAATACAGATACAATAATTAAAAAGTAATAATAAGTCAAAATCCAGAAAAGGAAGGCTAGAACAAACTCACTTGATGTAACTTCATTTCCTTCAGTCAGTCTTAGCTTCCAATGAAGGAGCTCTTTCTCCAATCATAAATATAAAGTGTTGGCACCTTTCAAGTTTACTTTTCATTCTGAGCCTTGAGGGCAATTTGCTGGGAGTTTGCAAGCTTTTTCAAGCAAATTTTAGAGGGTTTGCTTAGTTTGAATCTCTTTAAAGCAACTTGCTGCTGTTCAATATTTTTTTGTAATATATTTTGTGCTTCCTTCTACATATCCTATTTTAATAAAAAAGTACCAGGAAAATCAATCAATCAAACAAACAAACAAACCACTAGGATAATTAGATTTAACTTGGATGTAATTTATCAGACAGCACAGACATTCCAACAAAAAAACAAACAAATGAAAAAAAAAAAAAAAAAAACAAAACAGGATTCTCTTGCTTTGTGAAAAACAAACACTTTTTTTAATGGGTGGAAAAAGACCAATATGTAGGATTTAGTATGAAGTATAGACCAATATTTTGTATTTGTAGATGTTTTTCTTTCTCTTTGCATTAATAGTTATTTTCTTTTCTGAGGTGATAACAGCCTCCTTGTTACTCAGTGGCTCATTTTAGATGTTTAAACACAGACATCTGCCATTACTTGCTCTGCTTCCTAGATATGGGACACAGGATCTTTGAGAGACCTCTGTCATACAGACTGACCTCTTCAGTGTCTCAGTATAATCTCAGCTGATATCTAGTGACTATAATTAGTTATCACCTCCTTTCTGTAAAGTTAGCTGGTGTCCAAATATACGTGTTTGAACCCTGTACAACCTGAGGGCTGTAAGGAAATCAACACAAGATATGCTTCCCAAAATTGAACACCTGATATAAGATTTGAGTTTTCATTACAAGTTCTAATTTCATTACTCATTCTACTGGTCATGCATTATACTTATATTTAATTATATATAATTAATTATAATTTGCATTATAACCTAATGCAAATAAGAGGACTAAAATGCATGGTACCTCTCAGAAACTGGATAAGTTCTATGTCAGTATGCCATTGAGAAGGTTAGAATATAAGGCAAGTATTACATATAAAGTCACTATATAGCCTAGAGTGATCAGGTCAGGTCAAAGACATAGAGTCTTCATCTGGAATGTGACCATAGGTACATAAAATTATTTTTGTGTCTTGCTTAATAATCATCATGGTAATTTCTATTTTATGGGCATACTGAGAATATCGTCATTCTAGGGTATAATGCAAACTGTGCTTCAAAGCCTGATCTGTACAAGTAATCACATACTTAATGTATGATTGAAAAAATGAGAAAAAAAAAAAAAAAAATCTTCTCTGATATATTGTTCCATCTTTAATTAATAAAAGATAATTATTTAATGAAAATCATATCTTCTATAATGTTTGGGGAGTTAAATTTTAGTTTTCTCTGTGCTCTTTTAAGACTTTTCTGCCTATTTATTCATGGTATTCTCTTTGCACTAATCAATCTAGTGCTGAAATTCCAATTAGTGCTGCCACTTAAAAGACAGATTCATATTGCCATCATTTCAGGACATCTGTTCTGTCTGAAATAAATTAAACATAATTTCATTCCAAATGCAAAATAATCTAAACATCATACTTTATTTAAGAATTAAAATCAGAAAATCCAAATTTCCACACAAGTCATTCCTAAGGAGATAATGTCAAAACTTTAATTTATAAGACTATTCATTCTTTCTCTGTTTTATGTCTTTCCAAGAAGAAGAAAGGAATGTACTTTGAAATTATTAGAACATACATTTTTAGTCTTCCTTTTCTTCCCAGGAAAACATCCAGGCACACTCTAAGCTAAAAATCTAATATTTGTTTAAAAAAATATGGGATTATTTCAAAGACTACCTTTTGGTTGATATTGCATTAAAACAAACAAAAACAAACCTACATACATGTTTTCTCTTATAGTTTTTAGGAAGAAGTGTCAGGCTGTGTTATTTCTTTTCAATTTTGTGTACACTGTAGATGAAAAAGAAGCAGTAAAAATCACAGAATAGTTAAGTACTGTTGTTTGTCAAACCATCCTAATTTTGAGGATTAATTCCATACGTGAAGTAGTTTATTCCATTGTAAACCATTTTCCACTGACATATATATATACATATATACGTATATAAAAATTGTTTAGGTCCTTTTCCTTCTGTGCTTAAGAATTACATTCTTTCTTCTCCTATGTACTATTTTCATATCAATTTTAGACAGTAGATTGTGGGTATTATGCATTCTTTTGTCATGACCACAATATTATTTTGTTATAATCACAATATGTGGTCTATATATCTGTAGTCACTGATGATACAGTTTGCATTTCAAATTGGTAAGGTAAATTTAGATGTTTCAGTGGTGGATGGTACTTATTCTAGGAATAAAAAGAGGCACGTCTCAACCTACACCTGAAACAGCCATATCTTTCAGTAAGGGGCATCACACATACCTATCAATCGTAGGTAAACAAATCAAGCCTCTCCTCAGTGGTGAGGTCTATGTTCCACTAAATGCTTGGCATAAATGGTCCTGGAACATAATGGGAATTACAACTTCTATAATGGTCTGTGTAATCACCCTCATTTTGATTGTCTCATACAGAATGCAAAACCATTCTTTCTCATATTTTAAGTCTGTGAATATTCAAATGTGGAAAATGTGGAAAATATTTTAAAATATATATATCTTTGTTAATCTAAAACAACAACAACAAGAAAAAACACAACATATTGAATTCTTCTTCTTTTCTTCACAAAATTATGGTATAAAGGAGAACATTTTAAGCTCTTATGAAATCTGCATAGTTACTGTTATGTCAGAAAAAAAAAAAAAAAAAAAAATATTAGGTACTTTAAATTCCACAACAAATAAACAAACAAATAAATAAATAAATATCTACTTATACAAGTAGATATTTGGTTCAAAATCAGCAGCTTAAGAAATAATTGTAAAAGTTAATTATATTTATTTTCAGCATTTCTCTCATATTTTCATATTCTCTGTAAAATTATTAGTTACAAGTTAAGACCTTAATTTTCTTAAAGGGTGGATCCATGCTGAACAAAACCAGTGTTTTTAGCTCATCTCCAGAGTAAATCTGCTTCTTTTATTTCATTGAACCTTCTGTACAAATAATGTGCAAGTTAGCAGCAACTATTAATCACAGTGTGATTAATAGGTAGAAAGAACTAAAATAAATCACATTTTTTCTTTATGATCTCCAGTTTCTTTTGCTTATTTTTCAAAATGTGAAACACTATCAAACCCACACAGCTTCTGAAGTGTTACTAATTCATTTCTTCATGTACACAGGAAAAAAAATAAATAAATAAAAAATAATAAAAAAATTATAACATATTTAAATTTCATCTTTAAAGATGAGTTAAGATATTTTGTAAATATTACATCTTGACATCTAATTGATCATCACTTCTCATGTCTCTAGCCAGACCATATATGATTTTGATTACATCAACATAAAAGAGAGATGGCAAATTGAGGGAGAATTCAAAGGAGAAAACCAAAAACCATGGGCATAACTCCTGTAGAAAACAGTGGTAACCTTCAGTGAGTTGAATTCCTGTCAATCTTCTGTGCTTTTGAAGATTTTCTTCACAAAACTCAAGGACAGAGATTTGTTTAAGGTGATAGAAGTCAATATAAGTACATTTATATTTCTGATACAGAAAACTACTGTTGTAGGTTGTAGAAGAATCATTGCTAATGCTTTTAGAACAGATTAAGCACAACACTAGAAAATTTACTCTTTGAAATATTGCTGTATTGGCAGGAAGATGATAATTACATTGTATGTGTGCCTATGGCTAGTGGAGAGAACATTCTTCATGTTCCAAATGGTTAAGTGTTCAGAGTTCTGTTCTTATTAATGTTGAGTCTATTTTAATTACTGAGCATTGGCTTGATGTCAGCCCCTGCTGGGGATTCAAAACCACCTAGTATAATTCAATCTCTTGTCCAAAAGGTCAAGAACTTTCCCTGCATTCTCACATGTGTTCTGAAATTCTTCCATGTTCATAAGCAATAGTACATTAAGGCGCACATCAGTAACTCAGAAAATGAGATTAAGAAAAGGCCATAGTATAAAAAAAGTGGGAAATTCTATTACATTTTCCTTTTCTCCTGAGGCTTTGAATAAATCCCAGTTTCAGCTAGGATATATTTAATTTTCTTCCTAGTAGCTGGTGTGGTGCTGTGTTTTGGATTTAGGAGGAAAATAATGTTTGTTACACATCAATGTTTACTTGTTGCTGAGCAGTACTTGCACAGAGCCAAGGACTTTTTTGCTTCTTATGTGGGGAGGCTGGGGGTGCACAAGGAGCTGGGGTATTTCATACCATAAGGCATTATGCTGAACAATGAAACTGGGGTTGTTGGCCAGGTGGGCCTACTATTGCTTGGGAATTGGCTGGGCATTGGCCAGCAGGTGGTGAGCAATTGTGTTTTGTATCATTTCTTTTTATGTATCTTTTCTTTGTTCTTTTTTTCTTCTTTATTTTTTTTGGTTCTTTTTTATTTTTTTTCTTCTTCTTTTCTTTTTTTCTTTTTTTTCTTTTTTCATTAAACTATTCTTACCACAACCCACAAGTTTTACTTTTTTTTTTTTTGTATTTATTTATTTTTTATTCACTCTTCCATTCCACTGTGGGGGAGTGAGCAAACAGCTGTGTGGTGTTTAGCTGTCTGATGGGTTAAACCACAGCAAGGACTTTTCCTGACTTAAATTAGACCTGGCAAGCATGAGACATTGGTTTATCATCATGATACTTAAGTGCTTGAAGGTGCATGGTTTACAACCAGTATGAATTTACTAGGTGTTAGGAAAGTAATTCAATAGTCAATTTTATGACCAATCACTTTCTGTCAATGAATGTATCCTTTCCTGAGGGGGTAATTTTAAACTTGAACATAATACAGTGTGTTGCAGTTAATCTCTGCAAATAACATCATTCCTACATTCCTAATCCTGGTTTCAAAGGTATTAGTTCTTAGCACAAATTTCTTTTAAAAGACTGAGCTATGGAATCCTCTTTCATGTATCACTACCTGCTACTGCAATTCCTGGTTCATATCAAGTTCCTTGGAATGGTGGTTTCTTCTTCATCATTTTATTTATTTATTATTTTTTCCCTGTTGAGGTCAAATAGGAGAAAACAAAAATATCACCATGGAAGTAAATATCAGACATGATTATAGCTCCCACATAAATTACCAACAAACAACTTTGTTGACTCAATGGTTACTTTCTACTGCTGACAACCTACTCACTCTCTCCGTCTATGTTCTCAAGTACTGTCACATGTTTGCATTTGCCATGAAGCCTGAAATAACCATTAGTTACCAAGTTACACTATTCTAGTTTTCACTAAAAATCACCAAGTAATTTTTTTCTAAATCACAACATGTTTTCAATACATTACTTTTCTGTCTTTGAAAGATCGTTTCAAACCCATGAACCCTATACTGTCTCTCTTTTATTTATTTATTTATATATATATATTTAAATTGTGGTGGTATAGGCAATCTTTCAACACTTTTAGTAAATTTTTCCTTTTTTTTTTTTTTTTTTTTTTCCCTGATTTTATCTGTTCCAGAGATATCAGCAATTTGTTTAAAAATGAATTGAGTTGATCTGTGTGTCATGGCTTTGGCTGGGATAGAGTTAATTTTCTTTGCAGAGCCTCACACAGTGCTGTATTTTGGATTTTCGATGAAAATGGTGGTAATAACACACCAATGTTTTAGTTGCTGTGATCAGTGCTTACACAGATCCAAGGAATTTTTAGCTTCTCATGCTGCCCTGCCAACAAAGAATCTGGGCGTGCACAAGGAGCTGGGAGGGGACACAGCCAGGATAGCTGATCCAGGTTGACTAAAGGGATATCCCACACCATGTGGCATCATGCTCAGCAACAAAAGCTGGGGTAAAGAAGGAGGAAAACGGGGATGTTTAGAATGATGGCATTTGTCTTCCCAATAAACCATTACATGTGATGAGTCCTGCTTTTCTGGAAGTGGCTGAACACCTGCCTTATAATGGGAAGTAATAAATGAATTTCTTCTTTTGCTTTGCTTGCGTGTGTGACTTTGCTTTACCTAGCAAACTGCCTTTGTCTTGATCCATTGCTTCTCACAGTTTTACCTCTCCAGTTGTCTCCCCTATCTCACCTGGGGAGAGTCAGTGGTTGGCTCTGTGGTTCTGAGCTGCCTGCCAGGGCTAAACATAACACTATGTAATAAGACTCCATAAACCAGCGTAAAAGAAATGTGTATTTCTATCATATTTCATAATTTAAAAAAGGGGGCTCCATCTGCTTCTCCTGTTTTCTATGCACCAATAAACAAACAAATACATAAGTAAATAAATTGTGTTTATTAGACCTTATCTTCATCTCATACTGGACTATATCGTCTTCTCCAGGATATCAGTCAGAAGATATCTTTGTACACATTTTCTAACTAAAGGTTTTCAGTTCTCTTCTTAGTGAAAAGATTTTTTATCTTCACCAACAAAAAATGGGCCTACAATCCCATGTTTAAACCAGCTGAGCAGATGAGTATAAAATGTAAGTGAATCAGACTATGAAGCCTACACAAGACTCTTACACAATGTTTTTGCCATGCATACAAATGAATACTAAAGAATGAACATATTGGGGATTAAAAGGAGACAAAAAAATAAAGAATGAACTGTTAGTAGAGAAGAAAGGGCATCAGAGTAACTGTGAAAGAAGTGAAAAATTGATCAAAGATTTCTGAAATTCTTTTAAGACATGGTCCATTCTGTAATACAAACAGTACTATTCTTAAAGACCACCCTTTTTCACTGGAAAATCCCTTTTCATTTCTAGTAAGTGACTAGAGACTTGGGCTTAAAGTCACATGAAAAAACACCACCAAAACAGAGCCAGTAAATATGAAAGAAAGATGGGAAAATAATAAGACTAAAGGAAATAGAAAAGAGAAAAAAAAAAAAAAAAAAAAAAAACAACAACAAAAACACCTTGCAACTTCACTCTAAGAAATCAGAAATATACATATATATATATATTTCTCATAGTTCCACTGAAATTATGTGCCACTAGCCTTGAATATTTAAAAAAGGACTGGAACAACAACAACAACAAAAAAAAAAACAACAATAACAACAACAACAAAAATCATGAAAAGATAAAGGCTCTTAAGTAGTATATTTGACCTTGGCATTACTATAAATATATTTTCTTACCCATATATTTACCCTCTTGCAATTATAAAGGTTAAATTTTATTTAACAAGGAATAGTTCTGCAGTTAACATAACTGACAATGACATTAATCCATCTAATAATATGCAATTATTTTTTAATTAAAGTTACAAAACACAATATTCACACATGAAAGTGACTTGAAATTTACCTTAGCCTGAAACTGAACAGATTGTAAGCTATCAGTAAAGATTTAAGAGCAATAGCTTTAAGAAAAATATGCCTGCCCTTGGCACAAGTCATCTACAAATTCAAAAGACACAATGCTTTTTGCCTAGGTGATTACCTTATGTCCTATTATGTTGAAGGTGTCCCTGTGCTTTCATCTGTTTCCTTCAGTGCTCCCACAACTGTATATATGCTACTTAAAATGCTTCTAGCATCACTTGCTTGACCATGCTAAGTTCAACTGCAATAATCTCAGTAGTGCTTAGATATTACACACACCATCTTTGATTATGTTAACCAACATCATTTAACATGTTCTGAAACACTTAATTTACACTTTACATATAAACATTATTTTTTGGTAAAGCTGAAAAGCACAAAAACAATTTGAATGCATTTTCTCTTCTTCCCACCCATATTTTAACCATAATTATATACACTAGACATATCACAGAATCACAGAATCACAGATCTGAAAGGGTTGGAAGGGACCTCAAAAGATCATCAGGTCCAACTCCCCTGCCAAAGCAGGTTCCTTAGAGCAGGTTGCCCAGGTAGATGTCCAGATGGGCCTTGAATATCTCCAGAGAAGGAGACTCCACAACCTCCCTGCGCAGCCTGTTCCAGAGTTCCGTCACCCTCACCATGAAGAAGTTCTTTCGTATGGTGGTGCGCAACTTCCTGTGCTCTATCTTGCAGACATTACCCCTTGTCCTGTCCCCACAAACCACTGAAAAGAGGTTGGCCAGATCCCACGGTCTCCCTCACCTCAGGTATTTATACACGTTGATGAGATCCCCTCTCAGTCATCTTTCTTAAGGCAGAACAGACCCAGGTCTCTCAGCCTTTCCTCATAGGGAAGATGCTCCAGGCCCCGTATCATCTTTGTGGCCCTCTGCTGGACTCTTTCCAGGAGATCCCTGTCTTTTTTTGTACCAGGGTACAAATATGATATTGAGCTGCAAGCCTTAAATATTTTTGTACACTATAACAGTATTGGTTTCATGAGTTCTGGCATCCTTTCAGAGTACTGGGTAACCAATAACATCATGCTAAGACTATTGCACATTCTGAAATCATTGAAGTATTTTTTGCAGTGCAGTCAGCTAAAACAGCAGCAATACCTATATGGGATATTGATTTATGATCTCAGTCACACTGTCTTAGCAAGCTGCTCAACGGAGATTTGAATTCTAGAACAAAATTCCCTCATCTTCAAAACAAGATGTCATAGTTTTCAGAAATTATGTCCAACCATTAGACTTCAAGTAATAAAGAATTTAAAACAGGAAGAAAAAAAAAAAAAAAAAAAAAAAAAAAAAGAAACCAATAGATCCTTCTATATTTTCCACCTTAATTCCAAGTCTTTGATAGATAAGGAGGATGTTACGAAAGTTAAGTGGTGCCTCTAATATCCTCAGATCCTTGCGACACTCTTTATTTATGCATCTTTTATGGTATACAGTCTTGAAAACAGGCCTGTACAAACAGCTGATTACTACACAATATATCTTATTAATTACTAATATACACTGTGATGTGCCACAACTAGCATTGTGCCAGTGAGAACCATGAATGTTATCACTGCCCCTCCTGCAGTCAGACAAAGGGTCTTAATGGTCAGGTGGTCCTCTGTAAGGTGGGCAAGCATCTGCTTCCATTGTTCCTTGAAATGTGTTGCTCTTTGGACTCACTGTGTTGACAGATTCTTCCTCTTCCTTTATATATTTACATCCTGTTACATCTGATTTTTTTTCCTGCCTTGGATGATTTACATATTTTAAATTGTTGCCAACAAGAATTGTTTCTTTGCACTGTTTCTCTTTTGTCATCTTGCAGTTCTTAGTAGACTCGACAATTTCTCTTTTATATACCTAAGTGGTAGGTATTGCTCATCATTATCTTCTGTTAGAAAAACTGGGCTCTCAATCACATCTAAATTTGAAGTTCCGATTTGCACTGAAGGTAGCACTATTTCTGTTTTTTTTCTTGTAAGAAATGAAATGGCCTAATGAGCAAGGTAAACATAACTGCACAAAGAAGAGTGGTTGTAGAAGAGTGGTTGTAGAAGAGATATACCACAGAAGAGAAGTACCATAAATAAATCCGCTCTCAAAAAGTGTGTAAAAAAAAAAAAAAATCAGAGATTTTTTTAACTTAGTATAAATATTAAGCATTTATAGAATTCTGTCCCACATTCTCAAGTATTGACTTACTTGAAAACTAGTTTACCTTATGCTGTTAACACCAATAAAATAGATGTCATCCGTATTTTAAATATATGTCTGTCTGTTAATAACAGTACTATGTCCAAACAGAATATAGCAAAACACCATGTCTGCTATAAAGGAACTAACTTCTGTAATGCACATCCATGGTATGTATTGGAAGTTTTTCAGTGTCCTGAAATTAATCCCCTCTCTAAGTGCTGGACATGAGATGCCCATTTGAGATATTATTAGCTAGTATCCAAAAAAAAACCCCTAAATTAATAGCAAGCTTTCTTCAGTTTAACTCACATGCTATAGAATTGAGTCTGAATGGAATTAACTAAATTTCAGGATACTCATGGCATTTCAAAGGTATTCTGTTGCCTGGATGTGTTTGGTGGTGTTTTCTCTTGTCTGTTTGTTTTCTTGTTGTTATTTGTTCTGTTTTGTTTTGCCTTTTTGGGACAAGGAGAGGTGAAATCACTACAGAATATTCAGCTCAGATACCCCTTTCCCAGGAAAGGGATTGATGTCTGCAGTGTTTATGTCTACAGGTCATAATTGCCATGGGCACATGGGTGTAATACAATTCATATTAACAGCATATTTTAATATTAACATATTTTGACAACAATAGACAATGAACAGAGAGATATAATGAAATAAAAAGTCTTGTCCAAAAAAAAAGTTTAATTCAATTATGAGAATATTTTCCTTCCTTCCTTCCTTCCTTCCTCCCTTCCTCCCTTCCTTCCTTCTTTTTCTTCTTTCTTTCTGCCTTTCTTTCTTTCTTTCTGTCTGTCTGTCTGTCTGTCTCTTTCTCTCTTTCTCTCTTTCTTTCAAAGTGGAGTGGAGTGGAGTTGTGCAACTTTCACTTCAATGTAATATATACTATATACTATACTGAGAGGAATAAAAAAATAGAAAAACTTGTAAAATTGAAAAATGTGGAATTAATGCATACAGTGAAATTTCTTGTCTAAGCTCTAAATGAGTAACAACAGGAGGGTTGTTATGGATATTCAGGTGGATTCCTGGCATTAACAGCATTCCCAATGCCCCTGCATTATGGTTTTTGTTTGCACTTAATAAGATACACAGAAACATTCCTCTGCTACAACAGATAAAGTGCAATGACAGATATTATTGATTTACACCTCCATGGTCTAGCACACACTGCTTTGTAGGCAGCTGGGTGATCCTCTGCATCTGTGGACACCATGGTTTTCACCTTTTTCATGTTCAGAGTGAAATAGAGAGTTAGAATGTCACTTTGCTCAGTTAATCTTCACCATATGCCTTGTCCTGCTGCTGCTATTAGGGTTTTCATTAATATTTTCAAATAACCTACAGAACTAGTCAAAGGCAACAGCTGAATTGGAAAGAAAAATAAAAAAAAAAAAAAATAAAAATAAAAAAAAATAAAAATAAAAAAAAAAACGGGTTACTTCTTAGTTCGGTATTTTAATTAAAGTAAGGAGAAGAGAGAGGAAAAAAGGAGGGGCTGGGGAGGGGGGATGAGACGACAACACTCTGGTTTAATTCCAGAGAACTCCATAGAGAATGCAGAATGCAGGGAAGCTGAAGTAATTTCAAGGGAGACAGAGCATTATTTACTAGGAAGGCGATAGAGTCAGCACAGACAGCAACAGCTTCCAAATGTGACCAGTGAGGCAAGCTAGATCTTAAATAACAATTGTGCCTTGCTGCAGGAAGAGTTTCCAATTCCAAATGTGACCGGTGAGACAAGTTAGATCTTGAAGAACAAATGTGTCTCTGGTTAGATAATAAATCAGTGTTTAAGGGAAACTTGTTTACAAAGCTTAGTGACAGAATTAATTGTAAAAACATTAACCTATAATTCTAATGGCATTTTACAGGGAAATGCTACAATATTGTTGTACAAAGACCTGAAGCCTTCCAAAGCTTGAAAGTGGAGTCCCTTTTCTGCAGCTCTCACCTGAAAAAAAGCAAATGGTATTAGACTTCTCATCACTTAAACTAATGTTTTATTAGAAATTAAACTAAACCACAACCAAATAAATGTATTAAAAGGGACAAAGCAGAACTGATAATCCAAAAAAAAGTAAACTAAATGTTTGAAAGGAAATCTGTCACCTGACCCCAGACTCACTGGTCCTTCCCATGCTCCACTCAAATATCCAATGTGTCATAGAGTGTCCCATCCAGCATCTTACTTTGACCAATGAGGAAAATTGTTTTCTTTCCTCTACCTGTTGTGTGTGTGCATTGGAGGGGAACAGGGAGGGAAGGAGAGAGAGCTTTAGACATGTTCAACTTACCAAAAGCTTTGGGTTCCTCGCAGAAAACTCTCACTCTCAGTTTACGCTACATGAACTATATATTTGGCTCTTCCTATTCACTGCTTCTTAAATTTTTGAACAGCCTCCTCCTCTGTAGAGATGTGCATGATCTTTTGTGAGTGCTCCTTTCATATCATATATTCCTTCACTTCTAGAGAACTGAGGACTAGCGCATAGTAGTCAGGATAAATTTATCACTCCTCTCTCTGCTGCCCACATACATATACAACTACTTAAATAACAAACCTTTTTTCTTATTATCTGATAGAGTGATATGAATGTATTTGTACCTAGGGCAAGAAAATTCATGTTATTGAAAAAATCTCACTACCATTACATTAAAGTTACAATATATATACAAATACCATACAGGTACCACACAATGCCTTTAGGCACAGATAATTTTTTTGAATTTACAGAAAGCCAACTGCATCCTGGGCTGCATCAAAGGAAGCATGACCTACAGATCAAGAGACGTGATTGTCCACCTCTACTCTGCCCTCATGAAGCTGGAGTAATACCTGGAGTAATGCATCCAGGTTTGGGGCCTGGGCCTGGGAGGGCCCCAATACAGGAAAGATGTGGACCTGTCAGAGCAAGTCCAGAGGAGGGCTACAAAGAAGACCAGAGGGCTGGAGCACTTCTCCTATGAAGGCTGAGAGAGCTAGCAATGTTCAGCCTGGAGAAGAGAAGGATCCAGAGAGACCTCATTGTTGCCTCTCAATACTTAAAGTTGTCTTATAAAAGAGATGGAGAAGGACTCTTTAATCATGTAGATAATGATAGGATAAGGGAGAATGGTCTTAAACTAAAAGAGGATAGATTTAGATTAGACATTAGGAGGAAATTATTTACTGCAAGGGTAGTGAGGCAATGGCACAAGTTGCCAAGAGAAGTTGTGGATGCCCTATCCCTAGAGGTGTTCAAGGCCAGACTGGGGCCTTGGCCAACCTGATCTAGTGGGTGGTGTCCCTGCCTATTGCAGGGGGGTTGGGGTTAGATGATCTTTAAGGTCCCTTCCAACCCAAGCCATTCTAAGATTCTAATAACGCTTGCATTTGTAAAACTTCTGATTCCATTTTTTACTTACTTGTGAAGAAACATCGTAATATGTGCTTGTTACCCAACTCTTCATTCAAGTCTATTTTAACAAGTACAAAATAGTACATGATGTAGAGTTGTGCCTTTATTATTATTATTACTGTTTTAATTGCTGCACATTTCTGAAACAATGTTCAACCAAGACATAACTTTATTGGAAACAGTTATAGGGTAATATTAATATTAAGAAGATAGCTTGTAAGAGCAAGAAACAGATATAGAACACACAGTATTTGAAGGGGGACTCTTCTGCCTGTCCTCCTCTTCTTTTTAATATCATTTATTATTTGACAGTCGACTCACCAGAAATATATATATATATGTATATATTAGTACTATATTCTAATTTCTGAAAAATGGCACTTTCAAAAATTATGCCTCAATGTTGATAACACATACTGTGACATTCAGAAATACATTTTACAGCAACAGACTACCTGTAGAAAAAAAACAGTTCCAATATATGTAAAGGTTTTAATTAGGAAAGAAGAGAATTTCAACAGACACCCTTCTAAAATATCTACTCATTTATTTGTGTACATGGTAGGAATACTTACTCAAACGAATTTTATTATTATTATTATTATTATTATTGGTCTATTTCCACTGAATTGAAGCACTTTTATTTATTTATATATATATATACATTTATTTAGATATCTCTTCTGAATCATTTCATATGCAGAACTCCTGTGAACTGCTAAAACCTGGAAAGAGACCAAAGATATATATTAAAATTCAACATTGCAGTCATGTGAAAAATAAATATAAAATCTCTACAGCTTTTTGCACTGTTGAGAGACTATATTACTTGAAATAATTACATCCGAATATTCTTTACTACACCTGCCAGTGTATCATTGAGCTAAGAAAGGTTATAAAGGGCATTACAGGTCTAAAGTGTTCCAAGATATATTAATACTATGTGTAGTAAAAATAGAAATAAATGAAGAACAAGTATAGAACGCACTTTTTTTTTGAAGGAGTCAGGGGTGGGGGGGAAGGAGGGAGGAGTGAGGAGATGGACCTGTTGTCTCACAATAAATAAATAAATAAATAAATAAATAAATAGTACAGGAACATTTTCCAGCAATATCTCTTCAAGAACAATGTTTTTACTGATGTAGAACACTAATAGTACTTGGAGGAAGTATGATTATTTCCTAAAATTCAAAAGAGCTTGAATTTTAGTTATATAAAGTAATACATGCTAAGTAACATGTGCTTATTAGTAATAAAAGTAATAAAAGTAATACGTGCTTATTAGGTCCAGTCATTTATTAAAGTTATTTCTATATGTTCATTAGTTCCTCACCATACAAATTTTTATATATCATTTTCAGTTGACAAAAAATTAGAAGTGTTCAATACTGTTCACTGAATTTGACATAAATAAGTTAATGGGTGACAGGATTGTTTCCTGTATGTGTTTTTTTCACTTCATTTTCCTGTCTTCTTTTTCATACCCTTTATAATGCCATCTCTCCTGATTATTACCCTATCATAAAATAATCCTTAAAGCCAAGTGAAACAGAACAATCATGCACTACTTCTTTTGTTTATTGAAAATAACAAAGCTTAGAGTATACCATGGGAGAGAATGAATATCTTCCCATTTGGTCCTGTTATAATCAACTGGAAACCAAAAGATTTGTTTCATTTTGTTCTGTTCTAAGTAGGAGAGAGATATCACTCTTGCTTTTATTTTCATAAATGCTGCTAATATTAGTCTCTCCCTGTATCTTTTAAAGAACCCCTTAAGAATTCTTTTCAGCCAGGAGAAAAGATGACTGAGAGGGGATCTCATTAATGTGTATAAATATCTGAGGTGTGGGAGACAGAGGGATTTGGCCAACCTCTTTGCAGTGGTTGATGGGGACAGGACAAGGGGTAATGTCTGCAAGATAGAGCACAGGAAGTTGCGCACCACCATGCGAAAGAACTTCTTCACGGTGAGGGTGACGGCACTCTGGAACAGGCTGCGCAGGGAGGTTGTGGAGTCTCCTTCTCTGGAGATATTCAAGGCCTGTCTGGACGTCTACCTGGGCAGCTTGCTCTAAGGAACCTGCTTTAGCAGGGGAGTTGGACCTGATGATCTTTTGAGGTCCCTTCCAGCCCCTATAATTCTGTGATTCTGTGAATACTACAACCGAGTTGCACTTTTAGTCTGTTTTCAGTCTGGTCCCTTTAACTAGTTCAGAGAAGCTAGTTGTGCAGAGGAAGTCCTTTGCAACTCCCTCTCTTGTTTCTCCCCTCCCTTTTACCCCCTGCCCCAAATCCTGTCACAAAGCACAGCCATGGATTCATCCAAATGCACTGGGGGGACCCTCCACAGTCACTATTGTTATAGTTGATTCCAAAGAGAGTTGAGAGGTGGGAGAAACCCAATCACTCCTAGGAAGACCCTGAGAAAATTGGTGAAGACATCATTGTTCTGAAGGGGACTAATAAGCAGATGTGATGATTAGCTTTTGGGTGAAGTGAACATGTCTAAGGAGCTTGGTCCTGTGTTTTGTTGTGTTCTGCTTACGTGCTGACTTGAACAGTTTGGTCATATAAGGCACTGAGAACAAAGCGAAGAAAGAATTATATTTTGTAGCTTAATGTCTTTACCTAGTGTTAGTTCTTTGTTCTTTTGCAATGAAAAAACTTTTTCTCTCCTTATCTTTGAAGATGACTGCTAATGGACTGATTATTATATGCCATACCAACTGAAGATGTTAGACTATTGATTTTCCTAACAAAATCAGTCATGCCAAAATCTTAATACTACAAAGCCTGTTTACATTTACAATGAAAATAGACACACTGACTTACAAACAGTTTAGCTAAATAATTAAGTTCTTTATTTGAATCAGTGAGAATCAGTACTTTTCGAATCAGTACTTTTTTTTTTCTTTTTTCTTTTTTCTTTTTTTTTCCTTTAGGTACATGAAATGTTCTAAGAACTTGCTCCAGCTATGTCGCTTTTTTATTTTCATTCTAGTGAGCTATGATTCTATGTTTCTCTATAAGCTGCATTTCCAGTGGTTGATTGGTTTATCAGCATTTTGTGGGTCTATATATCCAATACTAATGGCAAACAGAGATATTGGAGTGCATAAAGATCTTTTTTTATTATTATTAATAATAATAATTTTATTTCTTATTTTTGTATGTGTTTGTATATATGTGTGTATATATATATCTATATGCAATTAATTAGACCAGACTGAAACTTGGAAATCCTTTCATTTTAGGACATTTTGTCAGAAAATAGATGATCGTGTGGATATAGGAGCACATGGTGATATTGCATTTGCCTCAGCAAAAGATATTTTGTGAACAATGCAGACATCAACATTAGACAGTTTTCTCTGTGATGGAATCTTCTGAAAGGTAAGAGGTATTTCTATACTGCAATTCAAGCTAACTAAATTCATTTTCACAACTAAGGACCTTGAATCACCATTTTAAGAACTGCATCAGTATAAAATCTCTCTTAAAAAAATTATTCTTGTCAGGATAATTATATATAATTTACCACTCTTCTAAACAGATGTGTGAGTGAAAGACATCTTATGCAGTTTTTTGGAAGAACATAATACAATTATAACAATAATAACAATTTCTTTTACAAGTATGTCTTTAATTGGCAGTTTAGTGCAGATGGCTTGCCATGTCTTGACACACAATAATGTCTTACTAAGTTGGCATACAGTAAATAAATTCTAACTGGTATATGCCTAAGGAACATCCACAGCTGTTGCAAAGATCATCATCTCTGAGAAAGATGCACAGAATTATAGATATGGCTAAAATAAATGTCCAAACAGATTTTAAAATTGAATAGTGAACATTTTATTCCTAACTTTATATTTCAAACTTAACTCATCGCATACAGCTAGACAAAAGCATCACTCAATGGGTGATCAATTGGCTGATGGCTAGGGCTCAAAAGGTTATGGTAAATGGGGTTACATCAGGATGGTGGCCAGTCACCAGTGGAGTCCCCCAGGGTTCGATTTTAGGACTGGTTCTCTTCAGTGTTTTCATACACGATTTGGATGTAGGACTAGAAAGGTGGTTTGAGTAAGTTTGCTGATGAGCTGGAAGGAGCTGTTGACTCTGTTGAGGGTAGAAATGCCTTGCAGAGAGATCTGGACAAATTGAAGAGCTGGGCAATCAGCAACCACATGAAGTTTAACAAGAACAAGTATCAGGTCCCGCACCTGGGAAGGGGCAACCCTGGCTAACAGATTGGGTGACAAAATGCTGGAGAGCAGCTCCGCAGAGAGGCATCTGGGGGTTGTGGTTGATAGTAAGCTGAATATGAACCAGCAGTGTGCCCTGACAGCCAGGAGGGCCAACCGTATCCTGGGGAGCATCAAGTATGGCATTACTAATTGGTCAAGAGAAGTGATTGTCCCACTCTACTTTGCACTGGTGCAGCCTCACGTTGAGTACTGTGTGCAGTACAGTGCACCACAGTACAAAAAGGATGTGAAACTATTGGAGAGTGTCCAGTGAGGGCTACTAAGATGATGAAGGGCCTAGAGGGGAATACATATGAGGAGCAGCTAATGTCACTTGTTGTTTTTTTTTTTTTTTCTTTTCAACCTGCAAAAGAGGAGGCTGAGGGGAGACCTCATCATGATCTATAGCTTCCTCACGAGGGGGAGTGGAAGGGCAGATCTCTTCTCTCTGGTAACCAGTGATAGGACCCAAGGGAACGTATTCAAGCTGCAACAGGGGAGGTTCAGACTGGATATCAGGAAAAGGTTCTTTACTGAGAGTGTGGTCATGGACTGGAACAGGCTCTCCAGGGAGATTGTCATGGCACCAACCTACTGGAGTTTAAAAAGCATTTGTACTATGTAATCATATGGTCTGAACTGTGATTTTTGTGTAGACCTGTGTGGTGCCAGGAGGTGGACTTGATGATCCTTGTTGATCCCTTCCAACTCAAGATATTCTATGATTCTAAGATAAACGTATTAAATTTTTACATGGATGTCCCATAGCTCCAATGAATGAGAAGAATTACATAAGATTCTTCCAAAGAAAATTAAAACCTTGTTGTTTTTTTAAGAAAGTAGACTAGTACTTTTATATATTTGTTTTAAAAATGATTTTTTTTTTCAGTAACTTTTTTGAGTAACTTTAGGTTTTGAGGGATTTTTAGTTACTAAGAAAAAAATAGTTCCTATAAAACCACAGAACATAGACAAACTTTCAATAATATGAAAAATAAAATGTCTGGTCAAAGTCTTCATGGTTAGCTGAAGCATAGTGTGATAACCTTTAAATTGACAATTTGAAGTGTCTTGAATTTTCAGCTCGCGTAATGAAATGGGTGAAAAAGAAATACAGTACACAAAGTTTTTTTTTTTTTTAAAAAAAAGTAATTGTACTGGAATTTCTATGATTTCCTAATATTGTTGTAGTTGAGATGAGAAATTGTGTTATTCCGTGCACAATTATATTTTATTTCTCTTTCAAGTGAATAAGAAGATTTTATAGAAACAGGTACTCACATATCTGTAGATCTGTAGGTCTGTAGATCTGACAAAGATTTGAACGGTAACTCTGTTATTCCTTAATGTCACTATTTTGCCTCTTCATGTAGTTTTGCTGAGGCAAAATGGCTTTGAAAAACAGCTTATTTCAAAACAGTGCAGGTAGGTCTCCAGTTAACCTGAAGTCTTGATATCCTTCTTTACTTATTTCTTTATCAGACAAATTCCCTATAGTCAAATAGGATCTTTCCTTAATGTTTTGTTGTTGTTGTTGTTTGTTTGTTTGTTTTTGAGAAACCTATGGATACTAGTCTAAATAAGAAATATAAGATATATAAGTCTAGTCTAAAAATACTAGTAAATGTAAAAGGCTAGTCTATATTTCTATGGTTGTGTTGCTCTGTAGGTGTACAGAAGAGGATCCTGGGCCAAATGTCTGGTATATCTCATATTAATAAGGGAACTGAACTTAGGTATGCCACAACCCAAGTGAATATTTTAATTCACTTGTTATATAAAGGATATGAGGAAAGAGACTGATTTTGTTGCCTGGGTTACTCACCAGACAATGCTAAAATAAAGTTCCAAGGTAAAATGAAGGAGGGCACAGACGTGAACCTACTAATCTAAAACTATTATGACAACCTTGCCACAAATGAGAGAAATGCTATAATTTCTCAAAGTAATTGGAAGACATTGGGTCCATCATGACAATTGTTATGCAAAAAAAAATTAAAAGCTGTTTCACATCCTATTCTGCATCCAGCATGACACATTTCTTTGCTCATTGTTACCACATAATTTGTTCAGTGAAGCCAATCATAGCTTTATTTAATGACTGATTCCTAATAAAGAGGAATGTCTTTCCTGGGCTTGTTATTCCTGGGCTTGTTGCTCTCACTGTGTTTGTTCAAATCATGTATGACAATAGCTTACCAGTTTTCTTTTGTCAGAACTGGCAGTGGTTTTCATTTGTTTGTTTGTTTTCATAAAATCATAGAATCATTAAGGTTGGAAAAGACCTCCAGGATCATCTGGTCCAACCAGCCCCTACCACCAATATTACCCATTAAACCATGTCCCTGTACACCAAGTCCAACCTCTCCTTAAACACCCCAAGGGACGGTGACTCCACCACCTCCCTGGGCAACCCCTTCCAATGCCTGACTCCTCTTTCTGAGAAGAAATGTCTAACTAAATTCCAACCTAAAACTCTCCTGGTGCAACTTGAGGCCATTCCCTCTTGTCCTACTGCTAGTTATCTGTGAGAAGAGGCCAATCTCCAGCTCCCCACAACATCTTTTCAGGTAGCTGTAGAGAGCAATAGAGTCTCCCCTGAGCCTATTCTTCTCCAGACTAAACAACCCCAGTTCCCTCAGCTGCTCCTTGTAAGACTTGTGTTCCAGGCCCTTCACCAGTTTTGTAGCCCTTCTCTGGACATGTTCCAGGGCCTCAATGTCTTTCTTGTAGTGAGGGGCCCAAAACTGAACACAGTACTCAAGGTTCGGCCTCACCAGAGATGAATATAAGGGGACAGTCACCTGCTGGCCACACTGTTCCTGATACAAGCCAGGATGCCATGGGCCTTCTTGGCCAGCTGGGCACACTGCTGGCTCATGTTCAGGCTAGCATCAACCAACATCCTTGGACCCTTTTCTTCTGCATATCTTTCCAGCCACTCTTCCCCGAGCCTGTAGTGCTTCATGGGGTTGTTTTGACCTAAGTGCAGGGCCCAGCACTTAGCCATGTTGAACCTCATCCCATTGACAACTGCCCATCAATCCAACTTGTCCAGGTCCCTCTGCAGGGCCTTCCTACCCTCCAGCAGATCAACACATCCCACCAGCTTGGTGTCGTCTGCAAACTTCAGGAAACTCAGTTTTTTTTGTTTGTTTGTTTGTTTTTTAATCATCTGCCTTCCAAAGCTGCAAGGACAACCTTTCATGCCAGGTATATACAAAAAATAGACCTGTCCTGTCCAAACATTTGTACTGTCTGTTTTTACGATGCCTTAGAAGAAGAGAGACACATATGTTCTTCTTTGTATACCTTTGTATACCTTTGTATACCTTTGTAAAGGTATACCTTTGAATTTGGTTTTAATACAGTTACATTTCATTTCTTGCTTATCTTCATTATTATGTAAGTATACCCTCAATTTCTTTGCCAAAATATTTCTCCTATGCACGCATCTTCTCCTCAAAAAAAATTAATCACCCAAAGAATTAGTTAATACCTTTTAAAAATTATTTCTTTTTTTATTTTGAGGGTTGGTTAATTGATAAAAAAAAAAAAAAAAAGTGCTTGTTTATATACAATACTCGAAGTGAATTTTTGGGGAAGAATATCTTTTCATATATTTCTTCGATTCTAAAGTTAAGAGAGAAGAAAATGTGGCCCTGACATAAACTGCAGAAGGGCATTGTTTTATTCATAAGTGAACTAGAATTTCTGGCTTCATGTTTTGGAAAAATAAAAAAAAAAAAGAGAAAGGGGAGGGGATAGTAGGGAAGGGGAGGGGGGGGGG
>CM021698.1:127383757-127410990 GCA_011074415.1 Stictonetta naevosa | reverse complement strand
GGAGAGGAGAGGAGAGGAGAGGAGAGGAGAGGAGAACATAGGTGATCTTCTGAACTTTGTCTTCATTATATTGTTCATCTTTTCCAGTGAAAGATACTGCTTTGCATAATGTTTGGAAAAAAAGTGACTGTCATACTGTGAATAGAAATAATGTTTGATTTCTTTATTTCTTTTCAAATGTAGTAGTGTTTCCAAAACTTACATGTAGTCTTACTTCTTTTTTAGGTATCTTACATGCCTGACATAGTAATCTCCCTAAACACTTCCACAGCTATCATGGAAGCACAACAACAACAACAATAATAATAGCAAATTTTCTTTGTCTTTTTTTTTTTTTTTAGTTAATAATGCAAGTAGAATTTACATTCTTTTTCCCACTAAATAAACCTGCTAATACAAAAAAAAAAAAAAAGTCTTTTATTTTATTTTTCTGATGCATTTTAAAGTTAAAATTATCATCTTCAAGATATTCCAATTAAAATGTTGAAAAATGCAAGAACTGTTAACTATTCCTCATATTTAAAATTCCCCCAAAAGATATATTGATACTTTCCAGATTATCATAGAGATGTTAATCCCTTCTTAATTCTTTTGTTTTCCTTTGATAGGAAAATTTTTATATTAGAAAACTCACCAAAATATTTGAAGTCATATTGTTTTGATGACCAGCACATCTTTCATGGGATATGCATATGGAATATGCATAAGGAAAATAAATGTATCTATAACTACTTTAAAAGAAATCCATTTGCCAAGATGAAAGTGACAGTGTGACTTTACTTCTACAAAACACTTTTCCCATTTTCATGACAAAACAAACATCTTAAATGAAAAATCTAATAAAATCTTCTAGATCTTAGCAATTTCTAGTGGAAGGGGGTTGCAACTAGATGGTCTTTAAGGTCCCTTACAACTCAAACCATTCAGTGATTTTATGAACTTTTTTTTTTCTTTTTTTCAAAATAACTGTTCCTTTCACTGACTTGTTTCTACTGAGGTTCATTCAACAAGCTCTGCTGAAAATAGGCCTATTATATTACTATTTCACTGCTGTCCACATTGTTGCAACATTAATTCAGTAAAGAAGAAAGGCCTGATTTACAGAAAATAAGCCATTGTGCTAAATGGAGTGAATCATTAGTAGCAGTGAACCCTGAGGAAATTCAAAGCTGGATCAAGATTGACTAATGAGAAAATGAGAGGAATATGGCTCCCATCCTGATTCATTAATCAATGAAAGCCCTATACCAGAGTTTTGAACAACTGGAGAGGGCTACTCTGTGTTTGAATTCTTGCATTTTAATGCTTATTTGTTGTTTGTTTGTTTTCCTGTATTGATTTTTATTTAGTTACTTGTGTATTGCCAATACATTCAAGCTCCTGAATAGTTCTATACTATGTGCTGAAATATTCTATGTAAACTACAGTATATTTTTAAATTTACAGTGTATTTTTTTAGTATATTACAATTTCAGACCCACAGGTTGTAATAGGTTGCTGTATGTCACATGCAGCTTTAAATTCTAATGTTGTTACCTGAAACCCTTTTACCACATAACTAAATTCTGATTCATGGTTATCTAGCACCTTGCTTTACAGCTATGTTATCGTTTTCCTGGATATCTAGCTTGAGGTAAATCTTGGAAAAGCAATGCACAAACATGAAGTGTGTCTACATGGAACTCATAGACAATTTGTTGCATCCAAACTGTATTAATAAAAATACAACATGTAGTCAGTCTACACCTCCATGGAGAAGCTACGAAACATCACATTTTCTGGTATGCACAGACCACTACAAATATGTACACACAGTGGGTCTGATTTGAGATATTCTGGAGGCACTTGTTGATATTAGCTGCTCTTTGAATACTATTCTTTGTGGACTTCCATTTATAGCATCCAGGCCAGAAGATACCAAACAAAATGTGAGGAAACAATGATGTAATGCTGTATCCAAGGAACAGCAACACAGATATTAGGAATTCTCACTTAATTTTTGAGCCAATTTACCACAGTAAGGTTTTATGACTTAGATAGTAAGAAATTTCCTCTCATATGATATTAATTGCAATTTCAATTTTATTTTCAAAACAACTTGACAGAATGTAGTAGATAAAGAATCCTACTTTATTTTCATTTAGTAACTGTATTCTTGAAGTAAACCAGAAAGCTCTCCAGACATTTCTTTCAAGTGCATGGCTGCTAAATGGCAGTGCCAAGCACAAGGCGTTATTAACAGAGATGGAGAAGAAAGCATGCAATCCAAGTTGAATGGTTGGAAAGTGATTTTTGTTATTTTATTCGCTGACCAGTAGGGACAACATTCACATTTCCCAGTAGCATGCAATATTTTTTCACCCAATTTAAATAGTGGACAAACTCTGATTTACTAAATAATAAATATCACAAAATCTCAGCTGCAGGGTATGAAAGCTTACAATAGACCAAAGACTCAATTTATTTTATCTTTTTGTCATCCCTGTGAATTGTGGTTGATATTGCCTGTTCTTTGTGCCAGGACACCTATGTCATCATGTTTTTAAAAAACAGACCCTCAAAGAGAGAACTGCTACTACTGTAGTAACATTTATTGCATATGCAGGATACTTATTCAGGAAGCAAAATAAACTGACTGTAGTGTTATCATCTCAATAGAGACTTTCACTTATTGTAACATGATTTCATAGCGTTAATGAGGTTTGTATTCAATTTCCTCACAGAAGTCACTAATACAGTAGTAAAGCGTAAGTCATTTACTTCCCATACAATTATCTCTGTATAAGAACTCTGTAATGTCTTTATGAATCATTTGCCTATTACCTTACCACCTTGAATAATTCACAGCATGTCAATTATTTATATAGAATAATCTGAAACAAAATTATCAACATCAAACAAACAAACAAACAAAAAAAAACAAGTGGAAACATACATTTTTGGAAAGCTATGTAGACTAAAAAACAATAATTCTTCATCATTTTTAAACTAAATTTTAACTCTATTCAAACATCAAAATCACTGGCAGTTTCCTGTCACTAAAGAAACATCTAAAGTGTTAGTGTTTCCTTATATCTTACACTGGTAGTAATTTTATTTTATTTTTTTTTAATATATATATTTATATATATATAAACCAGTGTTTGTTATTTTAAATAAAATTGCAAGTGCAATGGACTCTTCATACAACACATGGATTCAATCAACATGGTTATCTTAATGTCCTCTCTGTCAATATTAGAAATAATATGCTGGAAATAAGTGTTAATTCACTAAATTGACTGAGCGCATCTGTATCTAGCCAGAATGAGGAGTGTTTCAGCAGATTACAAAGGGTTATAAAGGTGAATACTACAGCAAACCATGTTACAATGTATTACTCTACTTGACTCTCCCCAACACCATGTAGAAATCCGTCAGGGAATTTCAGCAGGTAATTACCATCTTTTACACCTCAGAGAAAGAGATAATTTGTAATAAGTGCAAATGCTTTATAATGGACAGCTGAAGGACATTCACATGCCAGGTATTTATAATATTCATTGGCATCCTATTTACGAGAAGTAATGAGTACATTAACAATGTCCACAGGACACACCTCTGTTACATTTCAAATCTATCTACATCAAAGAAGGTTTCTCCACTGGTTTAACATTTTTTTTCCCTCACCAATTTTATAAAAGCTAATGTGAGAGGCAAGCATGGGAAAAAGTTCTAGGGACTTCTATATCTTGTCATGGACAAGCTTATCACATTCTGTAATAAGAAAGTGTAATGCCTACATGTCACTCTGGGCTTTTTCTCCCCTATCAAATAAAAGTGCATTCTTGGCTCCTTGGGGAATTCTTCTGTTTGCTGTTATGCTTCCAGATCAACACATCATTGTAGGTCAGGTTTGCTGTCAGCTGGAAATACAATACGGAGACACTCTGAGGACTTACTCTCTTATGCAATAGACTTAAATAATCAAATGTCTTTTCAACAAGCATGGTGCAAGTGTCCTGGTTTGTCTGCCAAGAGAGCATCCTAAGGGTGAATTCAAAGCTTTTCCAGCCCTAAACCTCATGCTTGCATTGAAGATATTATTAAAAACAAATACAGCTTTAGAGTACATTTTTGTTCAAGGTCAGAGGCAATTCTCTATGTTTATTTCTTTTATTATTATTATTTGTACATACATTAAACTATTATCAAAGGATTTTTTTGTTGTTATAGAACATGCATTTTTTAGACATAGATACAACCCCAAATGCAGTTAGAAAGCTATAATAGACTATATGTAAGAGTTATAATTAAACAGTTGTAGCAGAAAATGAGTGTGATCCACATATTGAGAAGGTAGCCAAAGCAGTTGCACCCATAAATGAGAAGGATGCTAGACAAGATATAATTATTATTTGCTTGCCTTGAACCTAGATATTTGCATACCCCAGTACTATAACTGAGGAGCGTGTATAGCCTTTTCGTAACTTTGTATCACTACTAATAGTTATAACCAGCAGCAAGCACAACTTGTTTGTAACAGCAAAATATAAACATAAAAGAAATATGTAAACAAGAAAGAGAAATTGATATTTTTGCACAATTACATAAATGGGCTAAAGGAAAACGTGCAAGCAGTAAAAACTGCAAGATAAAAACAAGAGTTTAGAACAGGCAGGAGAATTGTATGAGCTTATTTCAAGGCCACATTTCCTTGTCTCTTGTCTTCCATACTGAAGAAATGCATTATAAAAAAGGCAAAATTAATCCTGCAGAACAAGCAAAAAGACACCTGGAAAAACAGAACAATTCCTAATCCTGAAAGTATGAATGTAGGATGAACTATGTTGGGAACAAATGTGAACAAATGTAATTTTAGGTTTTTGTTTTTTTTTTTTAGTTTTGGAGAGTGGTTCAAGAAATGAAAAAAAAAAAAAAAAAGCTATCAACAGTGAGAGGAAAGAACAACAAGTTATAAAATACCCACGCTAGATCCAGCTTTCCTTGTGGAAGAACTCTCAGAACTCTTGACCTTGGGTTTGAACTAAAAACATTAAGAACTGTCAGCATTAATCACAGTCTATCAGCTCTGTGGCATTGTATACCCATAGCTAATCTAGATTGTTAAGGATTAATTGTTTGTCTATTTAGTGATAACAAATGATAATGAGTAAGAACTCAGCTTTGGCAATGAGTATTTTTAATGACTGTCAATCCAATAAAGAGTTTTCTTGGAGTTTGAAAATGGCCTGATTTATTAGTCATTTAAACTCTCCCATGACAAAAATCTCTAATCCCCTAATTTTTATATATATACACATAAAATATTTATATATATATTTTCAGTTGCAATATGATCACTCATCAGTTTAAAAGCTTAGTATTAATCAGAAAGGATAGGCAAAGGGGAAAAAGGTGACACATTTCTCATGCTAGAAAGCCACAACAGGTTCCCTTTGTGACCAGTGGAATTGAATCAGGAGGGACATTGAAGCTCAGGTGTGTGTTTCAGTGTCATGTTCAAGTACAAACTGACATTATGATTAGATTACCTTACAAACATGGATAGCCAATGAGTATGATGGAAATTTCACTGTTAGGTCAGTGTAGCTACCCATATGATAAATAACAAACTCTAGTTGAGTTATATTCTACTGACAGAAAAAGAATTCTGCTTCTGATATAATATAGCAGAATCCAGCAAGATCTTGAAATACAAGTGAATTGTGCAACCTGAAGGGAGCTTTGTCTAGATTTGCTTCTAAACATGAAATATTGACTGGCTGTGAATTCAGAAAGCCTAAAAGAGTTCTGGGTGAGAAGGGCCACCATGAATAGCCACATCCATTGAAGATGGCTAATCGTTAGAAAGGAAAGAAAGGAGAGTGACAAACTTAAAATGATAGACTTCAAAAAAGGCAGACTTTATGAGCACAGAAAATAGTTAGATGAAACCTGCTGAGAAAAATTAGGAAGCGGTAGCAGGTACAAGATTGAATTATGTAACTGCCAACACACATTCTTTTGCTCATCAGAATTAAAAGTTACTAAAAATGATTCCATGAAGACAAAATATTTTAATAAGTTTGGTTCAATCTTCAGTGGAAAAGTAAAATTCTCTAACTGCATGGGTATTTCTATAATAGGAAAAGAGAGAGCATCTCAGACAGCACTAAGGGAATACATTTTAAAGTACTGTGAAAAATCATATATTTTCCTGGTCATCCAGGATTGATAAAGTTCACCTTTGTGTGCCTAGGATACTGGCTGAAATAATGTCAGCAACAGTTGTCTATGAGAAGTCACAGAATATTATAAAACTTCAAATAACTTCAATTTATACCATGCTACAAGATTAATCAATTCAAATAATTATAAAGACACACCAGAAAAGAACTAGCATTTGTTACATAAAGTGGATTGTTATTTAAAAAGGAGAAGCTCAAGTTTCTATTCTTAGGCAAGAACACTCAGCTTTATGAACACAGTATAAGAAACAAGAACTAAACTATTTCTGAAGGAAAAGATCAAAGGTTATGTAGCAGGACTCTTACATAGGAAAATTATTGATTTCTAAATATCAGGATACCCTTAAGATACATTGCTCTATCTAGGCAAGATCACAGAATCACAGAAATGTAGGGGTTGGAAGGGACCTCAAGAGATCATCAGGTCCAACACCCCCTGACAAAGCAGGTTCCCTAGAGCAGGTTGCCCAGGTAGGCGTCCAGAAGGGCCTTGAATATCTCCAGAGAAGGAATCCACTACCTCCCTGGGCAGCCTGTTCCAGTGCTCCATCACCATCACTATGAAGAAGAAGTTCTTTTGCATGTTGGTGCGGAACTTCCTGTGATCCATTTTGTGACTATTGTCCCTTGTCCTGTCCCCACAAACCACTGAAAAGAGGTTGGCCAGATCCCACGGTCTCCCACACTTAAGGTATTTATAAAAAGTAATAAGATCCCCTCTCAGTCATCTTTTCTCCAGGCTGAACAGACAGAGGTCTCTCAGCCTTTCCTCATAGGGAAGATGCTCCAGGCCCCGTATCATCTTTGTGGCCCTCTGCTGGACTCTTTCCAGGAGATCCCTGTCTTTTTTGTACTGGGGAGCCCAGAACTGGACACAGTACTCCAGGTGAGGCCTGATCAGGGCAGAGTAGAGGGTGAAGATCACCTCCCTTGACCTGCTTGCCACTCTCCTTTTTTATGCACACCAAGATCCCATTGGCCTTCTTGGCCACCAGGGCACACTGCTGGCTCATGGTCAACCTGTCATCCACCGGGACCCCCAGGTCCTTCTCTGCAGAGCTCCTCTCCAGGAGGTCATCCCCCAGCCTGTACTGATACATGAAGTAGTTCCTTCCCAGGTGCAGAACTCTGCGCTTGCTCTTGTTTAACTTCATTTGGTTTCTTCCTGCCTAGCTCTCCAGCCTGTCCAGGTTTTGCTGAATGGCAGCACAGCCTTCTAGTGTGTCGTCCACTCCTCCCAAAGATCTCATACATTTTACATACTGATACATTTTACATTCCTTATACGTTCTCTAGGCAAGATCTCATCTGCATTCCTGCGTTCAGTTGGAGGCTATGTTCTGCAACCAAGTTAAGAAGAAAACAATTAAAATGCTTAAAATTCTGGCAATGCCACTGATTAGGGAAATTTAAAATAAGTTGTTAAGAGATGAGAAATTTAACCTATTATGCTACATTAGTCTTCAAACAGATCTTAAAAAATGCTAAAAAGAAAAAAGGGAAATGAGATAATGTATACTTTTTGTACATAATAGATGCTACCAAAATAAAGGGTACAAATTTTAGTAAGACAACATAAGATAACACCTACAAAACATTGAGATCCTCTGTTAGATTATGAGGCTAGACAGTATGACCTCCTCAAATCTGTGCCTGGGAAGAACGTAGAACAGATCTTCCTGGAAGCATCTGTAAGGCACATGAAGACAAGGAGGTGATCTGAGGCAGCCAGCCTGACTTCACCAAGGGTAAACTGTGCCTGACCCATCTGGTGGCTTTCTATGATGGAGTGACTGCATTAGTCAACAAGGGAAGACTGACCAATGTCATCTACTTGGACTTCCGTAAGGCTTTTAACACTGTCCCACATGACATAATTATCTCTAAATTGAAAAGGTATGGATTTGAAAGGTGGACTAGGTAAGGAATTGGTGTGATGGCCACACCCTGACATTTTTGATCAATGGCTCTATGGCGAGGTGTGTGCCGGTGATAAGTGGTGTCCTTCAGGGGTCTGTCTTTGGACTGGTGTTTTGTCAATGACATAGACACTGGTATCAAGTGCACCCTCAGCAAGTTTGTAAATGACACCAAGCTCAGTGGTGCAGTCGATACACCAGAAGAAAGGGATGCCCTCTGAAGGGACTTGGATAAGCTTGAGAATTGGGCTCATGTGAACCTAATGATGTTCAACAATTCCAAGTGCAAGGTGCTGCACCTGGTTGAGGGCAATCCCTGAGAGGAGAACAGACTAGGAGAAGAACTAATTGAGAGCAGCCCTGCAAGAGAAGGACTTGGGCGTTCTGGTGAACAAAAAGCTCAACATGAGCCAATAGTATGTGCCTGCAGCCCAGAAAGCCAACCATATCACAGGATCCATCAACAGAAGTTTGGCCAGCAGGTTGTTGCCCTCTATTCTGCATTCATGAGGCCTCACATGAAGTGTCACACCCAGGTTTGGGGCCCTCAGCACAAGAAAGATGTGGACCTGTTAGAGTTGGTTGAGGGGAGGGCCACGAAGATACTCAGAGGGCTGAGCACCTATGAAGAAAGGCAGAGAGAGCTAGGGATGTTCAGCCCATAAGGGAAATCTCTGTGGAGACTTCACTGAGGCCTTTCAGTATTAAAGAAGGCTTATAAAAAAAGACAGAACAACTTTTTATGCAGGTAGATGGTGATAGAACAAGGGAGAATGTTTCAAAACTAAAGGAGGGGAGATTTAAATTAGATTTAGATTTTAGGAGAAAATTCTTTACTCAGAAAGTGGTGAAGCATTGGCACAGTTTGCCTAGAGAAGCTGTGGATGTCCCAGCCCTGAAAGTGCTGGGTCAGGTTGGATGGGGTTTTGGGCAACCTGATCTAGTGGAAGGTGTCCCTGCCCATGGCAGGAGGGTTGGAATTAGATGGTCTTTAAGATCCCTACCAACTCAAACCATTCTATGATTCTATGAAAAGTTTTATCCAGCATTGTTTTTATTGTTTGTTTGTTTGTTTTGTTTTGTTTTTTCCTTTCTCATTATACATAGAAAAAAAAAAAGTTCAATATATTACTTAAAGTATAGAAATGTTTGGAATTGATGTTTACATCCTTAAAAGTAGATTAATTCCCAAAGGAATATGTTATAGTAAACTGAGGAAATGTAGAGTACTCAGGATAGGCATGCAAATAATTTGTCATGCCCTTGTATATGTATAAAACTGGTTAATTGTGTACATGTACCTAAGATTTGAACTTTTGTGTTAACAACTGGAAACTTCATATTGGAATCTGGTGGTAAAAAAATTAATTAATATCTAGGAAAAATACCATAAAGATTATCAATAACATTTGTTCCATCAAACCAACCTTCAAAATCTGAGGAGGTTGTATATACATATACAAGAAAATCAAGTAGTCTTTGCTAGAATATCTATGATCTAGACTGCTTTATCTATGACACAATGAATGTACTCCTATGAATATGTGTGCTCCAAATCAAAATTTCACATACTGAAAAAAATCTGGAATAAGCATTCTCTTACATTTATTCAACTTTTTTCCTTTTACGGTTGGGTTGCATATACAAAGCTGAGTATGTGAGTTTGAAATAACAGAATACTATTTCTAAAATGAGATATTACAGCAAAAGAGAAAAACAAACAAAAAGCCTGGAAAACCTGTTCAAGCAACTGTTTAAATACAAAAGGACAATTGCCAAAATATTTTTACAAAATGATGATTGGCTCCTAACAGAGACATTAGGAAAAAAAAATGGAGCTCCATTCATATGTAATCACATCAAAATATTAGGGTACAAGACTCAATAAAATAGTCCAAGGTTAATAAAACCTCCTGATGTAGAGCAAATATGACAGTTGCTGACTTTCAAAGTGGATTCAAAGAGCAATGCTCAAGGATTAAGACTATATCTGATAAATGGCTTCACACATATATTCTTTTTTAAATGAAACGATCTCCCAGTCCCCAAACAAAAGGAATAGTCCTCCAAGCCTCCAAGCCTTTATAGATGCATTACAAAAAAAAAAAAAAAAAAAAAAAAAAAAAGTTATTTACTTTATTAATTAAAAATGTTTAACATAGAAGCATAAATTATATAAAATGTGGGATGCATGTTCAAGTTGAGCAAAGATGAGAAGTGTATGAAGCATGAAATTTAAGCAAAAAATTTTGGATATCTTTTTTCCCATTGTTTTAGTTAAATTGATTATACTTTGTTCTCTTCAGTAGCAAAACTAAAGAAAGCTTAATTGCAAACGAAAAATTGTGAAAATTAATTTAATCTTAATCTGACAATTTATTAGATCTTAATGGCCATTAATATCACTGCTACACTAAGGGTAATGATCCATCCAAATAAATACATTACTTGAGCTAAAAAATAAACATTGATAAATACTTGTTAAATATAGATTTACATACATTCTTCTTTTTTGTTGTTGATGTTTTTGTTTTTGTTTTTGTTTCCCTGAATTTAAATATTTCTCTTTAGTTCATAGCTTATATTTCTGAACATTTGCAATTACTTGCATTATTCAGGTACTCATGCCTCAATATTTTGCCCATAAATAATGTATGGAAATCTCATTCCAAAGTAGATAAGGGATAAAAAAACTATGGCTAACACAGATTGCAGAGAATTATGCATCATGCATATTCATTGCATGATGATATCAGTCTTAAGACATGACACTCAGTGAATCATTGAATCATCTAGGTTGGAAAAGACCTTCAGGATCATCAAGCCCAACCATCAACCTGACCAAGTGAGTCCCATCACTAAACCATGTGCCACATCCACACATCTCTTAAATATCTCCAGGGATGGTGACTTCACCACCTCCCTAGGCAGCCTGCTCCAGTTTTGTTTGACCAATTCTTCTCTAAGAAGAAATTCTTACTAGGGTGCAAACTAAACCTCCCCTTGCACAGCTTAAGACCATTTCCTTAAGTTCTGTCACTTGTCACCCGAAAAGAGACTGACAACCTCCTCATCTTGATGAGGCAGTCGGCTCTGGGGCAGACACATTCTGCAGCAGAGTGGGGGGATCATGGCGTGCAGGGGTTTTCCTGTATTGAGGTCCCTTTAAGGCAGACAAAGGAGCCGCCAGGACCCGGCAGCCCTCACACTGAAGCCAGGAGCATGCACCCCTCCCCATAGTACAAAGGCAGCCCCTGGGGAGCACGAGCAACCAGCACTGCAACGTCAGGCAGGGAAGAACAGGGCAGGACAGTTTGTGTAGGCAGGGCAATCAGGGAGGGCACTGAAGATTGGCCAACTCATCCTGGGAGCGATGGTGACCACCTGACAGAAGTCCATGGCCTCAATGAGCTTGGCACCCACCACAGCTGATGTAGCCTCCCTGACAGAGCTCTGGGAGGAACATGCTGCCAGCTGTCAGACTTCTGGGTGTGCCCTACTCTTATGCCGGTACAGGATGGTGGTAGCGAGCACGGCTGTGAGAGGTGTGCCTAGGTTGAAGAACTGTTTCACCTCTCAGCAGAGCTTCGGGAGGAGGTGGGCAGGTGGAGGAGCATCAGGGAGTCAGAGAACGAGATTGACTGGTGGGGTTGAACTCTGCCATCCCTGAGGCAGGCTCCTCAGCCATCCACAGCCACTGTGCAAGAAATGAAGGATTTCCTATCCCCTCTGCCACCAGATAGAGGAAGGGGATCTAAGAAACAGGGGAGTGTGGAAGCAGATTCCTGTTTGGTACAACAGGTGAACCCCCTGTTGTGTACCTCACCTTCCCAGGTGCCCCTATGCAACAGGTATGAGTCTCTGGAACTTGAAGGGCAAGCAAATGGCGATGTGGATCATGGTCTATCCACACTGGGGGAGTTGCCCAGGGCAAGTCCACCTACATCCCCCATCATGACAAGGTCCACCAAGAAAAAAAGAAGGGACTCATCTAAGCAAAATTTACATCCACAAATCCATGGGGACCCATGGAATGCACCCATGGGTGCTGAGAGAGCTGGCCAAAGTTATTGCTAGGCCACTCTCCATCATCTTTGAAAGGTCGTGGAGAACTAGAGATGTGCCTGAGGACTGGAAGAAAGCCAGTGTCATGCCAGTCTTCAAAAAGGGAAGGAGGGCCCAGACAACTGCAGGCCAGTCAGCCTCACCTCCATTCCTGAAAAGGTGATGGAACACCTCATCCTGTAGGTCATCTCCAAGCATCTGGAAGATAAGAAGGTGATCAGGAATAGCCAGAATCGATTCACCAAGGGGAAATCACGTTTAACGAATCTGATATCTTTTTAGGATGAGATGGCCAAATGGGTGGATGAGAGGAGAGTGGTGGATGTGGTCTACCTTGACTTCAGCAAGGCTTTTGACACTGTCTCCTATACCATCCTCATAGACAAGCTCAGGAAATGCAGCCTAGATGAGTGGACGGTGAGGTAGATTGACAATTGTCTGGATTGCAGAGCTCAGAGGATTGTGCTTAGTGGTGAGGAGTCTAGCTGGAGGCCTGTAGCTAACGTAACCCCCAATGGTCAGTACTGGGTCCAGACTTTTTCAGCTTAATCATTAACAGTCTGGACAATGGAATGGAGTGCACCCTCAACAAGTTTGCTGACAACACAAAGCTGGGAGGAGTGGCTGGTACCCCAGAGGGCTGTGCTGCCATTCTAAGAGACCTCAACAGGCTGACGGTTGGGCCAAGAGGAACCTCATGAAGTTCAACGAAGGTCAGTGCAGGGTCCTGCACCTAGGGAGGAATAACCCCAAGCACCAGTACAGGCTGGGGGGTAACCTGCTGGAGAGCAGCTCTGAAGAGAGGGACCTGGGAGTTTTGGTGGACAGCAGGCTGACCATGAGTCAGCAATGTGCCCTTGAGGCCAAGAAAGCCAAAGGTGTCCTGGGGTGTGTTAGGAAGAGTGTTGCCAGCAAGTCAAGTGAGGTGATCCTCCCCCTCTACTCAGCCCTGGGGAGGTCACACCTGGAGTATTGTGTCCAATTCTGGGCTCCCCAGTACAAGAGGGACATAGAACTACTAGAGCAAGTCAAGAGGAGGGCCATTAAGATGATTAGATTACTGAAGCACCTGTTGTATGAGGACAGGCTGAGAGAACTGGGCCTGTTTAGCCTGGAAAAGAGAAGACTGAGGGGAGATCTCATCAATGTGTATAAGTATTTGAGGGAAGGGTGTCAAGAAGATGGAGCCAGTTTATTTTCGGTTGTGCTCGGAGAAAAGACAAGAGGCAGTGGTTCCAGCTGAATATGAGAGGGAACTTTATTGTGAGCCCTGGAACAGGTTGCTCAGAGAAGTTATGGAGTCGCCTTCTCTGGAGATATTCAACATCTGCCTGGATGCCATCTTGAGCAATGTGTTCTCTAAGTGATCCTGCTCCACTCATCCTCCTCCAGATTAAACAACTCATTATTTATTTATTTATTTATTTATTTCTCTCCCTGGTTGTTCTGAACTGCTGGTAAATTTTTGAAAGTGGCTTGGTGGGCCACGAGCTCCTTCATAACCTTGGATGAATCCCATCTGGCCCAATAGACTTATGAACATTCAAAACATGAAGGAAGTCACTTAGAGTTTCCCACTGGATTATAGGGGGCTTCATCTCACTTCCTGTCACTTAATGCCAGCTAAGGGGGCTGGGTACCCTAAAAATAATTGGCCTCAATAATAAAGAGTGAGACAAAAACTGTATTAAGTACCTCAGCCATATCCTTATCTTTCATCACTAAATTTCCCCTCACATCCATTAAAGGATGGAAAGTCTCCTTAATCCTCCTCTTGCTACTGATGTATTTATAAAACCATTTTTTATTGTTTTTTTACTACACTAGCCAAATCAAGTTCCATTCGGGCTCTGGCCCTTTTAATTTTCATCCTCCGCAGCTTGACAACAGCTCTGTAATCCTCCTGAGTTGCTTGTCCCTTCTTCCAGAGTTCATAAACTATCTTTTCTTCTCAGTTTCTGAAGTTCTCTGTTCAGCCAGGCTGGTCTTTGCCAGCTCAACTTTCAGCATATTGGGATGCGTTGCTGCTGCACCTTTAAGATTTCATTTTAATGTCTTTCTGAACCCCAAGAGACTCTGTCAACCAGATGAGAAGCAGTCCTACCTACTGGCACTCTGTGCCACTTGACTGGGAGTGCAATTTTCATCTGTGTGCTATGGACTGCAATGTATTTCTGTGCTGGTAGAAATCATGGCTTTGCTAATTCCACAACTTCTTCATAGCTTATTCTAAGGGAGAAACATCTCTGTTGCATATTTTTAATGCTTTGGAACCTGGATTTGCTATAGGTAAGCTTCAAAATGCACTGTTCACAGGTATATATTACCTGCTGTGTTCCAGTGCAACCACAGAGATCTAAAGCATGATTTAACTGTTAAATTTTAGATGATTCTTTTTTTCTATGCTTTTGGAAACAGTCATATTACTTGAGAAGAACATCTCTCTGATTTGGTTTTCATTCCAAAACATGCAGATAGTGTAATTTCTTGGTATATGTAATACCATTAACAAAGGAAAAAAAAAAAAAAAAAAAAAAAACTGAAAATAAATGTTTGCCAAAATGTTAAACTGAGATTAGAGAAGCATAGTCTCTGAAATTTTGTTGTAGTCACTTACAATTACATGTTATATTATTAATCATCACATTTTTCCTTACACAGTATTTAGAGACCTCAGGTGGACTAGGTCCCTATGCTAATCATTGTACAAACAACCACTTTACAACATCTTGCAAGCAAACTGGTAAGATGTAGCAAATAGATAAGGCATGGACATAAAATGTGGAAAATAAGAGGAACAAAAGACATTGTCTGATTAATTTTTAGTAATGTTAGTGTTTATACATTGTTGTTGGATTTGGCATTGGGACTTTTATATTCTTTTAATGTGTTTTCCCTTTGGATTTCTCCTCTGAAAGACTTCTGTTATAGCAATATTTTCAATTGTCTTATAGCTGTGTACACAACATCAATGCCTTAAGAGAGACAAAGACAGTATTATAATCAACAATGCACTCAAGGGTGGTCTGGCTCTAAATAAGATAACACAGAGACCTCAGAGCTTATCACTCTTTCTTCATTCATCTCTCTCTGGTCTAGAACATCCACCTCTGCAGCATCTTCTGGAGACAGTTTCTCAGAATCACAGATTTCATGAATGTTGTAAGGATGTATGTGCAATTGACTACACCCAGAAGTGTATGTGTTGCATCTACTGGTTTAGTCACAATTCCCTAGCTAATGTAGCATTTTCAGATAGGAAGGAAAGGGAAAAATCAAGGGAGGAAAAAAAAAGGTGACAAAAAGGGAGAAAAACAACACTTGTATTGAATCGTTACCATTTGTCATGAACTACAGCAGGTCTCATTGCACATCCACTTTTGTACTTGTTATGCCAATGCCTGGTTCCCAGTAATAATCCATACATTATCACACATTAGGTGATCATCTGTCCCAATTAAAAATGCTCTGTTGGACCACAACATTGGTCTTAGTATTAGCTACATCTTGGGATCATTGCTGACCAGTTTTGTTTCCCTTACCTTCCTTTACCTCATTTCATTTGAAGGGGTCAATCCAGAAACTAACTGTCCTGAACAGCAAAAGCAGGTAATATCCTTATTTTCCTCCTAGTAAGGTCTCTCAAACTTCTGCTAAATCTTTAATGATAAATAAATAGACAAATAAATAAGAAAAAAAAAAAAAAAAACACAACAACACATGATTTCTTATGATAGCACCATCATAGAGTTGTTTCAGATCTACTCTTTTGTGTTGCCATTGTGACTATTTTTGTTGGTATTAACATCAAGGAAAATGGAGAATAAGCTTCATCGTTTCAACTTGTCTTGGAAAAAACTTTCTGAACAGCATCAGCTGCCAGCACTGGAAGTTTTCTTCTCCCCCCTATTTTTTAGCTATGTCAAGAGGCATTTGCCTTTTTAAAATAACACAATGTAGAAGATCATTATAAAATGAAGCATTCAAGTTTTGATGATCTGTTTCCTCTTAATTGACAACTGCGAAAAGCTACAGTAGTGCAGCTGTCATACGCTTGCTCTACAGTTACCTTCTGGAAAAAGAAATCATTCCATGATTTCCTCTATGCTAGCTAAGTAATTTTCTGGGGACATAAACAGCAAAAGGCTGTATCTTCTTTCAACTTTCTGTTAATAACTTTTTGAATCAAGGGAAAAATGGATGAAAATGATTCAGGAAGCTGAATTTCAGCTGATGCTTCTTCCATACTGCAGATGGAGCAGTTTTGTTGAAAAGTTCTATTTCTTATTGTGAGCAACATTAATAGGTAACTGATTATTATACTTATATGATGTCTATCCATTTATTATAAAGATTAACAGCTCAGTGACCCCTGGAAACTACAGGATATTTATGCTGTTTTGTAAAAGCACTTTGATTAATTGGTATATATAACACTCGTGCATTTAAATACAATGTAGAGACTATATGTAATGTGCTTGTTTAGAACTCCATTTATTTACACTTTTTTTTTTTTTTTTTTTTTTTTTTTTTTCTAATGGGTGGACCAGCCAGTGGATTAGGAATTGGCTTGATGATCGCATCCAGAGAGTAGCAGTCAATGGTTCTATGTCCAGGTGGAGGCCGGTGACAAGCAGTGTCCTTCAGGGGTCTGTCTTGGACTGGTGTTTTTCAACATCTTTATCAATGACATAAACAATGGGATTGAGTGGACCCTCAGCAAGTCTGCAGTTGACACCAAGTTGAGTGGTGTAGTTGATACCAAAGAAAGAAGAGATGTCATTCAAAGAAGGGACTTGGGCAGGATGGAGAATTGGCCCCTTGTGAACCGCATGAGGTTCAAGAAGTCCAAGTGCAAGGTGCTGCACCTGAGACAGGGCAATCACAGACAGGAGTACAGACTAGGAGAAGAACTCATTGAGAGCAGTTGATGTGAGCCAGCAGTGCGTGCTTGCAGCCCAGAAGGCCAACTGCATCCTGGGCTGCATCAAAGGAAGCATGACCTGCAGATCAAGGAAGGTGATTGTCCACCTCTACTCTGCCCTCATGAGGCCCCACCTAGAGTAATGCATCCAGGTTTGGGGCCTGGGCCTGGGAGGGCCCCTGTTGTGGTTTAACCCGGCTGGCAGCTAAACACCACACAGCCGTTTGCTCACCCACCCCCCTCCCTCTCCGGGATGGGGGAGAAAAAAGAGAAAAACTGAAGCCTGTGGGTTGAGATAGAGACAGTTTATTAGGACAGAAAATAAAATAATAATAATATGTACAAAACAAGTGATGCACAATGCAATTGCTCACCGCACGCTGACCGATGCCCACCTTATCCCCAAGCAGCCGGTCCCCCCACCCCAGCTAGCTATCTATTGTTTAGCATGACGTCAGATGGTATGGAATACCCCTTTAGCCAGTTTGGGTCAGCTGTCCTGGGTCTGTGCCCTCCCAGCTCTTGCTGCACCCCCAGCCTGCCCGCTGGCAGGACAGAGGGAGAAGCTGGAAAGTCCTTGGCTTAGTGTAAGCACTGCTCTGCAACAACTAAAACATCAGTGTGTTATCAACATTAGTCTCATCCTAATCCAAAACATAGCGCCCTACCAGCTACTGGGAGGAAAATTAACTCTATCCTAACTAAAACCAGGACATATATCTACCCCTTATTCCATACCATTTACGCCATGCTCAGGTTACACCCTTTTGAATAGATTCCCATTGACCAACATTTTCATTTATAATATATATAGAATTTCCACTGAGTTTGCATAGTCCATGACTGACTTCAGGCTCCATCTGTCATCGCAGTCTTTCAGGGCAGAAGAAATGGTGTGTGATGTTGGATTGTCACATGTTGAAGCCCATTCTCGTTCCATCACATCACTTTGCTTGTCCAATTCTATCAAAATTCATTCTTCAGTATCTGCGTGGTTGTTACTGTGATACCATTAATAGGACATTGACATGTAGGAATCATGGTAGTGATGACATACAGTATTATATAATAATTAACATAATACAATCCAACTCATGGGCTATTTTCACCCAGTATTAAATCCCCTTGAAGTACACATCGGACCTCCCCATTCTTTTGCATTACCCACCAAGTGCATCCAGGTCCTTGAGCAAAAGCAATCCCACAAATGGGATTTGCCTTTTCCTGAGCCAGGAGTAGCTCAGACTGTCTTTCCCAGCATGTTTCTTATGTGCACTACAGGAACTTTATCCCCTTCTACAGTACGTAACAGGTTTGATTGGGCAGGTCCAGCTCGGTTGGCAGATCCCCTAGTATTGACCAACCAGGTGGCCTTTGCCAAATGCATGTCCCAGTTTTTGAATGTCCCAGCACCCATTGCTTTCAGTGTAGTCTTTAACAGTCTATTGTATCGCTCAACTTTACTGGAGGCTGGTGCGTGATAGGGGATGTGATACACCCGCTCAATACCATGTCCTTTGGCCCAAGTGTCTATAAGGTTGTTTCGGAAATGAGTTCAATTGCCTGACTCAATTCTTTCTGGGGTGCCATGTCGCCATAGGACTTGCTTTTCAAGGCCCAGGATAGTGTTCTGGGTGGTGGTATAGGGCAGAGGATATGTTTCCAGCCATCTGGTGGTCGTTTCCACCATTGTAAGTACGTGGTGCTTGCCATTGTGGGTTTGAGGGAGTGTGATGTAATCAACCTGCCAGGTCTCTCCATATTTATATTTCAGCCATCGTCCTCCATACCAAAGAGGCTTTGACCATTTGGCTTGCTTGATTACAGCACGTTTCACAATCATGAATAACCTGTGCTATAGTGTCCATGGTCAGGTCCACCCCTCAATCACGAGCCCATCTGTAGGTTGCATCTCTACCTTGATGACCCGAGGTGTCATGGGCCCATCGGGCTATAAATAATTCACCCTTATGTTGCCAGTCCAAGTCCACCTGAGCCACTTCAATCTTAGCAGCCTGATCCACCTGCTGGTTGTTCTGATGTTCTTCAGTAGCTCGATTTTTGGGCACATGAGCATCTACATGTCGTACCTTTACAACCAGGTTCTCTACCCGGGCAGCAATACCTTGCCACAATGCAGCAGCCCAGATAGGTTTGCCCCTGTGTTGCCAGTTGTTCTGCTTCCATTGTTGTAACCACCCCCACAGGGCATTTGCTACCATCCATGAATCAGTATAGAGGTAGAGAACTGGCCATTTTTCTCATTCAGCAATATCCAAAGCCAGCTGGATGGCTTTCACTTCTGCAAATTGACTCAATTCACCTTCTCCCTCAGTAGCTTCTGCAACTCGTCATGTAGTACTCCATACAGCAGCCTTCCATCTCCGATGCTTTCCCACAATGCGACAGGACCCATCAGTGAACAGGGTATATCTCTTCTCATTTTCTGGTAGCTTGTTGTACAATGGGGCTTCTTCAGCACGGACCACCTCCTTCTCTGATGACATCCCAAAGTATTTGCCTTCTGGCCAGTCCATAATCACTTCCAAGATTCCTGGGTGACTGGGGTTTCCTATTCGAGCCCACTGAGCAATCAGTGCAACCCACTTACTCCATGTAGCATCAGTTGCATGATGTGTAGAGGGGACCCTTCCTTTGAACATCCAGCCCTGTACTGGCAGTCGGGGTGCCAGGAGGAGCTGTGCTTCAGTACCGACCATTTCCGAAGCAGATAGAACTCCTTCATATGCTGCCAATATCTCTTTTTCAGTTGGAGTGTTGTGAGCCTCAGATCCTCTGTATCCCCGGCTCCAAAACCCTAGGGGTCAACCTTGAGTTTCCCCAGGTTCTTTCTGCCAGAGGCTCCAGGTGGGGCCATTCTCCCCGGCTGCGGTGTAGAGCACATTCTTTACGTCTGGTCCTGTTCGGACTGGCCCAAGGGCTACTGTATGAACTATTTCCTGCTAAATTTGTTGAAAGGCTTGTCGTTGCTCAGGGCCCCATTCGAAATCATTCTTCTTAAGGGTTACTTGGTAGAGCGGGTGTACAATTAGACTGTAATTTGGAATGTGCATTCTCCGAAACCCCACAACACCTAGGAAAGTTTGTGTTTCCTTTTTGCTAGTTGGTGGAGACACAGCTGTTATTTTGTTGATTACATCCATTGGGATTTGGCGACGCCCATCTTGCCATTTTATTCCTAAAAACTGGATCTCTCGTGCAAGTCCTTTGACTTTATTTTGTTTTACGGCAAAACCAGCCTTTAGAAGGATTTAGACTATTTTCTTCCCTTTCTCAAAAACTTCCTCTGCTGTGTCACACTACACAATGATGTCATCGATGTACTGCAGATGTTCAGGAGCTCCCCCCTGCTCCAGCGCAGACTGGATCAGTCCATGGCAAATTGCAGGGCTATGTTTCCACCCCTGGGGCGGCCGATTCCAGGTGTATTGGACACCCCTCCAAGTGAAAGCAAACTGTGGCCTGCACTCTGCTGCTAGAGTGATGGAGAAAAATGCATTAGCGATACCAAGTATGGTGTACCACTTGGCTGCCTTTGATTCCAGTTCATACTGGAGTTCTAGCGTGTCCAGCACTGCAGCACTCAGTGGTGGTGTGATTTCGTTCAGGCCACGATAGTCCACTGTTAGTCTCCACTTACCATTAGACATTCACACTGGCCATATGGGACTATTAAAAGGTGAATGAGTCTTGCTGATAACTCCTTGGCTCTCCAGTTGGTGAATTAGCTTATGGATGGGAATCAAGGAGTCTCGGTTGGTGCGATATTGCCGCCGGTGCACAGTTGTGGTAGCGATTGGCACTTGGTGTTCTTTGACCCTCAGCAGCCCCACAACAGTAGGGTCCTCTGAGAGACTGGGCAAGGTAGACAATTGTTTAATGCCCTCTGTCTCTAAGGCAGCTATGCCAAAAACCCAGTGGATCCCTTTTGGGTCCTTGATAAATCCTCTCCTGAGATAGTCTATGCGAAGGATGCATGGAGCATCCGGGCCAGTCACAATACGGTGCTTTTGCCATTCATTCCCAGTTAGACTCACTTCAGCCTCCAATAGTTAACTGCTGGGATCCCCCCGTCACTCCATAAATACTGATAGGTTCTGGCCCTTTATAGCTTGATGGCATTAGAGTACATTGTGCACCGGTGTCTACTAAAGCCTTATACTTATGTGCGTCTGACGTGCCAGGCCTTCAAATCCACACAGTCCAATAAACTCAATAGTCCCTTTCCTCCCCCTGGCTGGAGGCAGGGCCAATCTAATCCTGGTCAGAATCTTCATTTCTGTGTCTGGATGACTGCCCGCTGGATGTTGTAGCAGCAAGTTTCTCAGAGAACCTCTTTTTTTCTGATTGCTTTTTCCTTGCAACTCACGTACCCATGCCTCTTGGGTTGAGGTAGATTTTCCATCCCATTTTCTCATGTCCTCTCCATGGTCACGTAGGTAAAACCACAGGGTGGCAGGGGGTGTGTACCCCCCATATCGTCTTCCTTCCAGAGAAGGGTGCTTACCCCTAATAGCTGAGACACTGGTTCATTCAGGTGGGGAGGAAAATAATCTCTCTTCAAGGTGGTGGACCTTTTCAGAAAGTTTCTCCAAAGTATTCTCTTCTAGTTGATGGAAACTTTCAGAAAGTTTCTCCACAGCTGAGTCACAGGCCTGTAGGGAAGAGGAGAGACTTTCTTTGTACTGCTGGAGTTGTTTAGCCACTTCATCCACTGTGGGTTCCTCATCCTCTTTCCAGGCCATTATTGCCAATGAGCTGGCATATGATGATGGTGCACTTCGTACAAACTTCCGCCACATGAGTCGTGTACACTTGACGTCATCTGGATCTGTGGATATTTGTTCATTGTCTAGGTCCTCATAAATCACCTCCTGTACTGCTAATTCCCTCAGGTACTGGATTCCCTTCTCCATAGTGGTCCACTTGCCTGGCAGACATACAATTTCTTCCTTGTAGGGATACCTTTCCCTCACAGCATACAGGAGACGCCTCCAGAGGCTGTAAGGTTGTAGTCCATCTCCAACTGCTTTGTCAATGCCTGCATCTCTAGCAAGGGATCCCAGCCACCTGGCTTCCCCACCGCCTAATTCCATGCTATTGGCTCCAGTGTCCCAGCAGCGGAGCAGCCAGGTGACAAGCTGCTTGCCTATACAGCGACTGAAATCTTTTTGCACATCTTGTAGCTCACACTCGTATAGGTTTCGGCTAGATACTGCTGTTTTTGCGACATCTTTATCTTCATCCTCCTACTCCTCTGATGACCCGGCCTTGTCTTATCTACACCTAGACCTAGCAGAAGACTCTCTGCGTTCTAAACAACCTGACTCTACCATTTCTTCACCTTGGTTACGGGTGCAACCAACACTGGTACAGTTTGTTTCCCTGGATCAGCCTTGGGGCCTGTTTTAGGGCTTGGAGTGGCTGCTGGGTCTGTCTCAGAGGTTGAAGTGGCCGCCAGGTCTGTCACTGGGGTTTTAGTGGCATCGAGTGCAGCTCGGTAAGCATAGGCCAAGCCCCAGCAAGTTGCAGTGATTTCTGTATGTCTGGTACTGCCAGGGTGATGACACACCTTTTTCAAGCATTCCACCAGTTTTTTAAGATTTTTCAGTTGTTCAGGGGTAAATTTCCAAAGCACTGGAGGTGCCCACTGCTCTAGATGCCTGCCCATATCCTCCCACTCTCCCTGCCATGCATAATTATCCTGCCTCAGGACAGATCTCTGGATGACACCCTTAAGTATTTGTTTAACCTTAGATAGAACCTGAAGTGCATTCAGGAGACATAACAATGAGAACATGATGGTCTGAACATCCCAAGGATATTCAAAGTTTTGGAAAGCTACCATAGCTTGCCTGGAGGAGAAGAAAAGGAGAGTGAACAAATGGGAAAAAATATCTTCCCCTGCCCCCCCCATAGATTGGCTCCCTGAAGAAAAAGCATGAAAAGTGTAATTATTAATAGTTTCAGAGGTAGGGTTCCCAAAGTATGGAGTTGATGACAATGCTGAGTACAAATACCAGATTAGTTTCATGGCCAGTAATTTTATCATATCGTAAGTCAGTGTTACACAGTACAGCAAAATAATAACTTTGTACCAACCCCCAGCAGTGATAAGCAACACGACAGGGAACACTTACAGTAAGTAATGTGTTATATAACTCAATTCAGAAAACAGGCACAGCAGACTTGAGATCACAAAAATAAGCATTGTGATTAGTAAATATTAAACTGATGTAATGCTTATCAGAATTTTGTTTTAATACATTCTATTTAGATCAGTCGTTATCTCAACCCTTCGTGCCCCACATTGGGTGCCCAAAGGACTGTTGTGGTTTAACCCAGCCAGCAGCTAAACACCACACAGCCGTTTGCTCACCCACCCCCCTCCCTCTCCGGGATGGGGGAGAAAAAAGAGAAAAACTGAAGCCTGTGGGTTGAGATAGAGACAGTTTATTAGGACAGAAAATAAAATAATAATAATAATAATATGTACAAAACAAGTGATGCACAATGCAATTGCTCACCGCACGCTGACCGATGCCCACCTTATCCCCAAGCAGCCGGCCCCCCCACCCCAGCTAGCCAGCCCTATCTATTGTTTAGCATGACGTCAGATGGTATGGAATACCCCTTTGGCCAGTTTGGGTCAGCTGTCCTGGGTCTGTGCCCTCCCAGCTCTTGCTGCACCCCCAGCCTGCCCGCTGGCAGGACAGAGGGAGAAGCTGGAAAGTCCTTGGCTTAGTGTAAGCACTGCTCTGCAACAACTGAAACATCAGTGTGTTATCAACATTAGTCTCATCCTAATCCAAAACATAGCACCCTACCAGCTACTGGGAGGAAAATTAACTCTATCCTAACTAAAACCAGGACAGCCCCCAACACAGGAAAGATGTGGACCTGTTAGAGCAAGTCCAGAGGAGGGCTACAAAGAAGGTCAGAGGGCTGGAGCATGTCTCCTATGAAGTCTGGAGAAGAGAAGTCTTTGGGGAGACCTCATCGTTGCCTCTCAATACTTAAATTTGTCTTATAAAAAAGATGGAGAAGGATTATTTACTTAGGTAGATAATGACAGGATAAGGGGGAAAGGTCTTAAACTAAAAGAGGGTAGATTTAGATTAGATTAGATTAGATTAGATTACATTACATTGATTAGATTTAGATTTAGATTTGTCTTAGACTTCCGGAGGGCAGACTTTGAGCTGTTCAGGACACTGGTTGGCAGAGTCCCTTGGGAAGCAGCTTGGAAAGGCAGAGGAGTCCAGGAAGGCTGGGCACTCCTCAAGAATGAAATCTTAATGGCGCAGGAGCGGTCTGTCCCCACGTGCCCAAAGATGAGCCAGCGTGGAAGACGACTGGCCTGGCTGAACAGAGAGTTGTGGCTGGAGCTTAGGAAAAAAAGAGGGTTTTTGATCTTTGGAAAAGAGGGTGGGTCACTCAGAAGGATTATAGAGATGTTGTAAGGATTTTTAGGGACAAAATTAGAAAGATCAAAGCTCATCTGGAGCTCAGTCTGGCTATTGCTGTTAAAGATAACAGAAAATGTTTTTATAAATACATAAACACGAAAAGGAGGACTAAGGAGAATCTCCATCCTTTATTGGATGCAGGGGGAAACTTAGTGACAAGAGATGAGGAAGAGGCTTAGGTGTTTAATGTCTTCTTTGCCTCAGTCTTTAGCAGCAAGACCAGTTGTTCTCTAGATACCCAGTACCCTGAGCTGGTGGAAGGGGATGGGGAGCAGGATGTGCCCCTCACAATCCAAGAGGAAATGGCTGGCGACCTGCTACAGCACTTAGATGTACGCAAGTCGATGGAGCCGGATGGGATCCACCCGAGGGTATTGAGAGAACTGGTGGAAGAACTGGCCAAGACGCTTTCCATCATTTATCAGCAGTCCTGGCTATCAGAGGAGGTCCCAATCCACTGGCAGCTAGCAAACATGATGTCTGTCTAAAGGAAGGGTGGGAAGGTAGACCCGAGAAACTATACACCTCTTAGTTTGACCTCAGTGCCAAGGAAGCTCATGGACCAGATTATCTTGAGTGTCATCAAGCGGCACTTGCAGGGCAAGCAGGTGATCAGGCCCAGTTAACATGGGTTTATCAAAGGTAGGTCCTGCTTGACAAACCTGATCTCCTTCTATGACAAAGTGACACACTTAGTGGATTAGGGAAAGGTTGTGGATGTAGTCTACCTTGACTTCAGTAAGGCTTTTGACACCATTTCCCACAGCATTCTCCTCAGGAAACTGGCTGCTCTTGGCTTGGACTGGCATATTGTTTGTTGGGTTAGGAACTGGCTGGGTAGCCAGGCCCAAAGAGTCCTGCTGAATGGAGTCAAATACAGTTGGAGGCCAGTCACTAGTGGAGTCCCCCAGGGCTCGGTACTGGGGCCAGTCCTCTTTAATATCTTTATCGATGACCTGGACGAGGGGATTGAGTGCAGACTCAGTAAATTTGCAGACGACACCAAGTTAGATGCATGTGTCAATCTTCTCAAGGGTAGGAAGGCTCTGCAGAATGATCTGGATGGACTGAACCGATGGGCTGAAGCCGACTTTATGCAGTTCAACAAGGCCAAGTGCTGTGTCCTGCGCCTGAGGCACAACAACCCCAAGCAGTGCTACAGTCTGGGAGATGAGTGGTTAGAAAGCTGCCTGTCAGAGAAGGACCTGGGAGTATTGGTTGATAGTCGGCTGAATATGAGCCAGCAGTGTGCTCAGGCAGCCAAGAAGGCCAACAGCATCCTGGCTTGTATCAGAAACAGTGTGGCCAGCAGAGCTAGGGAAGTAATTCTCCCCCTGTACTCGGCTCTGCTGAGGCTGAACCTCAAGTACTGTGTTCAGTTTTGGGCCCTTCGCTACAAGAAGGACATCAAGGTGCTCGGGCGAGTCCAGAGAAGGGCAATGAAGCTGGTGAGGGGTCTGGAGAACAAGTCTTATGAGGAGCAGCTGAGGGAGCTGGGATTGTTCAGTCTGGAAAAGGGGACGCTCAGGAGCAACCTTATTGCACTCTACAAATACCTTAAAGTAGGCTGTAGTGAGGTGGGGTTTGTCTGTTCTTCCATGTGCCTTGCGACAGGATGAGGGGGAATGGGCTAAAGTTACACTAGGGGAGATTTAGGCTGGACATTAGGAAGAACTTCTTTACTGAAAGGGTTGTTAGTCATTGGAATGGGCTGCCCAGGAAAGTGGTTGAGTCACCATCCCTGGAGGTCTTTAAAAGACGTTTAGATGTAGAGCTTAGGGATATGTTTTAGTGGAGGACTTGTTAGTGTTAGGTCAAAGGTTGGACTAGGTGACCTTGGAGGTCTCTTCCCACCTAGATGATTCTATGATTCTGTGATTAGATATTAGGAGGAAATTCTTCACTGCAAGGGTAGTGAGGCAATGGCACAGGTTTCCAAGAGAATTGTGGATGCCCCATCCCTGGAGGTGTTCAAGGCCAGACTGGATGGGGCCTTGGCCAACCTGATCTAGTGGGTGGTATCCCCACCTATGGCAGGAGGGTTGGAGTTAGATGAACCTTAAGGTGCCTTCCAACCCAAAACATTCTATGATTCTACGATTAATGAAATATCCTTATCTAGCATATCCAACACACATCACATATTTTATCCTATTTTCCTTTTCAGGTTCAGCAACTCTTTTTTTTTTTTTCCTTCTGAAAAGATTAGCCATAAAAGAAACTTTCCAGATGTAAACTGAGCATAAAAAGATATTACTGCTACTGTGAAATTTTGCAAGAATTTTGGCTAAGAGAAACTTAATCCTAAAAATCTGATTGATGGGTCAAGTTTACAGGCCACAGAAGGCACACATATAAAACCATAAACTATTCAATTGCTGATTATTTTAGGAGATGAATTATTGTTGTGTTTTAAACCAGCAAGTGGCTAAGCACCACATAGCCGTTTGCTCACCTTCCCACAGAGTGGCATGAGGAGAGAATTGAAACTGTGTGAGAAATTGTGAGTTGAGATAAAAACAGGAAAGGAAAGGGAAAGGGAAAGGGAAAGGGAGAGGGAAAGGGAAAGGGAAAGGGAAAGGGAAAGGGAAAGGGAAAGGGAAAG
>CM021698.1:127323483-127378978 GCA_011074415.1 Stictonetta naevosa | reverse complement strand
AGGAAGGAAGGAAGGAAGGAAGGAAGGAAGGAAGGAAGGAAGGAAGGAAGGAAAGGCTAAAAACCACCTGCCATTCACAAAGGAGTTGATCTATTGATTTTCTTATGGTTGTTGTTCTGGAGTTGAGAAGGAGGGGTGCACACACATAAAACCAATCAAGCCAAAAAATAGTAAAAAAAAAAAAAAAAAAAAAAAAGAGGAAAAGGAAAAGGACAAGGAAAAGAAAAAAGAAAAGGAAAAAAGAAAAGGAAAAAGAAAAAGAAAAAAGAAAAAGAAAAAAGAAAAAAGGAAAGAAAAAGAAAAGAAAAAGAGAAAAGAAAAAAAAATCACAAGTAGATTTTTGTTATGGCTGTCAAATATTCAGTTTTAGGTAAATATTTTAATTTCCTGTTTTAATTGTCTGTCCTTCCTATTTGTCTCTCTCCTGGAAGTTTTTGCTGAACACAAAAGATACCTGAAAATGTTTTCATTGAAATATGACCATTTGTTTATTTAAAGTAAATATTATTTCTGATAAAATAGTTTATATGTAATGAAAAGAAATTAAAACAAAACAATAATCTACTGCTTCAAGCAAATAGCATATATGTTTTCAATTAGAATGTTAATTTCCCACTGCAGTGCATGTTTCATGACCTTTTTTGTTATTCTCAAGTGTGGTATTCTTTGTAACAGAAAAATATTCCTCCAAAGGTAATAATTATTCATAGAATCATAGAATCTCAGAATGGTTGAGTTTGGAAGGGACCTCTGGAGATCATCTAGTCCAGTCTCTCTGCTCAAGCAGGGTACCCTAGAACACATTACCCAGGATGTGTAAAGATAGCTTTTAAATATCTCCAGGGAAGGAGACCACAGCCTCTCTGGGCAACCTGTTCCAGTGCTCAGTTACCCTCAGTCAACTTCATTAACACAACATTACTAGTTAAGAGTATTGTATTCACCCACATTTATACCTGAATAGTCTATAATGTATTTAGGCTTAATCTACATGCTGACTTGACTTGAACTTTTTTTTTTTTTTTTTTTTTTTTTATGTGCCATCCTGATTAGACTTAATTTTAATAAACAAGACTTCTGTTAGAAGAATTCTATGGAAAACAATCAAATGGGATCGACTATTCTAGTTATATTTTTTCCTAAAATTAAAGTTTGTAATAATTCACTGGGTACTATAATCATATACTACCAAAATACCTCTTGAACATTTTAGAACTTCTAATGTTGAATATTCAAACATTCACAGTCATGATGTATGTCAGTTAAAATTTCTCAGCAACCATTTCTACAGGGAACATTCTGGAAGCTGGAATGGTGCTCAATGAATAGTGCACATAACCATATATTAACAAAGGATAGAAACCTGAAACTGAACTGTTGATGAAGAAGCAAGCACCATGCATTCTCTACTGATATTAAGTCATAGACTTATGGTCTATGACTTAGTGGTATAATAATAATAAATAATAATAATAATAGTGTAAAATTACTTGCATTGTTACATAGTTGCATAAAGAGCCACAGTAGTACAAATTCAATCAACAAGTAAGCACTTTAGCATAGACCTAATTTTGGGTGATAATAATGAGCTTTTGTATGTCTTCAAAGTATCTCTATATCATATTGTATGGGGGCTTTCACAGACCACAAATTGAGGAAACTAAATTATGTGTGTGTGTGACAGAGAGATCAAACATTCAGATACTGTTCAAAATTTCACCAAAACTTACCCAGTTCATATAGATACCTGTTTATCTCATCTGTGTCATATTTCCTTGTTTTTCCTCTTGTTTTACTGACTCCTCAGGCTGTACTGTTTCATTACTTGAGAGAGAGAGAGAAAGAGAGGTGTAGAATTAAGACTTCTCCTGTGTTATGACTGCAATTTTGTAAATGTATTTTTTACATCTTCAAGTCAACAGAAAATAAACTGCTCATCAGCATACCACTGTATCACTTTCTAATTAATAATTTTTACAACAAAATTTTGCCTTTTTTTTTTTTTAATGCTGTAAGAAACATGATAGTTTTGCTGTCAATTACAAGCATAATTTCAGCATATGGAAACAGATCAGAAACAGCATTGACTTGGGTCTGTGTATGACTTCAAATAACATTGTTAGTAGATACATCTGCATCTTGGATGCGATGATGATGACCACTGACATGTAGAGAAAGCTGTTTTTATTATACATCTCCAGTGCCTCTTTCACCTTTATCAAATAATTATGTTAATGTTGAAATGTCTATTGAGTGAGGTCCATATTCACAAATGTTTTAAAAATTTTTACTTTACAGTTGAAAACTACTTGCATTTTTCATTAAGCCTGTCATTCAAGGTTCAAGTGGGTTGTTTTGTAAATTTGACATTAATAGTTTTCAGAAGTCTCTAATAATGGTGCAGTCACAACACTGCCTCAGAGCAATATTTTTTATTGAGGTAGACAATACATTACAAATTTAAGATAAATTCTAGCACTAGGAAACTACATGAAATTTCTATTTAAGATTTCTGTGGTTTGACCTGGAAGGCGGCTAAGCTCCACGCAACCATTTTCTCATTCTCCCATCGTAGGACAGCGGAGAGAAGCAGAAAAAATGGTAAAACTCATGGGTTGAGATAAAGACAGTTTACTAGGACAGAAAAGGAAGAGGAAGTAGTAATAATGATAATGGTGATGATGATGATGATGATGATGATAAAGAACATACGAAAAAAGTGATGCACAATGCATTGCTCACTGCACACTGACCAATGCCCAGCCTGTTCCCAAGCAGCAGCAGCACCTCCCAGCCAACACCCTCAGATTATTTTTTTTTATTTCTCTCTTAAATCCAAAATATGGTACCACACCAGCCAATTTGAAGAAAATTAATCCTATCTCAGCCAAAACCAGGACAAAGATTAAAAACACATTTTATCTCACTAAGATAAGGGGCAAAAAAACAGTGAAAATTGGTATACTTGAAAGGGCATGAAAGTAGATGTACACAGAATTTGATTCTTCTTTCATTATCTATGTGGATAAAGAGCACCATGGTTGAAATCAGCCAAATTATATCAGATTTTCCAGTATTTAGATATCAGACATTTTAGCTTGATCATGTTTCAGTAGGGAACTCAAAGGATTTAGCCAGCTATACATGCTATATCCCCCCCCCAAAAAAAAAAAAAATAAAATAAAATAAAATAAATCTAGCTTCATATGTTATAGGGACTAAGTGAGTAAAAAAATGTTATATACATCAAAACAAATGTCAAGGAATGGGAAAAAAGATAGAGGTTAAGGGACAGAAATTCTAATCTAGAGTTTTTAGCAGCATAATAAGGTGCAAATGTATTTATAATCTGTTAAAAATTAGAATTTTCAACAAGGAATTTCAGCCTATGGTATACAATTTATGCTCAGGAAAAGGAATAGCACAGTTAACAGTGGAACCTGGAGACTAGTTATGTTAATGACAATATAAAGAAAAGGAAAGAAAAAAAAAGGGGGGGGGGGGAAGCACTTAAATATTAAAATTTGTTCTAAAATTTAATTTTTTGATGGCTTTGCTGTCAATATTTTTAGTGGTAGAAAACCAATATTAGTTTTTTGTTGTTGTTGTTTGTTTTGGGGGGCATATTACTCCCAGTGTTCAAAAGATATCTGACTTTAGATCTAACTTCATTCTGAGCAGTGTTCATTTAAAGGTTTTCTTTGTATAGTATAGAATTGATAAAATAACCAATTTCATATAGTATAGAATTGATAAAATAACCAATTTCATATAACCCTCAATACCAAAAAAATCTACCTCACCATATTTTGTGTTGGCTTTTCTTTCTTATGACCGCTGTCATCTCTGAAATATGCAAAAAAGATCATCAGAGATGATGGGAGTAAATATGGGATAACCACACAAATATCTACTTATGCATACTATTACAAGAAGTCCCCCTTAAATAAAAATTTTAAAAGCCAGATCTGTATGGCAGACTGGAAAAAAGATGGCTATGTCATACTTCATTCTTTTAGTCTAAACACAGAATTGAGAAATAAGAAATTGGATATACTGGTAAAGGAAAAACAGATGTTAAGAGTAAATACTCATTAACTGAGACAGAAAAATATCAGATGAAAACAAAATCATATTCCGATCCCACGAACTATTCAAGAGTCCATGAAAATGGTGGAGATTTATACCTTGTTTTGGTATCATAAGGATTTTCAGATAACTTGCACTAAGTTTAAAGACATTATTGGAAGTCAGAGGAAGAAGTAGAAGAAAGCAGACTGTGATTAAACAAGATTATATATGCATTTTTGGCATGCTCCTTTGTCATTTTCCTTCTGTAGAACATGGAAAAGAAAAAGTAAAAACTTTGTAGTAAAACAGTACAAGCCAAACATATGCACCATATACTACTAAAGCTAACGTTTTCATGGAGTATGAGATGCTGAATTTTCAGTGTTATAATAACATTTCTATAACAAAGAAACTGCCAAAATTATAGAAATGAGAATGTATGAAATGATAATATCAATATTCCAGGGAACAAAGACAAAAAGAGTTGAAGAACTTATCAAGGTGAAAAGGCAAAATTTTATTTTCCTGCTAAAAGAGAATATTTTCTCTAACTCCATGAATAATTTGCATTAGCTGCTTACTGCTGGATTTTTTGTAAAACATAATGAGTTTTGTTTTGCTGACTCTGTTGACTGAGACCCCAGCATAATTAGAGATTTATTTTTATTTTATTTTTTCTGCTGACTGAGTGGAAGTAGTATCAGGAATCATGTAAAGATCTAAAGCACAAATCTAATCTGTACTCATGCAGATACCAGCTACAGAACTGATGAAGTTTATGGTTAGTAAATTTTGGAGGTTTACAGATGTCACCTTCATAATATGGTATGATGAGTTTACCAAATCAAAAGCTGCATCAAAGAGATACCTGGGGAAATCAAACTTTTTCTGTTCCCCTTCAACCTAGCAAGAAGATCTTGATGAAATAAGCATTGGTGTATAACAATCGTCAACTTATTTGTCAGTGAGAATCCGAGGTGTTCCAAAGCAGTACTGAAGGTCTATTGCAGTAAATTATAGATATGGAATACAATGAACTTTTGAAATTTTGGTTGTTAGTAAAATTTCAACATGATAAGGACCTACTGAAATTTAATTAAATGCTTATATATGTGGGCATGCAATAGTGCAAATGTACAGACAATATTCTGAACTGTGCTAAATCTTCAAATCATTTCCTAGACCATATCAACTCCTAAACCATAATAGGAAAGAGGAGATTTTTTCTTTTTTTATGAATCTTACTTGCCACTGACTTCACAAGATACATTTATGTTCTCTTTATATTATTATTATTATTTATCAATCTGAGAAGATGGCAATCCTGTTTTCGTTAAATAAGAAGAATACAAAATCCTCCTAAACAATCAGCCTCCATGTACTGGGTCTGGCTGGGATGTTAACTTTCCCTGAAGCAGCCCATACAGTGCTGCTCTCTGCACTTGTAGCTAGAACAGCAGTGGTATCACACCAGTGCTGTGTCTGCTGCTGAGCAGTGCTGGCACAGCATCAGGACTCTCTCTAACCCTCCTAGGGGGGGGCAAAAAAGTGAGAAAGATCACCAGGGCAGCTGACCTAAACCAACCAAAGGGATATTCCATACCATATGATATCACACTCAGCAATAAAAGGTGGAAAAAGGAAGAAGAGGGAAAGGGTGGGCTCTCGTTGCGAAAACGTCTGTCCTCCTCCCGAACACCGGCTACGTGCGTTGAGGCCCTGCTTCAAGGACGTGGTCAAGCATAGCTCATTTGTGGGAAGTAGAGAGTAATTTCTTTCCTCTGCACTTCCACATAGCCTTTACTTGTTTTATTTTATTATTCTTTTTCCTCCTCCCTTTTCCCCTTTCCCTTTTTTCCCTTTAGTTGAATTGTTTAATTAATAATATTTCCATAATAATATTTTTTTCTCTTTAATTAAACTATCCTTATCTCAACCTGTGAGTTGTTCTTTCCTTTACTTCTTCCCCTCCTCGTCTGAGGAGGGGGAGTGAGAGAGCGGTTGTGGTGTTCAGCTGCCTAGCACGGTAAAACGACCGCACTCTGATAATGAGAAGATTCCATTTCAGTCATGAGTACTTTTGATTCAATCTCATGAAGTATGCACAACAGAGAGCAATCCTCAAAATTCCTATTGACATATATCTATATGTATTTTTTTTTAATTCTAAAATCACATTTAAGAAAAAACAGCTCAAGCTATCTAGGTCTTAGACAAACATACACTCAAAAGGTTTATACACTTATAACTGAAGATTCTTTCTTCTCTAAGATAACCCACCCATTTCACCTTATGTTTTGCTGTGTGCACACACTAGAGAGACTTGATAGCCACTGAATTGTACTTGAATCCTATTCTCTGCTCACTACTTAAAATATAGCATTGATTTTGTCATTCCCAATTTTACTCTTTGTTACTCTTTGTTTACCATGACGGCACTTTCTCTATTATCTGCATTCTTCTCATTTACCATTAGTTTATTACTTTTTGCTTGTTCTGTCATTACCCCCTCCCTTAATATAAATAAGTTTTTTTTGTTTGTTTGTGTTTTTTGTTTGTTTTGTTTTGTTTTTGTTTTCTTCCTTCTGTTTCCATCCTGTGGCCTCTTATTAATCTTTCACATGATTCAAATCTGTTTAATGTTGTATAACCATACCTCGTTTATTTTTTTGTACTTTATGACAAAAAAAATGTGGTCATGTCAGATCAAGGCTTTTGTAAAGTTAGACCTGGAAATCTGAAGTTAGTTTAATTTTTAATCCAGTGCATTATACATTACACCGTATCATTATAAACACAGCAACCAATCTATATTTCAAGCAGTGCATGGCCATTTCAGAAGACAAAACTAAAGACGTTCTCGAATCTCCTGATCACAGAATACATCTGCTTCGACAGTCCTTTACCGGTTATACATCTATAAACTTGAATGGAAGATTCCCACAATACTGGATAAGGCACATGAAAGGAATTGTTTAATTCTTTAAGATGATTAAGTTTATTCTTTGTTTCTGTTTATCAGACTATTTTAGCTTTATGTGCTCTGTGCACTGGGAAAGACTGATGCATATTAATGGGTAACTCTCCAGTCATTCAGTACACAGGCATATATTTTCAAATTATTTCCTTGTGGATTTAACACAAAATATACATAGAATAAACTCCTCATGGGATCTTGAGCATCAAACATGTTTTTGTTTGTTTGTTTGTTTTAAAAAAACAAATTCCTAGTACTGAGAAGTATATAGAGCTGAAATGCAAAGTTTCTAAATTGGATAATAAAAGTATTTTCTCTGAAAATACTGGAACAGCCATTCTTAAAAAAAAAAAAAAAAAAAAAAAAAAAAAGCAGAAACAAAACAAAACAACAACAAAATAATAATAATTTTAAAAATGTATATTAAATCAGTTCAGAATGGAAAATTACTTCTGTTGTATTGCAGTTCCTTCCCTTATATGGCTGTAGCAAATGGAGTCTGGTTGTAGCTACATCTTATCATTAGAGAAAACAATTTTGGAATGAGATTGTGTCGTCACTGAAGTCCAAACACAAGTTTTTGCTGGGTTAGGTTTTTATCTGGCAACTTGAATATTTTAGGTTTCAAATATGATTTGATAAAGACGGGATATTTTGTAAGTAGAAAAGTAGAATCACAGAATCACAAAATTGTAGGGGTTGGAAAGGACCTCAACAGACCATGAGGTCCAACCCCCCTGACAAAACAGGTTCCTTAGAACAGGTTGCCCAGGTAGGCGTCCAGATGGGCCTTGAATATCTCCAGAGAAGGAGACTCCACAACCCCCCTGGGTAGCCTGTTCCAGTGCTCCGTCACCCTCACTGTGAAGAAGCATGCTGGTGTGGAACTTCATGTTCTCCATTTTGTTTCTATTGCCCCTTGTCCTGTCCCCACAAACCACTGAAAAGAGGTTGGCCAAATCCCATGGTCTCCCACAGTTAAGATACTTGTAACCATTAATAATATCCCCTCTCAGTCGTCTTTTCTCCAGGCTGAACAGACAGAGGTCTCTCAGCCTTTCCTCATAGGGAAGATGCTTCAGGCCCCGTATCATCTTTGTGGCCCTCTGCTGGACTCTTTCCAGGAGATCCCTGTCTTTTTTTGTACCGGGGAGCCCAGAACTGGACACAGTACTCTAGGTGAGGCCTGACCAGGGCAGAGTAGAGGGGGAGGATCACCATCCTTGACCTGCTTGCCACGCTTCTTTTTATGCACGCCAAGATCCCATTGGCCTTCTTGGCCACCAGGGCGCACTGCTGGCTCACGGCCAACCTGTCATCCACCAGGACCTCCAGATCCTTATCCTCAGAGCTCCTCTCCAGGAGGTCATCCCCTATCCTGTACTGATAAATATGCTTGTTCCTTCCCAGGTGCAGGACTCTACACTTGTTCTTGTTAAACTTAGTTTGGTTTTTGGTTCCTTCCTGACCAGCTCTCCAGCCTGTCTAGGTCTTCTGTATAACAGAAGTATTTCTGTTATATAGCACTGAAATATAGAATTATAGAATTTCACAAACAGAAAACAAAGCCGCTCAGTATTCACTTATGCTTACTACATAATTTTGCTTTTTTTTTTTTTTTTTTTTTTTTTTTTTAACCAAGTTCTTTTTGAGTAACTCTTGTGTTTCCAATAAACTAATAAATAAATAGAAACACACTGTCTTCACTCACATGCCTCAGCAGAATTATTTACGGGAAAGAGTCCAGCACCAAAATGCCATGAAATGGTGACATCTTAATTTTACCTATGGTTTACTGAAATATACAGTATTGATAAATAATAAACACATAAATGCAGTGATGTTTTTCTTTGGACTAAGGTATCTAATTTTGGATGTCCATATGAAGATGTTTACTTGTGCACTAAGTATCTAATCTAACATCTTAATTTAGTCAATATTGTCAACAACATCTAGAGAGTTATATGGTCACTAGACAGGTCAAATATGACATGTGCCCTGTCTTTCCCAAAGGCTAGGATGTGACTTAGAATCATAGAACCATTAAGGTTGGAAAAGACCTCCAAGATCATCCAGTCCAACCATCCCCCTACCAACAATACCACCCACTTAACCATGGCCCTATGCACTAAGCCCAACGTTTTCTTAAACATCCCCAGGGACAATGACTCCACCACCTCCCTGGGCAACTCATTTCAATGCCTGACTACTCTTTCTGAGAATAAATGTCTCCTAATTTCCAATCTAAACTTCACCTGGTGCAACTTGAGGCCATTCCCTCTAGTCCTATCTCTATGTATCTGTGAGAACAGGCTGACCCCCTGCTCCCCACAACTTCCTTTCAAGTAGTTGTAGAGACCAGTAAGGTCTCCCCTGAGCCTCCTCTTCTGCAGACTAAATAACCCTAGTTCCCTCAGTTGCTCCTCATGGGACTTGTGTTCCAGAGCCTTCACCAGCTTCGCATTCCTTCTCTGGACACACTCTAGGGCCTTGATGTGCCCCTAGTGAGGGGCCCAAAACTGAACACAGTACTCGAAGTGCAACCTTACACAAAGGACATTAGCAGCCCTGAAATTCTTCCTGCAAGAGTCCATAAGAATTCAAAAAGTGGAGAATAATGAGATAAATGTTAATAGTTTTGTTCTCACTTGAACAAAGTGAACTTCCAAATATACTGATATCAAAATTATTTCAATTCAGTCTAACACCTCAATGAGTATTTATTTTGAAATTGGAATCTGGATTAAGCTAATGACATTTACTAAGGTTTTATCAACAATTTTATCTTCTTTTTTTTTACAGACTACCTGTCGTGTTTGATATTTCCCCTTAAGACTTGAGCTGTTATGATTCTAAAAAGGCGAAACAGAATAAATTATCTGCAAGCATCTTTTCTTTTTCACTTACATGACATTTTAAGACTGCAAAATGTCCAAAACAATAATTGCAGTGCATCAAAGTGTTGTTTAAAGTACTACAAAGCATTATTTCCTCTAAGAGTCCTGCGTATGGGGGAAAGTATACAGATAGGGAAAGGAGTTCATACTTATTTCACGGACCAAATTGCATGAGCATTATTATTCTGTCAGTTGTAGTATCACCAGGAAGTGAATGTGAATGAGTGAATGGGCCTGCATGCAAATCCCATGAAAAAACCCAACACAGTTGATTTATAATTTATTTTTTTCCCTCTGTTTCGTTCTGAATAAGCCAGATTTCTATAAATAAATTTCTGAGATTCCTCAATGAATTTCAGCTCAAAACTCTTCAGCAAGTACACCTCAAGAATTATTTGACAAAGTTTTCAAGGGGCTTGGTCCTAGTTACTTAAAAGTGACGGCTCTTAATGCCTATAATAAGTTGGAACAATGAAGGTGAAGCCTTAGAACTCAGAAAAAAAGAAAAAAAAAAAAAAAGACTGACTTTCTCTGACTAAAATTAGTGTAATTTCGTTAGGTGATAAAAAAGACAAAATACAGAGATAGCTTTCAGAGATACCTTTATTATTATTATTATTATTATTATTATTAGACCATACTACGTTATAGATGTGGTCCAATATTTGCCAATGGGAGCAACGGTCAAATCAAAAGAGAAAATAGTTCTTTATCTTGCAAACAACCTGGGCTTGTTGAAAACTTATATTTTGCATTCACGTGGACATGCAGGAAAAAATGCATGCTTTTTAAATAGGAATTTTAAATGTCAAAAAAAGTAAAGAAAGTTGGATAGAATTTTGTGGATTACTTTAATATCAAACATTTTATACTCTGTTGATATGATGATATTCTGTTTTTAACAAAGCAACATATTCTTTGCTATGCAATTATTACAGGAGTTTCAAGATGATAAAATTTAGGTAATTTTCAATACAATGTAGAGTACTGAAATAAGATAACTTATATTCTTCCTAACTGGCATATAATAAACCTCATGGCATTACTGAGTAAATCTAAAATGTTTTCCTAATAGTCTTCATAGCCTTTTCTGACATTCACAATGACTATAATTTGGAAGTGTTTTCTGTTTACTTAATATGCAAAGCATAAATTACTGTTGATTGTTCTCTGGAACCACTGTATTTCCATCACATTCATATAATACCATGACATATTTTGTTTTGACATTTTTCCCTTTCTTTTCCTTTTTCTCTTACACTTCATTTTTAAATTCTGATAGAAAGAAGTGAAGAAAAAAATATAAGGCTGTGTGTGTGTGAAGAACATATCTTTTCTACTGCAAACTGAGGCAGTATATAGCCTTCTTTGCCATTTTTTGCTTACAGTTATTTACAAGGAGGAAGTCCTGGGTACTTAGGTAAGTTATGATACCTCTGCCCTTGGATTTAAGTAATATATTTTAATAAATATCTGTCAGAGATTATTTAGATACACTTGATCTAGCTTATAGCAGAATAGCAGATCTCTTCAAATCTCTACCTTTCAATGAAATCTATTGCTTTCAGAAATCTACTAAAAACTGTAATGCAAGACTGATTAGTCCAAACCTACTGAATGTTGGACTATATAGACAAACTCCATTTATTCAGCTATTTCATTTCCTAAAGATTAATGTAGCACCAGCCCACAGAAAAGCATGAGAAAGGAGCACACATAACTTGATGATCTTCAAGATATTTTCCAACCTAGTTTACTCTGTACGATCCTATATGAATCCAATATAAATCCTAGGTTTAGCAAGCACTATCTAATCATTACCAGCTTCCTTTCTGACATTTGAGGATAGACTTTTGTAACATCCTGATATCTGCTGGACAAATTTATTTCTCTTGAAAAATTCTTCTCAGGCAGCTTCTCCATACATAGGGGTAGGATGAAGCCAACAGCTACCCATTGTGGAACAGACAGGAGCTCTAGATCCTCAGTGCTGTCATTTCTAAGTGAGATTTCAACTTTACATTTGGTTTGAGGAAAATAAGGACAGCAGAAATGAAGCATTATAGCCTGACCACAACCCCCATCCCCTGTTCCCCTGTGCCTCTCAGGGGATGGAGGTAGAAGAGCATGGATGGCAGGAAGGTGTTATTAGTCTACTTTTAGTTCTCACTGCTCTAGTCTGTTAGCAATAGGCAATAAATTATATTTATATCCCTTACATTGAGTCTGTTTTTTCCATAACAGTAATTGTTGAGTGATCTCCTCGTTGAGTGGTTTCCTTAACTCACTAGGTTTGTTTCATTGCATTTCCTCCCCCTGATCTTTTGAGACAGGGACGTGAGAGAACAGCATGGTGGAGCTTAGCTACCCATCAGTGTGAACCCACCACAAGACTAAACCTCATGATATTTATCAATGGAGCCACAAGAATGGAAAAAAAAGAAAAAAGAAAAAAGAAAAAAAAAAAAAAGCTATTTGCAAGGTACACAGTATGGAAACAATAATGACCTGAGCAAAAGTTCACAATGGGTTTGGCTAGTAGCTTACATGGACAAAATGTGTTTAAGACCTGTTACTAATTTGTCAACCTGAATGTTAACACAAGAACAAACAAAAACAAACAAACAAATGAACAAAAATATAAATAAGCTCTCCCTGAAAAATCAGAAGGCCTTTACTGCACCCTGGGAATCAGAAACTATTTATAATTTTTCTAGGCTTAACCAGAGTTCTCACAGGCACTCCAGATAAATCCCACCTTCCAAACTGCTACAGTGCCTCTGTCTGAAATCTGGGCAAATATACATTTAGGTTTCTCAAATGGATATTTGTCATTATCATGCTGTCATTAAATGTGTTAAATTATCCTTCTTGATGTTTGCTGACAGATAGGTTCACTTTGAAATGTATATCTGTGACAAGCCAATAATTTGTTGTATTTTAGATTTAAGTTTATAAGGCCTTCCTGTTTATATGCCTTGCTATTCCAGTGTTCACTAAAGCACCAATATAATAGAAAACATTTTCTATTTTTTCTGAATAGAGGCTATCATTAATACCTTACTATATGGCTTATTCAGAATAGTCCTATTCTACAGGATTTGGAAAATTCATGTCTCTCATCTCCCTTCCCAGTGGGGGAGAAAAGAACAGAGTGAAACACTCAACTGCTAAAGGTAGCTCTAAGTCCTGTAACTTAGACCAACCTGAAAGTAAATATGTGATTATCTAAAGGTTAACTATAAAGACTTCATTACTTAAAAATAATCCTGGCAATAATAATGTGGAAAATAGGAGAGAGTGAAATAGGGGCTAATTTTCAGAGACACATTTCTTAGAAAAGGAATCTACTGAAGCTTTCCTAAACCTGCTAAATATAAACACTAGAAAAAAACTTTTAATTTGGTGGAAGTGAAAACACTTTTTAGTTTACCAGTTAACTAAATTAGGATATAATCAATTGTCTTATGAGACTGGTTCAGCATATAGGGATCAGAGGATTACTTCACGTATCACTTCTGTCATGTTGTTGGCTGGGATAGAGTAAATTTTCTTCATAGTAGCTGATACTGTTCTGCATTTTGGGTTTAGGATTAGGATGTTGATTACTCACTGATCTTTTAGCTGTTGTAGAGCAGTGCTTATTCTAAGTCAAGGGTTTTTCAGCTTCTCACACTGCTGTGCCAGTGAGGAGGCCAGGGTGCATAGGAAGCTGGGACGGGACACAGCCAGGAGAGCTGAACCAAACTGGCCAAAACATTCCATACCATATGACGTCATTCTGAACAATAAAACTTGGAGGGAGTTGGCCAGATGGGGCAGCTGCTGCTCAGAGACTGGCTGGGCATTTGTTGGTGGGTGGTAAACAATTTGTGTTCTGCATCATTTACTTTGTATATTTTATTATTGTTGTTGTTATGGTTGTTATCATCATAACCATCATCATCCCTTCTCTTTCTGTCTTACTAAACCATCTCAACCCATATGTTTTACCTTTTTTCCTATTGTAGTTCCCATCCCACTGGGGAGGAGTGAGCAAATAGCTGTGTAATGCTTATCTGCCTACCAGGTTAAAACACAGTGCTTCTGAATTTATGTTGCTGTGTCTTATATCATTAAAATAATATCTTTGCTGTAGTCACCGACAATAAAATACATAAATTCCATTTTATTTTTGTGTTTGTCCAAGTGTGTTTTTTTTTAATAGCTGATTATTTTTTGCTAACTCCATCTTTCATGTTTTTGTTATAGCTGTTTTCTCATATTGTTCCCTTTTCTTTCTTTCTTCCTTTCTTTCTTTCTTCCTTTCTTTCTTTCTTTCTTTCTTTCTTTCTTTCTTTCTTTCTTTCTTTTTCTTTTTCTTTCTGCCATTACTTTGCTAATTTGAATTCTTCTTATACATAATTTTATTTCCCACTCCTATTTTTTCATTTCTTTCTAATTTTCTATGTCATGTGTGAAAGGATTGCAGAAATCTCTCTGGTTCTGAATTATCTATATTTCTTCTATATATTTAGATTTAAATTGTTTTATCTTGAATTTTCGTCTCCTGCATCATTTCTTCCTACTTCCCCATGCCAGCACATTTGCCTCCTCTATTCTGCCTCCTCTACCAAAATAATTGGAAATAAATGAGATAAAAGATTCAATGTTGTCGACTCTTTCATTTCATTCATCTGAGAGATGTTTTAACTAAGTTTCAGCTAATAGATTTTTAAATGTTTTGTTTTCTCTGACTTAAGGTTTCCCAAGGGGTTAAGACTCTATCATTCCTTTGGGACAATGATCCACAGCATGATAAATATCCATTATTTTCATGGTCATCTTTAGTTCCTTTTAATTTTTGCTGATGGTCTAATACAATAAAGCAAAATCTTTACTGAATTTTTCTGAGTGCCATTTTCTCTTGGAAGGTTAACTTTGCTCTTACTTGCTAAGCATGCTCTTTAATTTAGTGTTCTTTATGGAAAAAATTGTACAGGTTACAAGGATGTTTGAACAATGATAGTCTTGACCATGCAAAGTAACTTTCCTTGAAGTTGACAGTCTTTTCTAAAGGTAGTGCACTGGAGACAAAGCTTTGCCTTTCATAGTGTCTTCCACCCAAAAGCTGTGCTCTCTCTGATTACTTCCTAGTGCTCCAGCTCCACAAGACCCACACAAAGGTGTCCTGTTTTGCCTTTGAATTTGGTGTGTTTTGTTACTTCATCATGTAGTCCAAGACCTTGACATGACACTCACAACCTATATCCTTCCATGCCTAAGTGAGAGTTTCTCGCACTCAGACAAAAAAGTTTAGTAATATGCCCAAGATTAGTGAGATGGAAAAAACAGGCAACTGACAGAATCAAAGAATAACATAATGGTTGATTTTGGAAGGGACCTCTGCAGATCATCTGGTGCACCCCCCCTACTCAAGCAGGGATATCTAGAACGCATTTCCCAGGACCATGTCCATAACATTTTTAAAGTTACCCACTGTCTTTCTGGGCAAATAGCTATCATGAAAATGGTGTCTGTACTTTGGATAAATGTCAGCAAATTACATGCAAAAAGGAAAAATAGTCTTCTGCAGTAATGTATGTTAAAATTTTCAAATACCTTAACCACTGACCTAGAAATTTTCAAGAGGTATGAGTGGTGAAAAATTTACAGCTTGTCTCCTCTCACATGTTTATGTTTACACAGATGTCTATATTATAAGACATTTAAGACTAGGACATAGCTGATGATCTAGCTGATGATCATGACTTCTCTCACTAGCCAGATTACTATAAATTTCAACCATTCTGAAATGGTAATAAAAATGATTGTTATGAAGTCCACAGAAGGAATAGTAATCCCAGCACATTGCGTTTACTTTCATAGAATCATAGAATCATAGAATACCCCAAGTTGGAAGGGACCCATAAGGATCATCAAGTCCAACTCCTCGAACTGCACAGGTCCACCTAAAAGTTTAGACCATGTGACTAAGTGCACAGCTCAATCTCTCTTCTTAAATTCAGACAGGCTTGGTGCAGTGACTGCTTCACTGGGGAGCCTGTTCCAGTGCGCAACCACCCTCTTGGTGAAGAACCTCCTCCTGATGTCTAGTTTAAACTTCACCTGCCTCAGCTTAACCCTGTTCCTGCAGGTCCTATCACTGGTGTTTATGGAGAATAGGTCACCCACCTCTCCACTCCTCGCAAGGAAGTTGTAGACCATGATGAGGTCCCCCCTCAGCCTCCTCTTCTCCAAAGAAAGCAAGTAGATGTGATTTATTTTTTATTTTATGAATTTTACAAAAATTTCCAGTACTATCTCTCACAGCACCCTTCTGGATAAAATATCCAGCATATAGCTAGGTAAGTACATAAATGGGTGAACAATTGACTGATAGGTCAGTCTCAAAGGGTAACAGTGAATGGGGTTGCATCAGGCTGGTGGCCAGTCACTAGTGGGGTTCTGCAGGGTTAATTTTAGGGCCAGTTTTGTTCCGTATTTTTATAAATTATCTGAATGCAGGACTTGAATACGCGCTAAGTAAGTTTGCAGATGATACTAGATCAGGAGGATCTGTTGACTCCCTTGAGGGTAGAAAGGCCTTGCAGAGAGATCATGACAAATGAAAGGGCTGGACAATCATTAACTATATGAAAGTTAACAAGAAAGTGCAGTAAATGATAGATTATGCACCTGGGATGGGGCAATCCTGGATTGTACAGACTGGGAGATGAGAGGCTGGAGAGCACCCCCATGGAAAGAGATATCGGAGTTCTGGTTGATGGCAAGTTGAATATGAATCAACAGTGTGCCCTGTCAGTCAAAAGGGCCATAAGGACATAAAGCTGTGATAGTGTATCCAAACGAGACCTACAAAGATGGTGAGGGGTAAGACACAGGAAGAGGGAAAGACACATGAGGAGTGACTGAGGTCCCTTGGTTTGTTCATTCCAGAGCAGAGGAGACAAAGGGAAGACCTCATAGCAGCCTGCAGCTTCCTCATGAGGGGATCAGAGGGGCAGGTGCTGATCCCTTCTCTCTGGTGACAGTGACAGGACCTGAGGGAAGGGCATGGAGCTGCTACAGGAGAGGTTCAGTCTGGATATTAGGAAAAGGTTCTTCACTGAGAGGGTGGTCAGGCACTGGAACAGGTGCCTCAGGGAAGTGATCACAACATCAAGCATGCAGGAGTTCAAGAAGTGTTTGGACAATGCTCTCAGACATATGGTTTGATTTTTAAGTTGTCTTGTATGGAGTCAGGAGATGATCCTTTTTTGTCCCTTCCAACTCAGGATATTGACTGTTAGAAATTATTCAATGAAAATTAAAATTAAATTAAATTAATTTTTTAAAAAATAAAATAAAATAAAATAAATAAAATAAAATAAAATAAAATAAAATTAAAATTAAAATTAAAATTAAAATGTAAAACAAAACTGTAGTGAGTGTTGAAATGTCCCCATAAGAATAAATAAATTATTTTCAAAGAAAGGATGATGTTAATATTTTCTTTCCTTTACTACTGTCACATTCGCCAAAAAACAAAAAAAGTACATTGTGAAGGTTCAGTCCAAAATATATATATATTTTTTTTGACAGAGCATGCTCACAATCTACCTGTCACACATATTTTTTTTTGTCCATAAACTCTATGTATGGACCAGATCAGCCTATACAGACATAATGTTTTGCCTACTTCATACAAAAAGCTGCAAACCTAAATTTCACAGCCCACCACTTTATTCACTGCAGTATAAACACATTTTCCTCCTTTAACCTCACAGTTCCACTTTTATATCTTCGAACTTCTGAGCATTCCTGTGACAAGCAGACACCTATATAACATTTTTGACCCAAGATACCTCATACAGTTGAAGTGAGATATCATGATTTTTTTCAAGTATACATTCTTATTTTCACTTTAACTCTAAGTATGACTTTCAGGCAGAGGCAATCATTCCCATCAGTTCTTGGTTTTGCTCGGGTCACCTCACAGCACAATCACAGCTCTCAAAAAATGCTTCAACTCATTTTATCATCTTTCAGCATATTTATCCAGTCCCTGCTGATAGAAGTGCAATGCCTGCAGACAACTGTAAGATGAGAGCTACCACTGACAGAAATTCAGAATCTCTGAAATGCTAGGTAGTAAAACATTTGAATTTTAACAGGCAATTTAGATAAATCCAGACTAAAAACGGGACTTAAAATATTATAAATGATAAAATAAATACTGGTCCCTTTTATTCAAAAAATATCTTTTCATATAAGATTATTTATTTATTTATTTATTGTCTTTATAATGTGAAGGGGAATAAGGATATGGAGTAAGTATTCTCCATAAACTAGTCTTGCATAGCCTTGACAAGGTTGAAATTTTGAATTATTATTATTATTTTTTGTTGTTGTTAGATGCTAAGAAAGATCTTATTCCTATAACTCAATCTGTTCCTAAAACATCAGGCAGTTGCCATGTTTTCCTGACCATAAATTGTCTGAAAAATATACATTTTTTTTTTTATTGTAATTCTGTCTTCATCAGGATGGGCTGCAAATGAGAGCCATGGGCTTTTGAAATGGGATGTATTTACACCACAGATTTAATCCATTAACACCCATCAGCAGTGGAATAAAGCAATCTGACATGGTAGTTTTCACTAATTTGAATTAATTGCAATTTATTAACCAGTCTCTGATGTAGTTTTTCCTTTATATTTTATTATTTTATTTATTTTCTTTGTTTTCCTTTATATTCTTTCTGTTTCATCAAAGGTACATCTTTAGGCAACCTGATCTAGTGGAAGGTGTTCCTGCCCATAGCAGGGGAGATGGAACTAGATGATCTTTAAGGCCTCTTCCAACTCAAACCATTCTATGATTTTATGATTCTATGATTCCAACATTACTTCCAGGTCTTCTTTTACATTACTTTTTGAATTCCAAATTAATGAAAAAAAAAAATAAATCTTTATTTTTAAAGCAAGGTCTACCACTGTGGGCTACTGTTTGTTGTTGTTGTTGTTATTTTTCCAAACATTTTTAATATATTGCTTATTTGTTAAAGTCTATTATTGCTTATTTATTAAAGTCTATTGCATCTTATGTAATTGGAAAAAAATAATATTATTTACCTGAGCTCTGATGTATTTTTGTATATTTACTGCATACATCTCTCATCACATTTACTCTTCTTAAGTTTACTCTTCAGTCTTCCCTTCTGTATCAGATGCACTCCTCCTACATCGACTGATGATAGTAAATCAAAAGCACTCTCACTTTTTTTAAACACATCTTAACTTTTCTTTTATACGTATTTCATTTATATTTATTTATTGATTATGTGCATTTTTTACTAGGTGTACATCAACTGAAAAAAAAAATGTTTATTTTCTGACGTGAATATAATATCATTTTAACTCATCTAATAGTCCCTACTTTCTTTATGAACTCACTCTGTTTAAATAGAACGTAGGGGGAACTAAATAAATGCTGAAAATTTGGGATGAATAGGATGAGATTAGATATAATAAATGAAGGAAAACAATATATTATTCTTTATGTAAATTATATCAAAATCAAATATTATTTATTTTCTAATTTCCCCTTGTACACATCATGCCAGGAACCAACTGTGTACCATGTCAACAAGTCTACAAATTAATTTATTCCTGAGATTAGATGTGACCCTTTGTATATGAAGGTAGTTTAAACATTTTCTTTTGTCTGATGATAACTAATCTCCAGAGGCTCAGCTTCAGCCAGTTGTTCTCTGGACGCCCAGTACCCTGAGATGGCGGAAGGGGACGAGAAGCACAATGTGGCCCCCACAACCCACGAGGAAATGGTTGGTGACCTGCTACAACATTTGGATGTAGACAAGTCGATGGGGCCAGATGGGATCCACCCGAGGGTATTGATAGAACTAGCGGAAGAGCTGGCCAAGCCACTTTCCATCATTTATCGGCAGTCCTGGCTATCAGGGGAAGTCCCACTCGACTGGTGGCTAGTAAACGTGATGAAGTAAATTTCATCTACATGAAGTAAACTTCATCTACAAGAAGTGCCAGAAGGTAGACCCAGGGAACCATAGGCCTGTTAGTTTGACCTCAGTGCCAGGGAAGCTCATGGACCAGATTATCTTGAGCATCATCATGCAGCACTTGCAGGGCAAGCAGGCGATCAGGCCCAGTCAGCATGGGTTTATGAAGGGGAGGTCCTGCTTGACGAACCTCATCTCCTTCTATGACAAGGTGACACGCTTAGTGGATGAGGGAAAGGCTGTGGATGTGGTCTACCTTGACTTCAGTAAGGATTTTGACACCGTTCCCCACAGCATTCTCATCAGGAAACTGGCTGCTCATGGCTTGGACTGACATACGCTTTGTTGGGTTAAGAGCTGGCTGGATGGCCGGGCCCAGCGAGTTGTGGTGAATGGAGTCAAATCCAGTTGGAGGCCGGTCCCTAGTGGAGTCCCCCAGGGCTCGGTACCGGGGCCAGTCCTCTTTAACATCTTTATCGATGATCTGGATGAGAGGATCGAGTGCACCCTCAGTAAGTTTGCAGATGACACCAAGTTAGGTGCGTGTGTCGATCTGCTTGAGGGTAGGAAGGCTCTGCAGGAAGATCTGGATAGGCTGGACCGATGGGCCGAGGCCAGCTGTATGCAGTTCAACAAGGCCAAGTGTCAGGTCCTCCACCTGTGGCACAACAACCCCAAACAGAGCTACAGGCTGGGAGATGAGAAGTTAGAAAGCTGCCTGTCAGAGAAGGACCTGGGAGTATTGGTTGATAGTCGGCTGAATATGAGCCAGCAGTGTGCTCAGGAAGCCAAGGCCAACAGCATCCTGGCTTGAATAAGAAACAGTGTGGCCAACAGCATCCTGGCTTGAATAAGAAACAGTGTGGCCAGCAGGTCCAGGGAAGTGATTGTCCCCCTGTACTCAGCTCTGGTGAGGCTGCACCTCGAGTACTGTGTTCAGTTTTGGGCCCCTCACTACAAGAAGGACATGGAGGTGCTTGAGCAAGTCCAGAGAAGGGCTATGAAGCTGGTGCAGGGTCTGGAGAACAATTCTTACGAGGAGCGGCTGAGGGAGCTGGGACTATTTAGCCTGGAGAAGAGGAGTCTCAAGGGCGACCTTATCACACTCTACAGATACTTAAAGGAGGCTGTAGCGAGGTGGCGGTTGGTCTATTCTCCCATGTGCCTGGTGACAGGACGAGGGGGAATGGGCTAAAATTGCACCAGGGGAAGTTTAGGTTGGATATTAGGAAGAACTTCTTTACTGAAAGGGTTGTTAGTCACTGGAATATTCTGCCCAGGGAAATGGTTGAGTCACCATCCCTGGAGGTCTTTAAAAGACGTTTAGATGTAGAGCTTAGGGATATGGGTTAGTGGAGGACTTGTTAGTGTTAGGTCAGAGGTTGGACTAGGTGATCTTGGAGGTCTCTTCCAACCTAGACTATTCTGTGATTCTGTGATTATCTTGATCAATCTCTCCCTAACTTCCCAACTGTTGGCATAATTTTCAAGTTTACTTAAACTTTCACAGACTTATATTCTGTGGACTAAAGGTTCTAAATCCTTTAGGGACTAACAAGGACTGTCAACTCTGCTAATAACTGCAGTCTACCAGCAGTAGTTCATGAGTTCACAGCCCAAATGGTTTTCTGCACCAACTGCAATCTATTGCTTGTCCTAGGCTATTCATTATTAACACAATTGTGAAGGGCTGAAGAAAAACAAACAAACAACAACAGCAACAAAATCACCATTGAGTCTAAAAAGTCTTGCTGTCTTCAAATTTTAACAATGTGCGTGCATCTGAAAACTGTAGAAAGGTCATTTAGAGAAAATACATCGCTTTGATTGATGGATATTCAATAAGGACAGTCATACATCAAAGATCCCCTCAAAGTCTAAAGCTTCTAAAAACTCCAAAGGATGACTCTGTATCTGCACTTAGCAAAGAGTCTGCCACATGCCATACAGCTCATAAAATGCATCAAATTGTGTAGGATGGCTGTGGAAGACGTGCTACAATACTTGTTACTATGTAGTTTCAAGCATACCAGATTCATTAGTGCTGTGAAACACTGCTATGTCCATACTATGAAATTAAAAATCAACATTATTACCATTTCTGTGGTAAGGTAACTTCACAAGAGTATACACAAGCTGTGAGTCAAAAAACAACACATAAACAGTGTTAAAACCTTTTCCACAACAAATAATCTTTTTTTTTTTTTTTTTTAATGAAATATTGACTGTTAAATCAAGGGGAAAATATATATAAATATTCCAATACCTTCACCAAAAACCTGAGGATAAATGAGACTTAGTTTCTACTGTGTTTCTGTAGTAACGCCTTCAACTTTATAGATATGATGTGTCAAAGTGTCCTATGCCAACCTAAGAGCAGAGTTTTAAACAAAATTCCCTGTACCCTAAATATCATTGACTTTCTAAAATCTACTTGATGTGCCTTGTACACTAGTTGAAGTGTTTGCCATGAGACATAAACTCTCATAATAGTCCTACCCAATAGCTGTTCAAAATTCTTTGTGGTTCCCATGAGAAATCTATGGATCAATTCTCTGGTCTCAATCTGTCTTGGATGACAGGGCTCCTTTCTGCTGTTGCCTAAGCACATACAGGGAAAAAAAAACTCCGCACAATAGTCTTTTCTTTAAAGAATACTTTTCCCACTCTTTCACTGGCTATAGATGAAAGGTCACACACTAGGCACAGGGCCATATTTCTGCCTTAAGGTAAATACTTTTCAAGCACTCAAGGCAAGCACAAAGGTCAGATTTATAGAAGTTTATTCAGAGGCCACAGGAGATCTGAGCCACTTTACTGTCTATAGAACATATCTATGTCAGGCAGATATTCAAACAACCTGAAGAACTACTTTTGAACTTACATTTGAAAAGTTAAAAAATAATAAATAAATAAATACATCTGAGCAAGGTTATGGACACTTTAAGCAGAGAAGAAATGATGGTGCTTGAGAAAATAATAATGAGAACAGAAATTCAGCATATGCCAAAGAAAAGGAAGGAAAAAAAAAAAAAAAGAAAAAAAAAGAGCAAAAAGATAAATAAATGCCTTTGTACAGATCACTGTGGGAAAAACAAAACAAGCAAATAAACAAACAAACAAAACAACAGAAAAAATCAACAAGTACAAAAAGTAACCTCTCCCTTCATGGAGGAGGCGAGCTATTTAGGTAAAGGCATTAGAGCAGGACAATAGTTTTGCACAGACCTGTTATAATCAGAACAGGAAAACAAACCAAAACATTATCTAAACAAAAAAGAAAGCTTTTGAAAATAGCAGAGACTGGTGCTAAGGGTAAAATCTTCAGCCATTATGGAAAAATACCACTATCTATTGAAGAAACACTACTGTCCAGTTAAATTACACAATTTCTTATGGATAGGAACACTGAAGCACTAGAAGTTAATTCAGCCATTGGTGTTTGAAAAATTATTTTGTTCTGTGATATTAATCTGGGATCCTGACAGCAAATATTTATTCATCTTAATCAGTTAAAAAATAATTTTAAAATAATATTATAATAGCAATAATATTACAAGGAGATCTGATATATAGTGAAAAAAAAAAAAAAAAGAAGAAAAAAAAAAGAAAAAAGAAGTAGTCATTACCAAAAATGGAATTTGTGTAGTGTCTCTATCTGCAGAAGAGAAGAGATCTCAGCATATCAACAGAAATGGGATGTTTGATTTGAAGTAGTGATTGTATGACATGGGCTTGATAGTTACTTTCATTAAAGTTGTTAGTTTCCAGACAACCAAATCTTGTTCTTAGTGACATTTCTTTTTTTGTTTGAGATCTTCTAGAAAAGTATAAGAGCAGCCCCGCAGAGAGACGTGGGAGTCCTGGTGGCCAGCAGGCTGACAATGAGTCAGCAATGTGCCCTTGTGACCAAGAAAGACACAGAAAGCCCTGGAGTACCTGCTATACAAGAACAGGCAGAGAGAGCTGGGCCTGTTTAGCCTGGAAAAGAGAAGATTGAGGGGAGACCTGATTAATGTGTATAAATATCTGAGGAGAGGATGTCAATAGTATGGAGCCGGTCTCTTTTCAGTTTTTGCCCAGCAAGAGGTCAAGAGGTACAACCTGAAGCATTGGAAATTCAGGCTGAATATGAGAGGGCACTTCTTTACTGTGCAGTTGACAGAGCACTGGAAGAGGTTGCCCAAAGAGGTTGTGGAATCTCCTTCTCTGGAGGTATTCAACATCCGTATGGTTGCCTTCCTGGTGATCTAGGTGCTCTAGGTGATCCTGCTTGGCAAGGGGGTTGGACTAGATGATCTTCAGAGGTCCCTTCCAAACTCAGCCATTCTGTGATTCTGTGATTTCATTCTGTGAACAACATATTAACTTATTTTTTTTATGAACACTGAGCTGATAACAACTGGATATTCTGTGAAAAAAAAACAAATGAAAAAAAAAGTTAAAGATTTCATAAAGACCAAATCAAATTTTATTTAACTGCAATTTATTGAAAATATAAAACCAAATTATAAAGTCTTACCACAGTCCACATCTAAAAGTAAAATATTTAGCCATCTGCCTCCTGTAAATAAATTAAATAAGGTGTCAAGTCACTTAAAAATGAAATGTTGGTCATCTAATAACACATTGTATTAAGTTTATGTGACAAGGTTTTGGTAGCAGGGAGTCTGTAGAGATAGCCTTTATGAGAAGACAGCAGGATCTGTCCCTATGTTGGACAGTGCTGGTTCCAGCCAGTTCCAAAAGACCACATTCTCTGGCCAAGGCTGATCCCATCAGTAGCACTGTTGATGTCTCTGAAATAGTATATTTAAGAAAAGTTAAACAAACAAACAAACAAACAAACAAACAAAAAAACAGAATCATAGAGTAGTTAAGGTTGGAAGGGACATCTGAAGGTCAACTGGTCCAGCCCCCCTTTTCAAGCATGGACACCTACAGTAGGATGCCCAGAACAATGTCCAGGCAGTTTCTGAAGTTTTCCAAAGAGTGAGATTCCACAACCTCTCTGGGTAGACTGTTCCAGTGCTCTGTCAGTGTGCTACATAGTAAAGTGCTTCCTGATATTCAGAAAGAACCTCTTGTGTTCTAGTCTGTGTTCATTGCCCCTTGTCCTGGCACTGGGCACCACTGGAAATAGCATGTCTCTGTCCTCTTAGAACCATCCCTTTAGGTATTTATACACATAGATAAGACTTTCCCTGAGCCTCCTCGTCTCCAGCCTGAACAGTCACAGTTCTCTCAGCCTCTCCTCATAGGAGAGATGTTCCATCTCTTCATCTTCTTAGTAGCTTTCCACTGGACTCTTTCCAGTATGTGCATGTCTCTCCTGTACTGGGGGAAGAGGAGAGGAGGGGAACAGAACTGGAAACAGAACTCTTGGTGCAATGAAACATTGTGCAACAGCAACCAAAAGAAAAGAGTGAGAAAATATGAAAGAAAAAAAACTGCAGACACCAAGGTCAGGGAAGAAGGAAGCTCCACATGCTGGAGAAGAAATTTTGCTGAGGCCCATGGAGACAGCTGTGGTGGAGCAGGTTGTCCATGGAGAAACACATTGGAGATGAGATCCACACTGCAGCCCATGGAGGACTGCAGACCAAAGCAGGTGGATATGACCTAAAGGAAGCTGCAGCCCATGAAGAGTCCACACAAGAGGAGGCTCCAGGAGGTCTGGCAGAAATTGTGTCCTGTGGGGGACCCAGGCTGGAGCACTTCATTCCCAAAGGACTGTTCCCCCAGTTACAAACCCACATTGGAACAGGTCTTGAAGAAGTACAGTCTGTGAGAAGCCAATGTTGGATCACTTCCTGAAGGACTGTATCCTGTGGGAGGGACCCTATGCTGTAAGAGGGGAAGAAAGTCAGGAAGAAGAAGCAGCAGTGACAGAGAATGATGTATTGACCGTAACCTCATGTTGTGATTTAACCCGACCGGCAGCTAAACACCACACAGCCGTTCGCTCACCCTTCCCCCTCCCTCTCTGGAATGGGGGAGAGAAAAGAGAAAAACTGAAGCCTGTGGGTTGAGATAGAGACAGTTTATTAGGACAGAAAATAAAATAATAATAATATGTACAAAATAAGTGATGCACAATGCAATTGCTCACCACCTGCTGACTGATGCCCATCCTATCCCCAAGCAGCCGCCCCCCCACCCCAGCTAGCCAGCCCTATCTATTGTTTAGCATGACGTCAGATGGTATGGAATACTCCTTTGGCCAGTTTGGGTCAGCTGTCCTGGGTCTGTCCCCTCCCAGCTCTTGCTGCACTCCCAGCCTGCCTGCTGGCAGGACAGAACAAGAAGCTGAAAAGTCCTTGGCTTAGTGTAAGCACTGCTCTGCAACAACTAAAACATCAGTGTGTTATGAACATTAGTCTCATCCTAAATCCAAAACAGAATCACAGAATTACAGAATCACAGAACAGTCTAGGATGGAAGAGACCTCCACGATCAACAAGTCCAACCTCTGACCTAACACTAACAAGTCCTCCACTAACCCATATCCCTAAGCTCTACATCTAAACGTCTTTTAAAGACCTCCAGGGATGGTGACTCAACCATTTCCCTGGGCAGAATATTCCAGTGACTAACAACCCTTTCAGTAAAGAAGTTCTTCCTAATATCCAACCTAAACTTCCCCTGGTGCAATTTTAGCCCATTCCCCCTCGTCCTGTCACCAGGCACATGGGAGAATAGACCAACCGCCACCTCGCTACAGCCTCCTTTAAGTATCTGTAGAGTGTGATAAGGTCGCCCTTGAGACTCCTCTTCTCCAGGCTAAATAGTCCCAGCTCCCTCAGCCGCTCCTCGTAAGAATTGTTCTCCAGACCCTGCACCAGCTTCATAGCCCTTCTCTGGACTTGCTCAAGCACCTCCATGTCCTTCTTGTAGTGAGGGGCCCAAAACTGAACACAGTACTCGAGGTGCAGCCTCACCAGAGCTGAGTACAGGGGGACAATCACTTCCCTGGACCTGCTGGCCACACTGTTTCTTATTCAAGCCAGGATGCTGTTGGCCACACTGTTTCTTATTCAAGCCAGGATGCTGTTGGCCTTGGCTTCCTGAGCACACTGCTGGCTCATATTCAGCTGACTATCAACCAATACTCCCAGGTCCTTCTCTGACAGGCAGCTTTCTAACTTCTCATCTCCCAGCCTGTAGCTCTGTTTGGGGTTGTTGTGCCACAGGTGGAGGACCTGACACTTGGCCTTGTTGAACTGCATACAGTTGGCCTCGGCCCATCGGTCCAGCCTATCCAGATCTTCCTGCAGAGCCTTCCTACCCTCAAGCAGATCGACACACGCACCTAACTTGGTGTCATCTGCAAACTTACTGAGGGTGCACTCGATCCTCTCATCCAGATCATCGATAAAGATGTTAAAGAGGACTGGCCCCGGTACCGAGCCCTGGGGGACTCCACTAGGGACCGGCCTCCAACTGGATTTGACTCCATTCACCACAACTCGCTGGGCCCGGCCATCCAGCCAGCTCTTAACCCAACAAAGCGTATGTCAGTCCAAGCCATGAGCAGCCAGTTTCCTGATGAGAATGCTGTGGGGAACGGTGTCAAAATCCTTACTGAAGTCAAGGTAGACCACATCCACAGCCTTTCCCTCATCCACTAAGCGTGTCACCTTGTCATAGAAGGAGATGAGGTTCGTCAAGCAGGACCTGCCCTTCATAAACCCATGCTGACTGGGCCTGATCGCCTGCTTGCCCTGCAAGTGCTGCATGATGATGCTCAAGATAATCTGGTCCATGAGCTTCCCTGGCACTGAGGTCAAACTAACAGGCCTATGGTTCCCTGGGTCTACCTTCTGGCACTTCTTGTAGATGAAGTTTACTTCATGTAGATGAAATTTACTTCATCACGTTTACTAGCCACCAGTCGAGTGGGACTTCCCCTGATAGCCAGGACTGCCGATAAATGATGGAAAGTGGCTTGGCCAGCTCTTCCGCTAGTTCTATCAATACCCTCGGGTGGATCCCATCTGGCCCCATCAACTTGCCTACATCCAACATAGCACCCTACCAGCTACCAGGAGGAAAATTAACTCTCTCCTAACTAAAACCAGGACACCTCACTTCCCATTCCCCTGGGCTGCCTGGGGAGCAAAGAGGTAGAAGAATCAAGACCAAAGTTGAGCCCAGGTATAAGAGGGGAACTCGGGGCAAGTGTTTTCAATTTTGTTTTTATTTCTCACTATCCTACTGTATTTTCCATTGACAATAAAGCCAAATTAATCTTCCCCAGGCTGAGGCCATTTTGCCCATGATAGCAATCGGTGAGCGACCTCCCTGTCCTTATCTCAACCCACAATGTTTTTTCACTGTGTTTTGTCCCCCTGTCATGCTGGGGAAGGGGAGTGAGAGAGTGGCTTGGTGGGTACCTGGCAGCTAGCCAAAGTCAGCTTGCTGTATTTACATGCTGTAAATAGAAATAATTCTATCTATAGTACATGTGCATAGAAAGACAGATTACAAATCACCTTTTTAAAACCTGTCCCAATGCTCTTCCCTTTCATTCATGAAGTAACCAGAAGTCAGTTTTCTTGTTTGTGCTTGATTTGAAATTCTGTAATATCTTGCATGAATGCATGAATGTGGCTAATTATTTCAGATCAGCTATCCTTTTCAGATTTTAGAGGGACGATGAACATACAAAATCATGTTAAGAGGGAATCACCTTTTTTTTTTTTAAAAAAAAAAAAAAGATATAAAAAAAAAAGATTTCAGTTGATGTCAAGCACTGTCTTTTGTTATGGTTTCCCAACAGAAATATGAGCTTATGTTCATTCAAGATTTGATTTCACCATTGATTACACAAAAAGAAATCTTAATTTGTATCTTTATAGCCGTGTGAATGGTGCCTTAATATATAATAATTTTGACACTGAAATTAAGTCTTTCATATATGGAGGTTAAATACTTCCTCTCCAATTATTTTTCAGTTGGTTGGTTGTTTGGTTGGTTTTGTTGTTTTTTCCACGGTCCTGTGAGCACACTATGATGTCTGTGTGGGCACGCATAGCAGTGTTCATGTGGATCAAAGATGACACACCTACACTTACATTCTTATCCTTTAAGTGCTGAACTGAAGGGGTGATGGACCATTACAAAGAAAGGAAGAAATGAAACAATGTCTGCTGGTGGCTGAATGTGGAGGGGCAGTGCTCTGCCCTACACAGAGCAGGTAGCTATTTCCTGTGTTTCCATCTGTCCTTGGATTCTACAAGACTAATCTGCAGTCAACCCTGCTCCATTTACTAAGTCAGGTTCCTCAAATGGTGGCTGCATAAAAGGAGATTAAGATTTTTAAAGGGATTGGTAAAAACAAACAAACAAACAAAAAGATAGGAGAGGACACAGTCGTATTTCTTAGTGCCAGTTTTTCCCAGAGGCTACATTTTTCACAAAGGATATGGTGAGTTATCTCCAGAATTTACAATTGTAGATAATGTGTCAGTTATTAGGAGCAAGAGGATTAATGGATATTCACCAAAAATATCATGTTCAATATATTGGTTATTTAGTAAAGAGGATGACTGAATCTGGAAGGAAGTTGTTAAGGTATCTGAAAAGTTAATTTGAAATGGAAAGAGGTACCAGGTACGGGATGTTATCTGAAGGTTTTATTTGCAGCACAAGTCCAAAGCATTTGTCAGTTCTACACATGCTCTAAACATGTGATTAATAGATGGAGATGAAAGGATACCCCAGAACTGAGTAGCATATTTAATTAATCTGTCTGGAGTAACAGGAGTGGAGTAACATCTCCTTTAACACTTCTGTAAAAAGAGTAGGATTTTGGGTATGAGTAAAAGGAATGACAGGTATGGTATGAATAAGAACAAGGAATAAGGAAGAAAGGGCAACTGGTAATATACCTGCTAATGTGAAAACAATTAAGGAAACTGTCTTGATATACACTGTACAATTTATTACCAGAGAGTTCCCACAAGAACCGAGTTATTAAATTCATGCCCTAATTAAGCTACAGACCTTTGGTAGTTGGTAGACTCCCGTTCTCTCATTGCTATGGTTTGGTCAGTTTGTTTAAATCTTTACTTAGGCATGTTATTTCCTTTTAATCAGTTCTGATGCAGTTGGGCATTGCTCAGTTTTCTGACTCCTCCCAGCTCCTTCTGCCACTTGGACTTCTTGACTTCCATGATTACACTCCACATTAATTTGCCCTGAACTGACAGAAAAATGACTTTCTATGCTAACAACTGAGTTCATTTATGAAGAGAGGAAATATTACAGACCCAGCGTATAAATCATATAAAACATTAGGGCTCAGCCTATTTTTATGAAGTCTCCTGTTTGAGACCTGTATTCCTATTGCCTTTGTGTAGCTCTAGGAGAACCTATTACCTGTGTTACAGGAGCACCTGGAAAATCTAGTTCAGAGTTGGTACTGTACAGGCAAGTCAGGAAAACCATGTAGCATAAATGAGTAGTTTTAATGCATTATTGACAGTGCAGCTGGGCTTATTACTGCTAGAAGTGTAAACACTGCATGGAGCTGGAAGTTCAAATTGTGAGATGCTAGCTTCTGAGGAAGAATTCATTTGAACACAAATACACATATAAGGAACAGCATAAAAAATAAGGGGAAAAATAATATTAGTAAACCAGGAAAATTGATAGTTAAAACTAGCATAGAGCATAGCTGATTAGCAAAACAGAGGGTTCTCTGGTGGACAGATCGATAGATAAGGGATCTGAAACTCATAAGCACATTAAAAGTGTGAAATACTTTTAAAGAAGAGACACTGTTCTGATTTACTTCTCTTAAAAATTAGATATTCTGAGTAAAAGCTTTGCACTTTGTGTCTGAAGGGCAGAATTTGGCAGCAGTAATCTTGTGTAGTAAAATCTTAATCCAGTAATTACAGTAAAAACATAGAGCCTGCTGAAAACATACAATATTCAGTGTGAGTGAGGATATCCAAATCTGTCTTCATGTCTTCTCTCTCACTGCCTTACTTTACTTTAACATGGAACAATTCAGTTGAAGGACGAAACTGAGCTTTGCAACAATAAAAAATTGAAATTAATATTCAAAATTATTAAATTAAAAATTCCTAGGTTGCCCAGTGAAGTGATGGCGTCACTGTCCTTGGGGGTGTTCAAGGAAAGGTTGGACCTGGTGCTTAGGGACATGGTTTAGTGGGTGACATTGGTTGGACCAGATGATCTTGAAGGTCTCTTCCAAACTTTATGATTCTGTTTCTATGAATACAGTAAAAGGTTTTCATAATTTGCATCAATCTCACCCTAGAAAGTTAAAAGAAGCAAGATAAATTAGAGACAGTTCAGATACATTCTGAAAAACTTTTCACTTCAGCAACCAAGGAGATCATGAGTTAGATGCTGCAGAAAACTTCAGTGGTTTTTATTGTTGGGTTTTTTATTTTTAATGACAGGTTAAGTAGGTAGTGTCTTTTAAGAATCAAAGTATGTTCGGATGCTGTGAATCAAAATATCATTCAAACAGCATGAAGCTCCACTTCCAGTCTGATTTATGTTGGTCGATAGAAGATAACTACCTCTTGTCTGTTTTTATATGAAGCACTTGATATACTTGATTAATTTTACTAAAGCTTAAATTCCAACTTTTGACAATGGCACATTGTTCCTGTTATATTACTTGCAGGGTAGCTGTAATATATTACAGCAGAATAACATCTTTCTAGTGTCCATCCACCTGAATCATTTCAGTTCTCATCCATTATGCACCTAAAGATATGAAATAAGCACCTATTTCTTTATACAGTCTGTAAATTATGAAACATTTTACATGCAGACAATGTGAATGATTGACTGAGATGAAGAGATATTTCACAAAAAATGGCTCATTCTTCTCAATCAGAACCACAACTTGGTATATCAGATCAGAAAATGATGTCAAATGTGAGTATTCTTATCCCTGGTAAGAGGTATTGTCATTTCCCATGTACTAACTTGCCATTGTTAGACCATAAAAATAAAATTATTAAAATAAGAATAAAAAGAATAAAAAGAATAAAAAGAATAAGAATAAAATTATTAAAAATAAGACACCTACTTTATGAAGACATGTTATTTTTTTATCCGTAGATGTAATATAAATAAAAATCTATGATAAGAAGCTTTCTTAATGAAAGCATAACACTTTTGTCATGGTTTAAATATTATATAAATATCTTTCTTGCTCACTGATCTTGTTAATGTCTAGGTTGATCAAGCTTATTCATTATACTATATGTGAAAATAATGATTTATAAGTGAAAAAAAAAAATTAACAGCTTTGACTGGTTTCTACTTTGTTATTTATCACTTGCAAACCCAAATAAAAATACATATTTTCAAAGTGTTTCTTCCCTAAAACTACTCTATTTATATACTTCTCCAGTCTCTGATGTGCAAGAATAATAAATTGATATTTTCTGCTTTAGTTAGTAATAACAAAATTTTGGGATTCTAAGGTAGAAACTATTTGTCATGCTATCATTTCATTCAAATCTATAGATTCTGGAATTCTTAATTGGCCTGGTAGATGAGAAGACCTTTACTACTGCTACTAGGATTTACTTCACTGTTTATGTACTAGATTATAACCATTGTTAGGTATAACTTATTTACTTCTTGTATTACAGCAGAGAACTTCATTTCAACTTGTCCACCATTCTCTGATCTATATTAGCCATTGTTTTGGACTGAAATTATTGATAATTTATACTGAGCTTATTGTAATTTTTCTCCTCTGAGAGTTTTTTATCTAGTCTGCCATGTCTTATATTAATACGAGCTTCATCTTGTGAATATTTATAACCAATTTAATTTTGATTTTAATATATGAAGACTTTTATTATCAGTGTAGTTCCATTTTGATTTTATGCTGAGCTGCATTTCATTACATGCACATAAAACCTGTAAATGTTTCACATGGCTTAACAAGTATAAACTTTTCAAGTCTGACTATTTTAAGTGTATTCAAAGTTTGAACAAACTTTTTCTATTCTTAGGAAAAACAGGTAATAAAGTGAGTAACATTTTTTTTTGGACTCTCTGTCTTTGTCTTTCCTAGCAATGCAATGTTGTTTTGTTGTGTGTACGTGTGTTTTTTTTGTTTTTTTTTTTCCTTTTCTTTCCAAAAACTGTGAATTTGCATAACCATAATTTCCAGGAAGTTATAGTGAACCAGTACAAAATGGTTATTCTCTAGACATTTAAGTTAATTTTTAAGGGATTTAAACCTTCACTTTCTTGCCTGGTCATAGTTTTAATACCCAACATAAAGAAATTAATGATTGTTATCAATATCAACCACATCACTTTATCAAATAATAGATGGCTGCTAATTCTATCAGCATTTGGAAGACAGGAGGTTTAGGGCACTAAACAGGAGAAGAAAGGTGCAATAAAAAAACTGCAAGACATAGTAGAACAAATTAGATCCAATCATATAAATTAAGAGCAACAGATCAGGCATGGACTTGAGTATTTTGCGCATGATCTCCCTTGGGGAATAAAAATGAGTGGCACATTACATGGCTCATCATGCTTTATTATATTTACACTTTTTAGATTGTTTCCCCATTTGAAGAGTCAGCCTCAACAGCACTGCAGAGATGAAGGAAAAATAACCCTCAAACTAATCATTTTCCCGTTCATAATACATCCTTGTCAAATATGTCCATATATCTAACTATATATGAGACAGTTGGCTAGGCACAGATGTTCTGAGCACATGCTTGTCATGTTCTCATATTACTTACAAGCTATAAGCAATTTTTCTATGTACATATCACTGTATTGCTCAAAAGCAGGTGGTCTATGAAAAAAATAAAAAATAATAGTAATAAAAAATCCTCTCAAAATAGAAAAATGAAATAAAACAGCTTTTACTTTGCATTGAATAATTTTCTTACAAATTATATATATATACATATATATATACACATTTCCCTGAGGAAAATTATTAGAGATTTCTGAGACCTAGGAGTTTTTACTCATCTATCATTTCAAAAAAAAAACAGTTCTGTACCATTTTTGTTTAAAATAACTTATACACTTATTACAGAGTAGTTCTGCTCAGAAAGATGATTTTATGGTCCATAGATATTTGGTAGCTCAACTGCAACTGATCTGTCTGATGAATAGGGCTTTTATCTACATTATGATTTTTGGAACATGGTAAATCATAGGAATCTGATTGAATTGGCTTTTGAGTTGACTAGGGGTTTACTGATGTTTGACAGATAGTGAAAACAATTTAAACCACCTTTAACAGGAGAATTTCTTTGACAATGGGAATATCACCATGAATTCAGATACTATTCCCTGGGGTGACAGTAGAAATCATACTTCTAATTGCCAGAGTTACATGTACATGAATCACAGCCAGCAGGCTGTGTAACAACTTGTGCAAGGCCAGCACAGGACTGTAGAGGAAAGCTGTTAAATTGGAAATTTTTGTGGCAGACCTAGATTTTGTCAAAGAAAAATTCACTCATCATTCACCTTAACTAAATCAAAATCTATTTCAGGTACATTGAATAAAATTTGGTTCTCAGTAGGGCAATCAGACCTTTAAATTTCTTACTGTCTAGAATTCATGAATGCCCAGAAAACATGCTCTCTAAGGTGAATTTCCTACTTTTCATGTTGCATAAGAATAAATCTTAATCAAAAGCCCAGCTTGAAGCAATTAATTCCACTACAAATTTTGGCAGAAAATAGTTCATTAAAAACAAGATTGACTAAACTGCTATTGCATTTATCTTTATTTCTGGGGTTTGATATTGATATGAAAAACATCATCATATATGAATCCTTATTTATTTCATAAATAAACACAAGAGATATCTTTCTTTTCTAAGATTCATCTGCTGTCCTTTTCTCTCAGTTAACTTAATGATTGCCTTTGAACACTAATCTTATTTTTTCTGTGTGTCACTTGAATTCTTATATATTACATTTCTATTGACCTTTGTAATACCTCAGAAATAGTGTTTCTGCACAATATTATATAATTTTAACTGCTGATGTAAAACTGGTGAAAAGTTTTGCATAAAGAGCTATCACCTGAATACCAATTTCATGTACACTTGTAATATTTAAGACAAAGTTCCCTTTGAAAGAAGTTACTACTATGTATTTTCAAAAAGATTTTCATCTGCAACATTGGACCCTCAAATATAGATAACTGTGTGCAACTTTTATATTTTTACACTCCTGCTGTCTTTGGAGATGTTCATCAATAACATTGTAAACTTCTGAGGAAGAAATTCAGTAAGTGTTTCTTTTGTTTGTTTTTGCAGACATTGTTTTGTTTGTTTGTTTATCTGTTCATTTTATTTTGTTTTAAAACAACAAAAGAGCCAGTGGATATTTTAAAACAAACAAACAATAACTTTGAAACATCCAAATGTTAATTTTCATCATGATTTTACCATATTATGTTTAGTAACATCATAATCCTGTTCATAACGCCATCAGTAAATATAATAAATCAGGAAATTTTTTTCATCTAATTTTACTTTCAATTTTCTTTATTTTAGTCATCTGATAGTGTACTTTTATATATCTATATGCATTATTATTTCAGTTTCCTACCTTTGACATTCTACTGAGTATATCTTATAAGTAGGGTTCTTATATATCTTATATATCTTATAAGTAGGGTTTTATATATATCTTATATATCTTGTATATCTTATAAGTAGGGTTCTTGGAAGCACTGTAGAGAAAGACGAGAGCCAACCTTCAGTCCTCTCCATTGCCAGTGACTATAGGATATTCTCCATCTGGCATAGTAACATAATGTTCAGACATGGTGCCCAATCTTTATTGTATAGACAAATATAAATATAGTTATGAGTGCATCCTGTATATACATACTGCATCCTGCACTATGTATATATAGAAAATGTTTATATGCACATTAGTAATATGTATTACTAATGAAGTGAAACAGAAGATGAGAACACACAAACTCGTAACACTCATGCAACTTCACACACACTTACCATGGTTCACATATGTTATCCAGAGAAAACTTGGCTAAAATTCTAGGACTGGCCTCACAAAGAGTTAGCGTGGCATGCTCTCCTTCAATTACAAGAAAGATCAGAGCAAAATACTTGCCTGAGAACAGCACTTGCCATAGTACAGGACATATAGATCACTACCAAGATTATGGGGCAAGAATTCTTCCTGGCAAAAGTCTGAAAATTCTGTTTATGCATGAATGATCATGAACAGCAATGAAGAAATACTGAATGTTGTTAAGAGAGATGAAGAGCACAGCCACCTTCTCATGTAAATCATAGACATAGACAGCTGAGATCCCTTCCTCAACTCCAGCTGGTAGAGATAAAAGTTCACTAGTGCAGGCATACACACTCACTAAATTCACAAGCATACACACAAGCATAAATTCACACATTCATGAATCCTTTGAGCACTGGCATGGACCTTCTGTCCATCCAGCATGCCTGCCCAGAACCTGAACCCCCCACTCAGATCCATTAAGTATCAACATGGCCCCTCTGTTGGTCCAGCATGTCTGCAAGATCCCTTCGAGTCTGCATGGCCCCTCTGTCTGCCCAGTACCCCGGCCCTCTTAACCAATTCATAGGTTGTCTATTTGCCGGTTAGTCCAACTTGAAGTCTGCTGGATGCAGACTCACAAACCTGTCCCTGATGCACACCACATTCTTCTGTCAAGAACAGTGTAACCAGCAGGACCAGGGAGGTGATCATGCCCCGTTCTCTGCTCTAGTGAGGCTGCACTTCGAATACTGTGTTCAGTTTTGGGCCCCTCACCACAAGAAGGACATCGAGGCCCTGGAGAATGTCCAGAGAAGGGTTACAAAGCTGGTGAAGGGTCTGGAACACAGGTCCCATGAGGAGCAACTGAGGAGCAACTGGGGTTGTTTAGTGTGGAGAAGAGGAGGCTCAGGGGAGACCTTATTGGTCTCTACAACTACCTGAAAGGAAGTTGTGGGGAGCAGGGGATAAGCCCCTTCTCACATATAACTAGCAATAGGACTAGAGGGAATGGCCTCAAGTTGCACCAGGCGAGGTTTAGATTGGAAATTAGAAGACATTTCTTCTCAGAAGAACTAGTCAGGCATTGGAATGGGTTGCCCAGGGAGGTGGTGGAGTCACTGTCCCTTGGGGTGTTTAAGGAGAGGTTGGACTTGGTGCATAGGGACATGGTTTAGTGGGTGATATTGGTGGTAGGGGGATGGTTGGACTGGATGATCTTGGAGGTCTTTTCCAAATTTAATGAGTATATGATTCACAAGTCCACCTGGACATAACAACACAGACACCCAACCCTCCTGATACCACACCCCAGACACCTGGACCCCACTACTTGCCAGTTGGTCCAGCTTAAAATTTTCTTGCGAATACACATGCAAACCCTGCATAAAGCAGGCCTGGGGCAGATACAGATACTCAGCCGACCCTGCAGCTGGCACCTGGTATGCAGGCTGTGACCTTTGCTCCAGCCACAGGAGCAGCGCTCATACTCTCCTCACTCACAATGGTATCCCACTCCCCAGTTCCTGGTTTGGGAACATACCACTCTCACCCCAGTGGAAGGGAGAAAAATCCCAGAATCATAGAATTGTAGGGATTGGAAGGGACCTCAAGAGATCGTCAGGTCCAACCCCCCTGACAAAGCAGGTTCTCTAGAGCAGGTTGCCCAGGTAGGTGTCCAGAAGGGCCTTGAACATCTCCAGAGAAGGAGACTCCACAACCTCCCTGGTCAGCCTGTTCCAGTGCTCCGTCACCATCACTGTGAAGAAGCTCTTTCGCATGGTGGTGAGGAACTTCCTGTGATCCATTTTGCGACCATTGCCCCTTGTCCTGTCCCCACAAACCACTGAAAAGAGGTTGGCCAAATCCCACGGTCTCCCACACTTAAGGTATTTATAAAAATTAATAAGATCCCCTCTCAGTCTTCTCTTCTCCAGGTTGAACAGACCCAGGTCTCTCAGCCTTACCTCATAGGGAAGATGCTCCACGCGCTGTATCATCTTTGTGGCCCTCCACTGGACTCTTTTCAGGAGATCCCTGTCTTTTTTTGTACCGGGGAGCCCAGAACTGGACACAGTACTCCAGGTGAGGCCTGACCAGGGCAGAGTAGAGGGGGAGGATCACCTTCCTTGACCTGCTTGCCACACTTCTTTTAATGCACTCCAGGAGCTGCTGGCCATGCTCATTTTTATGCATGCAAAAGACATCTATTTGCTCCAGTAGCTGGCACCAGAGGTCATGGTATGCCTGCACCCCCAGCCTGACTGCAAAATCTGACACCCAGTTCTCTCTTGCTGCTCCCCTCAGTAGCTGGGACTCTGTCAAGAGTCAGGGGAAAGTCTGTAGGGACTTAAATTCTTTAGGACCTATTCAGATCCAGAGAGCTATTGCCTCTCCTATCTTGACACCTGGATACCCACTCACTCCAGTGTAGAATCATAGAATGATTCAGGTTGGAAAAGACCTCTAATATCTAGTCCAACCTTTTACCTAGTACTGACAAGATCAACACTAAAACATGATACTGAGTTCTACATCTACACATTTCTTGAAGACCTCCTGGGATGGTGACTTAATCACTTCCCTGAACAGCTTATTCCAATGCTGCACTACCCTTTCAGTAAAGAAATTTCTCCTAATATGCAACCTGAACCTCCCCTGGCACAACCTGGGCCAGTTCTCCTTGTCTTATCACTTGGTGTTTGGGAGAAGAGCCCAATTGCCATCTTGCTAGAGACTCCTTTAGGTATTTGTAGAGCACAATAAGGTCTCCCCCGAGCCTCCTTTTCTCCAGGCTAAACAACCCCAGCTCCCTCAGCCACTTCTCATCAGACTTGTTCTATAGACCCTTCACCAGCTTTCTTGCACTTCTTTGGACACCCTCCAGCACCTTAATGTCCTTCTTGTAGTCATGGGGCCCAAAACTAAACACAGTATTTGAGGTACAGCCTCACCAGAACAGAGTACAGCGGGACGATCACTTCCCTAGTGCTGACCATGTTATTTCTGATACAATCCAGAATGCTTATGGCCTTCTTGGTCACCTGAACACACTGACGACTCATATTCAGCCAACTATCAAACAATATCCCCTAGATTTCTTTCTACCAGGCAGTTTTCGAGCCCCTCTTCCCCCAGCCTGTAGTGTTGCATTGCGTTGTTGTCTCCCAAGTGCAGCACCCCACACTTAGCCTCATTGAACCTCAAAGGGTTGGCTTCTGCCCATTGGTCCATCCCATCCAGATCCCTCTGCAGAGCCCTCCTACCCTTGAGGAGATAAACACTTGCACATAACTTGTTGTCTGCAAACTTACTGAGGGTTCACTAGATCCCCTCCTCCAGATCATTGGTAAAGACATTACAGAGAACTGGTCCCAGTACTGAGCCCTGGGGGACACCTCTAATGACTGGACTCCAGCTGGATTTAACTCCATCCACCATGACTCTTTGGGCCTGGAGTTATAAACCCAGCCATTTTTTAATCCAATGAAGCCATCCATCCAAGCCTTGAGCAATCAGCTTCTTCAGGAGAATGCTGTGGGAAACAGTGTCAAAAACCTTACTGAAGTCTAGGTAGAGCACATCCACAGCATTTTCCTCATCCACTGAGTGTGTTACCTTGTAGTAAAAGGACATCAGGTTCATCAAGCAGGACCTGCCTTTGATAAACACATGCTGGGTCTGTGTGGTGGTTTTACCATGCTAGGCAGCTGAACACCACAACCGCTCTCTCACTCCCCCTCCTCAGATGAGGAGGGGAAGAAGTAAAGGAAAGAACAACTCACGGGCTGAGATCAGGATAATTTAATTAAAGAGAAAAAATATTATTAAGGAAATATTATTATTAATTAAACAATTCAACTAAAGGGAAAAAAAGGAAAGGGGGAAAGAGAATAACAAAACAAAACAAGTAAAGGCTATGTGGAAGTGCAGAGGAAAGAAATTACTCTCTGCTTCCCACAAATGTGCGATGCTTGACCACGTCCTTGAAGCAGGGCCTCAAAGCACGTAGCCGGTGTTCGGGAGGAGGACAGACATTTTCACAATGAGAGCCCACCCCTCCCCTCTTCTTTCTTTTTCCACCTTTTATTGTTGAGTGTGACATCATATGGTATGGAATATCCCTTTGGTTTGTTTAAGTCAGCTGCCCTGGTGATGTTTCTTTCTCACTTTTTTGCCCACCTCCTAGGAGGGTTAGAGAAAGTCCTGATGCTGTGCCAGCACTGCTCAGCAGCAGACACAGCACTGGTGTGATACCACTGCTGTTCTACCTACAAGTGCAGAGAGCAGCACTGTATGGGCTGCTTCAGGGAAAGTTAACATCCCAGCCAGACCCAGTACAGTCTGATCACCTGGTTGTCTTATAAATGCTGCGTTATGACACTCAAGATAATCTGCTCCATGAGCTTCCCCAGCACCAATGTCAGACTGTGAAAAGACTGTAGTTTCCTGGATCCTCCTTCCAGCCTTTCTTGTAGATGGGCATCACATTTCCTAGCTGCCAGTCAACTGAAACCTCCCCTGATTGTCAGGATTGCTGATAAATGATGGAAAGCAGCTTGACAAGCACTTCCACCAGCTCCCTCTGTACCCTCAGGTGGATCCCATCTGGCACCACAGACTTGCGTACATCTAAGTGGAGTAGCAGGTCACTAACCATTTCCTCTATGAAGGCTTCATCTACTCCCTGTCCTTATCTACAAGCTCAGTGGGTGGACTACCCAGAGAAAAACTGGTCCCTTCTGCTAAAGACTGAGGCAAAGGAGGCATTAATTACCTCAGCCTTTTCCCCATCTCTCATCACTGTTTCTCCTCACATCCAATAAAGGATGGAGCTTCTCCTTAGTCCTCCTTTTCTTGTTTTATATTATACATATATTATTTATATATTTTTATATTTATAAAAATGTCTTTTATTGTCTTTAACAGCAGCCAGATTCAGTTCAAGCTGAGCTTTAGCCCTTCTAATTTTGTCCCTGCACAGCCTCATGACATTGTTATAGTCCTCCTGGGTGGCCTGCTCCTTCTTCCAAAGATCGTGAACCCTCTTTTTCTTCCTGAGCTCTAGCCACAACTCTCAGTTCATCCAGGCCGGTTTTCTTGCACACCAGCTCATCTGAACTGCATATTACTGTCACTTTACAAATAATAGCAGTTGTATTTTGATTGGAATATTAAAACATTAATTAATGTAAAGATAAATTATTGTCTGCTCATATAAAACGTGTTCCTATTTTGCCTTTATAAACATTTTCAGTATAATAAAAATGACTGGTCTACACAAACTTAAAGAAAATGGTTTACTGGAAAAGTATTTTATTATTGTTTCTTAATTCTTTTCAGGAATTAAAGGGTACAAACACAGACCATTTGGGATTTCCCATGCTTCTAATCTTTCAGAATAGGATTGTTTTCTTGGTGGTGTTCATGGTCCATAAAAATACCAATTAAAAATTACCATTGTCAATCATAAAAAATTATCTGTCCTAAATGTAAGGAGATCTAGGTTTGGAGAAGTTTGTGCCCACTTCCTGGAGTGCATAGTTGTTAATGTTGGAAACCCTGTGAAAAGAAAGCAGAGGGAGATCTTGAAAACCAATTAGCCTGAAAAATTCAATGTATACTGTCTGACTCTAAGTGTTTTTCTCTGAACATTTGTATCCATAATGTCTGTCTTATTACTGTTATATGTGTGACTGTGCTCCAACTCAAAAGAGTAGCCATAGAGACAAACTAAGAATAAAATAGGATCAAGAAAATTCTTTGCTCTATTTGCTCTGTTGCACGTTGCTCTCTCTCTCTCTCTCTATATATGTATATAAATATACACACACACAATATTTCATGTTTACTTCAAACAATAGTCCATAAAGGGTAAAGCTAACCCAACCCAGAAGCAAGATAGAATAAGGTTGTGTGGGACTGTTTCTTTTTACAATCATCAACACATACCAATTTCAATTTTGACTTCTGTGCTCCTGCTCCTTTGTTACTGGTGCCAGTGATAAGTCTCCTCCTTTTCAAATCAAGCCCATACCATGAATAAATATTGTAAAACACAGTAGTGAGTAGAGCTGTAAAGAAAGATCACACTTCAAATGTCATTTTGCCTTTTCAAAGGATGAGATGTGTTATAGTCCTATTATTGGTCATGACCGCTAGAGAATGTGAGAGCAGAAAGCTGGCTCTCAGGGATTAAATGAAGAGGTCAGAGGGCAGTTGATAGTTTTCTCCTCTATCCCAAAAGTTTACCTCCTGGTTAATTTTGGGAATTGTTTATGGTGAGACTCTTCCAATAAGAAACAAATATTGTGGACTGTATCTTAAACAAGATAAATACAACAAGACTGCAGAATAAGGACATGAAAATCCCTTTTATTTCTGTCCTTTTCTCACAATCTATGCTAGAGTTACACCAAGCAGGAGTTATAGATATGTGTCAAGGCTGGAAACAAAGAGTAGAAAAAGGCAGGCCTATCCTCCAAATAACTTCATGTGCAGCTAAATAATAACCATCTCTCAAGATAGGATCACAAATAGGCTAAATATCAGCTTACTTATAACACCACAACCTTGCTGTGTTTTCATAGATTATCTCCTTTGGGGGTTACAGTGAGTCCATAATGTTTCATCCCTGCTGCTCCTTCATCTTCACAGTCTTCCTCTGCTTCAGCATGTGTGCCCTCCTACAGGATGCAGTCTTTCACAAACTGATCCAATGCGTGTTTCCCACAGACTACAATTCTTCAAGAACTGCTCCAATATCGGTCCATGCTATGGGATGCACTCCTTCAGGAATGGACTGCTCCAGGACTTTGTACATTGTCATTGTACATTGTCATCTGGCTGCTCTGATGTTGGGATAATAGGGCCAAGTATCCTGGAATTAAAGGACAGGAAAGTCAAGCTGCTGGGATCCCTTTCTAGGGAAGAGGACATTGAAAAAGCAATCGTAAAGGAGTACAAGCTCTTAGCCCCTGTAGGTAACTCCTGTCAGGCATGAAGGAAAGTTATCCCTTCCAGGAAGATGTTGTATGTCAGCCAGGCAAGTGGACCACCATGAAGAGGGGTATCCAGTACCTCAGAGAATTAGCTATGTTGGAGGTGATTTATGATGACCTGGCCAACAATTAGTTATCCAAAGATCCAGATGAAACCAAATACATACAGGCCACATAGTGGAAGTTTGTACAGAGTGCACCATCGTTCTACACCAACTCATGGGCAGTAATGACTGGAAAGATGGAGAGGGACAAACAGTGGATGAATGGTCTGTCCAAATCCGACAATAAAATAAAATCTCTCTTCCTCCCTACTGATTTGCATCTCAGCTGTAGAGAAACTCTCACAAAGTTCCAGCAAATTCAAAATTAGGAGTAGCCATTCCTTCTCAAGAGAGAGGATACAGTGGGTAAAAAAAACATGCCACCCTGTGGTTTAATTTACGTGACCACAGGAAGGACATGAGGAAGTGGGATGGAAAATTTACCTTGACCTTAGTTGCACAGTTACATGAGTTGCAAAGAAAAGCAATGGCAAAAGTGGTTCTTACTTGAAAATGGCTGTTCCAGACTACAATGGGCACTTTCCCAGAGTAGATGGGATCTTACTTCTGATATTAATGAAGGGACTTCTAATTCACATTGACAAGAAGTGAGTAACAAATGCAATGACCAGGACTAGAGTGGCCCTTCCTCCAGAGGGGTGGAGGAAAGGGACAACTGAGTTTATTGAACTGTGTGGATTTGTTGGCCTGGCACATTGGACCCACAGGAATATAAAGTTCTAGTGGACACCAGCTCACCCTAATGTCATCAAGCTATAATGAGGCAAAACCCATCTGCATTTCTGGAGTGACAGGAGGATCCCTAGAGTTAATTGTCTTGGAGGCCGAAATGAGTCTGGGAAGGAGAGGCAAAAGCACCCCATTGTGACTGACCTGGAGGCTTTGTGCACCCTTGGCATAGACTACCTCAGGAGCAGGAGAGGGTACTTCAAGGACCCAAAAGGGTATTGGTGGGCTTTTGTTATAACTACCTTGAATATAAAAAAGACGAAACAGCTGTCTGCCTTGCCCAGTCTCTCAGAGGACCCTTCTGTTGTGTGGTTGCTGAGGTTCAAAGAATATAAAGTACCAATTGCTACCACAATAGTGCATTGGTGGTAATACTACACCAAGACTCCCTGATTCCCAAGCCTTGCCACATAGTATCAATAGAATCATTTAGGTTTAAAAAGACCCATAAGATCATCAAGTCCAACCACCACATAACACACAGAATCACAGAATCAGAGAAAGTGCGAAGTTGGAAGGGATCTCTACAGGTCTTGTGGTCCAGCCCCCTTGCTCAAGCAGGAACACCTAGAGCAGGTTTTACCAGCACCATGTCCAGGTGTATTTTGAAGATCTTCAAGGAGGGAGGCTCCACAAATTTTGACAGTGCTCAGTCACCCACACAGTAAAGACTTACTTTCTGATGTTTAAACGAAACATCTCATGTTTCAGTCCTGACACTGGGTATTACTGAAAAGAACCTGGAAAACAAACAAACAAACAAACAAAAAAAAACAACCAAACAAACAAACCAAAAAAAAACATGAAAACATGATGAGAGCAAATATCTGGTGTCTGACAGTGTTTGGAGGTTAAGTGAAAAAATCTAGTCTTATGAAAATTTCTTCTTCTGGGCTCCTCAGTTCTGAGGCCCACAATATTTCTGATGCAGGCCAGGTACAAACAGTTTCCGTGTCGTTTGTTGTAAATCCCTTTGCAATACTCTCACAAATTGCTGATGAATCTTTTCCATCTCAGTGAGTCATTCAGTAATATATACAGCCACCCTTAAGACATATCTTTTTTGGTATTCTAGAAAAGACCCCTCTTCAAAAACTTTTAAAAGGATTCAGTCCTATGGAGCAACCATGTTTTCCTGGCCATTAAGATAAATTTACTTAACAAGAAAATCTAATGCAATTACAAGAGTTAGGTCAATTCATTGTTTTATACTTACATGTATTTAAAGTTCATAGCTATACAAAGCAGTATGTAGTATTTACATATGAATACAAGCAGTATGTACTATGTGCATACAAATACAGTCAGTGTAGTATGTTCTTGCTCCTAGTTTCACTGATAAAAAGGCATGTTTTCAGGGTTTAGTCATACATCTTCACTTTGTATACATAACATACACCATGAAAGTCAAATGAGTAGCACACAGACAAACAAACATGAACATTTTAGTGACTATCAGCAACCTAGTTGTTTGTATAAGCTGACTGGTAAGAGGCAACTAGTTCAGGAGCACAACTTCCTGCAAAAGCAAGGGAAGGTACTTTGCAAATATATAAAACTGAATCTGTGCTTCCTGAAGTATTAATCACAGAATCACAGAATTGTAGCAGTTGGAAGGGACCTCAAGAGATGGTTGGGTCCGACCCCCATTCCAAAGCAGGTTAATGTCTTGTATGATTGTAGGTGTCTGAACAACCATAAACATAGTAGTGGGATATATGTATTTTTCATGAGAATACAACAAAGGGGACTTTACCAATTTATTTGGAGCTTCTTTCCTGAAGTGTACAATTCCCTTTCTTCCTTTCTGGATCATATTATCATTGTTGAAAAATACTGATTTTTGAGATATCGATTTTTGACATATGTTATTCCACTGCAAAAAATGAAATTATGCAAAAGTACCAGTGCTGAATGACAAAATTTAAAAGAGTATTATCTAAAAATAACTTAAAGCTTGTTTTCAAAATGATACCCCTAGGGATGAATCTGAAAGATTTAAACATGTACTGCCCACATGCCAAATTCCTCAATTCTTTACTGATCTGGGGATTGTCACCGTTTACTTCCTTCTTCATCTTTATAAACAAGTAAACAAACCCTCTAATACAGGGAGTTTGTTCCAACAAATTATTTCTAAGGTCAAACTGATAATAAGTGAGTGATTTCAGGTGACTTTAATGGTCTTTGTCTTAGGTTCTTAGGTCAGAAGAGAATCTATTGGTATATACTTTCCAACTGCATTTGGAATAACACAACTGTGATCCTGACTGAGAATCCTGTATGCTTCAGGAATGTAAGAAATGAATAACAACAATGCAGTCACAGGCTGGATCACAGAATCACAGAATCGTTAAGGTTGGAGAAGACCTTCAAGGTCATCTGGTCCAACCATCATCCTACCATCAATGTCATCCACTAAAGGGTGTCCCCATTTGGAATTTCTGTAATCCAACCTCCCTTTTGAAGTGAGTTTATCACCAATACTACCTCAGGTAAACCATGTCTTTCTGTAGCTAAGTAATAAAAACTTGGGGATGTAGATTCCAAACTTCCTACATACTACTGGGGGTAATCCAGCTTGTCATTAGCTAGCTCCAGTTAGCTCCAGCCTTCTCTATGGATGTGATAGCCAAGTACCATAGTAACATAAATAGCTAAATACGTAATTAAGTGATAGCAAAGTAATTTTAAAGATGAAGGTATGACTTTCCTTCACACATGAAACAATCAAGGGAAGTAACTAGGATGTATTGCACACATTGGGTGATCACAAAAGATCAAGCATACTTCTTTAGCATAATTTTATTTAAGAGTCTTATGAGTTTGTCATTATTAATAGGTAGATAACCTCCCGTGTGACTGGTATATGAGACATGAATATACACTTACCTATGAGAAGACAGATAGATATCTATATCTATATATCTATATCTTATATCTATATATACACACAGTTGACTTCTATGCAACAGTAAGTGCAAAAAGCAGATTAAAGAGTAAAAAGTCAGCAGTCTATCATGAACTTGATTTTGCTGAGTATATCTTATGATACACATGGATCTGGGAGATCTGGAATCTCCCAAGACCAGTTATTTTGAAATAGAAGAAGATAATATACAGTCAAATCTTATTCTACTTTGCCATTCTTTGCAACCTGAATTTAAGACTTAGTGGCACTTCAATGTTTAGTGTTGTGGAAATTATGAAGTGTCTGAAGAGTCACTTCAACAGCTTTGTAAGCTGTGTGTTGATTTGTATAAGATTTACTTTTGATTTGCATAAGGTTTACTGATAGCCCTTTGAGATTTACTTTTTCATAATACATTTTAAAATTTACTGATTTTTTCATTTCTTACAACAAAAGCTGTGTGATTCATGATTTCCAAGAGATCTTCCCACTATCTCCCTTCATAAAAGGTGTATTGGCTTAATGCTAGGGACCAGAGCACATTTATTTCACCCAATTATCATTATTATTATTATTATTATTATTATTATTATATTTTCTTTTTTTTGAAAATTGTACCGGGTAGTTGAATCTGCATATATGCAGTATAGTTATAAAGATGCTAAGGTCAGGCTTAGAGAAAAAGAAAAGGAAAAGCACAGTAGATAGCTGAGAGGTCACCTTTCCTAGATTTTCTTGCTATTACATTGCCATGCACAACTGAAGTGTGAAAGGATGCAGAACAATTCAAGTAACCATTAGATGGTTCACCTCCCACCTGGTTGTCCAGTGAAAGCACTACAACCACAGTTTGCCTTCACAGAAAACAATGGAATTTTTGAGACATCTGCAGCCTCCCTGTCCAAACCTTCTGGAGGTCACATTCAGAAAAAGCCTCCTTACAGGAAGGTCTTCTAAGGTAGTGTAACAGGATGCTGATTTCACTCTTTTCCCAAAGATTACTTTCTAACTTTGTTTAACTTGTAGAAATTTTGCCCATTAAGTATGATTAGACAAAATCAACTTCTATATTATTCAGGCAGTAAATACAACTTTTAGACAGAATCTGGGGCTTTAGCAACTACAATCACATTAGTAACCTTCTATAAGAATTCGTAAGTCCTTCTTATGATTTCTTAAGCCTAGGCAGAGAATGACTTGAAAGCAGTCTAATGAGAAATACTTGGAGGTGTTGGTTGATCAGAAGCTTGACATGAGCCATCAATTAGCACTTGCAGCCCAGAAAACCAACCACATCCTGGGCTGCATCAAAAGAAGTGTGGCCAGCAGGTTGAGAGAGGTGATTCTCCCTCTCGGTTCTGCTCTCATTAGGCCCCACTTAGAGTGCTGTGTTCAGCTCTGGGATCCCCAACACAAGAAGAACGTAAATATATTAGAATGAGTCCAGAGGAAGGGCAAAAGGGGCTGGAGTACCTCTCCTATATAGACAGGCTGAGGGAGTTGGGGTTGTTCAGCCTGGAGAAGGGTTTGGGGAGACCTTACAGCAGCCTTCCAGTAGCTAAAGGGGACCTACAGGGAAGCTGGAGAGGGACTCTTTGTCAGGGAGTGTAGTGATAGGACAAGGGAGAATGTTTTTAAACTAAAAGAGGGGAGATTTAGATTAGATTTTTGGAAGAAATTGTTTACTGTGAGGGTGGTGAGTCACTGGAATAGGTTTCCCAGAGAAGCTGTGGATGCCCCATCTCTGGAGTTGTTCAAGGTCACTTTGGATGGGGCCCTGGGTAACCTGGTCTGGTTGAAGGTGTCCCTGCCTACAGCAGGGATATCAAAATTAGATGATCTTTAGGTCCCTTCCAACCCAAACCATTCTATGATTCTGTGATTCTTCCCTGATTACTACTTTTTTCATATGCTAGATAATTTTTATATGCAGAAGAATATATTAATAATCACACACAGAAATCACTTCTGCAATTCCTTACTGACATCATGTTTGATAGTGTAGTGAAAATAAAAACTTATAATAATAAGACTTGGGGCAATTGATTTCTCTATCTATCTATCCATCCATCTATCCATCCCTTCTGTCTTTAAGGAACACAGATAGATTCTAACTAGAAAAATAGTGTGAAGTTTTTGTTGTTTGTTTGTTTGTTTTCTATTTTATTAAAAAGTCAAATTGGCCAAAATAGCCAAAAAATTATTCACTAGGAATAAATACAGAACTGAAATATCTTTGTGTTTAAATACCCTGTAAGCTATCCTAGAGTGAAAGACTATTTGGCCTTGCTTTGAAACATTCTTTTAAAAGAGTAGACTGAGCGTTGGTTGGATATATTTGTTTTTGGGGAACTACCATAACTGTGACAGACAGAGTAGCACACCATGTTTTGACACTAAACTGATTTTGGAGATGTGGTAATATGCCTTGCTTGGAAAAAATATGATTCCTCAATATGGTCACAAATGAGACTTAATAGATTTCATGACTCAGAAACACTGATAAAGGAAGAAGATAACAATTGCCACTGTAAGAAAATACGTAAACATCGAGAAATTTATAGAAGAGGAAAAAGTTAAGTTAATGAGGAAATTGCAATCAGTCTTCTCATCATCAGCCAGAAATAATTATCTCAGCATGCTGCCATTCAGCTGTTGATTAAAGGTATTTGCTTAATATATTTGATATAATTATGCTCGCTCATAAGACTCTGTCAGCACTTCTATTAGGAAATATGTCCCTCTGGGTTTTGTACCTTTAAAATTTGTTCAGGGATGCATACAAAATTTCATTAGCTTGAATTATAATAGCTTTAGTCAGATTTGATCTGAGTCATGTATGTATGCACTATAGTTTGTTTAAAACGCAAAGCTCTTTTCTTGCATCCTATGCACATTCTTAGTCCCCTTTGAAGCAAAAAGAAAGTATGGAAACACAAAAGAATGCAAGAGTTCTCAGAAAAGACACCTGGGATTAATATATATACACTATATAAAATATCTAAGTACCTCTGCATACAACTACTCATTATGAATCAATTTTTTCTTGTGCTTGAAGATCATAGAGTGATAGAATGGTTTGGGTTAGAAGGGACTGTAAAGACCATCTATTTCCAACCCCCTACCATGGGCAGACACGTCACTGACTAGACCAGGTTGCCCAGGGCCCCATCCAAAAATTTTTTCTCTGTATATGCTGGCAACTTCCTTGTACTCTCCCTGAGTTGTCTGTCCTTTCTTCCACTGGACATAAACTCTCTTTTTCTCCCAGACACTCAGCAAATGTTCCCTGTTCAGCCATGATGATCTTCTTCCCCACTGGCTCATCTTACAGCACATGGAGACAGCCTGCTTCTGCATCTGTAGATGTCTAGCATCATTCAATTACTTGACAAATTTTTGGTTACTACATTATTTAAAAAAAAAAAAAAAAAGACAGATAGTTGCATTACACCATACTGACAAGTGGCTAGCTTGTCTAATCCCTCCTATCCAAAGAGATGATTTAGAAACATTTGAATTCCACCCATGGTAAAGAAACAGTTTTAGTCATACCTTGATTCTGATATTTCCAATAGGTTGGCCCAGACTCACCACAGCTCAGCTCACTGACTAGGGTAAACTTAGTCATAAGTACCTCAGATTCCCTATGAGTCGTATTGCAAGCTTAGGAATAATTTGCATTGGCAGAGGAACCATATACAATTTGTTCTGCTATGATATAGTGTGGCGGTTTTACTTGGGGGGGGGAAGCCGAGCTCCACCACAGATATTCTTTTCCTCCCCCTCCTCAAAGAGAAAGGGGGAGAAAATATGATGCAAAGGGCTCAGAGTGTGGGATAAGGTTGGAGAGATTGCTCAACAATTATTGTGATGGGCAAAACAGACTAACAGTTGGGAGACAGTAAAAAATATTGCCTATTACTACTAAGCTAGAGAAGTGAGAAACAAAGGAAAGAAACCAAAAACATCTTCCACCCATCCACCTCCTCCTCCCCCTGAGTGGCACAGGGAAACAGGGTAATAGGGGTTGTAATCAGTCTATAGCACTTTGTCTCTGCCACTCCTTCTCGGTCACTCTTTTCCCCTGCTGCTACGTGGGGTCCCTCCGATGGGATGCCATCTTTCCCGAACTGATCCTAGGTGGACTGTTCTAAATATGGGTCCCTACCACATGGTCCATCTGTCAGGAGCAAACTGTTCCAACCTGGGTCCCCCACAGACTGAAGCTCCTGCAAGGTCACCTGTTCATGCATGGGCTCCTCTCCATGGGCTACTGGTCCAGCCCGGAATATGCTCCAGCAGGGGTTCTCCACAGGCTGCAGCCTCCATCAGTGCAGGTCCACCTGCTCTACTGTGGTCTCCTCCATGGGCTGCAGCAGAGAAATCTCCACAGGCTACAGGGGAATTTCTGTTCCGGCAGGTGGAGCACTTCCTCCCCCTACTTCTTCACTGACCTTGGTGTCTGCAAGGATGTTTCTCACACTTCTCTCTCCCAGCTGCTGTTGAACAGCATTTATTTTCATTTTTCTTAAATATGCTCTCACAGAAGTGCAAAAATCATAAACATCGTGGCTCTGGCCAGCATCAGGGCCCTTATCTAACATGGGGCAGCTTCTGGTTTCTTCTCACAAAAGTTACCCCTATAGCCTCCCTCTACCAAAACCTTGCCACATAAACCCACTAAGTATAGTAAATATAAATTCTTTGAGCATGCTGAAAAAATCATTTTAATTTTTTGAATTTGTCAAAATTAAAAACAATCTCCCATAAAAGTTCTTGAGTTACCTATGTACCTGAATGTTTTTTAGTTTTTAATAACAATCAAAACTCAAAAAGTTCTTAGCATAGTATAAATATTTTATATTGTACAGAAGGATAGTAGTTTTACATTTTTATATTGTTTCCATAACAACCTGAGCATAAGGTAATCTTAAATCATTTGCATTTCGCTTCAGTCTACATTATGGACGCCTAACATTGCATCAAAGAATAGACTTGAGAAAAGCACTTTCACATTTTATTATTTTGCTTACTAAATGAACTGCACAATCATAAAGAGATTTTATTTCTGTTAAATGGCATGTTTGAGAAATAAATAAATGTCTATTTGCTCAAATAGGTATCTACATTGTTTTCAGAAGGTGTAAGGATCTAAATATCTGCCATCAGGTGCACTCATACTGTCACGGTGTTGGCTGAGCAGAGTATCATGGCCATAAAACAAACAAATTTTAAGCTTGTAACTTTGTTTTTTTCTAGTGTTCTGGAATTTTCTGTTATAGAAATTCCTTAGTTATTTTGTGTCTTTACGTTTTTGAGCAACTCTTTTTGAAAAACTGTGTCATAGTATTGTGTTTATTGGATACATAGTGTTATGCCAGACTGGAACATATATTAATTCTATTTATTTGACAGAAAAATGTTTATGTCTTGACTTCAGGTGAAATCAATTATCCGCAGCCACCTATTCACTAGCAGGTTATCTTTCATTAAAGTAACAACATTTTCTACGACTAAAAGAAATATTATTTCTTTGTGTGTGTGTGTGTGTGTTTTTTGGTTTTGTTTGTTTATGAATTGCAGTAGCTCATAAATCTATGTTTGTTTGTTTGTTTGTTTTCTTAAATACACATTATTTTCTTCTTTCCATTCTATTCTTACAGTTCAGCTGGTGTTGGAGTCTGTATGAATACCTTTCATTGAATTGAAGACAAGTCTTCCCCTCTGTGCTGTAATCAAAAAATAAAAATAAAATTCTTTTCTTTTTTTTAAAAAAGGTAATTTTTCTACCTTCAGTCTGACACTTCCTCTCACACTGTGTGTAGTGGGCTTTCAGCAATAAGATTTACTAGGAGGCCAGACATGGAGCTATTGTTAACTGTACCTGTACCAGTTTGACTTTACTATCCTGACTCTAACTGACATATGGTATAACAGAAGACTTTTATAACTGTCAAAATTGTCAATCCCACATTTTTAGGCTGATGTAAATGAAGACATTAAAGTTGTGCATAGCTGTCACTGTAATAGAGATGATAAAGTTATAGTTCTTGCTAATGGTCAATATTAGATTTATTATTATTATTATTTTTACACAAAAGCTTTGAGCTATGAAAATTAGTAACAAAAGCAAAACGACTGATAGTCCTCACCATGTTAGTGTGTAAAAAAGCTTCTTGGTGTGTTGGCATCAGACTTTCCTGGGTGCATGACATTGTTTATAGAAAAGGTAAATGAATTACCACGTCTGAGCAAGGGTGATGCAGGAGAGAAATATTTCCTTGTTCCACTGTATCTCAAAGCAATTGTTCCAACAGAGACAAGAACGAGAGACAATTCTAAAGTAGTTGTTCATCATAGCTGTCTCTCTCTCTCTTTTTTTTTTTTTTTTTTCTTTTTTTTTAAGCAACAAAATTGACAATCTATAATATATATATATGTATATATTTCCCTTTTACCAAATCATACATTTTTCATTTGGGGAAGGGCATGAATGAAAAAAATGAAAAGACAAGGGACATGCTTAAGACAGCATGTGAGTTTTTGAAGTAATATTTTTGCAATTGCTCTGCAATGACCATGAGGAGTTACAAACAGAAATGTAGGCCAGGAATATTTTTTTTGTAAATGGAATATAGGTGGATGTTTTCTCTCTCGACACCACAGACAGCTGCCATAACATTAAATAAATGAATAAGTTAATAAAGACTGATCTATTTATTTAGCATTTCCATCTCTCACTCTCAGAGCATTTTAGGAAAACAAGTTGATTCTCCAGCCTGCACCTTTGCGTTTGATATTGTTTTTTGCATACACTAGCAACAAAGCCTCCATGATAGCCAATCTCCACTTTGATAGGTGCATGCCACAGAAACTGTATTTGTTTACTTAGGTATTTATGGTGAAAGAATAATTTCAACAGGAGATTGTCAAGTGAAAAAAGAAAAGATAAATGGTTGGAAATAGTTGCATTAATAGTTTATTGACTAGTGCACTGTAGTGCACGTTATCCAGCTACTTAACAGCCTAATGCTAGAGAAACCCAGTTGCTAGACTAACGAGATGGGATATGGGAAAGTTATTACAGACACTTTCAGTTGCCCAGAATTCATTCTTTTGGTGTTATGCCATCCATCTCTGTACATTGTGGATACTATTAGGACTACACGGTGGCTGACTGACACTCTATTCGAGCATCTGAATGTGAAATGAGTTTAAGAATTAACAAATGGGACTGAAATGTCCCACCTCTTGCTTTGATTTTCATCTACTCAGAAGGTTGGTTTTAGAAGACTGGTTTATATTTGTTATCAGCTTAAGAAAAATGCTGCCTTCATGTGAATAATATTATATTTGTGCTGTAGATGAGTGCTTGTCCATGTAGTAAACTTGTCTTGGTGATAATAGCATCAATAATCAACCTTAAATTAAAATAAAACCATAGCTATAGAGTGAAGAACTCAAGAGAAGGCAATGATGGGTACCTGCTGTTACTGAAGCTCTCATTCTTAACTCTGATAGTAAGAATTAGATAAGAACCATGAATATTGAATGTGTTACATTAACCTAATCTAAAAGCACGATCATTTAGGTTTGTTTCAACTCACAGCAATGAGAGAAATATTGTGTTGTCATGAAATATACAAGTATGGAATATACAAGTATGGCACATAAAGAACAAATCACAAGAGCACTGGGAAGTGTAAGAATGGATATATGAGATATTAATTTCAGTTTTAACTATAACAAGCAATTCAACTTGAGATTTGCTCCATGAATTACATGAAAAACAAAGATAAAAATCTTTGACTGTTACTTGTTGCCTGACTTTGACTGTTGTCATGGAGGCTCAACTACACACACCTAGTTAATATGCACATTCTTTAATCAAAGGACCTTTTACTAAAGGGGTAGGTTTTATAATTCCTTGGGAAGATTATGAGCAGTTATACTGAATCAGTATTTCCACTTCTGATTGTGCAAAGCAGAGGAAAGGCCACCAACACTTCACTCCTTATCATAGAATCACCAAATAGTTAGGATGGAAGAGAACTCATCTGAAAATCCTGCACAGCAAAGTTCTTTCCTGATGTTTACATAGAATTTCTTGTGTTCCAGTTTGTGCCCATTGCCTCTTGTCCTCAAGTCACATTGCCTTACAAGACTTGTTCTTAGACAAGTCACATAAGTAAGAGTTTGTCAGGTCAGATGTTGTTTACTGACGGAATGATAAGAGTTTAATATCTAAGTTGGTTATTTCCTCTTGGCTGGACTCAATAAACCCCAGTATATCCAACAACATAATCTGTTAAAGTATTGACCAAATCAAAAATTGAAACCCTTTGAAAGGGCCAGTTTCATGGATAGCCTTTGACATCAGAAAGAGTTATATGTTTTCTTCACAGATGAAAATGAAGTAGTGCACTTTTCCTCAATACAGGTCAACATGCTGCCACAATAAAAAATGATAAAGCTATATCTAATATTTTCATTTCTAATCTATATCTAGTATTTTCATTTTAAATGTTGCTATAGCAATAAAGCACCTTATTTTTGAAGCCTTAACTATTTATGTTACTTTAACTATGGAGGAAATGAGGATTATTATTTATTTTCCCAGCTGTGTTTTCTTCTCTCCAGAAATGGATGATTTATTTAATGACTTTACAGAAATCACTGTTGCTACATCTTCAAAGTCCCCATAATTTTCAACCAATTTTATTTTTCCTTTCCTTTCCTTTCCTTTCCTTTCCTTTCCTTTCCTTTCCTT
>CM021698.1:127250229-127323383 GCA_011074415.1 Stictonetta naevosa | reverse complement strand
CCTTTCCTTTCCTTTCCTTTCCTTTCCTTTCCTTTCCTTTCCTTTCCTTTCCTTTCCTTTCCTTTCCTTTCCTTTCCTTTCCTTTCCTTTCCTTTCCTTTCCTTTCTTGTCCTGTCCTGTCCTGTCCTGTCCTGTCCTGTCCTGTCCTGTCCTGTCCTGTCCTGTCCTGTCATTCAGGTGAATTTAGCTTGTATATCTAAGCAAGTGCGATTTCTGAAATCATATTTAAAATTGAAATATTTTGCCTTTGTGTTTTTGTGTTCTTTTTCCACAACTTATACACATTATTCAAGAAAACAAGGGGTTACAAAAAGTTTAGCAGAGAATGATAAACAGAAAATGACTGATTATGATAACATCCATATTGCTGAAAAACTGCGGAGAAGCTGCAGAGACAAGTAGAAACAATGCCATTAATGACTGCCCTATAACAAAATCTTAGCTATGGCTCCTGTAGCAGAGAGAATGAAGCATGGTCATACAAGTAAATAAACCTGTATAAGTTTGAGAGTTTTTTTGGAATAGCAAAGTGTAGCTATTACTAAAACTGCTTTTGATTTTTAAGTGTAAATTTTATCCTATAGGCTATCTTCCAAAAGCTCATAAAGACTCCAGCTGAGATGAGATTAAATACAAATTATACTCTCTTATCTACCCTCTTTTTTTTTCACCCAGATCTTATTAAGTAGGACCAGTGCTTGTGTGTATGTGAATGTGTGTGTGGATTAATGTGAATGAACAATTTTTTCATATGACAGGTTTTCACTGTATTTTCCACTCAGAATATTTCGATGAGCTCCACCAGAAATAAGAGAACTTTGCCCTCTGTAGTCATTATGAAGAATAAGAAAAAAACAGAGGATCATAGATTCATATCTCTGAGTGGCATATTCTCAGTTGTCCTGCTACTGCAATGTATTTCTACTCTAACGCTTTTTGAAAGTGCTATCAGTAGAACTTAATAATCACTTCATAATCTTAGCTGTCATGTTCACTAATGCTACAGAAAGCTTGACCTTTAATCAAGAAGAAGGAGTATCACAAAACACAATTTTATTTTAGAACTAATGTACAATTCACAGTATTGCATACATCTTCAGTTCTTTGTTGATTACTAAACTTGTTTTTCACTCGTATCCTGTTGTAATATTTTCTATTTTGAGTTACTAATATACTATTATCATGTTTACAACGCAAGAAGATGTCCACTTACCTAAACTTTGAATCTAAAGGATCTTCAAAAAATATGTATGTCTACAGAGGGGTAATTTTCAAGTGTTCAGTTTTAGCTCTCTTATAAGACTAGTTACAGATAACTCTTGCCTTTTATGGTTTTTTTTTTGTTGTTGTTGTTGTTTGTTTGTTTGTTTTTGTCTAAAGTGATGGGTTTCGTTATTGCCTAATAACTTTATTTATGGCAAAGATCTCTGGTAGGCTCTGGTTTCACATTTATGCTCATTCTTGGATAACATTCCTGTATTTTAACATTCAGAAGTCTGCAATTTATAAATATGTCCATTCCTGGTTATGACATGTGACTTACTTCAAGAACACAAGTAAAACCTTGATGGCAAGTAGTGCAAGGGTAGACAGATCAATGATATAAGACTGAAATCACAAGTCCTTGTGACTATGTGGAGCAGACATCACAATGAAATATGATGTTTCTGAAGGTATTCTGTCTTGTGACCACACCAATAGCCCAAAGACAACATATTTCATTTGGCTCATTCATCCAGTTTTCCATCCCCATCGTGTCTTTCTTTCATGGGGCACCATGGGAAAAAGTGGGGAGCAGAATGCAGACTGGAAGATATTTTCCTACTACCTGTTTTCCCCACAGGCCCATCACAGAACGTGTCAAGACTGAGCATTCACTGTTGGATATCTCTGCAAGAGTTGTATAAAAAATATGCTTTGTAGAAAAAAAATCTGTCATGGCAGCAGTGCACAGAAGATACGTAAAAAGTAGGTCTCATCATGTGATAATGAGAAGGATTAAAGTGAAGCCCTTCAAAATGCAGACTGAAGGTATACAGTGTATTGAGACAGAAAGGGTGAGGCCACAAGTCCATTAAGTGTAAAACAAGAAAGCAGCAGGACTTCAGAGATGCCATTCAAAGGGACCTGGACAAGCTGGAGAATGACCCATGAGAAACTCATGAGGTTCAACAAGTCCAAGTGCGAGGTGTTACACCTGGGTCAGGGCAATCCCAGACAGAAGTACAGAGTGACAGAAGAACTCATTGAGAGCAGCCCTGTGGAGGACTTGGGGGTTCTGGTGGATGAAACGCTCAACATGAGCCAGTATTGTGTGCTTGCAACCCAGAAAACCAACTGTATCCTAGGCTGCATCAACAGAGGCATGACCTGCAAGTCAAGGGAGGTGATTGTCCCCCTCTATTCTGCCTTTGTGAGGCCCCACTTGGAGTACTGCATTCAGCTCTGGGGTTGCCCAGCACAAGAAAAAAGTGGACTTGTTAGAGCAGGTCCAGAGGAAGGCCATGAAGATCAGAGGGCTGGAACACCTCTCCTATGACGGAAGGCTGAGAGAGCTGAGGATGTTCAGCCTGAAGAGGAGGAAGTTCTGGGGAAACTGCACTGAGGCTTTTCAATACTTAAAGGAGGTTTATAGAAAAGATGGAGAGCAACTTTTTACACAGGTAGGTAATGATAGGACAAGGGAGAATGGTTTTAAACTAAATGAGGGGAGATTTACATTAGATTAGGAGGAAATTCTTCACTCAGAGGGTGGTGAGGCACTGGCACAGGTTTCCCAGAGAAGCTGTGGATGCCCCATCTCTGTAGGTGTTTGAGTTCACTTTGGATGGGGCCCTGGGCAACCTGTTCTAGTGGGTGGCATACCTGCTCATAGGAAGGGGGGGTTTAACTAGATGGTCATTAAGATCCTTTCCAACCCAAACCATTCTACGATTCTGTGATTCAGACACTCACCACTTCAGATCTTTTGTCAGTAGTGTGAGATAAGCCTTTGTCCATCATTGTTCTCCATTTCTGTCCTGTAACTGACCTTAAAGTAGTTCTGTTCCCGTATTTTCCATTCTTTATGCATGTATGCCTAGGCATGTAACAGGCAGGGACAATATTGTTGCCAATTAAAGATGTTATTTTAATTAACTAAATAATTGTTCTTTCCACTTTAATTTATGGTATGCTTGATTTTTTTTTATATGTTTTTTTTTTTTTTTCCAATGGGGGAGGGGAGGCGGTGAGGGAGGAGGAACAAGTTTTACCTGTTTTATGAATTAAAGAATTCATATACATTGATAAAATGAACTCATTCTCTAAGAGACATCTTCATGCCTCTACATGATTTAAGTCACTCTATTGGTCAAAATCAAATATTTATTTTCAACTTCCTTGTTATAGAAGATATGCCAATATGATTAAGATTTCTCAGAAAAAGTTATATTTTCCAGACATACAAAGGACACAAGCATCCAACAGTGTAGTTCTTAGTTGCATTGCACTGAGACTTGAATAGGAAACACTGGACCTACAAGAAGAATGCAAGAATATTTTTTTCTGCATATATCCGAACAGCTGTGTTCAGTTCAATATTTAATACACATGACCATACAAGCAAAATTTATTACTGAAATAATTTTAATGTCATTATCCTTTCCTTGGAGTTAATTTGGCTTTACATTTAAGGATTGCATATTGTCCAGGCCCAGAGCAGAGTGCTGGGGAGCAGCAGGAGGATTCTGCTCCCCTGAGAGGAGCAGAAACCCAGGAGCAGAGAGCAGGGTTGACAGGGTAGTACCGCACTGGTGAGGCCTGACCATGCCTACCAGGGAGACCATCACAGGGTTGGTGGTGGTGAAGGTGGTCAGGGATGGCCAGATGAACTGGTAGACATGGAGCATATTTGAGGTCAAGACTGAAAGAGAACCCAGGAAGACAAGGTCAGAGTCACCCAAATACATGGTGAGACAAAAAACATCTTTATTTCAGCTCCAGTCCAGTGCTTCAGATCTACAGTGTCTGGACTGCCAAGCTCTTCCCTCAGTTCCTGGTTCACTTTCTTCTTTGCAAAGCAGCTCATCCCTGCCATTCCCTGACAGATATTTTATTTCAGAAAATATTTCCTGCTTGTTTTCTGCATTAAATAGTACTACCGTTCCAAAGCATCAACATTTTAAAAAGAGACTAGGTACTGTGACACTCAGACTGGGAGCCAAAAGACGTTAGAGTTTTCTCCTTACAAATGTGACCCCACACCAGGTGACAGTCATGCTTAGTCTTGCAAAAGTTCTCTCCATCTGTCTCCTGCCTAATGAATCTTTAATTGCCTCTTTCCGTGAACTTCTGAATGTTTAATTTCATTTTTTTATACGTTTCATTTGCAACTGCTGAAAATTTAATACAGAAATAGTCGTCCTAACAGGAACTGCAGCTCACAAATTCTGATTTCTGTCTCTTGAGCCTTTAAGGTGAGTGCTTTAACACCAAGGTGACCTATGGTAGGAACATTTTGTTGGTTGCTGGATGATGCAGGTTTGAATTTCCTCAGGAAGTAAAGGAATGTAAAACACAATAAATCAATTCCTGAGTGCTCTAGCCTAGATGCAATAAAATGGAGTTCCTATCACCACTTCTGGAGATGTTTTACACTAAAAATACTGTCCAGAACTGCACTTTGGGAAAAGGCTAATTCTGCCATATACTCTCAGAGTGTTTTAAAGTATCTACAAAAGATCCTGAAACATTTTTGGTAGAATAAAGCCAAGTTTTTGTTATTAAATATACTGGAAAATGCATTATTCTCAGTAGAGTATATCTTGGAGAAGTGTAAAGCATAGTATATGATGCTTTAGGATGAAGAAAGAGTGCAACCATAAGAAATAAAGATCTGAAGGAACAATGTCTGTCTTTCTTCCCTTTTGTTTTTTCCCTCTGGAAAGCTGCTGTTGTTTTTCTTTGCCTTGCCCCATGCCATTGTTAAGAAAAGGAAGGATATCACATGTATTATACAGGATATGTTCTATCAAGTCTCTCCTATCATACACAGTTAATACTAAATATTATCCAATTCAATGTGATGCCCACAACACATGAGAAGAATCACTGCATTTGGTTGTCATGGAAAGGAAAGAAGCTCCAAACTGCTTTGTTTAATCCTGTTCTTCCTGTTCTTCCTGTTCTGAATACATTTGTCCTTTTTTTTTTTTTTTTTTTTTTTAGCTTTTACACTACAACCGTGATTTGGTCTGAGTTGGTTTGTCAGTGTTTTGTTGTTTTTTCCATGTCATCTCCGTCTCTTGGATGATGTTAACAAGTGGGGATTTAAAACTCAGCTCTCTTATCATCCATATTAGCCCCTAGGCTGATGGTGAATCACAGCTCCCACAACATTTGTTAGTTAAAGGTCCTCACAGAAACAGCATAATTTCTAATTTTGGATTAGTTACGCTGATTAGAAAATGTTTCTTAATGAAGTTAAGTTCATTGAATTAAACTGCATTTTAAGACCACAAAGAAATTTTTCAGTTATTCAGAGTCTCCATTCAACTTTTTAAGGCAATGAAACAAATAAACAAATAGCCAGGTTCCACTTGTCTCCCACTATATTTTGGTGAATTAATTTCTTTTTCTTTTTCTTTTCCTCCATTTTGGCTATTACACCAATTTATGGTCTCATTTACAATTTTATTTCTTTCACCTGCACTTAAAGAAAGTTTTCAATTAATTGTTTTCAGTTATTGATATATTCATTCTCTTTCTCAGTAATATTTCATTTTAAAAGGACAATATAATGTAATTCTCTTCTTAATATTCCTGTAGAAAATAAACATGCAAAATAAATAAAAACATAATATATACAGAGAGAACCTAAGGTTATTGCAAAGTTGACAATATGGAGACTCAAAGGCAAATACTCAAAAACAAGTAAAGTCAAATCTGTATGTATGTGTGATACATACAGACTACAATCAAGTAATATCTTCATTTTACTTAAAATAAAGAGACCAAACTCATTTGGTCATTCATCATGTTTCCTCATTCTGTAATAATTCTCAAAGACTATTTCTTTGCCACCAATGTTACTGCTATTTCTTTCTCAAGTTTAATTGGACAAAATAATATTTTGGTCGTAGTCCTGCTGCTATTTAAGAATATTTTGTTTAAATTGTCCATGTCTGTATTATCCCTTTTAGAAAAAAGGAAGGAAGGAAGGAAGGAAGGAAGGAAGGAAGGAAGGAAGGAAGGAAGGAAGGAAGGAAGGAAGGAAGGAAGGAGGGAAGGAAGGAAAGAAAGAAAGAAAGAAAGAAAGAAAGAAAGAAAGAAAGAAAGAAAGAAAGAAAGAAAGAAAGAAAGAAAGAAAGAGAGAAAGAAAGAAAAAGAAAATAAAAAAGTGGTGGTTTCATATTTCTTCTGTGTCCACTTACCAAGCATGTAAGTGCAGTCCAGGCAGAGGAAGATAGGGCTGCGCTGATGGGTGGCATGGACTAATTGAGGCACTGCAGAAATCTCACTTTTACTTTTGTGCTGCTGGTTAACATATATGACTATTCTTCATAACCCAGCCCTCAGAGGTCTTTTTCGGAGTCATTACTTCTCAAAATAGAGCATCCTTAACCTGGAAAGTGTCCTTATCCTTTTTCATGGGGCAGCAATACAGTAACAGGACAAGTCATAACAGTGGACTCTGACATGCTAAAAATATATTTGTCTGGATATATGATGTAGTTTAATTCAACAAACACATCTTCATTCAAGGAAAGAGAAATGTATGATTTTCCTGCTTTCATCTTACTGAGTCAAATGTCAGTGGGACCTGTCCTTTCAATGATTTATTTCCTCCTGCAATTTTGTGAGTAATATTTTTATGGCACTATCAGACTCAGGAGAAAAGTCATCAATAAATAGTTTAGACCCAAGGACTTGGTGACACTAATTCTTGGCGATAGTAGTGGAAATGTAAATATACACTGACAATTTCCCATCCAAAAGGGTGCCTGGAGTACAGCTCACTAGACTAATACCAATAGAAGAATCTTCCAAAGTAAAATCTGAAATATTTCTCCCTCAAACAATCCCTGTTTCAAAACTGGCCTGCTCAAATCTTCTTAGTTTTAGCTGTTTTCTGAGCTATGTAGGTCAGAGGTAAGCAATCTAGCAGACCATTCAAAATAAAGCTAATCCATGGCTTTTACATTCACAAGACACTTTGGGTGATAATTCATCAGAAAACTTTTCAAACTACTCAAGTCCACCATGAGAGTTACTTTTCTAAGTTTCAATTTTGAGATTTCCCAGTTGATTAATTAATAAGTGTTATGTCTACTTCACTCAAAACAGAAAAGATGGCAATACTACTCAGAGCTATTTAAATTCCCTTTTCAGGATGATGCACATGGCTACCAGTGTTCACATTACTTTCTTATACAATACTTGTTGTGCTTTTTTCTTTTATGAATCACAGGTTTTAAGTACTTGACTAAAATTGAAACTTACTCTTGGACAAATCTTTTTTCAATATAAGTCTACCTCACCTTGTAATTAGATAGGTTTTACAGACAGTAAAGAAGATTTATTTCTTACTCAAGTGTACAGAAACTTTGCTGGGGAAATGATATTTGCACAAGTAGAAAATGTAAGGCACCTCTGAATTTCCTCTATGACAGATTCAGTTTACCTGCTTGTGACGTGCTAATATGACACAAACAGTATTTATTAGACCTTCTGAATCAGGGGAAACACCATCTGTCTTGTTAGATACAGCTTTCTATGAAAGAATATGCAATGAACAATTTGTGGAGTTTCTATCCTTCATGGCTTAGCTAAATAAGGAACATTGTGATTTCTTCTTGCAATTTATAACATAAGAACAAAGAGCCCAAACTGTTGAAGAAAGACAGTTATGGTTTTAAATGTACTACTTCAGCATTTTCTAGGGACTATAAGTGTGAATAAATGCAATAATTTAAGATCACAGTGTTTACTGTGGCACAATAAACACTGACATTGGATGAATTTGGTAGAGAGAGAGAGAAAAGAAACTGCTGAAAATACAATTAGAAATGAGACATAGTGTTTAGAATAAGAAGGAAAAAAATACAATGTGATGGTGAACATAGGAAGTAGATTTTGTTTATGACACTTTTTAACTTCAGAATAGATTATAGCACACATGCAATTCTGCAATATTTATGAGATTCTTTTCTTTGTTTAAGAACCAGTACCTTTCATTTACCATGCAACAAATTACACCACAGCCCTGAACATTTGGCATACAGCTTTTTTTTTGCAGAATGGGCATGCAACCTGAATGCATATTTCATTGATAAAATACTAAAAGAGAACTCATCAATTTAAAGACACATTGTTTACCCTTCATTTTTCAATTAAAATCTTCCCCTATTGGCACAAATATCAATTCAATATGAGATTTAACTTGAGTAATTTTTGAATTGTATTTCACAAACTTTCACTTTTCTTTCTTCACTTACTAAAACTGATACATATAATTTGTCTGCAGAAGAAATGAAATCGTATATTGAATATGTTACTGATCCGTTATCAATACAGGCAGGAAGACTGAAAAAAAATAATAAAAATAAATAAATAAATAAAAATCCATTCAAATCCTTCTTTTTTAAAAGCTCTCTAAGTTTTAGACTCCCAAATTATGTAAATTTACAAATCTGTGTGTGTGTGTGTGTTTCATGGATTCAGGGAGTCCACAGGAAAACAAAAAATTGGTAATTCTGAAAAAAAAAAAAAAAAAAAAAAAGCAGCTCTCTGAGCTGCAGAAATGTCTGTTTATTGCATTAACACCTAATGTTTCAATGGGATGTGCCAAGACCATATATCAATTTAGAATAATAGTTTAGCTTGTAAAATCAATGAAACATTGAAGTAAGTATATTTATACATTAAGGGCACTGTTTTGAATATGACTGTTAGAATTTTCTTTTAAAAAATATGTTTTCCTCACAAGTGGATATTTTTGGTGGGACATTCATTCCCTTCAAGTTTTGATCAAGATATTCTTTTTGGTACATATCTTTGATCAGTAGTAATGAGCATGGAAGTTCCTACCACATAGCAAGTTAACAAGGGAGTTTTCATGTTTTATTCCAGTGAAGAATTGCACAAATATTGAAAACTCAAAAGCTGCTATTGAGTCGTGCTTTTATGGATTTATTTTTTAATATATACCCTAGAACATTTTTAAATTTCAGTTTCCACTATGAAATCTAACAACATCATAAGAGCTGTTCAGAGCAGTTACAGAAGTATACTGACCTGCATTCAGTCTTCATAACTTAAAATTCATGCTATTCATATTTAAAAGTGAGATAAAAGATGTTCTAGAAGGCCTCAGGAGTGAATAATACCAAGCCATTGTGGTAGTAGAGGGAGGACTGAAGAGGTCAGTGGATACCAAAGCTGAAAACTCTTAATGAGTGAACTTCTTAGATTTTACTTCCTTTCCCCAACATTGTTGGAAGGAAAGACCAAATGTCAACACAAATATAACAGCTATCATCCAACATTACCATTACAATATTCATTTTGTTGCAGTTTACAGGGTTAGATCCATAAAATTATAGTACTTAATTCTGTCCTTAAAATTGGAAAAACTTTGGGCTCTTCAGGAGGCAAGTTTTACGATCATTGCTTTTTTTCAGTTCCTCTGCTCCTTTCTGGGGAGGATGGCCTGTGCCCATAGGTAAGATCATACCATTAACTACGACTGATTTTACCACAGTTTCTGGTTCTATATGGACTCTTCACTAATAAGAAGCAGGCTGTGGTTTAGCAATCTAAATCAGAAATCTCTCGGCCCAAGCATCCCAAACGCATGGTGTTTGGCACAAAAGTCAATCTTGTATAGGTCAATTTTATTTTAGTGTTTTGAAAGGTAACAGAAAAGATTTGCTGTAGCATTGGAATTGAATAAACAATTACCAGGACTTTATTTTATTGAAGCAATGAGAGGTAGTGCATAACAGAAAAACAGTTTGAATACAATCCTTCAACTCTGGAGTCTTGCAGAAAGATAAATTGTGATAATCACAATAAATGCTGCAAATTTGTTTTAATGGTCTATAATTCTGCCCATCCTTGGGAAAGTCATTTAGTCTTTCACTATCTGTAAGTACAGACCTGTGAGATAATCAAATGCTATCACACACACGTAATGTCCCTTGAGTAGTACACAAGGTATTGCTATTTGTGATATGCAGGTATTTTCAGGATACGCTTAACAATACAAACAAATACTTTTCTCTCTCATTATTTACATAGATATGATTAAATGAAAAAGAAGAACAACACAGTGAAATACAATTTAAACCTGTACAAAATAGAATGTGTCTTCCAGTCTTTTTATTGACAATGCCCCCAAAGAAAGAAGCATCCTGTATGAAATAAATACGGAGAAAAAACTCCTGAGGTGGACTCAAATATCCAATATTTATTTGAATAGGGCTGAAGTGGTGGACTCAAATATCCAATATTTATTTGAATAGGGCTGAAGTACAAAGAAAAAAAAATATTGAAATAGGGAACAGGAGAGATTGCTTTTTTATAGGCTTCATGTGAGAATTTTTCAACACATGGGTAGTGACTTTAGACTACATCTACAGTTTTTATGTGTCTTTTAAAATGTATTTCTGTTCACAACAGGCTATGGCATTTTATAGATATTGGCACATTACTATACAAGATCACATACTTTTGTCATCTATTCACATAGCTGTCTCATTAAAATTGTGTAACAATTTTAGTTAAATGGAGGTGAAAAATGTATTCACTTCTGTTCTACTCCTTAAATTTAACATTTGATTAACTCAGATGGTTAGTAAGTTCACATCTCCTAGTGCCTTTGGGAGAGCTGGGAGTGTTTTTATTTACACTTGATGTTCTGTCATCCTTTCGACATAATGCCCCTGTGTTTATTTCCAATCCTGTGAGCTTAACAGGCTGCAAAGTTTTAAAATGACATGTCCCAAGAACTCACTGGAGACTGAGTTTAAAATTGTCCATGTCAAAGTCTTTAAATGGAATGCAGTCTGATATATGTACAGTTTTCTATTTTAGATTGCACTCTAGAACATATTTTATGTGCGACTTACTTGAACTAAACATTACACACATGTAAAATGTGTTGATTAAATAGTCTAAAGACAAAAGCAAAACAACTTTCATGTATGAGGATGAATAGCCAACTTATTGGCTGCTTTTGTCTATAATTTTACCCATGATGGCTTTCTCTGCTCTCTTTGACTAAGTAATACAAATAACATTCTTAAACATTTCAGTAAAAATGCCTGTATAAATGACTAATTCTAATGAGTACAAACTTTTTTTTTTTTTTTTATTTCTTCTGCAAATTTCTGTAATTAAGCAAACAACATTTCTTGCAAAACTCTGAATTTACTACAACAATGGAAAATGTTGCTGGGTTTAGAAATATTCTCTAATTACATTGAATTTGCTTAAATATTTATTTCATGAATGCATTTGAGTTATGTGATAAAATAACAAGTATTTACCAAGTAATATGAAGTATCAAATTTGAGCAAAAAGCTTAAATTCTGTGGGCTAATATCAGAACCTTAGTGTTGGGGTGGGCATTTTGCTCAATTGCTTAGACAGATTGAACAGTATTCCTTCAGCTACAGAGTGTTAGAGATTGCTAATGGTCCCTCCAACAACCAATAACTGAATATTTGATGTAACAAATGTTTTTGTTTTTGTTTGAATTGTAAGAGGGTTTATAACAAGGTAATAAATGATGGTGTTTGACATTTAGAAATATACATTCAACAGTCTTTGACTGGATGTAAGATTATATGTACCTAGAAGATGGCTAATGTGTCTAAACTGTATTGAAATAACCAAAACACAATAAAAATACTCCCTTTCCTGCTGATTTTTTCTCTCATCTGGTGAAAAGCAGAGTACTGTCACAACATATAGCTCTCCCTTCTGACCTTACTTTGCAGTAAGAACCATTCAACTTGGATGATAATGATAGTGTACATACAGAAGAGGAAAACAGGGAAAAATCATAAAGGAAAAGTAGCAAATGTCAAAATGACAAGACTTTTATGTATCACAAATCCCACAGAAGAAAAATGTCTTGTCTTACTGAATCCGCCTCTTTCAGTATAACATATATCTCTAGAGAACATTGACTGCTGCTGCACACTGGACTAGCAAAGGAACTCAACTGTAACTGTACCATGTAACTGAAATTGCTCATTGCAAATGAAAATGACTTTCAGTCAAAAAGAGTGATAGGTGTGCTATCACGCAATCTAATAATATGTATTCTTTTCTTTCACCAGCCAGGGTTTTCTGAGAAGTAGTTTCATAGGAAACAAGCACAACCATGTCCCTCATATTCAAATAAAAAATCAATTATTACCACTCATCTTGTAAAACATGTTTTTGTAAGACTCCTTGTATTTCCAAAAATGAAATTAGAAGGAAAAAAATACAATTGAAGCAGTACTCTAATATACCATTCTATAATGATCACATAATACAATTTGACCCTGATGCGTTCTACCTCACCAGAATAATTTCAGATTTTCAAAATACAAAATTACATAAGTAGATATTTGGACAACATCAAATAACACCCAGACATAGAATTTCCTTTTCTGTATTTTTGCTGGAAAACTAAATTTACAGTACCTATTTTCCAAGTTCATCAAAAGAATGTCTCTGTGGTCAAGGAAATATTTTGACACATTATTTCATCATTAATGTTCTCAATCTGATTATTTTCCAAATATGAATGTGAGGTATATTTTATGGGAAACAGCTCAACAGTATAAACAATATAAGAAAATTGCAGAGAACATTTGCTTTTTAGACATAACAAGCAGTGATGTGTAGTCATCAAATGCTCTTGGAAACCTTTCATTCGTATTGAAGCAGAAAAATACCAAAGAGAACAATTTCAGCTTTCAGATTTTCTGGATGTACTTTTTTTTTTTTTTTTCCTAAACAAACATTAAAAATATATGCATATTTTCCCATAAAGCTTTTGTTCCCTAGTTCTGAATATTCTGTACTCATTTATGCATGTGAAAATTAGTATAAAGTGTTACTATCTAGAATGCTACTTCCAGCATAAGCATTTTTTTTCCATCAGAATATGTGCTTTGATGGAAAAAGAAGAAGAAAACATATAAATATATTAGAAAGAAATTAGAAAGTCACATTCCATTTAATGGGGCACAGTGCTCTCTCTACAACAAAATGCTGTGCAACAGCAAATGAAAGAGAAAAGCGAAAAAATATGAAACAACCCTGCAGACACAAGGTCAGCGGAGAAAGAGGGGGAGGAGGTGCTCTGAGTGCTGGAGAAGTTTTGCTGTGGCCCATGGAGTAGACTGTGGTGGAACAGGTTGGCCATGGAGAAACACATTGGAGATGAGATCCACAGTGTTGACTAGAGTAGGTGGATATGACCTGAAAGAAGCTGCAGTCCACAAAGAATTCACACAAGAGGAGGCTCCTGGCCGGAACTGCAGCCCATGAAGAGTCCACACAAGAGGAGGCTCCAGGAGGTCTGGCAGAAATTGTGTCCTGTGGGGGACCCAGGCTGGAGCACTTCATTCCCAAAGGACTGTTCCCCCAGTTACAGACCCACATTGGAACAGGTCTTGAAGAAGTGCAGTCTGTGAGAAGCCAATGTTGGATCACTTCCTGAAGGACTGTATCCTGTGGGAGGGACCCTATGCTGTAGCAGGAAGAAGAAGCAGCAGTGACAGAGAATTATGTATTGACCGTAACCTCATTTCCCATTCCCCTGTGCTGCCTGGGGAGCAAAGAGGTAGAAGAATCAAGACCAAAGCTGAGCCCAGGTATAAGAGGGGAACTCGGGGCAAGTGTTTTCAATTTTGTTTTTATTTCTCACTATCCTACTGTATTTTCCATTGACAATAAAGCCAAATTAAACTTCCCCAAGCTGAGGCCATTTTGCCCATGATAGCAATCGGTGAGCGACCTCCCTGTCCTTATCTCAACCCACAATGTTTTTTCACTGTGTTTTGTCCCCCTGTCATGCTGGGGAAGGGGAGTGAGAGAGTGGCTTGGTGGGCACCTGGCAGCTAGCCAAAGTCAGCTTGCTGTATTTACATGCTGTAAATAGAAATAATTCTATCTATAGTACATGTGCATAGAAAGGCAGATTCCAAATCACTTTTTTAAAGCCTGTCCCAATGCTCTTCCCTTTCATTCACGAAGTAACCAGAAGTCAGTTTTCTTGTTTGTGCTTGATTTGAAATTCTGTAATATCTTACATGAATGTGGCTAATTATATATGAGGGAATCATCTTTAAAAAAAAAAAAAAAAAATCAGTTGATGTCAAACACTGTCTTTTTATGGTTTCCCAACAGAAATAGGAGCTTATGTTCATTCAAGATTTGATTTCACCATTGATTATACAACAGGAAATGGTATATTTACCTTCATAGCCATGTGAATGATTCCCTAATAAATAGGGCATCTTCTGACACAGAGATTGTAGGCCAGTCTTGCTGGTAAAGACTGAGACAAAGAAGGAATTCAGTACCTCGGCCTTTTTACTCTCCCAGGTAACCAAGACTCCTGATGAGGACCCACATTTTCTCTAGTTTTATTTTTGTCAGTGCTTGTAGAATCCCTTCTCATTGCCCTTGAAATCTTAAACACCTACATAGTTTCACTCAAGATTAAGAAGGAAAACATACATTTAAGGATAAGGTATAATTTTTTTACTGAACTGCAACCCATGTGAACTGCAAGATATGTAATGGCAAATTATGAGTCCATGTACTGTCACAAAAGCTGTTAATTAGACTAGATAATAAATAAAATATACAGTACTAGAGACATCATCCAAAGCCTGTATACAAAAATTTAAAAGAGACACAGTATAAATTACAAATCATAGAATCATAAAATCATAGAATTTCCTGAGTTGGAAGGGACACATAAGGATCATCAAGTCCAACTCCTGGCACTACACAGGTCTACCCAAAATTTTAGACCAGTGCACAGTCCAATCGCTTCGTAAATTCAGACAGGCTTGGTGCAGTGACTACTTGCCAGGGGAGCCTGTTCCAGTGTGGAACCGCCCTCTCAGAGAAGAACCTCTTCCTGATGTCCAGCCTGAACGTCTCCTGCCTCAGCTTAATATCGTTCCTGTGGGTCTTATCGCTAGTGATTACAGAGAATAGGTCAGCGCCTGCCCCTCCACTCCCCCTCGCAGGGAAGCTGTAGACTGTGATGAGGTCTCCCCTCAGCCTCCTCTTCTCCAGGCAGAACAGGCCAAGTGACCTAAGCAGCCCCTGATATGTCTTCCCCTCTAGACCCTTCACCATCGTTGTTGCCCTCCTCTGGACACTCTCCAACAGTTTTACATCCTTTTTGTACTGTGGTGCCCAGAACTGCACACAATATTCGAGGTGAGGGTGCACCAGCGGGAAAAAATAAAAAATAATAATAATAATAAAAAAATTAACTGAAATTAAATTTTTCTCCACTTCTGATATTTGCTCCCCCCATCAAACCATATCTGTTCAGTCTCAGGGTTCAGGCTTAAGAGAAAAATCCCCTCATAAGTGTTTAATTTTAAAGCCAGTTTCCCTAGCCCTTAAAACCTCTCTTGAGTTCAGAGGTAAAGCAGATTGGATCTTAGTCTTCAGTTCAGAGATGCTCATTAGAGGAAATGGACAATTTAGAAGACCAAGGGAGAAATTCATATGAATGTTAGCAGGAACAACTCTACTGACTTTAATGAATTCAAGTCTACTTATGCCAGACATGTATTTGGCTCAAGAGTCTAATAGAACAGTTATATATATTTAACATACATATATAGATATAGCTTAATGTCCTGGTGTTATCATTTTGTTTTAATTAAAGAGAGGAGTTTATAACTCTTCTACTGTGCAGTACATTTAAGAGCTACTTCGTAGCTCACTGTGTCTCATATTAAAACCTTTACGACCCTTTATTTCTTTCCTTTATTTTGAAGTATATAGAAGTAAATAGAATGGGATGACATGGGTCACCAGTCATCTAGTGTTGCTATTTTTTTACTTCAGTCTATGAATCAGAAGCTAATGGACTTCCTTCACAACCATTTATTCATCCTTTTCACTTAGTCATCCTCAATTATTTTCTTTTTCTGCACCAACTTCTGGTTAGTAGGTACAATCTAAAAATGTTTATTTCCACAACCATGAACTATGACTGTGCAGTAAAGGTACGTTTTTGCTGAAGATTGGTAAAACTTCCTCTGGATAGTCCAAACATGTTTAAACTATTTTTTCTCGAATCAGAAATCTCATTAGCCAAACCATTATCAAATACAGTTTTTGCTTCCAAATTCTCAAAGACTTCTTTTGGCCACTGTAAAAATCACTTCTTAAAACCAGGTGTAAGTCCTAGACAAGAAAACAGTTACAATTTCACTTTACTTTCATTAATGTTTCATATTGGTATAGATGATAATTTCTACTTCAGACCTTGTTCTTTTTGTTGGGACAGTTTCACAGAATCACAGAATCACAGGATCATCTAGGTTGGAAGAGACCTCCAAGATCACAGAGTCCAACCTCTGACCTAATGCTAACAAGTCCTTCACTAAAACATATCCCTAAGCTCTACATCTAAACATCTTTTAAAGACCTCCAGGGATGGTGACTCCACCACTTCCCTGGGCAGCCTATACCAGTGACTAACAACCCTTTCAGTAAAGAAGTTTTTCCTAATATCCAACCTAAACCTCCCCTGGCGCAATTTTAGCCCATTTCCCCTCGTCCTGTCACCAGGCACGTGGGAGAATAGACCAACCGCCACCTTGCTACAGCCTCCTTTGAGGTACCTGTAGAGTGTGATAAGGTCGCCCCTGAGCCTCCTCTTCTCCAGGCTAAATAGTCCCAGCTCCCTCAGCTGCTCTTCGTAAGACTTGTTCTCCAGACCCTGCACCAGCTTCGTAGCCCTGCACCAGCTTCGTAGCCCTAAAGTTTGTTTTTTGTGAGTTTGTTTTTTTATTACTTTTTATACATTCTTATTATAGGTAAAACTTAAATTATTAAAATGTAAGGACATTTCTGAGCTACTCCATGCTAGAAATTTGCAAGCAGAAACCTGTAGTTTATATATGAGAAGACTTACCTTAAAGACATAGTTTTGTAGAATCATAGATGGTTAGGTTTTGAAGGAACCTTAAAGACCATTTAATTCCAACCCCAGTGCCAAGGGCAGGGACACTTTCCTCTAGACCAGGTTGCTCAAAACTTTCTATCTACTTCTATTTCCCAGCCATTTCAATCTCTGTATTATCCAGATCCAATGCCTCGCTCTGCCATATATGCAGTCAAGCATTTTATTACCAGTGGTCATCTTTAGCCATCTTTAGGCTTTGCTTCTGGTGCCAGTTCTTTGACTTGTAAATACATCATAAATCAGGTCTTGAAGTTTTGTTGTTGTTGTTAGTGGTGGTGTTTTTTTTTTTTTTTTTTTTTGTAGAGTTTAAAACTGAATAAAGAAGTATTTTTGAATTATGAAATAAGCCTATATCAGGATGGTATTGTTGTGGATACTCCATTTAAGGTAAAACAGATGAGGGAAATGCTGTCCTGGATATAGTATTAATAAATAAATAAATAAGAAAAAAATAAAAATTTAGAAGACATACAAGTAAGTTGCACTACACAAATACATACTTAGGCATCAGAGAGATGAATAAAGGTCTGAAAACATACTGAAGATTACCTTATTATTGTGATCAAGACTTTCTGCATTTGTAGTTTCACATCAAGAAAAAATAAAAGGGTTTTGAAATGAACAGTTAACGCCCCTTCTTTGTACTTATTCTATTTTATCACTGTGTAGGAGTTCATGTTGTTTACATAGTCTTACATCCATTTACATATCTTAAAAATGTTTGGATTTTTTCAGATTAACTCTAGATCCCCCATAGTTTCAATAATAGTTTGAGCATAATTACGGGGTGCATATTACCTTAAGTTACTGTAAGCATATATGTATGTACTTGGATATAATATGCCCTGCTAAGCAGAGCTTTATTTTAACCTTGACTTAAAGGCAAATCCTAGTGTGCTTTTGTTTTGTTTTGTTTTAATAATTATTTTTAACCCACAACTACTAAGTATCTTTGATGATATTTAAATAGATAATATGGTTGGTTTCATCTCACTCTGAAGAAAGCCAGTGAATTTTAAGTCCTAGGGCTGGTAGGAAATACAAAACTTCAGCTGAAATACTTCAAGTCTCACACACATCTCAGCAAATCTAGTTTTTAATCACCATCAAGTCAGGAGTTAATGGCTACCTGTATTTTTAAATACTTAGTGAACTCATTGAAGATGAAAAGGCTCATCTTTAGGGAGAAAAGGTTGCAGACTTCCTAGAGAAGGGTGGATGCTGCCCTGATTCCGACAGAAAAAGGAGGCTGCCATGTTGGGAGGCTGAAGAGAAAAAATATACAGTGGAAACATGTACATATGAGTCTCATGTTTTGTCCTGGAAAATCTCACACAATAAAACAGAACACACGCTATCCTTCAAATTTAAAGCAGACTAGATTTGTTTAACCTTCATCACATTGACTTGCACTTATAGACTCTGTTTATACCACTAAGACAAATAGAACTAGGATGTTGACAAGTGCAGTCCATCATACAGTATAACTATTAGCATGTTTCTTTCCATTACTTTTGCTAAAATAACATTCTTGAGAAAATGCCCAGGAACCAGAGGAGAATATCAGGTACTTTGAATCATTCCCAGGGCACAATATGAACAAATATCAATCACCCTTAATCTCTCCATCCTACAGATCCTGAAATGACAACAGCACATACAAAAAAATAATAATTATATCCTACTGTTCCAGAAGCATTGTATGTAACTCAGAAGGCCAAGTGCAGTACAGACTGAATATAGGCAGTCTGTTTCTCAGCCCCAGGAAGCACTGATTGTTCTTGTTTTATTTAGTTGTATCATATAAAGCAGCATGGATAATCAGTAGCGCACTCATATTTATTTTCTGATAGTAAAGGGGTGTGTTATGGCCTATACAGATGTACATCAATTAATAATATGATTTATGAGGTTGCGATACGGTACAGATAATCCATGTCTACAGTGACTAGGGTTATTATCAATATCAAGGAATCACAGAATTGTAGGGGTGGGGAGGGACCTCAAGAGATCATCAGGTCCAACCCCCCTGCCAAAGGTAGGCATCCAGATGGGCCTTGAATATCTCCAGAGAAAGAGACTCCACAACCACCCTGGGCAGACTGTTCCAGTTCTCTGTCACTCCATAATATGTATTCTTTTGTAATACACTCTATACACTCTATACACTCTACACTCATACACTCTATAATATGTATTCCTGCACCATCATGTATTAATCTAATAGTATACATGTTTACATATAATAGTTTAGAATTGAATTGTTTATGGCATGAAAGGCAAAGTATCCAGCAAGAACTTTTCTCTGAAGGTTATTAGAAGATGACAGATGAAGGAACAGAACTGTCATTTGCTAATGAAAAGAGGTCAAGATAAGCACCAGTTTTTATGTTTGTTGTTTGTTTGTTTTGTTTTGTTTTGTTTTCTTCCAACATACTTTACAGACTGTTTTTCTAGGAGTCACTGGAACACATGATAAGCAGACAGCTGATATGTCATCCTTTATTGCCTCAGGTGCTATTCTGACAGGGTGTTTTCCTGTTGCAGTCAAAACTGCAGGTCAAGATTTAACAGAGTAACAAACAATGATTTGTTGTTTGGAGGATATTTCCAATGTTTCCATTTTTAAACTTTCAAATATTTTATAATATAACTTTACTGCAAAAATGACCTGGAGCTGTATTAACCGATAGCAAAGGTATGAAATACTCTTTTCTAGTACAGTGCTCTAAGATACTGAATTTAGCCTGGGGGTAACCAAAGAGACAATGGTTAGCTGCTCATTCAAATTGCTTTTGAGATTAACCACTCAAAATATATTATTTTAAAGGATTAAAGAGTAGGAAGAAAAACAAAAATAAAACTAAAAACTACTAATTCAATTTAGAGAAAAGAAAGTCAGTCCTAAATGGTATTATCACTATGGTAGAAACTTTATGAGAGCTGAAGTGGCGGAGTGAGGTTTAGAAACTGCAGAAACTCCCATGAAGACCAGAAAAGATATAAACAGTACTGCATATTAACTATCACCTAATTAAAATCTTTCTTTCTGAGGAGAGCATCTACACTGAACAGGGCAATAATTTATTCCTTTGTGGACTCTACAGACATATTTTCCTGCATTCTGTAGGATATCTAGAAGTTCAGAAAGGGAGCATGACTGCTGTGAATCTGACAAGTTCCAAATATGAATATAGACTCTATCTTAAACTTGGTTTCTTTATGGATGATCGACAATAGTTGACAGTGAGATGTTTTAGGTATGGGTAAGCCATTGATATCTCATGGAAACATTGTTACTGCTTTTTTACTGCATTTTTTGTGTGAATCTGGAAAGTTTATAAAAAATAAAATAAAATCTAACCTTCTCTGTCTTGGTATTTCTAAAATAAAGATATTATTTATTTATTTCAAATGAATGCTTTTCACTGATTCCATCATTCACCCATACTTTTAAAATACTGTAATAAATTTAAAAAAAAAAAAAAAGGCAACTGTTGTAGATTTGTATCTTCGTAAAAGATGTGTGTGTCTAGACAGGAACTCATTAGGGACTATCTTGTGGAAGAATGAACTTAGAAAAATATTGGGTCACAGAGAAGTTCAAGCAATAAAATGTTGAGCAAACTGAGACGCTTAACTATTAGCAGAAATAAGAAAAAGACAACATGATAATAGCCTATAAAATATAAACTGACACAGTAAAGCCTAAGAGAAATCCCCTTGTTCATACAACTAGGTTTGCTAGATAATTTTTTTGATTAAATGATTTTCCTTTGGTTTGTGGAAAACTATGTGTTCCAGGGAGCAAGAACAAATTATATTTCCTAAATAAGTTTAAAAAAAAAAAAAAAAAAAAAAAAGTTTATGAACAGCATCAACAACAAATCTTAATGAAGTTTGTTATATCTTTTGATCCAATCAACTAAATCACCATAGCATTTTTTCTTGCTTTCAAATTTTTAATCATAATTTCCATTTTTTTTCCAGTTCAAAGAAGATTTTATGCTTAAGTAGACCTGAACAAAGTCTGAACATGTGTTCACAAATTTTCTTACTTTCCCTATTTCTTCTAAAACCCAGACAAAAACAAAACTAAAAAACAATACTGCCAGCAGTAAAAACAACACTGTATTGTGCAGCCTCACAATACAGAAAAAAAAATCTTTGCCTGCTTTTCTTATAGCCTTGGCACAACTTCACAGTACCTGCTTTTGTTCTACAGCCCTGCAAAAGACCGTCAGCAAGCCCAGTAACTTAGTACCTCCTGACTTCTCTGTCAGGAGGGAGAGCTATTTCCTTCTATTGTCAGAACAAGGCTGATGCTTATCAAGGCTCTACTGTGCACACAGAGCAGTTGTAATACATTTGGTGCCCCTTGTGCTCACTTGCACAAAGATGAACAGAGTTGTTGTCCACAATGAGCAGATCTCAACAAAGCTGGACTAACTTAGTTGGCTCAACAAAGACTTTACAGAAACAGTAATTTGTTTCCTGTCCTTTTAAGTAATTACTATATGTCTTCAAAGAAAACTGTTTAAGCTTTCATGAGTTCAGCATGTCAAGCTATTCATGCCTCTTCCAGGATCTGAGGTCTTCCACAACAACAAATCTTTTCCTGAGAGCTCTTACTTCCCCAGCGTGTTCTCAGCAAACAAAAGGTACTTTACAGTAGCTAGAGAAAATTTCTGATTTCATTGGATTTTTCCACTTTGCTTTCTCTAGGATTTAGGATACAGAGCATGTAGAACATAAGGCAAATATAAAGTCCTTTATATCAATATTCATGCAAAAGTTTTCCCATTTCCCCAGTAAATACCAACCAGCGTGTATTTGCATAAGATAATCATCACAATTCTGCTTCCTCCTCAGTTTGACGGCATAGGAGGAAGACAGCAGAGAACTGTCAAGAACAGAATATAGAAATCGTGGTGCATTCATCAACCCTTTTTTTCTCAGTCCTCTTACCTAATAAAGGACCTAAAAAAAAATAAATCAATAATGGCATGAAGAAAAACATATCATAGGAAATATATATTTATCCATATATTATTCAATTAAATTCAATGAGAGTGTCACAGACAATAAGGGAAACCAGGAATGATTAGAGCTCAGATGGAAAAGGAAATCACAGACTCATAGAACCACAGAATCATTAAAGTTGGAAAAGACCTCCAAGATCGTCTGGTCCAACCATTCCCCTACCACCAACGTCACCCACTAAGCCATGTCCCTAAGCATCACGTCCAACCTTTTCTTAAGCACTCCTATGGACAGTAACTCCACCACTTCCCTGGAAAACCCATGCCAAGATCTGACTCCTCTTTCTGAGAAGAAATGTCTCCTAATTTCTAAACTAAACCTCCCCTGGTGCAACTTCAGGCCATTCCTATCTCTAGTCCTATCTCTATTTATCTGAGAACAGGCTGACCCCCTGCTCCCCACGGCTTCCTTTCAGGTAGTTGTAGAGACCAATAAGGTCTCCCCCGAGCCTCCTCTTCTCCAGTCTAAACAACCCCAGTTCCCTCAGCCACTCCTCACAGGACTTGTGTTCCAGGCCCTTCACCAGCTTTGTAGCCCTTCTCTGGACATGTTCCAGGGCCTTGATGTCTTTCTTGTAGTGAGGAGCCCAAAACTGAAAACAGTACTCGAGGTGCAGCCTCACAAGAGCATAATACAAGGGGACAATTACCTGCTGGCCACACTATTCCTGATACAAGCCAGGATGCCATCAGCCTTCTTGGCCACCTGGGCACACTGCTGGCTCATGTTCGGGCGAGTATCAATCAACATCCCCAGATCCTTTTTCTCTGCACAGCTTTCCAGTCACTCTGCTCCAAGCCTGCATGGGATTGTTGGGGCCAAAGTGCAGGATCCAGCACTTAGCCATGTTGAACCTCATCCCATTGGCCTCTGCCTATCAACCCATCCTCTCCATATCCCTCTGCAGGGCCTTTGTACCCTCCAGCAGATTGACACTTCCTCCCAACTTGGTGTCATCTTCAAACTTACTGAGGGTGCACTCAATTCCCTCATCCAAATCACCAATAAAGATATTAAAGAGGATGGGCCACATCACCGACTCCTGGGGAACACCCCTAGTGAATGGTCACCAGCTGGATTTCACTCTGCTCACCACCACTTTCTGGGCCCATCTGTCCAGCCAGTTTTTAACTTAGCAAAGATATACCTGTCCAAGCCATGGGCTGCCAGCTTCTCCAGGAGAATACTAGGGGTGATGGTGTCAAAGGCTTTGCTGAGGTCTAGGCAGACTATGCCAACAGCCTTTCCCTCTTCCACCAGGTGGGTCACCCGGTCTTTTAGGAGATGAGGTTTGTCATAAGGACTTGCCTTTCATGAACCTGTGCTGACTGGGCCTGATCTCCTGGTGGTCCTACATATGTTGCATGATAGCATTCAAGATGATCTGTTCCATCACCTTTCCTGGCACTGAGGTCAGGCTGACAGGCTTGTAATACCCTAGGTCCTCCTTACAACCCTTCTTGTAGGTGGGTATCACATTAGCAAGTCATCCAGGATCTCTTCAGATGACCAAGACCACTGATAGATGATGGAAAGTGGCCCAGCAATCACATCCGTCAAGTCCCTCAGCACCCTTGGGTGCTATCCGATCTGTCCCTATGCACTTGTGACAGTCCAGGCGGAGCAGCAGGTCTCTAACTGTCTCTATATGAACTGTCGGGGAGTTCTTCTGCTCCCTGTCCCAGACTTCCAAGTCAGGAGGTTGAGTACCCTGAGGATAAGTGGTCTGGTTAGTAAATGCAAATGTAAAGAAGGCATTAAGAGCCTCAGCCTTTTCCTTATACTCAGTAGTCCTATTTTCCCCTGTGTCCAGTAAAGAATGGAGATTCTCCTTGACCCTCCTCTTGCCACTAATATATTTATAAAAAGTTTTTTTTTTTTTTTTTTTTTTTTATCCTTAACCATAGTGGCTAGGTTGAGCTCGTGCCGGGCTTTGACCTTCCTGATTTTTTTCTCTGCATATGCTAACAACTTCCTTGTACTCTCTTTGAGTTGCCTTTCCCTTCTTCCACTGGATATAAACTCCCTTTTTTCTCCTGGAGACTAAGCAAAAGTTCCCTGTTCAGCCATGCTAGTCATCTTCCCTATCGGCTCATCTTATGGCACAAGGGGACTGCCTGTTCCTGCACTTTTAATTCTTCCTTTTTGAGGAGCGTCCAGCCTTCCTGGACCCCTCTGCCCTTCAGGACTGACTCCCAAGGGACCCTCCCAGCAGTGTCCTGAACAATTCAAAGTCTGCTCTACAGAAGTCCAAGGTAGCAGTTTTACTGGCCCCCCTCCTGACTTTACCAACAATAGAGAACTCTACCATTTCATGGTCACTCTACCCAAGACAACTCCCTACCACATCTCCCACCAGTCCTCTGTTTGTGAACAGCAAGTCTAGTGGGACAACCCCACCTGTAGGCTCACTAACAGCTGAGGCAAGAAGCTAACAATCATACAAAACTCTATGAGTAAATATTAAATATTATCTTATGTTTCAGGTCTTTAGAACTAAAGTTCTCCTTCACAAGAGCAGATAATCCCAGGCTTACTCACAGCGATGACTAGATTACTTTCCTTAGAAACATCTTACCTTGGCCAAGGCTGGACACAAGACTCCAGACTTAATTAGGAATAAGAATCATATTATTCTTATCCATAATATTAACCCATCATTTAAAGAAAGGAATCCACAATATGGAAAACACAAATTCCAGATCATTCCAGAAGCTATAGTTTGGTATGGTGGAGTTGCTGTACAATTTATTCCACAGTTTTCTTAACTTAGAATCACATTCATATTCAGGGAAAGACTGTAAAATACATGACAGTTAGAACCAAGTCATTCCAAGCTTCCTCTTGTGACTGATTGTGTCGGGAGTGAACAAGAGCTATACTGGGTAAACTTTCTTAATAGCCTCAGGATCCTTTGAAATAGAGTCACAAAATTGGCTTTATATTCCTAACTACCCATTACCTGAGCACAATTGCTCTGGAACAGATTGCAGTGCTCCAGGCTAGGAAGTTTGTTATATATGCTTACAGGATAAACAAGTAAGAAATTAACTTAATCAGAACTGCCCACTATACCCCAAAAACCTGTTATTGATGGGAGACAATGAATAAGCCCAGAATGGTTTCCAGCATTGAATATCCAATGTTCATAATGATGTCCATGAGGTAAGAAGTAGTGAGCAACAGAGGGCGAACAAGACAGCTTCTGAACTAAACCCAACAGACACTAGAACAGATATCAGACTTCCTTTATCTCTTTTACTTTATAGTAAAGCAGATGGAGAGGGTGTTACATGTTTAATTACAGTAAATATATTTAATCTCATATGATTTAGCACATACAGTAGTCGGGTTTTCATGAAAGCAGTTCATCATTTCTATTCTTTTTTGCCCATTCCTTGTTTTTCATTTCAGACTAATCTCTGATTTATACTAAAAGTCTTTCCCTTTTAAGGACTGTGGCAAATGAACTATGCCTATATTCAACATATGCCATACAGCAGTTTTCTTACGTTTTTTTATGCCAGACAGCAGTTTTCTTATGCTTGAAAGAAAGATAGAAAAAGAAAAGAGATCACGAGCCATCAGGTTTAATTAGACATTTCTTTAATTGAAGATGATACCTATGTTTCAAGTGGCTTACTGGCTCTCAGTTTCTTCACTTCTTACTGTTTTTGTTGTTGTTGTTGTTTGTTTTTTTTTCAATCCATAACTACACATTAGTAACATGATATAAATGAACAGAACAATAATTTTAAAATTGACATTTGTATTGAGAAAAATTAAATGTGAAATTAGAAACTGGAGCTAACAGATGTCAACACATCACACACACACACAAAAAAATATATAGTAAATTTAAAAACAAGCAAAGCTTTGCGGTAAGTGTGATAGGACAAATATTTAGGAAACCAGAACCTGTTTTCAGACACTAAATAATGTCCCAGTTTTTTAGGAGGCTTATAACTAATTTATTTTAGTACATATAGCAGGTCAGTAATTTAAACTGTTACTCAGCAGTGTTGCTATAGGGCTGTGTGTTGGGTCTGTCTGGGATGGAATCACCTTTCCCTGCACCAGCCCACACAGTGCTGTGCTCTGCACCCGTAGCTGGAACAGCACTGGTATCACCAGGGCAGCTGACCTAAACCGACCAAAGGGATGTCACCTGATGTCACACTCAGCAATAAAAGGGGGGGCTCTTGTGGGGGAAGGCAGTCCTGAACAACTGGTACGCGTTTTGAGGCCCTGCTTCCCAGGACGTGGCCGAACATCACTCGCTGATGAGAAGTAGAGAATAACTTTTTTCCTTTCTCTCTGTGGTTCTGCTCAGCCTTGTTGTTTCTTTTTCTCCTCATTCCCCTTCCCTTTAATTAAATCATTCTCATCTCAAACCTTGAGCTCTTTGTGTTGTCTTTTCTCCCCCTTCCTCTTTGAGGAGGGGAGGAGTGAGAGAGTGATTGTGGTGGAGCTCGGCTGCCCACTCGAGTAAAGCCATCACAGGCTGAAAGAAGAAAACTAAACTGTGTGCCCATCAAAAAAGACTTGATCCTGCTATCTTTCATTACTTTCCAATTTGTTTAGTTAGAAATTGCTTACAACATACAATCAGTATTTTATTTATCCAGCTAGCTTGAATCTGTGATGTTGATTTTCTAACCACTGCTATATATACTGTAGCCCATGAGAAAAACTGACAGACAAAGCTAGCTCTGAACAGAACTATTTTATTCAGCTGCAAAACAAACTCCACTTGTTTATTCTTCTCCAAAATAAATCTTAGAAGTAATCTCTGTGTGGTGTAAAGGAAAACTGAAGGCCAGCTCATTTTTATGGAATGAAAATGTATGAGGACATGTGGGGAGAAAATCTGCAAGTTTCATGTACAGAAAGGAATCTTTTAAACAATTTGACTCTTTATGTCAGATGCATCATTGATGGTTTGAAAATTACAGTATCTAAATAAATTTTCAGGATTCTCTTTGTCAATAGTAATAATGCATTTTTTTTTTTTTTTTGTAATACCAAATTTACCTAGATGGCACATATATTCAGGCACTTTGTTGTGTTCTAAACATTTGACTTTTTTTTTTTTTTTTTCTTATGTGTATAGCATTTTAAAAGTAGCATTTAAAGAAAAATCTATGTATGTCTTCCTTTTTCCAGCTTAAGAAATGAGAAAGTGTTGATAGCTGCTGATTTCAATGACTATAAAAATCTTTGGTGATGACAAAGAAAATTATGCCTTAAAAGTTGACTAGTATTGAGACAGAGCAATAGTTCTTGAAGTTGAGTTGAGTTAGACTAGTAGACATTTAAAAACATCATTGGAAATTTTTCATTTAAATGTGTATATATAAATATATATATAAAACATAAAAATAAACAACAAAAACAACAAAACCAAAAACAAACAAGCAAACAAACAACAACAAAAAACAGAACAAAGGAAAAATAAACCAGTTGCTATGAAGAAAGAATAAGATTAACTATAGTCTTAACACGGGCCCCTAATTCTTCCAGTCAGATTCAATACTGTGACAAAAAAGCAAGACTGATTAACAGCAAGAAGGATATAAAAATAGAAATAATCACAATTAAATAATCACAAACTATAATAATAATAATAATAATAATAATAATAAAAACCCTTGGAATTGTGGATCTGATAATGATTATTTTATTTTATTTTATTTATTTTATTTTATTTTTTGGAGATGGAGGATGCAATCAGACTAAAGAACAGCAAAGTTCACATATTAGAAGGGGATGGAATAAGCAACAATTAAAGATCTTAAAAAACGGACCTTAATTATGTTTAGTTTAAAGAAACCCACCATGTCTGTAATTGTCCTGAAAGGAAAATGACATATAATATTATAGAAAACATAAACTGTGCCAAACTTACATATTGGCTTATTGGCTTATTGGCTTTTTTTTTTCTTTTTCTTTTCTTTTTTTTTCTTTTTTCTGTTCCATGGGCCATTTTCTAAGCACAGGAAATGCATATATATCATCTCTGTGAACTTCAGTCAAGTATTTGATATACAGGTGAGAGAAACATATACATTAAGCTGGAGAAGATAGATATAGGTGAAACTACAAGGTCACATGGGGGGAAATTGGGGAATACAGAGCTTTAAAAGTAGCTGCATCAGTATGTAGGGACACTATTTTTATGGGCATCTTAAAGAATGGGCATGGAAACATGGAATGCTAGTTAAAAACTGGTGAACTTCTGTTTTCAAAAGATTAGGAGTATGTTCATGAGATTTACTATCGTGATTTTATGAAACATGCTCAAAAAAAGATCAACTTTTGGGAACTCATAACAAAACTAACTCTATAAACTAATCCTGATTGGTATGGAATAGAGAGTCATCTTGTACAACAGTACACTGGAGTGGCAATATACTTTAAACCTCTAAAAAGACAAGTAATGTAACCAAATAAAACTTTCTTGATAGAAAAGATAGAAAATAGTGCCATTGTACAAGAAAGATGTTAGACTTCATTTGTAACTGGGTGTTTAATATCAGATACATATGTTCAAGAAGAATTAAACTGAAACAGATTAGGTACAGCAACTTTAAGGTTTGCTCAGGGTATGGAAATGTTTTATGATGAAAATTAGTAGCTTTATGTAATGCAACCATGTTTACAGTAGCTGGAAAACAGGCTTTTGAGAGACCCTGGGCTCCGTAAGAATTCTCTCAAAATCAGCACTAAGAAACCATTCAGAAGTGTAGAATACAAATTTGCTGGTATTTCTTCATTATTATTATTTTTTTAAATGCAGAGGTGTTGCTGCATTTTGCTGTTAAAATGTGGACTTATACAGTGCTTTAAAGACATTGAAATACGCAAAATATGATAATGAATATCTTGAATTTATGCTTACCTGAGGATATCAAAGATAAGCCTATTAACATATGCACAGGATTGTCTTAGATTTTATACAGCATATAAACTATTAATTATTATTCCAGTGATAATTTAATAAAAAAAAAAATGTGATATTTATGAACAAATCACTGGCAAAAATTGGGCTAATTATGAATTGCCATGCACAGACTACAATTATGCAGTAATAGCACAGCAATAACAGATGAATCTAGTATGCCAAACAGGAGTTTCTGTTGTTGATGAAATTAAGAAAAAAAATATCTGTAGTTTAAATGAGAGTTATAGAGAGGAACCTTTACTTGCACAGTAATACTGAGTTTGAGACTCAAAAGCAAGAAACGCCTTCCACTTCCTGAGGGTGACAGAAAATGTTTTGCCCAGTAGCTCAGAATATAATGCAACACAAGACAGAAAAAAAAAAAAATAGAGAAAAATAAAAATAAAAATAAAAATCATGTATAGTCTTTCCTAGTCTGTGCTCCCTACTGATGATAGCTATTAAACTGACACTTCTCTACCGAAAGATTTTTCAGGTTTTTATGAAAGATTATATTTTTATGAAGGACTCTGTTTAGTTCTCCTCATGTGAGGGAGATGTTTTGTGTCCTAGGATAGTTAGAAACCATCAGCTTTGCAGACATTTACATACACAGACTTCCAGAAGTGTCAGAATAGCCTCTTCCATTTTGTTTTCTTGTGCTATGTATCTGGAAAAAAACAGACATAATGCTGCTGTTCATGCAAGGATGTTGGGGTTATTGCTCCCAGTGGCAGCAGGTATTTCTTCCACTGTCACCCTCATCACCCTGCCATCAGCCTTGCTCATAAGTCTCACTCTTCAGGGTTTTCCATCCCTAATTCTCTCTCTTCTTTTCCTTCCATTTCTCAGTGGGAAGAGCCCATATCAAGCCTTTATTCTTTGGACAGCAACATATATTTTTGATTATACTACAGAGAACCATAGAGATTAGCAAGCATAAAAAAGGAATAATCTGACCCTATAAAAATATTAATGTTAAGTGATGAAAGGCAGATAAAGTAGATTGAAAACCTAGCTTCTGTAATGTAACCCTGACACAAGGACCAGCATGCACTATCTTCCCATGGATTGCCATCACATGATTTTCTGCACCCCTCATTTGATCTATATAAGGATTCTTAGTCTCTTTTATGAAGACTCTTCAGTTGCACTTGTTTTTAATAAAGAAATTGGGTGACCTCTGGCGCAAAAGGGTTATCCAGTATTAGACTCATCTCAGACCCAATCTCAGATCCAGGTATATTAGCTTTTGGTATTTAATGCATTGGCATGACAGTTTACACTTGCAACCAATTTTCTTGGACAGTCTATATAGTTATCTGTCTGTTTCAAGTGTTTTTTACACTGTGATTATGGACATATATCAAGAAAACACCTAATAAAATAATAAGCATATAGTTATAAGATATTTTGCTCTGCAAAACTAAAATGCAATTCAGCTTCAGAAGGATGAATGAGTGCCTTTTAAAAGTCAGCACTTAGTGAGCGATGAGGTTTACTATAATGAGAATTCTGTGCAGAAAGAATATATATATATATGATCCAATACCACTGTACTATACCTCTGTTATTTTGTATTGCGCTGTTTATTCTAGTTCTCTTTTATTTCACAGTTTGCCCATACCCAGTTGAACTATATTAAAAAATGAATAAGGATTTTTCTTTTTCAGTCATGTATTTAGCTTTCATACTATAGTTAATTTCATTATACTATCAAGAAAAGTGATATCTAAATTTAAGACAATTTATACAATCTCTTCAGTACCAATGGTTTATTGTTCTGTACTATTATTTCTCTCTTTTTGCTGCATATCTGGAACATTTGCATCACAATTGTTGAAAGTCTCTTTGGCTGTGCAGCTCTAAACTATGAGCTGAGTTGTATCAATGGCAATTCCTCTCAGGTTGAAAGTATGTTTTGTATTGTATCTAATGGTTCTGTAATGTTTTGTGATCAAGCAAGGAGAAAAGATAGATATGGAAATATTGTCTTTTGTTGTCCCACTCCCATTTGGGTATGTCTAATAACCCATGCTCAAAATATCAGCTGAAACAATAGTCAGTAGACTGAACACTTACTGCTTTGGGTATTATGAACATCTGGGAGAAGAGATGCATAGTAAAGCTTTCTCCTGGTAACAAATTATTGAAATGCCACATGATGAAACAGGCAAGATAAACCTATTGCTGCATATAATAATGTTCTATCTGCCAACACTGGCAGCATTTGTTATCTGTAACTTTTCCTTGCACAAGAGTTTCCCAGAAGCTTTGATAATGTTTTTATTATTATATCCTAAATGTATTTTTCATAGGCATTTATTAATAGCTGTATTTTTAGCAAGGAAAACATGAGTCTCAAACTAATTTTACAAAACTTAGTAAGCATATTTACGTACATGTGTCTCAGGGAATCAGCATGTCAAACTCCATTTACAGAGGATGCATCTGCTCTGTCTCCTTTTTAAATGGGGAACTTTCACTTAGAGGATCTGTTCTTTTTCTTACCAGACAAGCAGGCTGAAGTCTAATTTACACAAATGTGAATAGTCAGAATTGTCAGTATCTTTACACTACTATGTATGCATGCTGAAACTAATGCAAATGCATTTTGCTACCTTGTTAAATTACTGCTCAGACTAACCCTTCAGGTCCAGTCAAGTCCCCAAAACCTCAAGGACAGATTCCACAACTTTCCTGAATAACCTCTTCCAGTATTTGAACATGGTCTGGTGCCATCTTCTCTGCATCCTCTGTTAAGATACAGAACTGTCTCCTCTCTCCCAGCCTCTCCCCATGAATCAGAGAGATACAGCACAGGATGCAACACTTTGCATTGCTTTTTGTTGAATTTCATGAGGTTCACATCAGCCGATTTCTTCAGTCCTTGCTGATTCCTCTGACGAACAGTCCTGCCTTCCAGCACGCTGACTGCTGCTCCCTTAATCTGCTCACATCTACAGACTTGCTGAGACTGCCCTCCATCCTATCATCCATGTGTTTAATAGAGATATTAAGCAGTATTGGTCTTAGTTCTGATCCCCGAGGGATTCTATTGGTTACTGGCTGCTAGTTGGACTTTGTGCCATAAATGATAATAAAGATCAAGACCAGCAGTCAAACCAGCTTTCCAGCCCACCTTTATTGTCCACTTATCCAGTCTTTGTCTCACCAAATTGTGATAATGAAATTACAGAAGACTACTAAAGTCAAATTTGCAATATCCACTCCTTTTCCCTTGTTCAGAGAGCCAGCCACATTATCAGGTGTGTCAGACATGATTTGCCCTCATTAAATCCATGTGGAATGTTCCATATCATATTCTTGTCTCTCAGGCAGATACAGTTTGTAAATGGATTTGCTCCATAATATTCCAACAGACTGAGGTTAGGCTGTCAGCATTTACCTGGATTCCCCTTTGTTTAGTATGTTTAATAAAGTTGATATTCAAAATATTGATGTTCATAATAAGATGTGTATTAAAGTATTAAAGTATTAAGTATTAAAATTATGTATTTATTAATAAAATTATGTGCAGTATTAAAATTATGTGTTTTTATTGGCAATATTTTCGATAAAGATGTATTCTTTAGAAGAGAGAAGTTTGACATGGTGAAAAAGTTATTTCTGTCTCTCAAATACTTTCTTTCAGGTACTGTCTACAACTATCTACAATGTGATAGTTTCATTTGCTATAAGGAAAATCTTTTAGGAGGTTGAGTATAGTCTCCAAAGTCAATGTTTACCTGGTTTTAAACACAGAAGACATTTTAATTTGACAAGAAAGCACAAGAGAAAATTGTTTAATAGAGTGTAATCAGCTGCCCCCTACAACGTAAGTTCAACTGTTGATTGTAGCAAAAAGAATTCTTAAGCTAATGTGACATTGAAGTGCCACAGTTTTTTGCTTTCTAAATACAAAATGTTTTGTTCTTCTAGTATTATAGACCGTGTTTGACACCATGTAAATACATATTTCCAGAGCTGATTCTAGGCCAAGAGACTTCACAGCAGAAGGGGGCAAAGTGGCCATTGGTCCCTTCTAGCTCTAATTCAGTCTGGCTGTTGCTGAGAGGCCAGTAGCAGATCTCATTCCACCCAGCTCACTGTGACCAGTCCTGCCACAGAAGACACAACAGGAAAGAGAAAGCTATTTTCACCTGTGTTCAGGCACCAGCTGGCATTTGAGTCAGGAACGTATCTTCCAGTTCAGACTTTCCGATAAAGTTTTAAGCTTAAGATGCTTCTATAGCGTATGGAAAAACTTGAGTTATCTCATTTTCTCTTTCTCAGTGAGTTCGCAGAAAGAGCTCTTGTATAAGTCTACTTTCACCCTTTCAATACCTTTGTTTCTCCTGTATCTGGATTTGTTTGCAAAGGTGCTGGAAAAGGGAACCTAGATCATGCTACCTAACTCAAGGGTAACATTTCTTTAGTTTCTCATCTAAAGACATGCCAATGTATGGGCCAGGTGTAAGAATTTAACCCCATGTAAGTATTTCTAAACACATTTATTCTGTGATGTTCTCCAATAGCAACCTTAAGACATGCTACTAAGGAAATATTGGGAAGAATGTCATATGTAATGGAAACTGTATTGAGTATATTGAGACTTTCTAATCCTTCCACTGATATTACTAAGAGAATAACAGATTTTGTTTTGTTTTTTTGTTTTTCCAAAGCCTTTGACAAATATTCCACCACATCTTTTCTTCCCAATAAAAGTGTTGTCAAACTCTCCCACACAAACTTTGAAGGACTAGGAGATATATATATATATATATATAGGTGGCTATCTGCTGACACTCATTCCAAGGATGTGTTCAAGTAGAAATACAAATCACTTTTCCTGAGGAAACACTGTTGACCTGTATTTTATCTAGGTAGGCTAGATTCTGCCTCTGATCTTAAATTTTCATTTCAGCTTTTCCACAATTAATGCAACAAATAGGTCAATGTTTGCATCTAACATTGGTAGAATTGTATGTATAAAATTGCAAAAAGTTCTAGGCAATTTGCAGAATCATACCCTACATGATTATTACTATAAAAATATACTGGTTCTGTAAGTCTGTCTCTCTCACTGACTGATAGAGGAAAAGTATAAGGTCTAGGATGTCATGTTTCAAAAATAAAAATAAAAATAAAATCAATCTTGACTTGGAAGGAAGGCAGGAAGGCAGGAAGGCAGGAAGGCAGGAAGGCAGGAAGGCAGGAAGGAAGGAAGGAAGGAAGGAAGGCCGGCAGGCAGGCAGGCCGGCAGGCCGGCAGGCAGGCAGGCAGGCTCAAGGAGGAAGTCCAGGTGTGAGGAGATGACATTTTGTGGCTGAAAGAGCAAAGCTCTGGTGAAGTTTCCACACAGGTTGCCTATGACCTTGTGCTCCGGGCTTTAAGAATCCATATATTGCATATATGCATATAAAGAATGTATATAAACTCAGAGAGTACCTGACACTAATAGTTACCTTTTTACATAGGACATATTGGTATTCTATAAGCCTGGGACCCTATGAAATGCTGGTTTGAAAAATGCATACATTAATACATTAATCTAAATGTCATGATATTTCTGTGCTTCACCTCTGAGGTTACTAAAGTCCACTCAGTTGTTTAAGCCATCAGAGAATCACAGAATCACAGAATCATCTAGGTTGGAAGAGACTTCCAAGATCACCTAGTCCAACCTTTGACTTAATACTAACAAGTCCTCCACTAAACCGTATCACTAAGTTCTACATCTGAATGTCTTTTAAATACCTCCAGGGATGGTGACTAAAACACTTCCCTGGGCAGCCCATTCTAATGCCTAACAACCCTTACAACACATCCACAGCCTTTCCTTCATCCACCAAGTGTGTCACTTTGTCATAGAAGGAGACCAGGTTCGTCAAGCAGGACCTGCCTTTCATAAAGCTATGCTGACTGAGCCTAATCGCCTGGTTGCCCTGCAAGTGCCGCGTGATGCCACTCAGGATAATCTGTTTCATGAGCTTCCCTGTCAGACCGACAGGCCTATAGTTCCTGGGTCTACCTTCTGGCCCTTCTTGTAGATGGGTGTCACGTTTGCTAGCTGCCAGTCAACCAAGACCTCCCCAACTGCGGATAAATGATGGAAAGTAGCTTGGACAGCTCTTCTGCCAGTTATCTCAGTACCCTTGGGTGGATCCCATGTGGCTTCATCGACTTACATACATCCGAGTGCTATAGCAGGTCACCAACCATTTCCTTGTTGATTATGAGGGCCACATCCTGCTCCCCATCCCCTTCCACCAGCTCAGGGTACTGGGTATCCAGAGAACAACTGGTCTTGCCACTGAAGACTGAGGCAAAGAAGGCATTAAACACCCCAGCCTTTTCCTCATCTCTCATCACTAAGTTTCCCCCTGCATCCAGTAAATGATGGATATTGTCTTTAGCCCTCCTTTTCATGTTTATGTATTTATAAAAACATTTTTTTAAATCTTTAACAGCAGTAAGCAGATTGAGCTCCAGATGAGCTTTGGCCTTTCTAATTTAGTCCCTGCACAGCCTTACAACATCCTTATAGTCCTCCTGAGTGGCCTGCCTTCTTTTCTAAGGGTCATAACCCCTCTTTTTCATCCTAAGTTTTAGCAAAAGCTCTCTGTTCATCCTGGCCAGTCTTCTGTGCTGGCTTGTCTTTTTGTTTGGGCACATGGGGACAGTCTGTGCCTGAACTAACAGTGTCAGAAGAAAGGAGAAGTATCAAAATTAAGTACTGTGTTACTGTTCCCCTCTTTCTTCTTTCTGAGGCATATGTTTCCTCTCTCTCTGTAGACAAAGGAAGAGAAGGAAGGAAAAAAAAAAAAAAAAAGGAAAAAGAAAAAGGAAAAAAAAAGAAAAACAAAACAAAACAAAACAAAAAACTCTGCTATAATTTCCCTTCTGCATCAGGAAATTTTTCTAAGTAAACCTACAGCTAATCATGCTGCATTTTTCCTGATCTTATTTCTTGGTGATTAATCAATGTCAGAATGTTACATATTTTAATGATCTGTAAAAATAACACACATACTTAGCTATTCCTCCATTGCATTGTTTTTAGCATCAAATATTCAAAGATTACTAGCAATGAACAACTGCTCAGAGAGCATTATTGCTTCAGAAAGGATTCTGGGAGGTCTGTGATAATGGCAAACTTCCTGTTTCCCCGATGACCCTCCATTTACATGTTTCTGTAATGGAAAAGCAAAAGAAATACACTAGAGATGTGGATTTATCATGGGAAAATAATAAGGATTCTAAGGATACAGAAAATGTTTTACGTTTTTTTCTTTTTATAATTCTTAGAAAAAGCATAAGATAGTCATTAGAATATATGTTAAGTTAGATATGCCACCCCAAAAACAATCAGCCAAGATTAGAACAGTGGATCTGTGGGTTTGAAGGATAAGTAAAGAGAGATACTAGAGAGGTGAAATAATTTATTCAAATAAAGCTTTAAAAGATGCCCAGAATCTTTCAAAATTGCTTGTGGTAGATTTTTTTCCTTTATCATGGTATTCATAATGGAAGTAAATAGTTGTTTTACTGTTGTTATCTCATTTGATTTAACAGTATCACAAACATATGCAGGATTTTACTGAAAATTTCTAGCAAGGAGAATGATTATATTCTCAAAAGGAAGCAGTATTCATCAAATTAATTGACCAACTTACCACTTGCAAAGAAAGTTAATTGATTCTGAAATAAATGTCTTTTTTTCACCTCTTCCCCTTTTGCTCACAGTGGAACTACCTTAAAAAAACATGGTTTTGTAGAGCTGTAGCCAACAGATGGCTGTGACCAGACCTAAACTGGTAATGCTAAAATGGACTACCAAGGGGTATTTATGCATCATCTTCTAGTGAAATATCATAGTGTCCCCAAATTAATTTGTGAGTTGTCTCTTAAAGTTCTGCTTTGCTACATGTCAGCACTTTCACCTGCCATAATCCTCTGTTAAAGCCAGTGGAAAAGGGCCAGTTATATCATCACTATACTGTTTTGAGTGGATGTTTAAAATAGAGGTTTCTCTGTTCCATGTTCTGAGATTCATATCTGTGCTCACAAATCAGTTCCATCCAGCTGGACTTCCCATCTTTTGCCTGCAACAATTGCTTGAATAAAAATAAATAAATAAATGAAAATAAAAGGCCTAGTAATTCACTGTGGTCAATTGTTTCTGATAAGTGAGAGGTAGGTTCACTCTTATCAGAGCAGATCTACAACTCCATGCAGACAGTAATATATTTTTAATTGACATGTCAGCTTTGGATATGTTGGCAAATTTTTAAGCTAGTTTTTTTTCAAGATGCTTGCAATTCTTGCAGGTTTTAATTTTCTCTTCCAGAAATATTTGAGTCACTAGCAGATGTCTTACTAGCAGCAAATAGAGATGCTGGACAGATATGTCTGTCAAAAGAACAGAAGCAAACCACATCCTTGATTTCAATGTGCCTTGTGTAGACAGACAGCTAAATTTGCATAGATATGGTGTCAGTGCCCAGATGAGTTCTCTGAGCAATTCTAGCAAACGTGATCTTGACTTTCAAATCTTTGCAGACACTACATATACTTAAATATTTCAAAGAGATATTCTAATACATTCAAAACAAACTCAGTAAATCAGTTTGTTGACCCAACATTGCAGATATTCAGTTTATATGAGAAAAATATTTATCTTTACTTAATAGCTCTCTGTTGTAAATTCTATTTCAACTGCAAGTCTTGCTTGCTTTTTAAAAAACACAATAAATGGTTAAAGTTTCCACTGAAAGAGCTTTCAGCTAGGAGTATTTTATTCTGCATACTTTCTCAGCATATTGCCATGGTATTCAACTGACTAGCTGATAAACGGTTTACATTGTAGGAATAGGTTAGGAATGTTTTTCCAGTACTTTTATTTTAGTATATTGTTCCAGAAAGTATTGGCATGTACTGCATGAGGTATTGAGCTAATTACATTCTTTTTTCACCCTCATCACACAATATGATTAATGAACAATTAAATCTGAAGAAAATTATGTACTAATAAAAGTCTGCATGTAAGAGTGATATGACCCCTACAGAGGTTTAAGTTAGGCTGATGAGAGGGCTCAGAAGGGGCAGGACACACTAAAAATAAGTGGTATGATTTCAAAAATCATTTCAGAACATTTTGTGCTGATTTATGAGTAACACAATGTATTGTATTATTTATATTCTGCAAAATCTAGACTTGGCTAAAGTATCCATTACACATACCCTTTTCTTCTGATTGTCTGATTAGTAAAATCTGTTGTTTTTTTTTTGATGATTTTCCCAGAAAAAAATTATTGAAGGTTCCTAAACTGGTATTGGTGATTTTTAGAATGTCTACTTTCTTCATTATTCATTAATTACTCATGAATTCTGTTTCCCATGTGTATTTTTTATTTATTATTTCTGCTCTCTCTGTTTTATACTTTTTACTGCATCCAGTATAGAACACCTTCTGAATAAAATTGCTTTCTTCTGTATGAACAAGGGAAGTCACAAAGTTTAAAGGGTGAGACTTGGATCACTATGGTATATAACTTGATGTGAAAATTTGATTGTTCAATAAAACTGATCTTCAAGAGAAGACAATCTTTAAAACAATTTTAATCTGCTAAGAAAATAAGAAAAATATGTCACACATCAATGTGACATAGCAAGAATGAAGGAGAAGAAGATCCTTAATTCCCAGTCTTCCCATGAAAAATATATCAACACATATGGGGATTCTTAAAACAAGCTCCAACTGTCAATTATTTGAAAATAAGTGCAAACATCACTGGAGAAATACAGGGAGCTTCTTTCTCTGTTTGCATATTCTGTATGGTTATTAAAGAACATTGCAGAGACTGAAACATATTTTCATTTGTACAACAAGCTTGGTGTGTTTAGAAAGTTTCTTCACTTGGGAGGTTTCATCTAACATTCTTTCTCATCCAAACAATATGGTAACTTACTTCATAATTTACTTATTTGTTGACTACTGTGTGTCTTTTCATATTAGAATTGCTTTTTTTTTTTTTTTTCCAAAAGGATAGCACAACTATTTCAGTGTATCCTATAAGGACCCAAGATAGAGATAAAGTTGAGTAACTTCAGGTTAAAGGAATGAAACAGATGTTATATAACTGACTTTTATTGATAGTGGTTTATACAGAGCATCACAGAATCTTACTTGAAAATTTACTTTTGTCTTGTATAAAACTATGTGTTACATCCAGATATAGCTTAAATTTTAACCTGTATTCATTCACCTTCATATTCTACAAAATGGAGATTTCTTCAATGATTATCATTATGAGCAACACTAAAATAAGATTCAGTCTGAAAAAATAAATAAATAAAAGTGAGATAATATACTTTGGAAAATTATTTTGTGAAATTTAGCTGTGGTTCAAGGAAAAATGAAAAACAAGAAGCTGAAATATTCAGGCAAACTGCAGAACATTTGTAGATATAAAACCAGAGATATGTTTACAGGGAGATATAGCTCTGCTGAAATCTATGCAATTTGGGAAATTACATTAACAATCATAGACATTTTTGTAGACCAGAAAAATTACAGACCTTCTGTTTGTGACATTGATCAGACTACACCTAGAGTAATGTCTATAGATATGACTCCTCAGTATTATGAAGGCAGCATTAAAGTATATTGTTAAGCAGATACTCTACATTCAATGTATGCTTGGTGTTTCATTAATGTGAGCCTGAATTTGCTCTTTATATTTTTTATTTCCTACAAAATCATGGCCTATGTAATCTTAATGCTGGAATTCCATTCATCCATCTTCTATACTTACCTGGCAGGGGAGACAATATTATTAGGCAGGCAGTTTTCCTAAGGTGAGGCTCATCCCCGGCAAACTGGTTTGCTGACCCCTGTGATTTTCCCAAATGCGGGAAATTCAGAAATTTTGGGAGTGGGGAACTGCATTTGTGCTCTCCCCTGAAAATTTTATTTACAGTTCTAAAGAGAAAAGGAAGGCTGGACATCCTTGAGGAATGCAATCTTGAAGGCACAGATGCAGGCCTTTTCATATGTACTGAGCTTATCAGGTATTGAAGAAGCTGGCAGAAGTGCCTCACCAAGGCACTTTCAATAATTTATCATCAGTCCTAGCTAACTTTAGAGGTCCCGGTTGCCTGGAGTTTAACAAATGTGATATCCATCTACAAAGACAGGAAGGAAGATCCAGGGAACTACAGGCCTGTCAAGGAAGTTCATGGAGCAGATCGTCTTGAGTACCATCATACAGCACGTACAGCACAAACAGGTATTCAGAGCCAGACAGCATGGGTTTATGAAAGGCAGGTTCTGCTTGACTCACCCTACACCCCTCCCCCACTCCCCCCAGTGACAGGAAGACAGCTGATGAAAAAGCAAACAAAACCGAGAGTGTTTTCTTGCACAAAAAGAATGGTTATCACTGAGGACAGACTCTTAGTGGACCGACTCCCATTTTAGCAGACTGGATGATGTGATACTTGCTCTTTCCTGGTATCCCATAGTTAGGAATGAAGTTGTCATCTGCATGCGACACGAGTTAAAATGTTAAACAAAACTAAAAGAAAAATTACATACAAAAGGTAACATGCCATGTTTGGTTTTATGAGTCTTCAGAACCACTTCTGTCTATTTCATGGCAACATTATCTGGCCATAAAATTATTGTAACATATCCTTAAGCCACAAAATTAGAGATTATACAAGAGGATTATCCACACTTTGCAAATTCAGATAAATTTAGAGATAAAGAAAAACGAGAAGGAAATTATTTTCCTTCGGTAGTTCCCATAAAATATTAAATTTGTAGTGGAAAAAAGTAATCCTGTGGACTAAACAAACTAGTAAATTTGTTTAAAAAAAAAAAGAAACATGATTTCCTTACTCCCAATATTCACTACAGTCAGTTTCTGTTAAGGAGAAGTTGAATGAGTTGAATTAATGCAACCAGAAATTAAATCAGGCTTCAAAAATAGTGTAAAAAGAGCTACAGTTTCCCAATTCAGAAGCTCATAGCCTGCTGTCAGTTAGGCTGATGTTAAACAAAAGTTTCTTCCTCATCACACACAACATCCAGAGCAATGTAATCTATGGCAGGATGTGGACAGATAGTCACATGCTTTTTAATAAAATTTCTAAATTCACACTTCACAAGCTACACACACACAAATAGTAACTCCTTGTCCAAAAAGACATGAGATGCTGTCTTGTGGTTTGTAGAAATGCTAAAAAATTATGTACTCTGATACCTATTGCTTCTGTTTTCAGATTGGACTCAGATTTGATGACCTTGGAGTGAGGTATCCCTGATTTCCTAAGAGAACATCTTAAATAGGTATAGAAGATGGTCTGTGCATTATATGCTTTTAGAAGCGAGGATCTGTTCATAAATGATTTGCCTTCCACATGCAGTGACCACTTCTAACATGGTGAAAAAAAAAAATCCTTACAATGACCGATATTTTAAATATTTCCTTTGAGCCAGAGAAAGATTTTTGAGAATATTCAGGCATCTAATTTTCACCTTCTGGCAAGATTATTCAGAAAAATAAATAAATAAATAAATAAATAAATAGATCCTCTTGATTCCTACTTAGCCTGTTTTGATCAGATTTTTTTTTCTCCAGACTGAACTTTGCAGAAATAAGAAGGAAGAGATACTGGAAGACCAACTCACATATGAAGACTCTGATTTTCCTGAGACTTTTTCTCACATGTGTATAGCATGATTTTAGAGGGTTAGATAAATTAAAGACTAGCTATAAACATTACTCTTTACAAGTCAATGCAGGATGAAAATATTTCCATGCCAATGATGATATATTGCATACATTTATTTCAGGCTTTAATTCAGTTATGATTAAGAAGTACACAGAAACATGAATCAACCTCCAGACAAGAGATACAAGTAGCTCAGCAAAAGATATATTTATTCATAACTATATCTAATGCGGGGGAAAAAAAGTGTAACACACATAAAGTTCTGTCCTGCACAGCGTCTAATATAAGCAATGAATATGTGGGGAATGAGTCAACTTTACACCCATGGGGACTTTGTCAGTGTCTATATTAGAAGTTTGTCCTCATTACCCCACATGCTGCGTGACTTGCACTGACATCTGCCTCAAAACGAGTCTTCTCTCTCTTTGTGATTGCCCAGGCTGCTCTTCTCTAAAACTGGTTTTGTTTAGAAGATGCTGGAAATGGAAATGAAGCATTAAGAAAAGAGTATACTTTGAGAGAGACTGAACAGTTGCATTCTGTCCTGCATATATTTAAGCAATCTAAGAAGTCAATAGATTTACATCACAATTAAAAACATAAAATATTCTGTAGAAATTGAATGAATCCACGAAGTCCAAAACAACATGAGAGAAGAGGGATCTATTTACTAAATGGATTTTTAAGATTCAGAGTTTTACAATTTTTCTTTTTCTTTTTTAAAAAAGTGTTTATACTGCAGCATGTTGTTTATACTTCATGGAAAAATAAACTTCCAGTGTTATTAAGACCATCTAAAGGTATATTTGAGGTATATTTGAGGTTCCAAGATCCATGTTAGTAGATGGTCACTAACATGTAAGCAGAGGACCTCCATCTTGTAGAAGCAGGGTGAAGTTTATTACCCAGTCTCAGAACTGCCCTATTATAATCCATGGAGAATGTTTCTCTCATATGGACTCCCTTTATGTTTTTCATCTGGGAAAGATAATTTGCCTCTAGTGGAAAAGAAATCTGAAACCAAGAGAACATCTTGTAATCTATTTTAAGGCTTTTAGTAAACCACCTGCATAGCACCTAGGACCTTCACTCTACTCAGTTTTAAAACTACTCCTGACCTCCCCTGGGGTAACAATTTATTCACAGTCAAAATTTGTATTTTGTCAGTGTTATACAGCTGTACAATTTTCTTATTATTTCCGTAACTACTTTATTCAGAAGTTCATGTATACCCTAAGAAGTATTTTTAGACCTATTTCAGGAGATCACTGAGTACATATATTATTAAGTTGTTTTCAGAAGCATCATAACAATTTCCTCATGAAATATAGAAATAGTATTAAAATTAGAAGTCTAGGGAGGAATTACATAATTAAAATGTCAGTAATGACTTATCCTTTAGAAAAAGAGTATCAGTCTTTGTTTTTACAAACATATCATTACTTTTCACAGGTAGCTAGTTTTCCCAGAAGTAACTGGATAATTAGAAAGATTTGCTGCATACACAGAAAAATAACGTTTGTAGGTAAATTCTCTGAACAGGATTTATTTTAATAAAAGAATCAGACTGAAAATAAACACTTTCACTTTATGGTGAAATTACTACCAATGACATATTTCTGCAGTGAACTCTGATTTCTTTTTAGTCTAGAATCATACTTCACTGCCTGCCTCTTTTGTTTAGTACGTACAGTACTGTAATGCTATTCAATAAAAGAAAAATTGGTCATTGTTTGTTACTACTCATTAGTCTGGACTTTTTAATTACACTTAGATGAGCTTAAATTATGAAAATGAGCAAATTGAACCTCAGAGAAAGATGACTCATGGGGAGGGGAAAAAAAAAAAAAAAAAAAAAAAAGGATAGCCTTACGTGGTCAATTGCCTGCAGACATAAGCCTGTTCTGCCTGTTTTCCTGTCAGACCTTGGCCTGACTAGCCAAGAAAAGAATTCTTGGCAGCAAGTCAGACAGTCACATTAGGACAACTCTGTGCTCATGTCAGTATGTCCTGAGAAACGGTACCAGTATGGGCTTCTTTCTAATCAATAGGATGATGGTACTACATTTATTCTAGGTTTTCATCAAATCTCTTTTAGCTGATGGACAGGAACTATTACCTCCTTGTAACTGTGTCCATTGGTCACCTCTGTTAGCTCTGGTTCTAGCAATGTCACCATTTCCACTGACATTCCTTGCAGATTTTCTTGTTCAGATATATCTTTTATATATCTGAGAATATTTTTTTTTTCTTCAGAATTTGTTTTAATATGTCTTTTGTTGTTGTTGTTTTCTAATTGCTAGCTGATGGCTAGCTCTTGTAAAACTGAGGGTGATACTTCAGAAAAAGTTGAGGACTGTCAATAAAACTCCTTGCAGGAAGTATTGAGCTGGGCTTATAATGGAACTTCCAGATATGTTGTGGTGGTTTTACCATGCTAGGCAGCTGAACACCACAACCGCTCTCTCACTCCCCCTTCTCAGATGAGGAGGGGAAGAAGTAAAGGAAAGAACAATTCACAGGTTGAGATAAGGACAATTTAATTAAAGAGAAAAAAAAATATTATTAAGGAAATATTATTATTAATTAAACAATTCAACTAAAGGGAAAAAAGGGATAAGGGGAAGAGGGAGGGGGAAAGGGAATAACAAAACAAAACAAGTAAAGACTATGTGGAAGTGCAGAGAAATTACTCTCTACTTCCCACAAATGTGCGATGCTTGACCACGTCCTTGAAGTAGGGCCTCAACGCATGTAGCTGGTGTTCGGGAGGAGGACAGATGTTTTCGCAATGAGAGCCCACCCTTCCCCTCTTCTTCCTTTTTCCACCTTTTATTGCTGAGTGTGACATCATATGGCATGGAATATCCCTTTGGTTTGTTTAGGTCAGCTGCCCTGGTGATGTTTCTTTCTCACTTTTTTGCCCACCCCCTAGGAGGGTTAGAGAGAGTCCTGATGCTGTGCCAGCACTGCTCAGCAGCAGGCACAGCACTGGTGTGATACCACTGCTGTTCTACCTACAAGTGCAGAGTGCAGCACTGTATGGGCTGCTACAGGGAAAGTTAACATCCCAGCCAGACCCAGTACATATGTTCAACCATTCTGTAGATTTTCCTGATAGAGCAACCTGAATGTCATTAGTGTCAAATGCTATCCTTTGCCCCTTGCCTGATAATGAGACACTACCTTCTTTAACATCTTGTGAAAGTCTATCCATAGAGGATGGATGATCCAAGATCTGGCTGCAGATATATCTGTTATATGAATGGTGTGGCTAAGCCCCATCATTCCTGTTGACTGCAGTCTCTACTGGGTCAAAAAATGGAATTTCTTTATATACAGAGATGTCAGGGAGAGAGATTTGGTTACCTCAAAATACTGTGACTTCTTCCTGAACAAAAAGCTCTAGCCTTATTGCTGAATACCAGTGTTAGACTTGCCTAATATACAAGAGAATTACTCATGCTAATTTTTGGAGTTAGAGGTAATAAAGGATTATACTGTTCACTTATTAAATGATACAGAATGCAAAGCATCTTTTGATAAGTACCTGCAGTGCTTCTTTTCTTTCTTTCAGATCTTCAAAAGAAATCAGTCTTGGCTTGTATAAGAAACAGTGTGGCCAGCAAGACTAGGGAAATGATTGTCCCCCTGTACTCCACTCTGGTGAGGCTGCACCTCGAGTACTGTGTTCAGTTTTCGCCCCCTCACTACAAGAAGGACATCATGGTTCTCGAGTGAATCCAGAGAATGGCAACAAAGCTGGTGAGGGGTTCAGAGAACAAGTCTTTTGAGGAGCAGCCGAGGGAGCTGGGATTGTTCAACCTGAAGAAGAGGAGGCTCAGAGATGACCTCTATAATTACCTTAAAGTAGGCTGTAGAGAGGTGGGGATTGGTCTATTCTCCCACATGCCCAGTGACAGGGTGAGGGGGAATGGGCTAAAGTTACATCAGACGAGGTTTAGGTCGGATATTAGGAAGAACTTCTTTACCGAAAGGTTTGTTAGGCATTAGAATGGGTTGCTCAGGTTGTTGAGTCACCATCCCTGGAGGTCTTTAAAAGATATTTAGATGTAGAGCTTAGCAATATGGTTTAGTGGAGGACTTGTTAGTGGTCAGAGGTTGGACTAGGTGATCTTGGAGGTTTCTTCCAACCTAGATGATTCTGTGATTCTGTGATCAAGCATGAAATATTTCCACCCCCCATAAGTGCACTTCTGTTCAAACTTATGAGTGAAGGCTTCACATAAAATTGAAGGTTCGTGGTACAGCAATGTCAGTTTATACCAATGACTACTATAGATTTATAAAATCATAAATTACAGAGGTAGTTATGGCAGCATGGTTAAAACATCTGAGATTTCTTAGCAATTAGCATATTTTTCATTTTTCATCCACAAGTACTTACTATTAAAAATGAATGCTGTAGATGAAAACACTTTGTGATTATTTCAATTCATTAATAGATGCTGAAATTAATGTAGTGCCTGATAGCATTAAAATATTAAACTGCTCTTAGTTCATGAAAAGGATAAGTAACTGTTTCTGACAGCTACTTTTCTTCTGTTGCATTGAAAAAATATGTTTATGATATTTTAAAAATGAGGGCTCACTTGTTACATTTCTCCCTAACAACTCTGAAACATTATAGCTTTCTGTCCTCTCTCCAAAATCCTTTGTGACTGCTCACTTTATGTATCACAGAGATTCATGTGAAACTGGAGTTAGGATGGCATTTTTTAATCTATTGCACAGCACAGAATTTTTAGAGTTATGATGATCCAAGGATACAGGTAAATATTTAAGGCTTTTAAATATCTAAATGGACACTAACTTAGTTTTTGTCTGTGCTTTTGAAATTTACAGTCATCTGTAAACACCTAAATATCCCTGGTACCCTAATCAAAATGGTCTTTTTCGCAGTCTTTTGTAAAGATGGGATTTTCTAGGTCATCCATGACCAGGAATGAGTTGTTTTAAACCACCCAAAGGAGGTTGTGAAGCAACAGCAACAGCAATGAGACAATCAGGAAGAAGAAGTAACTTGGGGAAGAGCAAGCAAGGGAAGGCAGAGTGTGTCCTATGTAAAATATGGTAAAAGATGGGATAAAAAAAATGCCTTGAGGAAATTAGGAAAGGACACAAAGAATCTGAGGTCACCCTCTGGGAGCAGGCAAGAATGATACAGTTACATCTTAGAGGCTACCAAGTTGTCTTTCTTTAAATGCCATGTAGACAAGTCCAGGGATGGAGGATGAAGACACTGATTGACACTGCCAAAATGAACCCTCTTGGCAGTCGTGATGACCTTATATTTAGGTAAAGGAATAGGTGTGATTAGGTTGCAAGCAGGAGAGGCAGCTGCACTTTGATCCTGCTTCTCAGCACTGCACTGGGCTGTGTGGGAAGGACAGAAATAATGCACACAGCTCTGCAGCTCTGCTCTTGGTGACATCTATTTTCATTAAAATCTAGTTTGTTGTTACAGGTTCAGAGAATATTTGAGATTGGAATGGACCTCTGGTAGTTATCTGCTTCAAACCCCCTGCTCAAGCATGGACACCTCAAGCAGGTTTCCCAGAACCTTGTCTAGAAAGCTTTTGAAGATCTCCTAGGAAGGAGACTTCACAACCTCTCCACAATCTTTGTTGTATGACAAAGTCATTGAAGAACAATTAAGCTGAACATGAGCACATGCTTTAATGATTCCCTAAATTGGGCTGCTTTACTTATGCCAGATCAGTAAACTCTTATATATGTATAGGAATATACATTTGTAAGAGTAAACTGCAACTTGAATTTGATAAAGAAATGCATTTGCTCATGTGGTTAAAAAATTTGTGCTTAATGTATTTAGATATAGAGTTATTTCAGACGCTGCATATATTGCAAAGAATGAATGGAGTTTTGGGACCATGGCACTGAAGAACAGTACGAGAGGGAATGTGTTGTAGCATGTACATCTTGCATCACATTTTTGAGCAAAGGTCTGTCTTTGAAACATTATTGTGAGGACAATCAATTACCATAGGAATGGAGAGAACAAATCATTATGGGATTACTATTAGTAATAGTAATCCCAGGCTAATTGTCTGGGATAAAAAAAAAAATGTATATGCCAGCTCCTGTGAATCTAGGACTGACATCTTTTGAAGCAAAGACAGCTGTAAATTTTAATATTCATGATTTTTGTTGTCTTACCTGAGACAAGGTGTTGACTTAGCTGATAGACACCTATGAAATACAGACATTTTTAACAAAGAAATTTGAATAGTCTTGAAAAGCAAAAAGCCAAATCCTAGGAAGCAAAGATCGGTAAATTGGAAGAAAACTTTCAGAAATTTTTCCCCAGCCCTGGGAGAATATCCAGGAATAGTCTGTAGCAAAATTCAAATCTGAAAATATTGACCAAAGTGACTGTAGAATGGGTCTATTGTCTGTTATGGTCCACAGAATTCAGAAATACTGGGATACAGAATATTCTTTAGTTTACTGCTATCTAAAGAAAATAAAAAAAAATATAAGGGTTTCAGAGAAACCCAGAAGAGACATAAAGGAATCTCCAAATAGTCAAAAAATAAGCACAATACCTACTAAAGTATTTAAGTTAGACCACATAATATGTGCCAAGCATCAAGACATACATTTAAGGTAAAGAAGCAATAGAGCTTATCCTGACCCTTTCAAGCATTACTGAAGATGCATAGCTGTAATTAGCCAGGGTTGTGCTATTCTTTCTATGCTGTGTCAGTGGTGTCTGCCTAGATTTGTACTGTAATCACTTCTTCCATTTTCAGCTGATTTTGGTTATAACAGCTGTTATCTCCAATGAAAATGATGATTTAAAGAGAAAGTTGTACATCGTGACTGTATATTGAATGCTTAAGTCTCTCCAAATGATATGCTATTGTGCATATTCATTTTGTGACCTCCATATTTTTGAAGCTAAATTTGAGACCAAATAAAATAGAAAGAGAGTACAACAACAATCTTCTCTTTACTCTTGGATTCTCCTTACTTCATGAAGTAAGTCAAAATACTACTTCAGTTCAAATATATTTTTGTTTGTTTTCTAATGTTTAATAATTACTTAATGGTTTAAACTCTAAAGAAATTAGTTTATGAAAGCTACTGCATATGAGCTTCCTATTTTTTCCTCAAAAGCATGTACACCTAGCAATTTTACTCTGACTTCTTTTTAAAAAGAAATTGCAATATGCAATAAAATTTAACATTCACTATCCTCTTCGATTTGGTTTCCACTTAAGAAACACATGGAACTATTCACTACACTTTATCACTACACTACAGTAACAAACTGCATGCATGCTGTTTTGTTCGGGATCTCACTCAAAAAAAGCTTCCCCAAAAGTTTCCCATGAACAGTTCACAGTTTGGCCAAAGTCCTAGAATTGTAGGAAATATTTTGTAACATATTAATTAAGACCCATATCATTAAAGTGGGATTCTCAAAACTGCTTAACAATGTCTTGGCTCTTCTTCCACAGAATTGCCTGTAAAGCTCAAGCTGATATCAATGAAATAGGAGTTAGGTCAATACTAAAGACATTTATTTATTTATTTATTTATTTATTTATTTTGCAAATCCTATTGATATTTCACTACAAAGTTGGTCTGATTCTCCAGCCTTGAACGTTATGCAGTAGTAGTATGCACATGAGGTGCAAGCATCAAAGCAGCAGAGCCAGCTTCAGTTAAAATCAGCACAGCAGCTTGCTGAAGGCTATAAAAGGGTCGTGTTTTTTCCTGTCTGCCGTATCCATGTCAGGGCCCTGGAGAGCTAACTGAATCTCCTGTCAGACATGGGAAGAATTCCTTATGTCTCACAGCTTCCTTTTTTTTTTTTTTTTTTTTTTTTTCCTGTTTTATTTCCCATGGCAAAAATGTGCTGGTCTCAGGCTCAGAGGTGTGCTTCAGGAATAAAGGGGATCATCTTTAGATGGCTGCAACTTCACAAGGCGTCAAGAATCAAAGGTACCATCATCTAATTGTTTTTTTTTTTTTTTTTGTGTGTTTGTTTACAGTGCATTTCTTTGTTGTTTCTGTACTTCTAAGCTTTCTATTCTTTCATTAATTGCTCCTAATTTCAGTAGTTTATTTTAAAATCATTTTAAAATATTCATTTATTTTTATCATAGTGTTCATTAAAACCCCAAATCGGTTTCAGATAGCTTCAGCTTGATATTGCCCTGGCTACCTGTTAACCTGTTAACTCAGCAGTCTTCTTTAAAGGTAAGTGACACACTCACACAATTTGATATGTATACTTAGGAACTACAAAATGCATATATATATATATATAATCATTGTATTCCACTGTGCAGCAGAACAAAACAATCCCTGAACCAACTCCTAACTACAGTACAGAATTGCCAGGATGAACAGAATGATTCTCTAAGACAGGTGGGTAAGAAGACACCTGTTGAATAGACATCTGAACAGATATTTACAGACCAAATCATTTTTGTTCTTGAATTTTTTATTCATCCAGGGGACAGATTCTGAGGGAAGGTAAAAGTTTCAAGTAAAGCTTTGTACAATGTTTATGGAATCTAATTCAAGGTCTCAATTAATTTGAGCAGAGAAAAAAATTTAATATAATTTAGATAAGCCAAATTGTCTTATATTCATTCAAAACAGCATTGTGCAACAGATTCTATTCTGGAAAGTCAATTAACTTCACGTTTAAGTCCAAAACTGAGAAAAATCACAGTAAGAAAGTAAGAAAAATTATTAAAGATCTGTAACCTGGGGCATTTCTCAAAAGAATGTTAAACGTGTATTTCAGAAAAATCTTGACAAACTATACCTATCAGCAGCACCTATATGTGTGTAAGTATTTTCATATTTTTTCTCATGCCAGTCTTGCCAGACTTGAATTTCATAAAGCCTGAGATAAGTATTTTGCTATAGCATCCTTTAATTTCTCAATTCCAAAAGAGATAATTTAACAGTTATTTGTTTTATTATTTATTTTATTTTATTTTATTTTATTTTATTACTTCATATTTCATTTTATGTTATTTTTGTAATGGGGTAGGTTGAGAGGTTCTTTGTCATATATAACATGAGGAGTTCTTTATATGTATAACTAAGAGGAAAATAGAAGCAAAGAAAAAAAGGAACTTCAGTCTTTAACTACCATCTGTCATTTTTTTTTTTTTTCCTGTTCTTTAAGGCTTTTCAATATTAATTCATTGTGAATGCATTGATAATAGATTATGCATTTCAGTCTCTGGTAGCTCTGAGATTCTTTTTTCAGTTAACTTGCATCACAATAAACAGTGTTTTGTATAAAACTGGTTCCAGTTCTATTGTAGAGGCTAGTCCAGAACGAAATGTTTCCATGTCTTAAAATTAATCTTTAATTCAGGCCTCTGTGATAACTTCTATAGCTCATCTATGTTTTGTTGATTTTATTTCTTCTTTAATAATTTCATCTTGTCTTGGTGATCAGATTGGATTACAAAACTTGTCTCAGTTTTGCGGTATTGTTTGACTCCCTGTAAAACCATTATACCGATTTAGTTGGGAATCATAGTCTGGATTCAAGAGAGTCTGTAATATCTAAATTCAGCCATGAAATGAAAACCTACATAAGGTTTTCATACACCCCTTCTCACAGAACCATTGGTGATCTAAAATAAATGCTATCCTAAGTCACAAGCTAGAAACACCAAAATATGCTTTCATCTTTCTCAAAAACTGTGGCACTAAAGGCAAGTCTGAAATTGTATCAATAAGAACTGCAGTTCTGGATCCACCAATGAATTTTTAGAAAAGAATAAGATGGCTTCATCTTCTTCCATCTTTCCACTAACTTTCTGGATGGAGCACAAACACAGAAGTATTCTTTACAAGGGCTTACATGACTTCTGATGTGGGTTGACCCTGGGCAGCAGACAAGCACCAACATAGCCATTCATTCTTTCATTTCCCCCATTAAGCAGAGAAGGGAATAGGAGGAGCAAACTTGAGGGAACTTTTAGGTCAAGGTAAAGACTGTAAAGGAAACAAACAAACATAAAAAAAACAAGTGATGCAAAGGTAACCCCTTACAAAATTTCACAAGCAGCTTAATGTTCAGTCAGTCTAAAACGATGGGAACTTTGGAATCCAAAACAAAATCCTACAACCTTTTTCCTCTCTCCCAGTTTTTATTCCTGAGCATGGAATATAACTATGTCTTCTTCGGTCCCAGCTGTGTACCCTCGCAGCTTTTGTGCAGCCCCAGTCTACTTGTTGCAGCAGTGGCAAACTAAGGAAGTGTTCCAGTATCAGAACTCACAAGTCAGATGGGGAGTTTCAATATCAAATGAAACTTCAAGTAATGCTTAGGCACAGCACCAGCAACCACATTTTCAGTTCCACCTGAGTCCTACCATATATTTCTTCATCTTTAAATATTTCCTATCTGATATTGGGGATTTTTATTTCTGAGCAAGAAAAGGTAACACTAGGACTAGGTGACCCTGGAGGTTTTTTCCAACCTTAATGATTCTACAGTTCTATGACAAGCCCTCAGTTCGTCTAAACTCTAGTCATATATTAGAATAACTATGCCATAACATTTTAGGTTCTGCCTTTGAAACATCTAAACATTTACAATGCTACACATGCTGAACATGTCTCTATTCTCATGAAAGACATTTCAACTATTCAGAAGTAGGCTGAACTGATTTAAAATAATAATAATAATAATAATAATAACTATGTCTTCCTTTGATTCCTTCAACTCTGCTGCATTAATGTTGCTGTGTGTTCTGGTCCAGATTGCTTTTCTGGAAGAGTAGGAAGTGTCAGGATTACATGCAAACAAAGTTTATTTAAAAGGACAAAGATACTCTTTAAGTCTAGAGAACAAATTTAACTAGTCACAATGAGGAAGCTGTGGGAGACAGTCTTCATCTTTTTCAACGTTACCATCAAGAGCAAGGAAAATAACAATGAGGGACAAGTGGCACAAACATGGTCTCTTAAAGTAAGTGTAATTTCAGTTCTGCATTTTTAAGCTCAGTTTTATTTCATTTCATTCCCTCCTTCCTCCCTGCCATCCTTTCCACCTTTCCTTACTCCTTCCCCCTCCCCCTTTATGTATTTTCAATTTATGAAGCTTACAGCTTCTTCCAGCTTTTGAAGTGTTTAATATCCTGATATATATATTTCACATGCAGTTTATGGAATTTACAGGCTCTTCAATCTTGAAAATAGAGAAGCAGAGCTTGTAAATTTTTATAAACTTGTTAGTGTATATTTCGCTATCTATATTTAGATATGTATTTTTACAGTTGCAGACATGTTCTGCAGTTGCAGAAGACAGAGTTGCTGAAGACAGACCTCTGTCTTAATCTGAAGATTTACATACATAAATTAGCCAATTGTTGAACATGAACAATTCCCAGGCTGGTAAATGCCACTGCTTCTTGTCTACTTGAGTTTCTTTAGTTTCACATGAATTCTTCCCTTCTTCTCACTGAGTTATTTTTGTTTGTTTGCTTGTTTGTTTGTTTTTGGTATTGTTCTTTCATTTAATTAACTAATTATTTTTTTTCACTCTGCAATACTCCAACTCTAAAATCAGCTGCCTAGTATGGAGTGTCAAGGAGCTTCTTTCTGAGATTATTAGTTAAATAGAGCCATCAATCCTCACAGTGACAATTTGGTTTGAACTATTGCTCCAAAGAGAGAGACAAATATGTCCCTTTTGTTTTCCCTCTCAACATTTTGGAATCACCATCCCGGTAAGAGAAAAGAGGCAAATGCATTAATAATTGCTTTAAGTATAATCTCTTCTGGTGATTAAGTTTAATTGAGTGTCACTGTTCCACTTTTTAAATTTGATCCTGATTTACTAGAATTAGATAAAATAAAAAAGAAAATTATAGATAAAACATGGATCAGTATGGATATATATATATCTATATTAGATAAAACATGGATCCATTAAAGCATATATCCATTATAGATAAAATACGGATCAATCCCTTCATGCAGGGAAGAATAGATCATAAAAGTACCTTTATTAGTAAAAGATCAACCATCTGGAATTCCAAATCTAGAAACTATCTGCTATTTGCTATAGTAGAAGACTCCTTGCATTCATTGATTTCAACAGGTCTGTCCAGGGACTGATTGCTAGATTCCAGCAGCTGAATGAAACAAGGCTGACTCAGTTCATTTCCTAGCCTAGTACAACAGGAGAGAAAGATGGAGTTGACTTTAATTGTTACCTATTAACCTTGACTAACAGTTTACAGGAATATCACAAATATACATTATAGTACCTTTTCCCTGTCCTTGCAGTCTGAATTATAGATGTAGTTTAAATCCCATTGACTCATTGACTTTCAGTACAATGAATTCTCTCGAGTCCATTAGGTCCATTAGGCTTTGCTGATCTGAGCTATGCATTTCTACAAGACTTTCTTAAAAAAAAAAAAAAAAAAAAAAAAAAAAAAAAAAACTTTATTCACATTATTAAAGCTTAAAATTTTACTATCCACTTCACATGAAACAACCAAGACAGAACTCTCCTGAACTATTCTTGAAAGAAAAAGTTGGACTTGTTCAAATTCTTGAGAGAAATAAAAAATTATACTAAAACTAACTGACAAATTCTCATGGATGCTACCACTATTTTCACAAAGTTAGGAACCTGTGAGTTAGTATGAGAAAAAGAAAAAGAAAAAGAAAAAGAAAAAGAAAAAGAAAAAGAAAGAGAAAAAGAAAAAGAAAAAGAAAAAGAAAAAGAAAAAGAAAAAGAAAAAGAAAAAGAAAAAGAAAAAGAAAAAGAAAAAGAGATAGGGAAACAAAAAGGAAAAGCTTAACTGTAACTTATATTAAATGTGGGAAACCAGAAAACCAGTAATGACAAAAATCACAGCTCTGAGCCCTGCTATTTGTAGAGTAATATTGGATAACTGATGGGCTACAAAGCCAGTGAAGGGCCTGGAACTCAAGTCCTATGAGGAGCGGCTGAGGGAACTGGGGTTGGTTAGTCTAGAGAAGACAAGTCTCAGGAGAGACTTTATTGCTCTCTATAACTACCTAAAAGGAAGTTGTGGGGACCTGGGGGTTGTCCTCTTCTCACAGGTAACTAGTGATAGGACTAGAGGGAATGGCCTCAAGTTGCACCAGGGGAGGTTTAGGTTATAAATTAGGAGAAATTTCTTCTCAGAAAGAGTAGTCAGGCATTCGAATGGGTTAACCAGGGAAGTGGTGGCATCACCTTCCCTGGGAGCGTTGAAGGAAAGGTTGGATGTGGTGCTTAGGGACATGGTTTAGTAGGGTGACATTGGTGGTAAGGGGATGGTTGAACCAGATGATCTTGAAGGTCTTTTCCAACCCTAATAATTCTATGATTCTGTAAATACTTCCAGAGGAATCATACAGAGGTTAACTGTATAATGAATAAGTTTGCCTAATTAAGGGAGATTTTTAGAAGTTCAAATCTTCTTGGTATTTTAGTAAACTACTTATTTACATTTTATTTTCTTGTTTTAGTTTTCTGTTTCATATGTTTATGTGTACACAGCCCAAAATACCTGTTTGTGCAGAGAGAGGGAAATATTACCTCCTCTAGTAAGCTTTTTTTTTGTAGTTCTCTACTAAGAATCACAATGTCTTACAAAAATATAATACACCGTAGCCTTTTATTTCATTTCCCAGAATTCTTTTCATTGCTATATATATGTTCTTATTCGTATGAAATTCTTAAAATATAACAGCCATGTTGTATTTGTACACAGTCTTGTTGCATAGAAAACACGGAAGCTTTAAAATTGGTTTTCTTATTAATATATATATATAATTATTAAAGGTATCAAAAATAATTAGGTAAAGCTCTAAACTTCCACAAAAATAAAAAATAATAATAAAAAAATCTACAATTCTGGCCCATATTCTTTTAACTCACTAACATTACTACTATATTAAAACTAAGATCTATTTTTTCTGAAACTCTTGGTACCTACGCAGTACCAGCATGTTTTTAAGAAATAATTTCCTTTGCATCAGTATTAAAGAAATATGTATATATATATTTATAATATATATATTAAATATGTATATATATATTTATAAATATTAACCTGCAACAGCTTTCCACATTATAATCATGTGGAACATACTCATTTACAAGTACAGGAAGAAGAGAAAAACACACGAAATTTTAAACAGATTTTTTGATTGCATATTGAATTAATTTTCCCTGACAGAAAATCTATAGCCAGAGTGGACACTTCCTCAGTGGAATTTTCAATTCTTTCTCTTGCCCAAGAAATAAACTCCCTAAAATTTCTGTAAGATCATTGAGTAGATGGTTTAATAGGTTTTGACAGCAATTCAATAGCTATGTATGAAAGGCCTGTTGTTTGAAATGATTTCTTGGTGTGTGACAAGCGATTAATTTAGAATTCATTTAATATGACAAAACTCAGTCCTACCTCAAGAGGTAAGCCACTTCTCATACTGTACTTCCTCCATAATTGTAGGTAGTTGATCAACATCTGAATCAATGTCAAAAACAAGGTCAGAATAGACACTGAAGCATTTCAGGTAGTCTCCAGTGGCAAACATACTAGATAACATTAAAAAGATATCTAACATTAAAAATAGATCATCTTAAAGGTTCCACATTTGCCCCTATTTTGCCACAATATAGAAAACCTGAAATGTTTTAAAGGTAAAATTGAATGTTGAATAGTGTAGGTTACCACATATAGCAAAGGCATTTCTGATAACTTTTCCCATGACATAGACAGACATCTTTGCCCAAGTTCTTTTCTGCTGAAATATGTTGACCAAGTAATTGGGATAATCCCATTGCTTTTCAGATTAGAAAGGTTTCTATCCCATGATGCAGACAAGATACTGTCTTCAAAACTACTCAAATCCACTGTTTCTTCTAATCAAATAGTCCTTGCCATCCTTTTCCTCTGTTGTGTCTCTGTTGCACAGTGCAATCCACAAAATGATGTCATCACATCATGAATGTACTCCCACATGACATACAGATCAACTGTATCACGTTACAGTCTGTTAATCCCACAATCTGAGAAAGTAGCATACTACTGTACCAAGTAGGCTGAAAGTCTTGGCCCTCGTAAGCATAAATACTTAACTGTGCAGAGAATAGAAAGACCTAAATAAAAGTATTTTGAATATTCAGTATCAATTACAGTCTCAGTTAAACATATGCATATCTTCACAGTTTGTGAGGCACAGTATGTTGCAAGTGTTTCAAAACCAGAAAAAATGAAAAAAAGTTTTGCAGTAGGTCTCGGCTTTCCTTTCAATTATATTATTTCAAGCCAAGAAACTGATTTTTACAACAACTTTATGCACCTGCCTTGTCAGGAGTGAGGTCACAAGACTACTTGTCCAGGTTAGCAGACTACGCAGTATCTGCTAATCAAATTCAAATTCTATCATGTTTTGCTGAGCTATGACAAGTGGATTTGAAAATTGGCATTGACAGGTCACATACGAAAATTGGTAAAGTAACATTTTATTTTCAGAATTCAATTTCAATAAATTACATTTTTTTACAAAGATGTCTTGAAAGATTTATTTATTTTGTGAGCTTTGCAATGCATGTTTTTGAGCAGGATAAGGAAGAATTTTTTATACATATATATAGATATCTTTTTTTTTTTTTTAAAAAAAAAAAAAAGAGCAAGTCCAATAACCTAAGGTTCTCCAAAACATTGTTCATGCTTGTTTTCAACTTGAAGAGAAAAGGTAAAGAAATTCAAATAGGTTCCTCCATTTAAAGTGCTCTCATAATAAAGCTGTATATTTCTGTACTCTATACTCTACATAGCTCTGTTTAACCTTCTCTCTGCAAACTTTGTTTGTTTCACTTAATTAATTGCTGCAGAATAAGAACACCTTTTAAGAATCTTGTTGGAAGAATCTTGTTGGAGAACTCTGGCAGTTGGAAAATAAATTATATTTGGCAATCCTAGCATGATAATTAAAAAAAAAAAAAAAAAAAAAAAGGTACTTCACATTAGATATTGGTGAAGTGATTTCTTGCCTTCTTACTCACCGGTGATTTCAGATTCTCAGCAGAGACTCTAACGAAATAATTACTGAAGTTAGAATATGTTCCACTGCCAAAAGAATATGCATAAATAAACATAGAATCTTTTTGTTTTTAAATATTCCTCAAATTAAATCTGTTTCTATTTCAATTCTTCCTCAGTAGCATAAAGCATTATTTCACAGATAGAATATGCGATCTGTAATTCAGAAATGATAGTATCTTCATCTGTCACTGAATATAGTTGAATGAGCTTGAGTAAAATAATTTTGTACAATTCAGTGCCCAGTTAAGTCATCAGAGGGAGTCTCACTGACTTCAGAATGGCATTGGATCAGGTCCATTACATTTTTACACTTCAGCAACTCTGCATCTAACATGAGATGACAATCTATAGGTGAAAACACAACAAATGTTGAATATTGGTAGATAGCCTATATGACAAGTAATAAAATCTCTCTTGTTTTCTGACACAAATTATTGTCACCAACAGCTCAGAACTTACCCATGTGTCCCTGACATATCTACTAGGCTGTTTTCAATCTCCTTGTTTCCTTGTTGAATAGGTTGAAAAATCATGAGTAAGAGAACTCTAAAGCATTAATGCAATTAAAAGCTCATCTTCATTTGTTCTTGGCCTCAAGCAACTTCACTCAACTCAGTTCTTCTAATATAATTGATTTCCAGTGTGGTGTCTTGAAAGGTTCTCTAGGATGCTGAAATATAGTCTGTAAAACAGTTTTCTTATTGCTGAAATGCAAACATTTTTTTTTGGAAAGTGGCAACTGCTTGATAGTAACACACAGTCTCTTAGTAGCTGTACCTCTTGTATTTATGTGGAAAATGTCTACAGAATGAGAAAACAAATTTGGATTGTTCTTTGTCAGAGGCTGGCATTTATCTATAGCCACATAGGAAGTCTTAAATTAGCTTTCTCTTTTTTGTCTTAGATAGATTCAGCAACCAAAATTACATAAACCACAATAAATTACTTGTTTGTGAAAAGTCAAGCGGGAAATCAAATCTGGGGTACAATCTCCTGGAACTGAAGTTCTTCTCGTAATTCTTATCTGTTCCTTCCCCTCTCTGATTAAAGCTTGTACTGGTAAGTAATGCATTCTTCCTATTAGGAGTGATTTGTTTATGCAAAAAGCCTACATGGTGAATGAAAAAATTTCTTCTTATTAATAATTTATTATTTTGCTATTGTCCTGGTTTCAGTTAGGACAGAGTTATTTTTTGTCCCAGTAGCTGGTGGGGTGCTATGTTTTGGATTAGGATGAGAATAGTGCTGATAACATGCTGATGTTTAAATTGCTGCAGAGCAATGCTTACATTAAGCCAAGGACTTTTCAGCTTCTGGGGTGCAGCAAGAGCTGGGAGGGGACAGACCCAGGACAGCTGACTCAAACTGGCCAAAGGGGTATTCCATACCATCTGACGACATGCTAAACAATATATAGGGGTGGCTAGCCAGGGTGGGGGGCCAGCTGCTCGGGGTTGGGCTGGGCATTAGTCAGCGGGTGGTGAGCAATTGCATTGTGCATCACTTGTTTGCACATATTATTATTATTATTATTATTATTATTATTATTTTCTACCTTAATAAACTGTCTTTATCTCAATGCACAGGCTTCACTTTCCCGTTTCTCTCCCGCATCCCAGAGAGGGAGGGGGGAGGGTGAGCGAATGGCTGTGTGGTGTTTAGGTGCCAGCCGGGTTAAACCACAACAGCTATGTATGCCTACAAAGTGTCTCTCTGGCTTTATTTCAGCTCTGTCTTTTCAATCATGAGAAGAGAGAAAGGATGACAATAAAAAACAGAAGTCAAGAGACTTCTACTTCCCTGAATTTAATGCAGAGCAGAGTGTCTCATTAGAGTGGTCTTACAGGTGAAAAGAATGGAATTGAAAGGTTTTTTTATTTCACTTTGAATTCTGAGAGCAAGTATGATTGCCCTATAAAGTCACTAACTCAGGCTTGTTGGAAATAATCAACAAAACCAAAACTCTGCAACATATTTGAGATTAGTTGGTTTAGTGCTTTTATTCCTTGTATAAAACATGACTGTGGAAAAGAATATGTCTTCTCAATGCAAAAGAGACTATGGTGATGTAGGAAGACAGACCTGCAGTTTACTGTCACTGCAGTGTGAGGAAACAACTTGTCTTAATTTTCAGGTCTCTGGGTTTGCCAAATAGTCAATATTCCTGATACTAAAGAAATAGATAAGTACGAACATAAAGCAAAGTGTTTCATTGATCTCTAGACAAGTAAAGAATGAATCCAGCCTAGTTCTCCTTTGGTGGAGAAGTGAAACAGAAAAAAAAAAAAGAAAAAATACATGGAAGCACAATAGAGACACAAATATATCTTGCATAGTTTTTTATGACATTTTAGCTATATGTGGTGTGTGGGCCTGAAGAAACATGGTCATCTGTGACAAAGAGCTGTTTGGAAAACCAGCTGATATCAGCCACCATATGGACCAGTTTAGTACCCTTCCAGAGGTAAAAAGCTTTCCCTGATCTGTTCCTTTTAGCCACTGTATCCAAAAAAAAAAAAAAAGGGAGAGAATACTTGGTCCCACATGAGACAATACACATTATTAACCACCTGCAAACAGTATTTAAAAATTTACAAGGACTTCTGTAGACATTAAGCCAACAGTAGAACTTCGTGCCTAAATGGTTATATCTTTATCTCTAATCCCTTTTACCTCTACCAGCCTCATCTCCTCCTATAAAAAGTTTTCTCCAGCACAGATGTTGCAGAAACAGTTGAAAGGATATCTTTGAAGATGTCTGTACAAATCCCATTTTATTTCCACATAAGTTGCGAAACTTATGAATAGAAGAAGGAAAGGGTAAGAAGGTTAGCAGGGCCTCTTTCAGCAAAAGTGGAGTGCCAGTGGATTTTGCAGGAGCTCATGTATAGACTGAAAGGAACATACAGTAACTCTCTGAACTTTAGCTGTGCCTGTGTTTGGCCATCTACTGTTTAAACGTTTCTAACTGTTGATTCATCACAGTAACTTCTGAAAATATATGGTGAAATTTTTTGGAAATGCATTGATGTATTTGATGTTGAGAATTTGAATGATATGAAAAAAAAATCAATATGATTTAACTGTAAGAGTGAGCATATCACTATCCTTGGCTGTATGCAAAAGTAAGGGTTATTTCAGTGGGCACAAAATGGAACAAAATAGGTTCCATTTAAACATCTGGAAGTAGTTCTTTGCAGAGCATTGGAACAGGTTTCTCAGAGAGGTTGTGCATTCTCCCTCTTCGGAGATCTTCAGAAGCTGCCTGGACATGGGCAGCCTGCTTCAGGTGGCCCTAATTATGCAGGGAGTTGGACCAGATGACCTCCAGAGGTCTCTGCCAACCTCAGCCATTACGAGGTTCTATTAAGGTATACACAGGAAAATATAGGCAAGCATTAAAAAGCTGCTGGATATGCATAGATTTTTTACACTGTGGATCTATTTTTGTCAACTGGCAATCATCTATGAAAGAAAAAAATGTGAGAACATGCACAACCTTCTCAAATTCATATTAAGTGGCATGTCCACTACTCTAATCTGAACACTCTTCAATATTTCAGTGATATTAGTGCTGATTTATTCACCAGCCATGAATCCAGTAATGTATCTAGCCATTACTATACTAAGACTTCTATTAAGAAGTTCTTGAGCAGGCAAAAGTATTTTGAATGAATTTAGGAACTGTTAAGGTATTTAATTTAAACCTCTCTGATGAGAAAGTGTATAAATGTAATCAGTGAGTTTAAATGAGCTTTATTGATCATTATAAAGCTTTTTTTTGCTACTTGGTGTCGATGCCATCTGTAAATATGGAAGGCATAACTGGGTATAGATTTCCTTGCTCTATAATTGAATCAGTTAGGATTATTTATAGCAATCAACACTAACTATTCTCTGTGAGTAAAGAAGAAAAAGTCAAAGCTGATGTCAGAAGATAAACTGATATTTGGGCCCCATTTTCATCTGCTGAAGTTGACCAAACCCTATCAAAGCCAAAAGAGTTACCAGAAAACAGTCCAAGCAATTAGATTTCAAGACCAAGTTGTTGTCGTCATCGTCATCGCCATTGTCATCATCATCATCATCATCATCATCATCATCATCATCAATCATCATCATAATTTCCTGTGCACAGAAACACTTAAATCATGGAACCATAGAATCATAGAGTGTTTTGGATTGCAAGGGACCTTAAAGATCATCTAATTCCAATCCCTGCCCCCCCCCCCCCCCAAAGGGCAGAGACACCTCCTACTAGATCAGGCTTTTCCAAACCCCATCCAACAATGGGAAAAAAGACAAGCTAAACATCTTGCCTAGTATAAAGATAAAATATTAGGTAAAGCTCTATTATCTATCTTCTCTCCTAAATCTATTCTATATGTACAAAGACTCTTGGAATTACTAGTCCGGGCATTCCCTTTCAGTGAGAAAGTCTTGGTTTTAATGCTGTGATCTACCATTGACTTGTAGGAATATATACTATTTCAATGCATATATCACTTCTGTATATTCTGGTAACAGCTTGAGGTAGAAGCTAAAAGATTATTCCTCATTCTGTGTACTCAGTACATTCTGTTTTCTCAAACATGTAATTGAGTTTTTTAATGTACAATGTAGCAATAGTAAGACTTAGCTGTCTCGGGTGAGTAATTCCACCTGTATCTATATATGACTACATCTGTATCAAGATCTAGTAAATTCCTTCCAGAATCATTCAAATAAAGACAGCTTTTTAAAATAATAATAATAATAATAAAATGTTTTTGTATAGGAAAAGAAACAAATCTGAATGGAGAAAAAGTTTTTCAACATAGTAAATACTGATTTCTAAAAGCATAATTCACTTAAAATCATCAAATGTTTTGGTGGTTCTGTGAAATCTCATAGCATTTCTGTAATAAAAAGAAATAATAATTAAATTACAACAATAAAAACAAAAAACAATAGCTGAGAACAGGGTACTTATCAGGATTTCCACACCTGGACACCAAGTATTGTGTAATGAAAGGGAAATTCTGAGGCAGGTCACTTTCATGTTGTCCTTAGGCTGGCAACACCTAAATCAAAGTGTTAGTGCCTGTACCTCTGTACCTGGCTGTCCCCTATTACATATTTTACATTATTCAATAACTGGAACAAACAGATGCATTCCAAGGAGCCTAAAGTGGAAAGCAGACCAGCACGCTCTGAGCAGGGTGTTCTGGTTACTGACTAGCTAATTAAGTTGTTTTACACTCATCCTACTTCTGTCCACATAAATATTGCATCATATGCTACATATAGGTCAGCATCAGCAAGATAACTCTGATGTATTCTGAACAGGGACATTAAAGACTGGATTAAATTCCTCTAACGCTGCAGCAGCCCAGAAGGCTTGAGAGCTTGGTCAGTGAAGACCTACTGGGAAAAAAAAAAAAAAAAAAAAGTAATATCACCTGAGTGATTTAAATCCATGTTAAATCCATAAATTTATGTTCTTTCTGCTCAGGATTGGGTCCTGAAAAGGGAGGATGATGAAGTTATCTAATGGATATCTTTAAATTAGATGCCAAAACTTCAGAAAGGGGCAGAAGTTCAGATACACTGTTTTCTTTTAATATCTGGTAAAGAAACAGACCTCTAAATACTAAGCTACAATGATACTACTTTCTCTAATTGCCAAACATTGATATTTGAGATCTATGAACAACTTAGGTTCATGGATTGATTCAGATTACATTAATCACAGACTGCAAAAAACACTGCTAAAAGTTCAATTGCAAAAAATGATGGAACATTAGGTATATAATGAAATTATGAAATTCATTCTGGAATGGTTCAATTGTATCATCTTAAGTCTCCTGATACTGCTGTATAATGCATGCATTATGATTTTATTTGTAAGATTTTATCATCTTGCCTGAAACCCTAAATGAAAATCCAGCAGATTCTTTGGAACGTTATTTAAAGAATAAATACACCTGGGGAGATTTTGTGTACAGAAACTTACTTTTATGTAAGACTGGACTATATTAATATGCCTGAACATGCTAGATATTAGAAGGGCTGATTGATCTAGGTTTTGGGGTAAATCCACATCATGTAGAGAGATTTTATTAAAACTAGAAGTCTTGGACATTGCTATTTTTGGTATTTCCTTTTTTTTTCCTCCTTCAACTCAAAATGTTTGCAATAAGAGTCATTTTAATGAGATTCCCTGTTAGCTTTTGAACTCCTGTATGCTTTCACATGGTTGCTGTCTTCTAATTTAAAACAGACTGAAGATTTCTGTGCTGCTGAATTTCTGTCAGTTAATATCCATAACAACAGGATTCAATGTACATATTTTTTGTGGATGTATACGGACTTGTATCTGGTAAAAGTAAAGTTGTTGTTCCCTATCAACCCCATTGTATCAGAGACAGAATTTGCAAGACAAAAAAGTTAAGAGAAATTTTCAGTAGGCTTTTTAAAATTTCCAGAGAATTCAACCCTGAAGAAATGAGCTTTTTTGCTCATTTATTGAAGAACAAAAGTTCTTCGATTTCTATTCCTACGAAGTCCATCATTCACTTTGTTTTTCTTCACCTCTATCCACAAATTTGTTTCAGAATCTATTCCCCATCACACTACATTGTCTCCATTGACTAAGTCTCATCTTATTTTATTCACTGGTGTAGTTAATCCACCTTGTACTTTTTTCACTTGATTTACCAAGGTAATTCTGTTTTTTGAGGATTTTTTATCCTCCCTCCTCCACACGGTAGGTTTTTTGGTTTGGTTTGGTTTGTTAGTTTGTTTTCTGGCTTTCCCAGTAAACACTCTCATCTTTGTTCTCAAATTCATTTTCCAATAGCCAGTCCTTTATATCTTTTTTCTTGGAGCAGATAATGTCCCACTAAATATGTATCAGAGACCTATAACTATGGAAATGAAGAAGGTGTTCGGAGTGTAGTGAAGGCACAGCAGAGTGAATCAACAGGTTTTCTGCTGCTTGCTGACAAAGTGTATTTGTGGGTCACTTCCAGTGGGATGGTTGAAAGAGCTTTAGTGGAAACATAAATAAAGAGAGAAATACTGAAAACATTTTGTGATGTAAACCAGTCTGATCTCTATTTCCTTGCTACAATGTGTGTAGTGTTACTGGATCACCATTGAAAAAAAAAATAAAAAATTGAGAACATGAAGATTATTTTTCCACAACTAGTGAAAGGAGCAAGTAAACCAACAAGATAATTATGTCATCAGTAAGATATAAAACATGAAAGTGAGAAGATATATACAATACACTAGAATCCTGTCAGTAAATTATACTGTATGTAGTAGGAAGCTGCAAAGCCTTGTCATTCAAAGGAGAAGTTGACACAGTCACTGACTAGAAAAAGTCACACAATGATTCCTAAGTATGCAAAAAGGAAAACAGTTTCTTTATATTTTAAATTTACCATAAATTGTGGTTTTAACCACTAATTAGAAAAGGTACTGACTAATGAGAGATTTTGAGCATGGCTTAAGGCTGATATCTTGATCTCATCCTTGATGGGGTACTGAAAAGGACTGAACTGTTAGAAATTATATTACAGGCAGAAAGAGTCTGAGGAAAGTTAACTATCCCAATAAGATACTGAATTAATACCAGTCATTTTTGTCTATCAAATTTGTATGGTACATCTTATTATAACAGCATAAACATGAGCCAGTGATAATGAAATATTATTCTCCCAGCTGTTTGGATCAGCATTTCAATCTGAAACTTTTAAATACATTGATGTTAAAATTCCTTACAAATTACTGAGCTTTCTAAGGTTTAGATATCTACAATATTTATTTATTTATTTATTTATTTATTTATTATGCAAATGTATTTTATCCTCATTTGTACTTATAATTTTCTCCAAACACTTTGGAAACTAATAGTTCTTTTGGCAAATAATTAAAATAAATGTAATGCATTCCCTGTCTGCAGTGCTCTATCAACATTTTTCTCCTTTTCACTATTTTTTTTCTGACAGATTCAAGCACTGAAACAGTGTGTAGGAAGTAATGGGGCATAGCCCAAGTCCGGGATGAAAAGCAACAAATCAGAAGAGAATATCACTTGAAGTCAATTTCTTTTGTGCTCATTTTTCCTGGTTGTGTAAGGAAAGCTGACAGGCAGAATTGCTTGCCTCACAGATCACTGGGTGAACCTTGATGAGATGGACATATGAAAGAACACACACAAAACAAACCTTAATGATTGGTTTACCACATTTTATAGGAGGTACACAGTAGCTCTAGGGTAGTTAAATAACATTTCATATGGTGTTCTTCATTTAAGCAGATTTCAAAGGATGTGACTTAGAAAAACAATATCATTTTATGCTAGGTTCGAGATCCAAATCGACCCTTTTCTGATACATGCTTGAGTAAAACTTTATTAGATACCTTTTGGAAATTATCATAATCTCCTTCATTTCTTAGTACAGAAATACCAGGAGGCCTCCATTTTTATGCAGTCTCAGTATCACTGACAATAGATGAATGAAACTGGAAAGCAAATTGTTTTCTTGTCCATTGTGGTGATCCTCTAAGAACAGAACTGTGACTGAGAAGAAAGGTATGACAACTTGTACACCACCTATTTTATCTTGAACAAAAATCAGGAAAGCTGTCAAATAGCTCCCTTCCTCTGCAGTAGAAACGTAGGAAAGTTGTGTTTATATGTGAAAGGGGAAGATGCGAGAAGATTGCAGAGGCTGACTACAGATAGAAGATTATTTTATTAGATACTTGGATGGAAGGGACAACAGATATGTCATGACTAAGAAAACTTCAGCATTCAAAAGGTAACTTCTATTCTGTTCATACTCAAGTTAATTATGGATGTTCCCAGCATTTTGTAGGGGTAAGCATTTAAATTCCAGAGCTACTGAGTAGTGAAATATTCCGTGAAACAGGTATCAAGAGCTGTGTGAAGCACTTAAACATCTGTGAGTTGATCTTGCATAGTACAAATCAAGTTCTAGGCTTTGAAATGTTAATTTGGTATTAAAAAAAAAAAAAAAAAAAAGAAACTCAGAGTTATAACTGTTAAAAGGAATTATGAATTACAATCTCAAAGTAAAAGTTTAAGTCACACAGATCTGTTGCTCATGCTTAGCTTTAACCCCCAATTGTAAATAAGATTACTCAAATGTTTAATATGAAGCACGAACAGGGCAGTAAATCAATTAATCAATTTGTTTATTAAAAAAAAAAAAAAAAAAAAAAAAAGACTGCCAATACTGTAGTTTGCAAGTCTTACATAAGAATCCTTTTTTTTGTTGTTTTGTTTTGTTTTGTTTTGTTTTGTTTTCCATATTTAGGGATGCAAGCCTTGGACAGTTTATCCATAATCACAAAATGCATAGTCATTTCTGTTGAGATGTCTAGGTTCTTTAGCACAGTGTTTGATACTTGTGTAATCCTTAGGCACTTTTAAACTCCAAACATGCCATGGACCTGTCCAAAAGAACTGAACAAATGTTTTAACAAATGAGGTGATTTGTACTGTGGTGTTACTTTAACCTGCAACCTCAGATTCCTTAGTTTCCTGTGTAAGTATTCTCATTACAGTTGAATGAAACATTTCATGATCAGCATGCGTTTGGATAGGAGGGGAAGGGAAGATAATCCTTTAATTCATGTTCATTCATTTGGTTGGCTTCCTGTATTCTGTGCCTTCAACACCGAGTTTTATATCCTTCCTCAATTTGCATTAGTTACTCTATTTTGGAATGTTCATTTCATGCACCAAACTCAATGAGAGTGATGGGGGAAGATGAAAATATACAGTGTACATTAATGTACATTAAAGAAGAAATTATATATTAAAATATTGAACTATTTTAGTAGAGCAAAATTCAAGAAAATATAACTGCTAGAACTTTAAGAATGGACATAGGACATGCATATCCTATCAGAGTTTAATAACTCTAGCATGATTTATATAGGAATTAGGCATATTTTATATCACTTAGAGTCTGTAAATCAAATTTATATAGATTCTTTAAATCTTGCCATAGCTTAGAAAAAATGTTATGGGCTGGCTGTGATAGTTAGTAGTTTGAAATTCTATAGTGAGATGTCAGTCAAGATGGGTATGGTGGTTTCTACTGGCCTGAAAGTTTTAAGAAATCTACAAAGTGCTCTTGAAAAACAAAAGTGAATTTGGTTACTATCTGTTAAAATTTAAATTCAAGTACTAAAGGGCTTTAGTCTACAAAATGCAAAGAAATTATCTATCTTGCAGAATGTAAAATCCTGTCACAATTTATTGCAACAAGCAAAAGGTAAAATTTAAGCATGACAAATACAAACTTTACAAATACAGGTTAAATACAAACTTCATCATTATGCATTCTAATTACTGATCTGTTTACAACAGCATTAGTATGTTTCCTTTTTAGAATATCATTCAAATGAAATAAAAATAGGTATCTAACAAATGATTTTAACCATCTAACAAATTATTCCCCAGTCTTATTATTTTACAATTCTTCATTAGATGAGTGCTATAACACAGAAGTTTTTTTCTTGTGTGTAACCTTTTTGCAATTGTTCAGGTTCTTTGCCCATTTAATAGTAGAAGACCAAGTTGCATTAGTTTATTTTACATATATATTCACCGAGAATCCTAAATTAAGTGTAATAAAGACTTATGAAATTTCATCCCTAAGTTTTCAGAGTGTCTAACTGAAAAAATAAATGAATTTTGGAATAACATTGTGTTGACAGCATGGATCTCTGGGACAGGCTTTCTCTAGCCATACCTTGGGTCCTATTTGGGTTTTCACATAGGTACTTTTACCTTCCAGGAGGAAGAATTAGTACAAAACAGCCTTTTAAAATGCAATCTGAGTTATAGATATGTTTCTACACTGTCTATTTTAGTAATATAAGAAAAAAACAAGAAGCAGTATGAAAACTACAACTTGTTTTTGAAGTGACTTTCATTCATGCTGTGAACAATAGAATCAACAGTGCTACAACTCACTTCTTTGTATAAGAACAGAATCAAGTACTAGACTTTAACCCTCCCCAAATAATAATAATAATAATTATATATATATATATAATATATATATAAAAGAGGACCTCTCAGATTAGGATCTTATTTTGTTTTCATATAATTTATATGAAATGAAGAGTACATGCTAAAGATCATATCATATCATTACTGATTCAAATGAGCTTTTAACAGTTTATGTACTGTCAAGCTATGAGTGGAATTTATTCCATCCTGCTGAGGAAACTCAGCATTTTGGTTACTTCAGTTTAACATGTACAGCCATTCAGTTTATGCATGTTTTTCTGGTTGTTTAATGGAAGAGAAAAATGCAGAATTTCCCATTATTCTCTCAAGCTAGCAAGGCAAAGGTGCAGGTTACTCATTTAGTATGTGGTGGTTTGTTTTTTTTAATGTCAGATTTATCTATAACACTACTTTTCATATTAACCATATCCAATTCCTTTTTACATAAAGGCCGTTAAATTTCCTGAATTGCTTGTGTATCCTATATATATTTAAATCAGGAAGATTAAAAATGTGCTCTTACTTTGCACTTTCCTCTGAAAGTACATTCTAAACAAACTTGTAAACCTCAGAGAGTAAACCTTTCAAAACTGCTCAGCAATAGCTCTTCTATTAGTGTTACTGACAGATATATAAAGTGGAAACCACAGAAATCCTTTCTGTTGCTTTATCAGGTATGTCAGATATTGTCCTGCTAGTTAATCTCTAAAAGTAAGAGGAAAGCTTAATAAAACTATAGTTGGAATCCTTTGACATGAATCCTGCTTTTACCTGTGGATTATAATGTAATCCCATTATGGATTTTTAATCCATAGATATCCTTTATCTAACATGAAAAGCGATGTGTTAAAAGCCTTCTTGTTTCTGAATGGTAGAACACATGATTTCATTTTATTGTCAGAGAACACAACTTACATATAAATATGCTGAAATATAACAGTTCTTAAATCCAGGTGTTTTATTAAATTATGGAAAACATTTAGTTTTTCATTATCGAACAAATTTGGCCACATAATCTTGAAGGTTCTCTGTTTGTTTTTGACAGCATATCCCTTGTCTTTTGGTAAGTTGAGTCAAAGGTTTCCCAGCAGCTCCTGGAAACACTATAGAGAACAGAATGATTACATGAATCAAAACATCAGGTACATGTTTCTATTCACAGTTACATTTGGTATTTATTTTATATATTTCTCCAGTCTTTCACCATTTGTACTGCATGACGTGAACGGAATAAAAATGTATACTTTCAAACTAAAGTTTTTTAGATCAGTAAATAAGAAGGAATTAAGGAAGCTGTCTGTACAAACAAAAATCAACTTTTGATAATTGCAATGGCCAGTGTTTTCTGCTGCCTGACATAATATCAATTATCTGACATTATCAACATAAAGTTGGAAGATCAAACTTTTCTCTCTACTCTGTCTAATACAAGGCTTTTCAGTCACTAATTTTTTCTGAAGCTACAAATAGAACACATTTTTTCTGCCTTTAAAGAAAAAAAAATGAAGCTTCCGTGGTCAAATTTCTCTTCCCAGCAAAATGTTCAAAGAAATCTTACGAGAAAAAAAGCTGTTTTTTTTTTTTGTTTGTTTTTTTTTCCCGAAGTAACTGATATTTTTCAAAACATAACACGTTATGGGTAAAAAAAAAATCAAGATTTTTATATATTTACAGAAATGATGGAAGTATTTTCATCATTTTCAAATGATGAAAATATTAAAAAATATGACCTTTTTTCATAAAGACTTCTCATTGTAAGGCCATTATATGGCCAGAATATGTTGTATTGTTATTTTATCCTAAGTTTAATATGTTTGTGATATGAGGATTCAGAAAATGATGTATATTTCAAATGCTCTAAATAAATAAATAAAATAAATTTGATGTGTGTTAAAAACTAATTAAATGAAAGATATCTTATGCTTAATGCTCAAAATAAGGCTACATAAGAGATACACCATGACCAAAGGCAGTTTATTCTCAACTAGTCTGAGACAAATCCTAACTCTTTCCACATAATCCACTGTAACTATAGCTCTGCCCTCAAATATCTAATTTCTCAAAGATACCTGGTGTCTTCTAAAAAATTGAGTTTCTGAATATGTTCTACCTAAATTATTGTCTCTGTATTTTGGCACCTGACTTGGCTGCAAACACCTAATTACACTTCTGAAGTACTCCATCCAGATTTGAACAGAAGCTAGAAAATTACCTTTAAAAAAAAAAAAAATACATATATATATATATACATGGCATGAAATGGAAGTCCTGTTCAGAGAAGATATACATCATAGTACTGATTCAATGATGATTGACTTATTACACATTTGTTTTATGTTGCATGTCAGCCTGCAGCAAGATCACTAAAGTTAGTATAGAAATATCACAGTTTAGTCAAACAAAATTATCCTTTGCTTTTTCAAGCTGTTAAAGTTATAATAATAAGCTTTGGGGGACCGATAACAAGCTTTGTTAAAGGATTTAGTTTTATTACTCTTTGTTGTTTGTTCTTGTGTTATTTAGCTATGGCTTTGCTTCTTTTTGACTACATCCTGGACACTCAAACATAAATATATGCCCTCCCTCTGCTCAGAAAGTTGAGGCACCAAAAAATAAGACAGAAAAGGAGGCAAAAAAGAAGAGATATAAGGACACCTTGTTATTCCCTGCCTTCTTCTTGGGAAGGAATGAAAGGAAATAAATGGAAAAATGGGAGGATCTCAGCCATTTTGCCTCATCTCTTGAGTAGCTACAAGAATCTGCATGACCACAACTGCTCACCCTTACAGGAGCTGGGATTAATGAATGTAATGCTCTAGACACTATTCTTCTGCTTTACCATCCCAGGAGGGAAACAGTCAGAGCTGGCATTTCAGGTAGCGTATCACACACTCTGCTCTCTGAGTGAAACAAAAGGAGAGAGAAGGGAAAAAAAAAAAAAAAAAAAAAAAAAAGATAACAAAAAACACAACAGACTAGAAACATTCCAGGCTTATGCTTGACCTTGGAATGTGGAAGCAGTCAGACACTCTATGTAGTTCTCCCTACTAACAGTTTGCTGGCTGGGGCAGACATAAAACTAATGAAAGCACTGTCCTTGTTTCTGCTGTCACAAGTAGCAGGGAGAGGATGGGTCAGCAGCTGATATCTATGCAGAATCTCCTGCATGTTCAGTTCCTGGGCTAGGCTGAGGACATTAATGACAGCCCTTTCAGCTGCTGCTCTCCATACTGCTGGGACAGTGTGAAGCTGCTCCAAGGTTTCACCTTTCATAGGCCCATAAAACTCCCAAGATGAGACCTCTCCAGTATCTATAGATACAGATATAATATAACAGCAATTATATATAATAATAGAAATATCATTATATAGATATCAATGCAAGATATATTAATAAATAATCATTCAATACACTATTGATATATAACATACTAACATATTTAACATGCTTAATACATTTAATAGAGTTATTTCACTTATATGTATAGATATAACATAGGTATTATATGCATTAATAATATAATTTATTATATAGTTATAAAATCAGATTTTATTCAAACATATGGCAGCTCTTTCCAAGCTGCAGAGGTCTCATCCCGGGAGCTGTGTGGGCTGATACTTGTGACAGCCAAAACAAGGACAGTGCTTTCATTAAAGTCAGCCCTTACCATCAAACTTTTAGTTCAGGGAGCATAACCAATAAAAATTGAGTTGTATGGTTTGGTACATGAGCTGAAATAAAACAGTAATACACAGCACATGTCTTGCAAAATAAATTCTCTTCCCCTTTCCAAAAAAAAAAAAAAAAAAAAAACAAACAAAAGGAAGGAAGGATGGAGGGAAGGAGGGAGGGAAAGAGGGAAGGAAGGAAGGAAGGAAGAAAGGGAGGAAGGAAGGAAGGAAGGAAGGAAGGAAGGAAGGAAGGAAGGAAGGAAGGAAGGAAGGAAGGAAGGAAGGAAGGAAGGAAGGAAGGAAGGAAGGAAGGAAGGAAGGAAGGGAGAGAAAGAAAGAAAGAAAGAAAGAAAGAAAGAAAGAAAGAAAGAAAGAAAGAAAGAAAGA
>CM021698.1:127234776-127250129 GCA_011074415.1 Stictonetta naevosa | reverse complement strand
GAAAGAAAGAAAGAAAGAAAGAAAGAAAGAAAGAAAGAAAGAAAGAAAGAAAGAAAGAAAGAAAAAAATCTTTTATCTTTTTTATATTTCTTTTTTATTTTTTTATCTTTTTTTTTCAATAACTTTTTTTTCAATAACTTTTTATCCTTTTTTTTCAATAACTTTCAATAACTTTCAATAACTTTTTTCAATAACTACTTTTCCATAGTAACTGTAACCTTTCAGACTCTAATTTTTTTTTTGGTGCTATGACAACGACTTTATTTAGGATAAAATAAATTACAGATGAGAATGAGTTTTGGAATCATGATTACCATTGTCTAACTGGTTGCTTCATGTAAAAAGGAGAAAAATTCTTAGATGGAGTCTATAGAGGATTACTCCTGCTTATGTCTGCAAACACTAGAAAATGTACATCTAATACCAGGTAATTACCTTTGAGTGGATGACTGAACTAATCCCACTCTATTCTGAGTTTCTAATAAATAAATAAATAAATGAATAAATAGATAAATAAATAAATAAAGGCTTACCATGTCCTCAATATATTATTTCTTAAAATATGACTCATTGGAGGTTCTATAAAATATGACCTACTAAAGATTCTGAAACTGTTCAGTTCCTATACTCTAGAGGAGAGAAGAATGAAAGGGTGTTTGTTAACAACCTTCAGATATGTAAAAAGTTGTTACAAACATGAAAGTAGTAAACTAGTTTATTGTGTATGGGGAGATAGTGCAAAGAGTAATTAAATAACTGCAGAGGTGTACATTTGTCTTTGGTATTAGAAACAACCATTTAACGATATTCAAATACTGAAATATATCACATAAGGAAACAGCAGTATCTCACTCATTTTTGAGAAACAGGTCTTTTATATGTCAGGAATTGTTTGATTATATTTGACAGTTGATCATCAATCAGCAGGACAGTTGTTAATGCCTTGAGACAAACAGATCAACTAAATGTTTTTTAGAGACATCTTCCAGACTCATTTTCTATGATACAAGATTAATTACAAATTTAATGCTACCTGTAGAAGTTTAAAGATTCCTTGGCTTTCTGCATTTTTCACATATAATTTCATTAAGAAACAAATGACTTCTTTGGATCAACAATGAGAATGACAGTGGGATCAAGAGCTATATTTCTATCTTAAACTGAGAAAATCTGATCATTTGGTGATTCTCCTAGTACTGTGCAATCCAGGCTATATTTAGCAGATTTATAGGTTGCATTTACATGTCCTGAAGTCTTGATACATCTATGTCTATGTCAGAGGTAGTCAGTGACTGGACACGTGACTGGAGCTTTCCATGACTCTGCCCCACAGACACTGCTGTAGAATCAGGGAGATTACATTTGATCAACTCTTGTTCTAAAATTTACCAGACTGCAAACAGAGAACATATTTGAACTTGGAAGAGCTCCATCTCCTGCAGTTTTTCCCTGCTTTATACAAAACAGGGCTCATTAAGCAGACCAGAGATTGTTCAGTTTTTTTAAAAAACTGGGGTCCAGCTTACTTTTATCTTAAAAATGGAGAGGTCGTTGTACATATAAATGGTAAAAGTGAATAAAATACACTGCAAAAATATCGAGTTCAGTAAGAAGTCTGCTGCATCCTTTTGCTTCTTTAATGTACCCTCTCTACATTATGTTTTCCCAACTGCTGTTTAGACAGTTTTCCAGGGAGGATACATTTTATGATATTAAAATGTTTTGTTTGTTTGTTTGTTTGTTTTGTTTTTTAATGTGCATATAAAATGCATGTAACAATGTTTCATATTTATATTAACAATTAATTGACTATAAATTGTTATTTATTTAACAATTTGTATTTTGGATAGGAATTATATAATTCTGAATTTCCAGAGGAAACTGGATCAAAAGTTTTTGTGTTCTGATGAGGTGCACTGAGTGTATTATTTTAATGTTTAGTCCTTTTGATATTAAGCTACTTCTTCTACAATTCCCTGATTTTCATGAAAATTGAGCAAGAAGTCAAAAACACCATTAGCCCAATTCGCTTTATTTTGCATATTGAATATAATTTGCTTATCAATAATTTTAAAGCCTAAACTGATCAAGTACTGTTAAACTCTGAAATGTATGTCCCATTACATAGCTATTACATTGTAGTATCTAGGCAATACAAGACATTTTCTTTTCTCAACCTATGCTGGACTTTGGATGCCCTAGATGATTTTGCAGGAGAAATTTGAACCAGGTATTTTCTTTGGTTGGTGTACTTATTTACAGATCTCATTCTTACACAATAGCAGATATAGTTCCACGAGCAACCTTGACACTGATAACTCTTTCAAAGCACCAGAAAGGGAAGGACTGTTATTCTGTTTCACAAAACATCTGCTGGCTTGTTCATCTTTCCTCATTTTTTCAGAAATCTAAATCTCTAAAAAAACAGCATTGAATTCTGTTCCCCAGTTCTTGAAACAATGTCATCTTCTTTCCCTCGGTTTTTGAACTTTATCCTTGGAGTATTTGTCTACCTCAAAACTCCTTGATTAACAGTCTGAAGATTTGCCTGGATGTCTACTCTATTTTGAGTAGCACATTTGCTGTTCAGAGGAACATCTCAACTTTGCCTGGAAGATAGTAGAAGTTTTCACAGACACATTAAAAGTACATTAATGGAGTATCCAATTACACAATTTATGGAAACTGACATATACTTAACATACAACAAAGTGGTGTTGAATGCCTCTGTACTGAAAACATTGAATTACGGATATATACAAGAACATAATTTTATTGATGTGTAGGTTTGTCAGAGACAAGGGTTATAACTACGGACATATCTGCATTTATGTGACTGCAATATGAGGGGGTAAAGTCTCTTTACAACATTTATATTTTTAGCTTAGAAGTATAGAAACAGATATCTAGAAAAAGCAATGTAAAAAAGTAATAGAGTAGAAGAGTGATAGAGCTAAGAATAAATTATTTTATTGAGTCTAAATCCTCTATTTAATAGTTCATCCACTAAACAGGTTAACTTTGTACCTAAAAACACTTCACCTTGTGCCTGAAAAGTTTCACTTTCTCAAGAAAAGGGATACAATTTCTCAATAAATTTAAACAAGCTTACCTGAACACAAGGAATATCCCTTCCAAGGTCTAGAAATGCTAGCACAGATATTAGTGAAATCAGGACAGGCAAAAACACCTGTGAAAGCAGACTCTTTTGTTCCAGATACAGCTTAGATTAACATGAATGTTATGGTGTATTTTCACTGTATCATCCATGGCTGCCTTTCACATTGCAAAGTACCTAAATCTTTGGAAGAAGTAGGTATTGAGATGGTAGCCTAGTCTCTGTGCCAGATAAAAATTTATCTAGGAAACATCAATCTGCCTTCTTTAATTTATATTTTCAAAGGCATTTAGTTTAGTACTTAATTCTACTACCTGACTGCCAGAAATAACCACAGAAATAGCAATTGTTTCTATTGCTATTGAAAGATGAAGGAACCATTAACAAAGCAGCCAGTTTTTTTGTTTTGTTTTGTTTTTCTGTCATGTACACACATATTTACTGATTTTTTCTTCCTTTATTTCATGCCACTTTAGATGCATTTCCTTGTGTGCTACCTCTTGAGCCATTTTATGCTGTCTGGGGGTGTGTTTTGATTAATATGTGAGGCTGGTTCAGTATGATCCTATATTATACTTATTTATCAGCAGATTTGTCAGACTAATGATGTTATAACTCAGTGTTATAACACCTGCTGACACCAATGTTTTTGGCTGACTTGGTCTTTCCTTATATAATAATATTAAATTATTGCAGATAGTAACTGCACAATCTAGCTATATGAACAGTGTAGTAACAGAAACACCGCGCAAGCTTCTGTGTCTTCTGATAAATGTCATTGAACATTTATTTCTCTCTGCTTGCATACAGTGATTATTGCTGAAATACAAGTTTCATTTTTTAGAAAACATTAGTTTTACTGACAAAATGTGCTTCAAGTCTGAAAAAGAAAAATTAAGGTAATACTCAGTAGAGAATCCATGTTTGCTTTTTATTTATTTATTTTTTTTTTACACTATCAGTGAAAAGTAATACTTATGGGCTTCACAAGGAAATCCTATGAGTTTTCTCGAATATAAGATTGTTCCTTTATTTCCCATTTTCTGCTTCTTCCAGGGAAAGGAAAAAAAAAAAGGGGGGGGGGCGCGGTGAGAGACTTGCATTCCCTTACCTCTTCCTCATACATTATTCTATTATATAGATATTTTGAAACCAATAATCTGTAATAGGTTAAAGAAGAAATAATGGTCTATGTCCTTTTTTTTTTCTTTTTTTTCTTTTTTTTCTTTTTTTTTCTCTCTTCTTCACATATTTCTCTAAATATGAAATACAAATGAAGGTTTATTTGAGTTTAGGAAACTCGACTGCATATGAACATTCTTAAATCTATTTTCCAGAGACTATCTCATATCAAGCAGAAATCTAAATTCTTATTTTTAAAAAAGGTAGATAAAGCAATCTTCAGATGTTAATATCCTTTCTGAAAATATATATGCAGGTATATTACAGGAAAAGTTTGAATTCTCAGTTTTCATATTCCAGCTGGAATTTAGAACTACTAGAAACATTTTCCTGTTAGCTTTGATCTCAAGCTATTTTTGGCCATAGAGACTTAGATGAGCTTGAACAAATTATATTTGGAAGCAAAATGATCAATATTTAGCCAATTTTTTAAAGGTTCAAACATCAATATACTGATACTACAGGTTTCTAGTTTTATGTGACTTGTCTGGGCAAAGACTGATAGTACACAGTACTTCTCTGTTGGCTAAATATTAGCATTGAAATGTTCAATATATATCTATATTAGCAACTATTGAGGTGCAACATAAGCAGTCTCATAGAGTCAAAGACTTGGTACTAAAGGCCTGGCATAAATACCATGTTTCATTACCTCACATTATGGGGTGATAGGTGTTATGCTGGAGCATCTCTAGACTGTTGCTAAGGACAGGCTTCCAAGACAGACTTCCAATAATAGCTAGAGCTCACCTTGATGGAGCTGCTTCAGTAAATTTTCTTCCAAGACTAATCTCAAGAGCACTATGTGGCACAAATATTGCAGGGTAAGTGGTAAGAACTGGAAGTATTTTTTCCAAAGGTTTTTGCTGATCCAAATTAAATTACTAATGCAGATGCACTCTCCACACAGCTGGTAATGCTTTATTTTCCTTCTGTAGCTTCTTCATTTGAAATTCTAACAGGATAAAAAGGTATTGTAAATACTCTCTTTTTAGTCAATCTTGATTTCAATGTTTATTTCTTTTCTTTTTCTATTAAGAATTTGTAAGCTTCAGTCTTAAATGAACGGAATAAAGAATATAAGTGCAAACAGATTACTTTCAAAAATAACCATGTTTGTGCACATAGTAGATTTCAGCAGGATTTTCATGAAGTTACTTAGGAGGTTATTTCATCATGAACTTTTGACTAACTTGTAGTTTTAAAAGCAGAATCATCTGAGAGTCATAATAGCACATTGTGCCTATTAACAGTAACCTACAGAAGTCATAAATAAATTGTAACTCTCTATTTGTCTGAAAACTGCTTACTAAAGGGTTTGCCACAGTCATAAACAGCAGCAAAGTCTGTAAATATGAATTTCCATGATGGACAGTGAATATTTGGAATGAGTTGTTGTCCTTTACCAGGTCAATAATCTGTATTTTTAACATTCACATGATCTGGCCCGCTAAATATTCTTAAACACCATAATAAGGGTGTATTTTAAAATCTTATCACTATTCTAGTTCTCTTTTATAGAATATCCTATTACTTTGAAATTTCACTCTGAATTTTAAGAAAATGCAATGTAGAGCATTTATACTTAATTGCCAAATCATAACTTTGGGCTTGTGATTATGTTTGTTTGCTAACATTTAGTGGAGAAATGAATAACTATGGTCAAGATATTAGTACTGGATAATTATGTGGAAACAAAATGTCAAGGCATGTTAACTGTTTCAACTCTGTGTTGAAAAAGTATTAACACACTTTTTTTTTTTTTCCTCTCAAAATTTTACATTTTATTTCTAGTGATCTTTACCAGCACTAAATATAGAATATAAACAAATATATGAACGGAGGGAGTGATTGTTTGTAAAGATTATTGTCTTAGAATTTTACCTTCAGGCTCAATGTTTTAAGGTCAATTTGTTGTATTGCAATGGTTCCTTAGATTTTTCTGGACCAGCTGGTCTCACATTCTTGATTCACGTTGCATAGCCAAATTAAAGAAAATAAAATATCTCAGGCTTGCCAGATTAATAATAATAATAATAATTTGAATGGAAAAAATCATTTCCATTGTTTGAACCTTCAGTGTACTGTATATTTATACAGTTGCAAATAAATATCTTGTAGTAGCAAATACACTGAGTGAACCTGTAGCACCTTTAACAGTTTCTCAAAATTAAATTGAGATTCTCTGCATCACATTATTGGTTTATTAGGTGTCACTAATGCTAGGCTAGATTTGCCCCTGTGATTTTCAGAAAAAAAAGAAAAAAGAAAAAAAAAAAAAAGTATTTAAGCATTTGCAATTTCCCTTCTCTCAATATGAAGAATTTTTCATAGTTACCAAGGCATAAATTTATGTAGGATAAAAGCCATTTAAAAGAGACCACTGGGAAAATTTGTATCCTACATATCCTACAAGGATAGGATAGCTGATTGGCTGAGGAGAGCACAGTCTGTTTTTTCCTTGACTAGGGAACTACCTTTAAGATCCTTAAAACTGTATATCTACCAAAAAGTGAGTAGGGTGAAGAACATTTCTAGCAAAAAGTTGAAAAGCATTAAATATATTATATGAGTTCCTTTCTCAGCTCTAGATCTTGTCAGAAATATATTTCTAGAATTCTAATTCTTTCTTCTTTTTTCCCTCTTACCCTTTTTTTTTTTTTTCTTTTCTCTGCAATGATATCATACTTGTCTGTCATAAAAAATGAAAAGTAAGATCTATTTCTTTTTCGGCTGTTACTTATAGATGTAGTTGGAGAAAAGAAAAGCAAAAACAAAAAAAAAAAACATTAGTTACACAGATTAATGCTGATAAATAACTGGCAAATTCCAACTCCACTGGAATTAAGAGAGACCAAGACAGAGTATCAGAGCAGAAGAAAGCCAGTGTTTACACTCTGATTTATAAAGATCAATTTTCACATATTCTAAAATGCATAGAACTATGATTTATTTCTTTATACAGTGATACAGTAGGTAGTTAACATATCAGCAAGAATTATAACGTTCAGCAGCGTCAGCACTTTGTTGATGAAATGAAGCATCCTTCTGCCTTGCTAATTCCAGCTATATAATAAATTTCATTTTAACTAATCTTCTATGATGGTATTATTTATGCTGCTTACCTAATGCACTCTCTCTTTGGTTCCCCATCAGATGGTTAGAGCTATGTAGCCATAACTCAAAGTCAGTTTTCATCTCAGCTTTCACAGCAAGATGATAAGAGTTACTGCATGTCAGCTCACACAAGCCTGGACTCACGTCATCAGGCCAATTTGGAATTCAATAAGTCAGGAAACTTTAAGATAGTGGATCTAGCTATTGGTATAACTGTGTTTTCACTTCTGCTTTTCAGTCTTAAACATGACTTTTCCTTCATTCTAAGTCTTACAGGCTCACAATAGTGATCACAAAAATTCAAAGGGTCTTGTCTGATCATGTCTAAATCTCTAGTGAATCATTCCCTGCAGTTCAGGAAATGAATGATTAAAAAAGGAAAGTTTATGCCGGAAGAAAGTAATATGGAAAGAATCTCTATGACACCAGTACAGTTACTATATAGCTTTTCTATCCCTAAATGGCCTTATATTTATATTAGTAACATTTCTTATTCTGTTCTATTGAACCAAAGGAGCTTCAGTTGTGTTTGGAAAGGAATGGAACTTGATGCAGCAGTGGGTTTTCATTAAATTGAACTTATAATAGTTTATGGTGAGTGCCAACGAGGCATAAAGGGAGAATTAACTGAGGCCTTACTGTCATCACATTTCTTGAGCCAAATATTCGCTGGAGATTACTCAGGAGAAAACAAATAATATATTGGAATGATTTCATCATAGTCTGTCAAGCAGAAATAAACAGACATTGAATATCTGGGAACCTTAGAGAAAATATAGACAGGAGTTAGCTCTACAGTAATGTAACTTTCAGAAACAAAATATTGCAACAGAAGAAATATATTTTAGAAAGCAAGGCCTATCATAGTTCCTTTGCTCCTTAGTAAAGATAAATATTTCTATCCACTACAATTTAGAACATTCATTAAAAGTCTAAATGTTGGTGACTGCTTCTTATCCAAGTGTTAGAACTGCTGAAAGTTATGACAGAGACTTTCTCATTTAGATTTATGCCTCTTGAGTGACTCTCCTCCTTCAATAAATCTCTCTTTTGCTCATCTTGTTACTGATCAGACAGCCTCACTTGTCAGTATGGACAGAGAAAACTACAATGGGAACTTGAATGAGCTACAGGCTAAAAATATGAAACAGAAAGTATAAGCAGACATAGAAATTATAATAACAGAAATACAGATTCTATATAATAATAATAATAAAAATAATGATAATTTTCTGTGAAAATCTCAATTAAAATTCTGTTAATTCTGTTAGATTGGAAGATGGAAACCTCATAAAAGTTTATAGCACACATTTTAAAAAAAATCACTAAAAAAGTGAAACTTACATTAATTTAATTGCCATATTTACTTACAATGTTAAAACTAAGCTAAGTAAAAATAAATAAATAATTGGCCTAAGTAGTAAAAGATTAACATTTAAATGTTGCTAAAACTTTCATTCAGTTTAATGTCACAGCATAAAGTCAATAAATTAAATTAAACAAAAATAATCAGTGAAAGTTTCATCTGATAATTTGTAAGTTAAATTTTGCTAAGCTTTGTCAAAATGTATTCCACAATCATCAAAATGATATTGTGCATTTCTTTCTAGTGGAACTGTACAATATTAAACTATATTTGTTGGCACTAATGAGTTCAGCTTAGGCTATACATTTCCCTATTCTTTTTTATAATCTGTTGATCTTATGAAATAAACTTTATTTTCTCTATAAAATTTACATCACCTTTACAGGCAAGATTTTAAAGGTAGAGCAGCATTTGCTTTCAAGTGTTTGCTCAAGGACCGGTGGATCTGTGGTTAAAAATCTTCAGTACATTTCAGGTCTCTTTTTCTCTCATCTAGATTTATTATTCAAATAGCCAAATAATCTCCATTTGTACTGTACAACCACCATGCAGTAGAGTCACAGAGAAAACAGAAAAGACAGAGGCATTGTAAACATAAACAAAATGAGCAGTAACTGTATTAATTTAATGTGTTTTAAAATTATTACTGTTTGAGGACTGGTAGAGTTTATTTAGGCAAGAGTAAATGGTGTAAGAGAGGATACTTGGAGAAAGGGCAAAATGGTTGGAGCAGAGGAGGAAAAGTGGTAGTGAAGCTAAAACTATTTTAAAAGAACTTGAAGAAACAGAATTAGGTAAAATCAAACAATCATGACAGAGAAGGTTTATTACAAATTTATAAAATGTGAAGTAATTGTATGCTGAGATAACCAGTCTGACAGGGCATGAACAGAATCATCAAGCTAAGAACTTTTAATCCATTTCCCATCTGGATTCCATCAAGATCCTGGCAGCATATAGGGAGGTACATCAAACCCTAGAAAGCAGTATTAATGCAAATGGCCCTTGCACTGTTACCACAGACGTTTCTGAGCTGGCACAGGGAATCTCATTTGTTGTCTACCTTAAATACAAACAGGGCATACAGATAGCTTATCCTATTTGAAGTTAGAGCTGTTATTCAAGCAAAGAAACAATAGATGATATCTTTAACATGGGACAGTCAAATTTATTCTCCAGGAGGGAAAAACTGAGGCTGTATCCTTCTGTAAAATGGAAACTTCTCCATCCTAAAGCAGAGCACAAATTTGTACTAGAAGTTAAGCAAGGAAGAGAGCTATTGAGTCTCTTTACCATCTTAGGACACTTGATGAAAAAGGTCTGAATATCCAAAAGTCTCCTCCCCTACTCCCTGTTCTATCACTTCATTTTGGGAAAAAAAAAAATAAAAATAAAAATAACAAGAAGGAAATTTTACCTTGAAATAGAAGCTTTGCTTGGAGCTATTCAGCTCTCCTCTTGTACCTCACTAATACCCTAAGCATTTCTACCAGAGACAATCCAGTCAAAAGAGTTGTTTTCTGTTTAATCTTTAATGGACAATATTAAAAGATAAAAAATAAAAATTTAAAAAAAAGAAAAAAAAAAAAGATTTTCTTTCATTTTGTCTTATAGTGTGGTAACTTCCAAGACTCAAATCTTTCCAGAATTCTGTAACATTTCTCACTCCTAACCACAAAATTTGTCATTTTCAATTATATGCCCTGGCTTCTGCCCACATGAAGATGTTCATGATCTTCAGTAACATAATGTAAATGGACTTTGTTTCTCAGATGGAGAAGGCTTGAGAATTCTGATCACTGTAAACTACTTCACAGGTCTGAGGTTTCTGCTTTTAACTCCAGGAGTCCTCATTGTACTGAGCTGAGAAGGAAGACAGATTGGTCCAGAAATTTCTTCAGAACGCAATTTCAAAAATCAGATTATTTTATACTTTCAGAACATAAATTTGCTTTTGCCAATACTTTATGTTGATTAATCATTCTTTTTTTGACTGGCTAAAAAACTAAACCATAAATGTTTTTACTTTGTCACTGTTCCTCTTCTATGCTGAGTCTTCACTCAGCAAAGTAACTTCAAAAAAAAAAAATGCACAAAGAAAATCCACAAAAAATCCCCCAAAATTTTGCATGAGACAATCATAATCAAGAACTATTTAATTTGGATTACAAACTCATCAAATCTTAGTGTATGCACATACCTCTCTTGTTCTATTGCTTAATGGGACTTGTAGGCAATACTGGCTAGAACGATAAACCATTTTTGCATAAGAGCTGAAAGAAAAGACAAAAAATGACACTGTTATAAATACAAGAAAAAATATGGGCTCTGTTCACAGTACCAAACTGCAGATTCCTAAAATCCAACTAAGTTTGTGAGTTGAAGAATACCCTAAAAGGATACATTAACATCCCAGTCAGTCTGGTAATAACTTTGCAGAGAACCAGAAAATAGTCAAAGAGCATTTCAAAATATATTTAATGTCAGTTGGTGCAGAAAAGTGAAAGTGAGGGCACCAATCTTTCCACATGTTGCAGGAAAAACAGCACAAACATTTTCAATAACTATTTTTCAGGAGAAAATGTAAATTAAATATATTGTACTTCACAACAAATGACCTTTGAATAGATCAATTTCTTTGTTTTCATGAACTGACTGGGCAAACAGCAGATCAGATCTGAGTAGAATAGAAGGATGTGGTGATTTCCTCCTGCTGGGCAGCTATTTTCCGCCAGGACTACTTTCTCAATCCACCTCTGAAAAGGAAGAGGGGGAGAAAATACATTGAAAAAGGTCTCAAGGGCTAAGATAAGGATAGGGAGATCACTCACCAAGTTCCGTCACAGGCAAAATAAACTCATCATAAGGAGGTTTATATAATTTATTGCTAACAGACTAGAGCAGTGAGAAACTAAAAGCAAACTAAAAATAGCTTTCTTGCCCTTTTGCCTACACCTTTCAGGAAGTCCAAGGAAGTATTTGAACACAGAAGAGCAAATGGCCGTGGGGAAGAGCCAAATACCCAGGGAGAGGGAACGAGTGCATGTTAGTGCTGGTAGTAGAAAGCTATCCAGCTCTCCATGCAAATTCCTTGTCATTTAGCACTGTGGGGTTTCACACTTGTTTCACTCAATACAAAATTTAAACAGAAAAATTCAAACTACTTTACAGAAAATTAGCTTATTTTCTTATTGTCTATGTAGCACCAAAGTGTTTTTATGTATCTTTGATGTTTTAAGAAACTTCTACTCACAATTGCTTTCTGTTACTCACTGGGTAGATAACAGTTTTTCCAATGAGAACCTGTAAGCACTTTGTTTTACTTAGTTTAAGTGAGGACTGAGTCAACTAGGTTACTCATAGAATCACAAAAGGTTTTGGGTTGAAAGGGTTGAAAAGGACCCTTATAGATCATCTAGTGTCATCGTCATGTGTCCGTCCCCCCCCCCCCCTTAAGCTATATTCACACTGGATACTTTTGGACATAATTCTTTAGACATGTTCTGTGATTCCCTCTTTCTGTCCTTTGTTTCTAGGAAGTGTTTCTAGGAAAAGACTGAGAGACTATATTTGTTTGAAGGTTAATACACACACAGGTTACTATTAATCCAAGAGGGGCCTCCTTTAGGGATGATTTATCCACAAAATATATTGTACAGAATATTAAACATATATATTTTGTGGCTTATATGACCCAGCGTAGTTTTCAATATCTTTTTTTTATTATTATTAATTAAAAAGCAAATAAGACTACAAAGAAATTGGGTGTTCATGGAAACAAAGAAAAGAGAAATCCATTGAATGTTGAAAACATTGAAATTTGCCAGTCAGCTCAGAAATGACTATTTCAGTCATCAGTTCAAAAGGGATAAAAAGGAGGGATAAAATAAGAATACAGTCATCTCTAGAATTTTTCAAATGTTTGTTTCTAGTCAAAGAAAACAATAACAAGAACGTACTTAGGTGCTGCACTTTACACTTTTCACCTTAAATAAAGGGAAACTTAATTTTTGCTATTACACTGTCAGACACAAATAATTGTACTTGGCTACTTGTAAGTTATTATTTTGTATTCTGAAAAAAATATATATATCTAAATATATTGTCTGTGAACATTGTTAATGAATATAACTAAATAGCTTTTTATAAGTAACATGAGATATTAAATTATTGTTCTAATAGTTAATAATAAAATCAAGCAGCTAATATCCTTAGACCAGCCTTAGTGTGCAAATAAATTGTGAAATAACATTTTTTATTTACCTTTTTTCTAAAAATGTGCAAAATTATTTAATAGTCACTTCTCAAATAATCCTTGTTTAGAGTATTCCTGTACATGGGTGATATTTAAATAAGATTAGGTGTATGCTTAAAATAATAACTGGGAGAATAACAGCATTTTTCATGAATATTCAGATCAAATTTAAAGTACCTCATCTTCAATTGTTTTCATGCTTCCATTTACAGGCAATCTTGCCAAATATTTGCAAAATGCACATAGGTGAAACCTGAAAATTCTGAAGTGAATTTCAAAATGTAGAATTAGCAGGTAATAACATGAATTGAATGTTTTACACACTACTCTTTAAGTATAAAATAATATTCCTTTTCAATTAGTTGTGTTGATCGTTCAATGAAAAAAGAACATCACATAGCTATCTGATTAACAGACATAATTATATATATTATCATTACAACAAACTAAATTGTTTTCTCTGTGGTAAGTAAAGTATCCACCAGGCAGTCTGATAGAGCAAGCTCTTCTGTGTCTCCTACAAAATTTATTCTCTGACATCATTAGTCCTCTCCCTAGAACTCCACTTAGGGTTAGCTCCAAACCTGTCCTCTTCCTGCAAATGTTCACCTGCTCCAGGCTGGAACAGTACTCCTCCCTTCTCACTGGGGTAGTGGAGTAATGGAAATCCCACCTCCTGGACCCAAGCCTGGATCCTGCCACCACTTTGGCCTTACCCCCAGCAGGTTGTTTGTCAGTCTATCATGTCTAAATAACCAGTACACCAAACACCGTTCATCAAAAAGACTGTCTACAGTTGAACAGGGAAGAAAATGTAAAAAGTGTTCATCTTGATACTGTACAATACATTTTTATTTATTATTTATTATTTATTTACCCATCACTAGTTATCACACAGACCTTCTCCATTTTGTCAGTTAGGCAAGTTTTTCCATACATGAGATAAACCTATTGAAAGCAAGCATGATGAATGTTTCTGGGATCAACCTGTCTGTACAATGAATTGCAAGGCTTCCATGCAAGAAATATAAAATTCACTCTTTATACTCTTCTGTGTTCACAACAACCTGTTTTGAAGTATCACTTCAATTTCCCTGAACTGTTACTACCAATTAATATAGAAAAACTTGGAAGTTAAATATATATATATATTTTGTCCCAAGATAATTTTAAAATCAAGAAGGATTATTTCTCTGATTCACATCTGTAACACTCTACAATACACACCAAGTAATATGAACATAAGGTAGAACTATTAATGTTCCTGAATTTTTGTGCAAAGGCATTAAAATAAATGTATATTAATAACATTTTAATAAAAACTGACATTATTCTGCCCATGACATTAATGTTTTGAGATAATGGATATATCTTCCACATAATGTGATCAAATTATATTTAAAAGGAAGCAAACAAGCAAATGAAATACAAAGAAGGGCCCATATATATTAAATCATGTCATCATTAAAACAGCAGTAAGATCTCATACATTAAATGATGTAAAATATAAACATTGATAGTTTTTGAATAGCAAAGTTTGTGAAGAATTTTAACAGATGACTGCAAAGATGACATTTGCATATTTTCCTTGTTTTTCCAAATTATTCGTTTCTCAGTTTATTAATGATATGCCATTTTTTCTTTCCTATGTATTTCTGAGTCAGATTATGAATAACACTATTTCCTACTTTTTAAAAACCGTACAACTTTTGATATGTTCTTACTGTAAGATGGTAACAAGTATAGTGAAGTCAGTATGTAGTTTTTAGATGTTTTTGTAGGAAGACATTTGAAATATACAAAACACTATGTTTTCTAGTAACAGAAGATTTGCTTATGAATTATTCAAGATAGAACAAATCACACCAACATCGACTAATATAAGGCTTAGTCCTACTGTATACTGGTCATCTGACCATCTTTGTTCATCTCTGCCTTCTTGGCCTTGCTAAGCTTTTTTCCAAACTATGTCATGTCCATAAATATATCTATTTTATCACAAATGTTTAGTATGCAATTCATGTCAAAGATCTCCTGACTTTCTTGCTCTGTTGTTTCCTCACCAGAAAAACATAAGCTGTATACAACTTACTATACCACAAACCACACCCCCCCAAAAAAGGATATTATTTTTCATATCAAATATGTCAGACATTCGCAATTTTTTTTTTTTTTTAAGTAATTAAAATATGTCACTTAAATAACGTGTAAAAAAATCCCTTTCTTAAAGATTTCTATGGGGGAAATTTTCCCTGTAGTTCCAGCATTTTTTATTATTCTGTTTTCCAAGGAAGAAATTGAGTTATAGGCAGTAG
>CM021698.1:127213876-127226905 GCA_011074415.1 Stictonetta naevosa | reverse complement strand
CCCCCCCCCCCCCCATGGGCAGGGGTGTGATTTTTAGTGTGACTGTCCACTGATCATCACATAAAATAGCACAAAACTGTGTGGTTTTTAGTGCTGGCCAGCTGCCATTAAAAAGAGAACAAAATATTGTAACATTAGAAGTTCTGAAGAATATCTAATGGATACATTGATGACAGAGCAGTAGGTCTCTTAATTTACACACACCACAGGTTTGGTCAAGGTCAATGCTTGTGTGATTTTCTTGTGAAGCATTTATGAGAAAACAGTTCTGGAGAAACTCCCTTTAAATACAAGCTGACATATGTGCTTAAATAAAAATCAATTTGTATTGCCTCAATAATACTAGTTGACACATAGTCCAGAATTTACACAAGACTGCTTATGTTGATCAGGAGCATGAGGATATATTTTAATGATGAAGAAACCCAGGATCAAGTTTTTGCAAGATTATAAATTTAATCTTAAACAGAAAGGTTAAAGTGACAGCTGACAAAATCTAAACACTTGTGTTTTTTTTCCCAAGTAATGTACACTTTGGAGTGCATCTGCAAATATAAAAGGCATTTCAAGCCACCAAGACAAAAAGGAGAAAGGGGTATATTTAAATGCAAACCTGAATAATTCAGTACTTTAAAACAAATTGTCAAGTCCCCCTGAACCACACAGCTTTAACTGATTGAAGTAGCTGGAGAACTTTAAAATGAAGTGAGGTGACATTTCAGGTTAACACTGTGTTAACACATACTGGCCTACATGAACTAACATTGAACATAATAGAATGACAGTATGTTATATATGACTGAAAGAAATAGGTCACAAGATAGTTTCTCCAAAAAGTAGGTCCAAGTTCTTTCTAGAACAAAAAGAATATAAAGTTTTAGTCATGATAGACTATCATTACAAGTAGCATAATATTATAAATTGTACTGGGTCTGGCTGGGATGTTACCTTTCCCTGCAGCAGCCCACACAGTGCTGCGCTCTGCACTTGTAGCTAGGACAGCAGTGGTATCACACCAGTGCTGTGTCTGCTGCTGAGCAGTGCTGGCACAGCATCAGGACTCTCTCTAACCCTCCTAAGGGGTGGGCCAAAAAGGGAGAAAGAAACATCACCAGGGCAGCTGACCTGAACCAACCAAAGGGATGTTCCATTCCATATGATGTCACACTCAGCAATAAAAGGTGGAAAAAGGAAGAAGAGGGGAGGGGTGGGCTCTTATTGCAAAAATGTCTGTCTTCCTCCTGAACACCAGCTACGTGCTTTGAGGCCCTACTTCAAGGACGTGGTCAAGCATCACACATTTGTGGGAAGTAGAGAGTAATTTCTTTCCTCTGCACTTCCACATGGCCTTTACTTGTTTTGTTTTGTTATTCCCTTTCCCCCTCCCTCTTCCCCTTTCCCTTTTTTCCCTTTAGTTGAATTGTTTAATTAATAATAATATTTCCTTAATAATATTTTTTCTTTTTAATTAAATTATCCTTATCTCAACCCATGAGTTGTTCTTTCCTTTACTTCTTCCCCTCCTCATCTGAGGAGGGGGAGTGAGAGAGCGGTTGTGGTGTTCAGCTGCCTAGCACAGTAAAACTACCACACAAATGTAAAAAAGTAAAAATAAAATAAAATTAAATTAAATTAAAATAAAATAAAATAAAATAAAATAAAATAAAATATTGCTGAGGTTACAGCATATACTAAGAACACAGCTGGAAAATATTGTTTGATTAGTTCTGGATATTATTTTGGTAGAATAAGCAGATCCATACTTGTGAGATTTCTGACAGCAGGCAGAAAACTGGTCTTATTTGATTATGCTTCCAATTATAACAGTCATAGAAACTCTGAATAAGGCTTTTCAGAATCTGACCTTGGGATGAGAAAATGTGGCAGAAAAAAATGTGTAGCCATACCTAAAAATCTAATATAAATATAGAGTGCGTGATCAAAACAAGATAAAATATTAAAAAAAAAAAAAAAAACACTTTTCAAAAAGGATAATTATTGGAACAGTTTGTGGAGGAACATGTTGGATGCCATGCTAAAAGATATGTCCAGAAAAAGTTAAAGAAAGTTATGACAAAATAATTGTCTATTATTTAATGAGAGGTTAGATTTCCAAAGATTATACTAAACATTTTGACAATCCTGCATTGCTTACTAGGTAATAGATTAAGGCATATTTATTTCCATAGTCATCAACAGACTAAAAAGTACATTTGACTCCCCTGAAAATGTGCCCAGGTAGCTCTTTAAATCTGTGTGACCCAGACACACCTCTCTCAACGAAAATCCAGATCAAAACTTAACCTCACACTTTTAGACCTTATTCACCTTGTGGCCGTGGTGATTGGGTGGATTGGGTGACCATAATTCTCTCTCTGACCTCAACATCTGTATTGGGTTTACGTGGCAAGTGTTTCGTAGCAGTGGGCTGGCTGCAGGGGTGAGCTCTGTGAGCAGAGCCATCTGTGATGTCAGAACAGAGCCAGCTCCAGCTGGCTCCAAAAGGGACCCACCTCTGCCCAGAGCCAAGCCAATAAGAGGTGCTAGTTGGGCCTACTAGCGGGACTAGTTGGTGCTAGGGACCCGCCACTGGCCAGAACAGTGAGCAATGCTGGCTGGGCCTCTGGGAGAGCAGATTTACAGAAGGGAGAATCTCCACAGCCCGTGGAGAATCCCACTGTGGAGCAGGTGGATATAGCTTTAAGGAGACCGTGACCCATGGAGAGCCCCCACAGAAGCAGGCCCCAGGGCAGAGCTGAAAGCCATTGAGCACACAGGAGCAGGGGATCTGGGGAGAGCTGCCACCTGTGGGCGACCCGTGCTGGAGCAGTTTACTCCTGACAGATGGGCCCCATGGTACGGACCCATGTTGGAGCAGTTCTTGAAGAGCTGCTGCCTGTGGGAAGCCCCCGCAGGATTAGTTCACGAAGGATGGCATCCTGTGGGAGGGATGGGAGGGACACACACACACTCCCATTAGAGAGGGAAGGTCATTTTAGTTTGCTTTTCATTCTCAGCACTCTAATCTGTTAGTAATAGGCAATAAATTACATTAATCTCCCTGTCTGTTTTGCCTGTGATGGTAACTGGTGAGTGATCTCCCTGTCCTTAACTCAACCAATGAGCTTTTTCCATCATATTTTCTCCACAAAATAAGTAAATAAATAAATATAATTTGGGATTTATAAAAAACAACAGCTAACAAACAAACAAACAAAAAGTGTCATCATTTCTTTCCCCCCATAAACCATATTACATTGCACTAAGAACATAGTCAAAGGGATTTCAAATTGAACTTCAGTACAAATAACATTTTTAGATTTTCCTCTACTTCTATGGAAAAACAAATTTCACACTGCTCTGCAGAACTGGAGAGGAGGTCTAAAACAGCAAATTGCATTATATCAACACCCCCCATATATATAGGAATATTTACATCATCCTGCCCCAGATTATGATATGAATCAGTTTCCATTTCTTGTCAATGAAGTTTCAAGTCAAACCTTTAGAGTTGGTAGAGGGTCTATAAACTTCTTACCTTTAAATATGGCCATGTATTTAAATGTATATATTAAAAAGTGGAAGCAATACAGAACTGTGACAAATGTTGGCCTCACAACTCAGATCAAAAAATTGTGATAGGGATATCATGTATCATGTTATTGCTCAGCATACAGCTGTTGTACCTATATTTTATACTGTGTAAGCTTTCTGCCAGCTGGAATCAAGCACATCTAAATATTCAAATCTCTGCTTTCAATGAAGGTATTATGTTTAGACTTTTTGACTTTTTTCAGGGGGCTGATTTTTTACAAACAGTCTAAAATAGTAAATGCACTACTGAGCAAGCTTGTGGTCAGTGTTTTTTGACCTACAACATGCTTACAAATTAACCAGTGGGAAGGTGGGCAGTAAGGCTGAAGAGATTAATTGATTATGGTGTCACAGGGATCAGGTTAGCTCACACTGCAGTGGGTTTAGCCTGTCATTGTAAATGGGAATGGAGATAGAAACAAAGATAAAAATCAATCTGTTAAAAATGCTCCCTCAATGCTGACTTTTTCTTTTAATAAGGGAAAGTCTTCCAAAAAATATATATATATATTTTTTCCTCCCGATCCAATCTTCCTTTTGAGGATAGAAAAATCTTCTCTTTGTGGTTCAAGATGAGGTTATTCTCTGTGCCTAGGACACAGCAGAGGTCAGATGACTTCACAAGTCCAAGAAAAAAAAAAAAAAAAAAAAAAAAGCAAAAAAATATTGCTATCAGGTATTCATATGGTTTCACAGCTAATCGTTATCCTCTATTCAAATCAGGTAAATCAGGTTATGTATAAACATATAAATAGATAAATAAATTGAATTTTTTTGAGCATGTTTTACCCATATTATAATCTCATTATAAATATACTAGTAAATAATACATTTTGAAGTGAAAAGCTGAAAAAAAATATAATTTTTTAACAGTTCATTTTTTATATGAGCATGTTTTACTGACCATAGAGTTTAAAGTGTGAAGAGAGAACAAAAGGATAACAACTAAGTCTACACGAAGACAATTAGAAATACATATGAATGCCCACCTCCAGTCAACTGGTGCCATTTGTTGCAGAGGAAGCACATTGAAGATAAGGTAACATCACCATACCAGAAATGTAAGGCATCTTCCAGGTAATATAGGTGGACAAGCTGAGAAAATACTCAGCACAAATTTTGTATTTGGTAAGTACATACATTTTATTGAGCATTAGATTAGTTGATTATCTGGAGATCACATTCCTACTCTGTTTAAAACCTCATATTGTCCTTAGTTGTTCTAAGTTAATGAAGTAAATCTAGTGTCAGAAAGACAGACAAACTCTTTCCTTACTATCATTCTCAGCACACATCTATGTTATAAGTCTACAATATAAATGATAAATTATGCATTACTTTACTACTATATGACAATAGCATTAGAATGATCTAATTAATACTTAGTAATTAATTTTTTATATTTAATACAGTACACAATTTCAGCCAATAATTGAATGTGAAGTGTTGATTTGCAGATGAAAGATTTTAAATCCGACTGCCAAATCCCAGAGGCTGGCACATACTGTGATTGTCAGTCCTTTCAAACTTCAAATCCTCTCATCCCTTTCTTTAATGAGAGAAAAAAGATCCTATCTACATCATTTTTTCTTATTACCAATGTCTGTCTGAATTTAGTTGAAAATATAAGTATATTATATTGACAGTTTTTCTTTAAGAATCACCTTGATAATTGAACTTCATAAGTATTATGAAGTTTTGCACTTACTTCATGAGCACATAAAGAAAACCTCCTATAAATAAAGACCATTAAAATAGCAATGAGTTCCACACTATAAGATCATGAAAGTTCTAAAATGTAACTTTTCAAAATACAAAGCATGATTTAAATGCATTTTTTTGTTAAAGAACTCCTTAGGTTGTTCTCTGTTATGAATCATAGTTTTTTAGGCAAATGTATCTACAAACTGCATTTAACTGGGCTGTTTTGTTAACTACTCTTATTTACACCTCTCCCACCCATATGGTCACAAATGAAAAGTACTTAAAATTAAATAGTCATGTAAGTCAAAAAACTGTCTGCTCAATTATGTTGTTTTATTCAGGAATGAACAACTCTTCATACTAGTTGCAATCTCAGCGTAATTTCTATATTACAGGCTTAATTAAGCATATGCACCTAGTGACTTTCAACACACTCTGTGGTACCTGAGATTCTGCAGAGGGACAGCAAACACAAATCAGAACCTATGAAAGATCTTTAGCTACTTATAACAGAACAGCTGCTAAAGTCCAGGCAGGATGTTATAGGACTTGCTACATTTGCCCAATTGATTTTCCCAGATTGATGCCTTTATTCTGACAAATGAATTGAGTCCTTACACATCCCTGCCCAGAGTAAGCATTTGAAACCCACTATGCAAATTCGAAAGCTGCCACCTAAGAAAGTATACTTGTATTGGGTTTACGTGGTAAAGTTTTGGTAGTAGGGGGGATGCAGGGGTGTCCTCTGTGAGAAGAGACCAGCAGCTGCCCCGTGCCAGATCAGAGCCAGCTCCAGACAGCTCCAAAAGGGACCCACCACTGGCCAGAACTAAGACAGTGAGAAATGCTGGTTGGGTGTCTGGGAGAGCAGATTTACAGAAGGGAGAATCTCCACAGCCCGTGGAGAATCCCACTGTGGAGCAGGTGGATATAGCTTTAAGGAGACCGTGACCCATGGAGAGCCCCCACAGAAGCAGGCCCCAGGGCAGAGCTGAAAGCCATTGAGCTGAGCCCACACAGGAGCAGGGGATCTGGGGAGAGCTGCCACCTGTGGGCGACCCGTGCTGGAGCAGTTTACTCCTGACAGATGGGCCCCATGGTACGGACCCATGTTGGAGCAGTTCTTGAAGAGCTGCTGCCTGTGGGAAGCCCCCGCAGGATTAGTTCACAAAGGATGGCATCCTGTGGGAGGGACTCCAAGTGGAGCAGGAGCAGAGAGGGACCATGAAGGAGCAGTGGAGACAACGTGTCATGGACTGACAGCAACCCCCATTCCTCTGTTTCCCTGCTCCACTTGGAGGGGGGGACATAGAACAGGCTGGATGGGAGGAAGGTGTTTTTCACAAGTTTTTAGTTTCACACTGCTCTAACTTGTTTGTAATAGGCAATACATTACATTAAATGGTAAAGGTGTGTTATTTAGGTGGAATTATTTTGTGTCATAAAACCACAAAACAAACTTGTTTTATTAATATGTTTAAGATGACTCTGACTCTCATTTTCAGGGCTGGCAGGCCATTCCTCTCTTGAATTCATTTTGGCATGAAAGAAAGTCAACATAGTAATAACCTATATAATATTCTATATTAAATTAAATTCTATTATTAAACAGAAATACCACAAGGTATGGAAAAGTTTCATGAAAGAAACAGAAGTTATAGAGAGCTGTGGTAGAGCAGCTCTTTCTCCAACTCAGCTATGGTTCAGGATTAACTAATGTTACATCATCCCTCTATTGTCAGTGGGCAACAGGCATAATGGGTGAGCACAAGCTCCCTGAACATATCTTGGACCCTGCGACCTGGATTGAAGCCCAGTCTGGGAAGTATGAGAACTGTACTCTCTGGAAGGTACAGGGATGTCACTGCTGGTGGTGGAAAATACGAAAATTGCCATATCTGAACCACAGCTAGGATGGAAAAGTACTGACTTACAGTCAATCACCTCATGGTCCTGTGAAGAGTGGTCCTAAGTGAAGAGCCCCTTGACCTCTCCAGAGATTGCAACGGGCTGTTACTTTTGATCTCTTCTGAGCTGGGGTGCCTCTCAGGGTACCCCTGAGGTGGTATGTCTTTCTGGGCTGACTCCTTGAGGATCAAGGCTTGCCTGCAGACAAATGCTGACAAGGCAGAAGGGACAGTAATTCACTAAAAGGAAGAAAATATAGTATGTGCATGACTGAATTTAGAATCCCCCCAATACTCTATGGTGAACCTCATGTGAACCTTGCCATTCTCAAAATTTTAATTAAGATGCTGTTTTAATTTTAGTAAATTCCTTTGAATTATTATGTTAAATTGTCTCATAATCAAATGCTTTTGAAAATCAATCTAATCTTGTGATTTACCATTAAAAATAAGAATAAACCTTAAATTGCTACCAAATTAAAGTTGTGTAAAAATCTATTCCTGACAAGAACACATGTCACTGGAATGTGTTTCCAATTTTCAATACACTTTTTAGCTACACCAGTCAATCAAAATAAAACTGACAGTAGTCATTTGGGAAACATAAAATTATCAGTTAAGAGGACACTATATAATCTTTGGTAACCTTTAGGCCTAGTCAATAAATTTATATTAGGTTACAAATCTCCAAAGTATTTTTTTCAATAAATTATTGACTGCTTTTTCCATATACATATAGCTTTGTTTCTCATCCACCCCCACTGCCATAGACACCCACTAGAGCCTGGCCTTGAATACCTCCAGGCATGGGAAAATTAAATGTACATACATTCAGGAAAAAAAAGAAAAAAAAAGAGAAAAAAAAAAAAAGAAGAAAAGAAAAAAACTGAAAAAAAAAAAAAAACTGATTTTCCTATAATTTTTTATTGGCTACTTAATCTTTTTTATAACGAAATATTGAAAAAGCTATTCCACTCTATTTTGTTCAAATGAATACTACAGGAAGACTGGATTAGCCCAAAAATTTCTTTCCAGACCAATATCGTGTTTTAATCAAATGACTTAAAGTAAATTATTCACTCTATTAGATTTGACTATTTGTAAATAGGCACATCTGAGCTTGTATGATTTACAAGCTGAAGGTAAAGAAAAAGAAAGTCTGCCATATTGCTTTCATCCTCAGTGTTACGTATTGTATTTTCTTGTTTTTCTCAAGAATCAGACTCAAAGAGTGGGCACTAAGCCTCCTCTGGGTTTACACTAAGAGTTCAAATTTATGATTAAATGCTGCAGTTTAAGAAGTTGCTGAACTTTAATTCAGCTCTAATAACTTCTTCTGTCCATACTGTTATATCCAGACTTATGACAAATGGAAAAGTTAGCAGAAGGACTGCTGTTTTCACATTTGCCCAAACCTAGCAAATACACATGGACAATCACTTCCATCAGTTGCCATATAGGAAACTGCTAAACTACCAAAATTCAGCAAATAGATAGAACTTTAGTGCAACCAGATTTCATAGGCTATTAAGCAGACAGAAATAAACATGTCATGCACACACTTTTGATCATCTCTGTAAGACTGAAAGTCAGAAAAGAAATAAGTGAGACCATAGTTAGAGGAAAGATTAGTTACAGCACAAAGCCCTTCAATGCCAATAAAAACAGTAAGGCATAAAAAACAAAAACAAAAACAAAACAGCTTAAACATTATTAAGGAGCAAAAAAAAGCAGAGTACAATTTTCAATCCAATTATTTTGTGTGATCTTTTGACATGATGAGTTTACTCAAAGAGAAAAATCTTTTTTTTCCAAACAAGGAAAAGTCTTTTGTTGTTGTTGTTGTTTTTTTTTGTTTTTGTTTGTTTGTTTTTTGTTTTTTTGTATTTCAAATATGCAAAGAAAGAAACTACAGGCTTTTTTTTCACAAAAGAGGGACATTCTGTTTTGATTTATATTTCTGTGGACAACATGACAATGCATTCAATCACCTGCCTACATGTGGAACGTATAGGTTATTTTAAAACATAGGGGGTTTCCTTTACAAAGTGAATAAAGATATGATCGTATAAGAAAAGGTAAAGGATGGAAAAATAATATTCACTGTAGTGATGGAAAAAGAATATTCACTATAATACTACACAAAATCAGAACCACTGTAGAAATTCTGACTATTTTATAAGGATGTAAGTAAGAATCTTTGGAAAATATTTGTAAATATGAGAAACAAAATTTGGACTTCTACTAAGATGGAAGTGCTGCTTGGAAATAGGAGCAGGCTACAAGCAAGAGAATGAAAGAATCTAGATAATTCCCCAAGTATGAAACTCCTCTGTTTCATTATGTCCTTGCAGAAAGCAAATGTACACAGATGACTGGTCTGCATCATGACCTGGAAGATGGCTTACTGGGACACACAGTAAAGAGCAAGTTCTTTCTGCCATAAAATCTTTTAGTTGTCCATTGCTGGAGTTGAATACAAGTTTGTATTTTACAACAAGCTTCAAGTATCTCATTACCTTTTAATTTGGATGAGAAAAAGTCAGAAACAATTTTGAAAACCCTGGTTTTGTTTAATGAAACTTTCAATAGCTTGTAGCTCTACAGATATACATTGTAATTAGGTACTGTCATCACTTGCAAATTTTCAGATTCACAAAATCTGGTTAATACACTTACTACATACTTAACATTGATAATCATGACATATGAAACACACTAAAAAGGAGAAAGAATGACAGTACATGCACTTTAGCAACATGCTTCTCTGTTACTGACCATAACACCTTTCCTTCCTTTAGCCAGCTTTCTTAACCACTATAGTTTTTTGTTTTGTTTCTTTTTCCTTTATCTACCAGAAAAGTGCACTGCATGTTCAACAACAATTGCTCCCCATGAAAAATATAATGCTGGTGACAGAATTTGATGGCTCAATACAGAGCAGAACATGCACATGGAAAGAAGGACAGAGGAAAGAAGAAAGGGAGGGAGATAAAGAGAGAGAGGAAGAGAGGGTGAAAGGGAGGGAGGGAGTAGACAAGATTTCTGTAGCAGAATGGACACTGATTTGGTAGATGGGACAGAACAGCATTAGCTGTTCTATCTGTGTGGGTGGGTCAAGTACTCTCCTAGCAAAGAAATTATTCTGCCATTTTGTAGGTCAGGGTTTTCTGAGATTCATATATTTACCTGATTTATATTGCTTGAACTTATATTATTTCCTTCTCTAGAAAACCTACCAGATAGAAATTAGAGCAAGAGAAACGTACACACTGAATTTCTCTATTGTTGTGTCTGGGGAAGCATTGTGAGGTCTCCTGAAAAGCTAACATCAGGCTCCCAACATTTGTCACAGGGGCTGACAGAAGAAGAATACATATTTAGATTTAAAAAGAAAATTGTGAGAATAAAGAGGCTTTGAGGAACTGCAAAGTAAGGTCACAGGAAACTGGAGACCTTTCATTATTATTAATAGCAAAAACATAAAACAAGAAGGCATTATGAATAAAATAAATATTCTTGATTTATATAAGTTAAAAGCATTATTCTGCTGCCAATACAATGGTACAAAATACTTTCACTGTTTTTATAAGCTGTCTGTGACCTCTGCTTTCCGGATCTTCTCACCCCTAAAGTTCCGCAGTTATTTTATTTTCTATCTATGCCCATCAATATAACTAAAGCTAAAGTGAAAGTACATTCTTAACAAAGACTAATAATGTTTTTTAGGTTGCTATTTGTTTTATTATCTTGTCTTTTAAAGTTATCTTATAAGAGCTTTTCTAATGCCTTACACCACTGTGTAACACAGTTTTTTTCTATTAAATATCCCCCCCCCCAAAAAAAAAAAAAAAATCAGCTCTGTACTTGCTTTTGTCTTAGGTTTTAAAGGCAGAAATAGTGTTTTATTTTCTTCCTGTGTAGGTCATCTATGTGTGAAAAGGCACAGCACCACAGTATTATTATTACTACTGCGAGGAAGAATTGTGTGAAAATATCAACCATCTGTTCCATTACATCAAGGGAAATCTTTTCTCCTTCCCTTTTAAGAGGCTTTATAGACCAGGTGTTTTGAGATTTCTTGCTAAAGTATGTGGGATACTTGAAGTTTAGTTTGTGATGAGGCTGCTTTGGGTACCTGTAGAAAAAGGGCTCAGACTGCATCGTATTTAAGTGTAACAGTGCCTATTTCATTTTCAAAGCTGTATTTATATACTTCAAAATTGGAATTTGAGTTGTAACATTTCATTTTCCCTTGCATTTCTGCTTTGATTTAAGATGATGGGTACTTACATGTCTGCATTCCTGAATGAATTATTTTTGTTGACAGTTTGAAGTGATGTGTATGTGTATGCATTTGCATGCATTTAAAAAGTTGATACAGTAATTGATAACATCTGTTTGGGGAAGAAGGAAGGGGCTTCTAGTGTTTGGGTTCTTTTTCCACTACTTTGTTGGCCTGAATTATGCTATCAGCTGTTTGGAGAATGTGTATAATCTGATTTTATATCTTAATAGATGACAGAGGGTTTTTTTAAGTACTGTTTTTCCTTACCTAAAGCAGCAGACAAGTTGCTGTCAAAATATTTGGCTTTGTATCACTTTTTCTCTATGTAAAGATGCAGTTTAATACGTAAGGAAGTCATTTAAAAAGTGACAGGATTCCTCATTGCCAAATTGTTAGTTTTTATCAAATGTCTTCTGAAACTCAGATCTTGTTAACTTAATTTTGCTGTTGCTTATGTCACAGTATAAGATAGCAAAAGGCTAGTTGTAGGTTAAGAAATATTGACTTTTTTGAAAACCACATAACACTATCAAAACATAAACACAATTCTGCTTTCTTGGATCCAGGTCAGCTCAGAAGTGGAAAGAGCTTATGCTTACCTGACCAGACTTCATAAAAATATGGGAGACTAGGAATTCGTCAAACTTGAATGTAGTCTGAAAATATCTGAACTAAAATCTGCTGCATATACTAAACTAGCAGTAGAGTCACTTACTTAACTTCTTATGGATCAGCAAAAAATAAAACATTTGCATTCATTATGAGAATCCTCACCCACACTGTCTCAAAGACAGTTACGCCTACTGAAAGATTAACCTTGGTAACAAAGAAATTTAATACACAAAATTGAAAAAAAAAAAAAAAAATTAGATGAATCTTCACTGATATATATGTTGTAAAACAGCAACTGTATATGTAGTGGAATCATGATAGCTACTGAAACTTTCAGACATTTTCTAGCTTTGTGTTACCTAATAAGGTACAGACCTAATATGTCTTAACTTAAAATATAATTTCTTGTCTCATGGGGCTTGAATTCCTTCACAGGAAATATGCATATCACTTTTCTTGGTCACTGAAGACTGCATACTTTAATTTCTCTATCAAGTATTTTTTGTGATTAGTTTCTTCCTGTATTACTAACACTGCAGTGCTAGGATACAATGCACCTTTCTCTTTAAGTCTTCTGTTAGGTTCTAGTATATCTGCATAATTATTGTCCATACTCAGCCCTAATTCCAGAAATATTCCAGAATCCTTTTTCACCTGAGTAAAAAGTGTTTCAGTTACCAGACTAATAGGATCTCATGAGAACAAGTTAATTCTTTTGTTTGTGTTACCTGGTATGATTCTTCTGTCATTTCCTAGCAGTCATGTCAGTATCTCCTTTAACTTTCAGACAATTTATGGAATTCTCCTGCCTAAGGAGCAGGCAGAAGCTGCTTTCTTATATTTTTAACATGTATTCTCTTCATTGGAATATTTTTCTTTTATATACTTTATATCTTTTTTTTTTTTTTTTTTTTTTTTTTTTTT
>CM021698.1:127193102-127213776 GCA_011074415.1 Stictonetta naevosa | reverse complement strand
TTTTTTTTTTTTTTTTTTTTTTTTTTTTTTTCCCTGTAGGGAATACCTCTTTTCTCTATTCTGTACATACAGACTTATCAGAAGACAGTAAATAGACCTGCTCTATTCTGCTGCAGTTATTGTATCAAAGAAGGAACTGTTATTTCCCAGAGCACCAGTCATTCCATTTTATAATGGTCAACTTAAAAACTAACATTTTTTTATAATTTTCTCAGTCTCTTCATTGTACTTAAAAATAGAATTAGTTGAAGTCATGTTTGTCCCTTTTGAGTTACCCCAGGAGTCACTTCCTGCTTAATATAATCCTTCATGTAATAGTATCCCAAAATTATTATTGTAATATTTCTTGTAATATATTCTTGTAATAAAGGTGTGCCATTTTTTATATTGGTCCATTTCTGTAAGTATATGTTAGATTATGTAGATTTAACATTTTTAATTACAGATCTCACCACCTAACTAAAATTTATTATGACATATATCTGCTAAATAATAACTTCACTGATAATCAATCTGTCCATGGGTGGAAACTAACACAGTACAAGAAAAAATAATATCACCTTTTTCCTCTTTAATACTGAGAAGGAAAAAGAAGGAACAAAAACTCAGCACTCTTCTATCCACTCAAAGCTTCACCTTGTTTCCTCTTAACTGAAAGTGGCAACAGTGTGGCCCTTTAAAAATAACAGGACAACATTACATGCTGTTTCTTTCCTACTTTTACTTTGTCCTATTGTTCTTCACTGATGCTTTTTACCCACAGGGGAGTTTTGTCTTCTTCTGACAAGTGATTTCTGTAAAAGTACATATGGGTTAGTAGTCTTTCCATTTAAAGTTCTTTCCTTCAACTTTCCACTGAAAGTTTGCTTCAGAAAGTGTTTCAGCATGTTGCTTAATAACCCTGCAGATGGAGTGGCCACTAAGAAAGTATTTCTAATGAAGAAGTAGTAGTTCTGACTACAATGAAAGAGCATTTAGGACCTGTATGATTTATTTCTTGGGTCTAGCACTCATGATCCACAGTTTAGTATGATTCCTTGCTTACAGCGATATAAGTGAAGAGGAGTTAGTTTGTGGAATAATCACTTAGTCTCTATAAAAAGGCAGAACAAAAGCATATCTCAAGCTGGATGAGAAATCCCAGTTTTATCACTAACTTCACTCAAAAGATTACCTTAAAATATGAAATTGTTATTATGTGTGATCCAAGGATAAATAAAATATCTAAATCTTCCAGGTAAACTAACCGCTGCACTCAGACATCTGCTGATATCTTGCTGTACTGGCACCCAAATAATTAAATATATTTCTGTTCTGCTTAAAAAAGGCTGAGATCATTGTGCTAGCTTGTCTTAAACCTTGATGAAAGCTTCCAAAGCCTGGGGACAATAGGTATTATTTGTCTGGGGTAACTGATAACGGAAATACAACAGCCATTGGAAAAGTTCAATAAACAGAAAGGATGTTTTATTGTTTGTTCTCTAAGACTGACAGCCTAAGACAGCTTTTATGCATGGAACAGCTTCGTTCACACACACTTAGAGCTTGGATAGGACATGCAGCTGAAAACTGATAGAACAAAGGACACATAATGGGTATCACAGGTTGAAATACTTAGTTTGTTAAAATGTATCTCTTAAAATGTATCTCTTCATGACTCCTAGATCTAATCAGAATTTCCCATCTACTAATGTGTCTCTGCTTCTTTTTATCCTATAGCTGTGCACCTCTGTGACTCTAGACTAACATTAGGTTTACACTAGAGAAAACCTCTACGAAAATGAAATTATGCCTAATTAAAAGTTAGGTGGTGTTTTTTTCATTTTTTTTGTTGTTGTTGTTTAAAAAAAAAAAAAACTTTGATGTTTAAACTTATCCAAAAAAATAAATAACTTAGAATCAGGCACAATTTCATTTTAGTTATACTTCATCAATTCTTGCTCTAGTTCAAACTACACATGATTAGTGATCAGAAAAAAATATTCATCATCTTGATTGCAATAATTTACTGTTCTTTTAATTATGTAACTGCAAAATTGTGGATAAAGTGATCTATTTTGGAGGCTGTTTAAATTTTCTTATTGCATCCTTTTTTCATTTGTTCATTTACTGATATGCCTCTCAAAGAATTAGTTAGTTTCATGTTGATTTTTCTGTGTTTCTATTTGCATTAATTTTATGTATTCTGCTGAGCCTTTAAATAAATTAATCAAAAAGGAAGCCATTTTGCAAAATATCTATGAACATTGCATGCAATGAAGATAGCAGACAAGTTGAGCTACAAGTTAAGGGGAAATGGAAGGAAATATTAATGGGACAGTAAAAAAACCTTCTGTCAAAATTGTACGTATGTTCCAGGCTCATTTTATTCAGCAGTGGTAGCCGCTATAGTCAGATATTTAGAAGAGTGTGATTAGAGAAAAACAGTTCACTCATTTCTATATAAATAGATACAGTACTCATATTCTAGGGCTCTGGGGACTGCATTTTGAATTTATTTTTCTTTTCTTTTCTTTTTTCTTTTCTTTTTTTTTCTTTTGATAAGAAAGTGAAACTCTTCCATACTTTTAGTTGGGGATATAAATATGCCTTTATTCATCCACTCAAGTAAACGTGAATTTATTTATTTATTTATTTATTTATTTATTTATTTATTTATTTATTTGTATTATATGACATATTTAAATCTACAAAAATTCATCTAAATTAGTAGCAGTGAGATATAGTGACTGTTAATTTTTAACTCCTGATACCTTTGGAGTTAATCATTAATTTCTAAAAATACTGAACTTTTGAATCATAGACAATCATGACACTCATGCTTCAATTACTTTAAAATATTTCCATACTTTCCATTGTCTAAGACATATAAGATACAGTGTTCTTTTCGTATTACAGTTTGGCTTTCTTTGGTTTTACATTTTGAAGGTTTGGACATTTTATGAGGTATTAAGTATCCTGTTAACATAGCAGCTGCCAACTCCATCAATTGATAGAATATATAATATAAAAATTAATCTTATTTTTTGTGAGCTTTGTAAAAATATTTTGAAAGTCACCAGGGATATTTTATTTTATTTTGTTCCAGAATAATTAAATTTCAGATGAATTCAAAGCTAACTATTTTTTAATGAGAGGAAAAATATTATTTGTAATGTGTCTAAATCTGTATTGAAAATCCTTAGAGCAAACTTCAGAAAATGAGTTTATCTTTACTTGGTAATCTTTTATAGAAAAACACTAAAATTCTTATTGCTTCCAGAACGCTTCTCAAATGTGTCATTTATCAGTAGTTTTATATTTCAAAATAGATATTCTTAATTTTAAAGTCAATAGACTATGTCACAAAACCTTCTATTGCCCTTAGTTTTGTCCTTCACTTTACTGGAAGTTAGTAAAATCAAAGTTGTTTAATTATTTTAAATATGTTTATTTAAAATATAACAGTAGAATAATAATCATAAAATCACTATAAAGCTAAAGATGCCTTTAAGGTCAATCTGTTACTGAAAGGTTTTCTGAATTATGACTTCCAATAGAAATTTAAAAATATATTTCAAACCAATGACTTATAGCTAAATTATTTTGAAAGTATTAACGGATGTAACTAATCTTTTTATACGCTTCTTCCTTGTACATTTTTTACCTACTTAAAATAGAATTACAGTTGCATACTTACAAAATTTAGTTATTCATTTTAAACAATGAATAAGAACCTTTTCTGGATAGTTTTAAGAATTTAATAGGAAGAATATAGTAGTAAACGCTGATTGCTACATAAAAGTTTCAAAATCAATGATTTCTAAGATTTAAATATAAAACTATTCATTTACAACACTTATCTTTTATTGTCTTTGAGAATTAAGAATGAAATGAGAATAAGAGGTAGTATGTAGACTCTATGGAGGGGATTCAAAAGCAAAGTCTTAAAATATATGAAAAACTCATCAGGTAATATCAATTTTAGACATTCCAATGTACTTATGACATCCTGCATTTTCATCAAAAGAATATTTGTCTCCTAAAAAATTGCCAAAATATTTGGTAATTATATTTTTCATGCAGCTATTAGACTCCTAAGAATTGGAGATCTTCATCATGTCTTTGGTGTGAGTGAATACCATAATGAAATATTCAGGAAAATTTGTCATGTAGGTGTGACTTCTGGCTAATGTAGAGGTATTTCTTAGTATGTTGTTCACTGAAAAAGTCTTGAAAAACATAGCCTAGATGGTTCAGTGGTCAGAGGCCAATGGGATGAGGTTCAACATGGATAAATGCCAGGTCCTGCACTTTGACTACAACAAAGCCATGCAACACATGTCCCATGCTTGGGACAGAGTGGCTCAAATGCTGTGCAGTGGAAACGTTGTGCAGGGTGCTAACTGATGCTCACCTGAACATGAGCCGGCAGCATGCCCAGGTGGCCAAGAAAACCAATGGCATCCTGGCTTGTATCAGGAATAATGTATCCACCAGAACCATGGATGTGATCATTCCCCTGTACTCTGCTCTGGTGAAGCCACACCCCGAGTACTGAGTTCATCTTTGGGACCCTCACTACAAGGACATCGAGGCCTGGGAGTTTGTCCAGAGAAGGGCCAAGAAGCTGGTGAAGAGCCTGGAACACAAGTCCTGTGAGGAGCAGCTGAGGGAACTGGGGTTGTTTAGTCTGGAGAAGAGGAGGCTCAGAGTAGACTTTATTGCTCTCCACAACTACCTGCAATGAACCTGTGGGGAGCTGGGGGTTGACCTCTTCTCACAGGTAACTAGTGATAGGACTAGAGGGAATGGTCTAAAGTTGCACGAGGGGAGGTTTAGGTTAAAAATTAGGAAACATTTATTCACAGAAAGAGTAGTTAAGCATTGAAATGGGTTGCTCAGGGAGGTGGTGGCATCACCGTCCCTGGGGGTGTTCAAGGAAAGGTTGGACATGGTGCTTAGGGACATGGTTTAGTGGGTGTCATTGGTGGTAGGGTGATGGTTGGACCAGATGATTTGGGATCTTTTCCAATCTTAATGTTTGACTCTATGATTCTTCTGCACAGACATTTTCCTCCGTAGACCATTCATTTTTATTTGAAGACTATTCTAAATTTTCATATTTTCCGTGGAAAATATGTTTTGTTCATTTGTGTTAGGATTTCCTTCTCATTCCCAGAAAGCATGCAGCTATTTTCCTTGCTGTATTTTCCTGTCCGGTTTCTGGGACCAAATCCCAGATACTCATAGCATATATCTTTTCATAATATCAAGTATTAGCTGAACAGATTTGTTTGCAGAAGTGAGAAACCATCCAGTTTGTTTGAACCACTCTTGTAAACTGAGACATGGCATATTTTAGCTCATTTACCTGTTTCTTTTGAGAACCATGACTGATAGATATTTCAGCTTAAAGGTCTGCTCGTGTTACTGGCAGCCTTTCTACATCTGTTCCTATGTACACAGTCTTGCAAAAATGTTCTCCGTATATCATCCACTTAAGGTAGTAGAAAATAGAAATGCTTTTCTATTTTTTAATGCTGCCAGAATCTGTATCAAATTGACTCTTTTTTAAACTTGATTTCCCTAATAAATAAAATTTCTTCCAGTTATTACAGGTTTATTTGTTTGTTCATTTGAGGAGTGGGAGTGGAAATGGGTGAAATATTTTGTTATCAATAACAGGCTAAAGTTAGATTTCTGAGAGGAGCTATCAGTCATGTGGTATTTCATAGCAGTGTTGTTTTCAAGAATACTACGGTAAATGAAGGTTTTTTTCAACCTATAGTTGATATGTTGTTTGGTTTTTGTGCTTTCACCAACCACCTCTAGTCCAGAGAAAAATCTAGGTGCTCAGTTTTAAAAGTGAGGGGAGACAAAGAGATGTGGGCTTCAAACCAGAAGCTTTGCTATGACGATTAGCTTGGGCCATGCCCTAGTGCTGCCAGAGGTGATACTGAAAGGGACGGTCAAGGCAAAGAAGACTGTAAGGAGGCAGTGGCAGGAGTGCAGGAAAAATAAATAAATAATAATAATTTAAAAAGAGGCAGGGGCACAGGTTTTAAAGATCTGCAGGCAGACCAAGGTAACAACAGTGCTGAGGAGAACTAAGGAAGAAACAGCAGCCCTAGAAAAAGCCCTAGAAAAGAGAAAAATAAAGAAATGAATCAGAAGTTCAAGGGTCTGATGAATACAGAAGGGGATAACAAGAAAAGAAGGAAGCCATAAGGAAGAACATATACCAACACAAATCTGAGCAACAAACAAGGGAGGTAGTAATAAGAACAAAACTCAATCAATCTTACAAATTGCTAAGAGTGTGTGGAATGTGAGAATGTTCATTTCAGAAAGATTATCTGATCAGGGACCTTTTCAAATGTGATGCTAAGGAAAAGGAGGGAGACATATACAAAATATGCAGAGACACAAACCCGACAGACAAACATAATGGAGACAAAGACAAGAAACAAACCTTGGCAGTCACACTAATTGATAGGCTATCCAGAAACTGCAGACAAACTGAAGTTTTGCAGCTGATACGGATGCAAACCTGAAGGTTGTTGGAAGATGGTCAATGGAACTATATGAACTGATGAGGGAACCTGCAGGGAAAGGATACTGAGGAACTAAGCAGAAAAGAATATAAAAAGGGACAGTCATATGTAAAACAGGCAACATATTTGTCTAAGACCTGCTCTTGCTCACCACAGTCTGTCCTTTCTTATTATTAAATCTTTCCTTAAATATAATCTGTCCAATCTCACTCTCTATATGGTATGTGTGCTGCAAGGACTAATTTCCAGCTACTGATAGACCTGGGATACCAGCTACTGTACTCAGACTGGGGATATGGGTGCCCCTGGCCTGTGTTCCCATCACATCAGGGGCTCAGCCCCAGCCACTGGTGTGGAACAGTGTGTCCAAAAAGCCAGCTGCTGGGAGGGACTTGCATGAGGCAAGAGAAGGGCTCAGTGCCACTGGTACAACCCATGAGACTGGTGCTAGCTGCTGGAGGGAGGGAATGTCTATATCATTCCCAAACGTGGTACGTGGGAGGTGTGCATGTGTCATTCACCCACAGTTCTCAAGCTGGACTAGATGGCAAGAAGTAGGTCCTAGGTCCAGGTAGGGGTATAAGGCAGGCAGAGGGGGTCATGCAAGTGTGGGATGCCTGTGTGTGAGTGCAAATGTGTCTGTTTGTTAGCAAGCATCAAGCTGCACTACCCAGGGAACAGGAGACCCGCAGGGCAGATAAGGGGGTCTGGGATCCAGGCAAGGGTATTGGGCAGACAGAGGGGCCATGCTGATATTCAGGGGATCCACAAATGTGTGTGTGCTTGTGAACCTGAAGAGTGTCATATGTGTACCTGTATATTGACCTTCTATCTCTAACCAGTCAACAGAGAGGAAGGGGACTTGAGGACTTGGCTATCTGTGCTTATCTTTTATGTGGGTCCTATATGTAAGCGCTGCTAAAAGCAGTGCCTTGTCTGTAGCAGTCTGTTTGACCAGCCTTGTCAGTGTCCTGTATGTGTCTGTCTGCCTGTATCATATGTGCCCAGCCTTGATAATGGCTGAACATGCAAATTGGAAAGCAGCAGTCGCATCTCTCAGCATGGGCAAACACCCTAGCAGCTGAGGCACTGGGCTGGGCTCCAGCAGCCAGGAGTTGCTGAAAGCAGCCATCGCTCCTAACATCCTTTAGTAACACTAAAACAAGTGACACTCAAAGGACATAATACACAAGATCAGCTTAAAACAGAGCAAATAAAATAGGGTGGGGATGGGGGATTGCAGAGGGTATTGAATTTCTCCTTATCATTGCCACAAAACACAGTGAACTCTGACAGTCCAGAGAGTCTCAGCAGTGGAGGAAGTAGAGAAATTAATGAGAAATGGTCCATAAGGGGATGCTAAATGGCTGGGAAGGGATATACTTGCTATCATACGTAATACAACAATTGTGGATGATGAGTAGCTGGAAGAGAAGGGACAACAAAGAGGCACTATGTTGATGTGGTCCCCTAAATCACACCACTTATCATTATGTTCTGAGGCAAAATTCCAGATTGAAAAAACATTATCTTCATTTTTTTTTTTAGTAATAAACTGTAAGTAGAGGTCTAAAGAACCACCCTTTCTTCTTGGATCACGGGGGTGCAGGAAGGGGGAGCCTTTCCTCCAGCAATCAAGCTGTCTGCTTCAGTCACTTGTTTCCAAAGAAACAAGAATATATAGTGCAAAGGCTCTGAAAATCACCTCAAGTATTTAATTCCCCTATCTGTAATTTCTGGCTTGAGCAGCAGGTGAATATGAACAGTTTTTTAGCATAAGAAATGCCAGGCTATGCAGAAAGTATACGGTACACTAAGTTTCTTGAACGTGAAACCAAAATCCCTACCTCTGTGTTTGTCCATGTAATATGATGATTTTTTCCAAACATTCTATCATACTTATCATTACCTTCTTTCCATGAATTCTGTAAAAGCTTGTCTTAATTACAGGAAAGTAACTCTTTTCAACAGTTTTCTTTGTATTCAGTTATTAAGGTAACTCATTAAATAAACATCAGTGTGCCAATGACAATTCACACTGCTTAAGGACTTTAAACTGTTTTTAAAACATATGTTTTCTGTTTGTTTTCTCCAGTTAACTCCCTCTGCAAACTGACACGTTAATAGTTCTCCCCTGAGTCCCTCCTTATATTTCTAATTTCAGAACTCATTGTAATATACTCTCAATTGTAATTGATACTTATCACTTCCCTGATTCAGTATCTCTTATAAACATTATTAACAAATGACTTCTACTGTCTTCTGGATTATTAATGGTGAATTTCATCCATTCATTCATTCACAGAGCGTGTGTAAAAGAACTACTCATAAATGCTGAAACAACTCCAGGAAATTTGTTGGTCTTTGCAGTCTCATGGGCCTACACAAACCTCAGGATACTTTTCTTATGAGGTAAAACCCAGGGACAGATCACAATATTCAGTTAAATTCATTTTCAGTTTTTGGGAGATTGTATTTAACTTTTTCTCTTAATTGTAAGACATGCTTATGGCAACTACATATGCAACTAACTTGCATGTTCTCCTTAAACTACTTTTTCACAAAAATGGAAACATAAAAAAAAAAAAAAAGCATGTTTTTTTCTGACTGTATTCTTCACCTGTTTTTGAGCCAGGAAATCTGTACTACTATTCAAAGCTTTTGTCATTCACTTTTTTGGAGGTGAAGGCTTTAACCTCCAGACTTTTCCACATATCTTGTGTAATAATATGAGAAATGATGTAGACCAAGTTAGTTGCACATCTTAAATAACAAAAAATCTTGGGACACAGTGGACATTTTTTCTCTGAGATCATCCTGATCATTAATTTCTGAATCCTCTTTAGGTCATTTAGCTTATAATAAAAGGGAAGAAACTGTTAAAATAAAAAATAATAAAAAAGTTAACAGTAACTAGAGAATCTTTTTTTTTTTTTTTTTGGTGTTAATACAATTTACCCATATTAAAGTGTATTATCACAGATTCCTGATTGTTGTAGGCAGTATGAAAGGATGAGGCTGATCTATTGAAACGGAGAAAAGTTATAATGCTGCTAACAGTAATACTTCTAATCTCACTTGTCACAGCTAGTTCTTCAGTAGGGTTATTGTAATGTAATGCTTCAGAATTTTGCTTTAACCTTTAAAATAGATAAGATACATACATTTCCTAAAGAAGGTTGTGTGAGTAACATATAAATAATTATCCTAGCTGACAATAAAAGTCACCAGTAAAATAGTGAGGGTAAATGAATGATGATAACCTTAATGCAAATAAGCATATGGCTTTCAGAAAGGCTTCAAAGATTTTCCCAAGCAGGGAAGAAGAAAAAAAAATATAAAAATATTTTGCCTAACCAAAGTTAAAGTTCTCTCTTTTTTTTTTTCTTTGATCATTAAATGAAAGGCAGTCTATATTTGCTACTGCAGTATAGTTTAGAAAATTATTTGTATATTTGCTTCTTTTTTGATATAAAAGTAGAGACGAAACTGAGTACAATGAAAGGGGAAAAACAAGACAAGTTGTTGCATCTTACAAGAAGTGTGTGTAATAATTCTTCTCCTGAATGGCCAGAAGCAATATGAGGTTGTCTGCCTCTACAATTGCAGAGCACATGTCAAATAACTCCAGCAGAATAAGCTTTTAATCTTTGATCTAGGAATTACTTCAAGATGTTAAATAGGGAATTAGCATCTGCCACACCCATTAATCTAGGATATTAAAACAAAGTTGCAAATAATAAGTGGTCCCACATGGACTTCATGAAGTTCAACAAGTCCAAGTGCAACGTGCTGCACCTGGGTTGGAGTAATCCCAAACATCAGTATACACGGGGGGATAAATGGATTGAGAGAAGCCCTGAAGAGAAGAATTTAGGGTTCTGGTAGATAAAAAAACAGACATGAGCCAGCACTGCGTACTTGCATCTCAGAAAGCCAGTTGTATGCAGCCTATTGGCTGCATCAAAAGTGTGGCCATCAGGTCAAGAGAGGCGACTCTCTCCCTCTACTTTGTCCTTGTAAGTACTCCACCTAGAGTAGTGGACCCAGCTCTGGGGCCCCCAGAACAAGAAAGACATAGACTTGTTAGAGTTGGTCCACAGCTACAAAAATGATCAGAGAGTTAGAGACTCTCTGTCTCTAACTCTACACTCTGTTTGAGTGTAGTGACAGTACAAGGGATAATAGTTTTAAACTGAAAGAGGGTAGGTTTGAATGATTTGAATTAGATATAAGGAAGAAATTCTTCGCTATGAGGGTGGTGAGGAACTGGAACTGGTTGCCCAGAGAAGTTGTGGAACTCCCTGGAAGTGTTCAAACAAGGTTGGATGGGGCTTTGGGGAGCCTGATCTGGTGAGTGACGTGTCTGCCTATGGCCGGGAGCGGGGTGTTAGACTAGATAATATTTAACGGTCTCTTCGAACCCAAACTACTCTATATTCTATGATAATACCAGCACTGATGAGCTAACATCACAGGCAATTTGTATGAATAAACACTCACCAGCATGAAATTGTATAAATATGAATTTATTTATTTATTTTAATTTTCATTTGATAGAAACCCATGTTTGTTCTCACTCCTTTTAGAATAAAATGTTAAAGATTAAGCCAAAGAACTAAATGTGGATTCCAAGTAAACCAGCAAAGTTTCACTGAGCTCTCAAGTTCCCAAGCAGGCAAGCAGCCAGCAAAATATTCAGGTAGTACATCTCATTTGGGATGTAATCAGGATCCTAATTCTAAGGAGACCTGCTTGGATGATTTGAACAATGCTATTGCTATATGTAATAGCTTTGGTGATACATTTACTAACCTCACTACTGACAAGCCTAACTCTCAGCTGTAGACCCTGCAATAAAAAAGACACACCTGGCATGTCAGTAGAAGAGTTTCATTCCCTAAGAACATGAAAAAGAACTCATTCATATAAAAGCAATTTTAACTGGAGAAAACATCAGTGACAGAAAGGAGGCAAAATCTATGATGACACAGAAGTACTGTCAGTTCAAACACCATGGTTGAGAAGATCTTAGAAGATGTCTTCCTATGTCCCAGAGAAGTGTTCTGTCGAGTTATTGAAGAGAAAGAGGTAGTCACATTCCAAGTGCAGCTCTGAATTCACACAGAATTTCAAACATATTCTTCCCTCTGGTATTTGCAACTGCCTGCCATAGGTATCCCAAACCTTAGCGTATTATCATTCCAGCACCAGAAACATTCTGGTGTCCATTTACTCTAAAAGCAATCTCTACAGCCAGGTTTGTGAATTATACTTCTGAAGCTACCAAATGTCCTCCTCAAGTTAGGTGCTGCAGTTATACCACTTAAAAACTTTTGTTTAATGCCTCCCTGTTTACTGTCATTGTCTAATTTTAGATATTAATATGTTAAGAGCATCACAGAGAGTCCTCTTTGACATTTATATCACCCTTCTGAGGTTGCAAATGTGTTTTATAATTTCCTTTATCACTGATGCAGTAATTCATTTTGTGCATCTTGACAGTATCTGGATTTCTTCTCTTGGCATTTCTGCTGAAGCTGTTGCACATTATGTTGATTTTAAATCTTTTGTTTTCCATCTACGTGTTTTCCTGAGTATTAAAATTCCATATCAACAGCAGGCCATATCTCTTTTATGTTTATACCCATGATGCTTTTATAAACTGCATAGTTGTCATTTTGAAAGTGTCCTGGTAATGGCTATGATACAGTTAATTTTCTTCAGAGTGGCTGGCATGGTACTGTGTTTTGAATTTAAGATGAGAATAATGTTGATAAAACACCAACATTTTAGTAGTTGATGAGCAGTGGTTGCACATGCAAGGACTTTTCTGCTTTTGAGAGCAAGGAGGCTGGGAAGTCAGGAAACTGGGAGGACAGGACACAACACAGGACACAACCAGGACACCTCAACCAAAGAGTCCAAAGACACATTCCATATCACATGGCATAGTGCTCCGTAATAAAAGCTGAGGGGTTAAAAGGAGAAAGGAGGGGACATCCAGAGTGATGGTTTTTGTTTTCCAAAAAAACTGTTACACATGATGAGCCCTGCTTTACTGGAAGTGGCTGAACATCTGCCTGCTGATGGGAAGTAGTGAATGACTTCCTTATTTTGCTTAGCTTGCATGCACAGTTTTTCTTTGCATATTAAACTGTCTTTATCTCAACCCACTAGTTTTCTCACTTTTACCTTTCTGGTTCTCTCCCCCAGCCCACTGTGATGGAGTGAGTGGTTGTGTGATGCTAAACTGCCTGATAAAGTTAAACCACAAAAGAAAAGAAAGGCCAGTTAAGCTCTTCAAATTTCAAACTGAAATTCTGCCTTAGAGAAATTCTAATAACTACCCTCCAGAAAGATATTTTCAATTTCTCATGGCTCTGCCTGTAGTTGCCTGGCCTCCCCCACCCTGCCTAGGGTCCAGGATCCCATGTATGCACCTAAATGATCAGCCCCTAACCTGCAAGACCTCAGCAAGGCTGGTGTCCAGCTTCCCACAGCCCTGCCATGCCCAGCTATGGGCCCCATCAAGCCTGGCCTACCCATGAGCCTACATCCCAGCCCAGCCTTAGCCTGACCCTAGTCCCAGAGAGGTTTTTGATACCCAGTCCTGGGGCTGCCCTGGTGTCTTGCCTGCCTGGCTCCTGGTCGGGGCAGTGGGACAGGACAATCTGCCAGGCCCTGTCCAGCCACACCAAGGGTCCCCTACTACTGGGCCCCAGGGAGCCAACAGCCCCCATGGCATCTTGACAGCATTGCAGCATAATTCATTCTGGTTTTATCCTTTATTCAGTTCTATGTTTATCTAGTGTAAAATTTATTAATTTCCTGTCTTTGACAATGCAGTTAAAAAAATTCATTTATAAAAATTTATCAGATCTTTTAAGGAAGAAGAGAGAAATTAAAGACATGGATGTTCTTTTGTCAAAAGTGTTATGCTATCAAGGAAGTCATATGGTGAATTCTATTTCATTTTCTTCCCATTTCCATATCTTCCACATCTTCTTCCTTCTTTTTTCTGTTTTCTTAAATCTTACTCAGATTAATGAGTAAATAACAAAATTAATTATTTTTCAGTTCCCAAGTTTAAGAATTCTTTTCTTTATTCTTATGTATTAACTAAGATTTAATTTAAAAAATCTGGCTGCTGGAAAGGCAATTTCTTGTACCATTTTTCACCAAAGACTAAAGTAAGAATTACCTGATCCTTCCACATTTCAGTTTTGCTGGTTCTCTATTCCTGTTGGTAGTTTTCTCAAGCCATCATGACTTAGCTGCTTTCTCAGCGTAACTGTCCTTGTGGAAAACTTAAGACAAAATATTCCTTTCTGGGAGCTCTATATACATTATATGCATATTAAATTTCATCCTCATATTGTACTCACTCATACTTGTTGATGTTCTGTCCTAATTATTTCTAATTATATCATTTTATAGTTATTAGACGTGCTTATAACTTGTTTTAAACACCTTTATGTGGTTGAGCACTGCTTTAATCTCACCTCATTTTTCTGTCTTCAAAATGTGTTCCTCCTTCTGATCAAACTTAAAATAATAATAATAATAATAATAATAATAATAAATAGCTCTTAGCATCCTCTTAATCCTTCTTTTTTTTTTTTTTTGTAGTTATTCATCTATCTCAATTACTAACGATTCCCTACTCATTTGCCTTATGCTTGCAAACTAAGCACTGTTGTAACTGTCACATGCAGCTGTGATGTTCCAAACAGACACATCATAGCAAAAGTCAGCTACAATAAGCTTCAGCCTTCAACATGAACTCTGTTTATATGTTATATGTTTAGTGTTTTGTGGGGGATATACAACAGGGTTTTGTTTTTTAAAGTCACTGAATATGAATACCCTGTATTCAAGGACATATCCCAGATATAGGGCCATAAAAATACATTACAATTTACTCATATTATTCAATGGATAGTCAATCAATAGAGAAGGGTATCCCCCTGTTGTGGTTTAACCCGGCTGGCAGCTAAACACCACACAACCATTCGCTCACCCTCGACCCTCCCTCTCTGGGATGGGGGAGAGAAACGAGAAAAACTGAAGCCTGTGGATTGAGATAGAGACTATTAGGACAGAAATAATAATAATAATAATAATAATAGTAATAATATGTACAAAACAAGTGATGCACAATGCAATTGCTCACCACACGCAGCCTATCCTTGAGCAGCCAGCCCCCTGACCCTGGCTAGCCACCCCTACATATTGTTTAGCATAACTTCAGATGGTATGGATTACACCTTTGGCCAGTTTGGGTCAGCTGTCCTGGGTTTGTCCCCTCCCAGCTCTTGCTGCACCCCCAGCTTGCCCGCTGGCAGGACAGAGGGAGAAGCTGAAAAGTCCTTGGCTTAGTGTAAGCATTGCTCTGCAACAAGTAAAACATCCGTGTGTTATCAACATTAGTCTCATCCTAAATCCAAAATATAACACCCTACCAGCTACTGGGAGGAAAATTAACTCTATCCTAACTAAAACCAGGACACCCCCAATGGGCATTTCCATTCTAATGAACATTTCTTCCACCGATGCTGGTGAAATTTAATCTCATAGCTAAATCAGAGTGGCTGGTTCTGAGCAGAGATTTTTTTGAATGTATAAAAGGAACTATGTATCTCATTTATGGACTTTGTATTTTGACTGACAGGCTCTACCTGTGTATTTCAACTTAGTTTTCCAGTAATCACACAAACCTTATAATTTAGGACTGAAAGGAAAACTCCAGCATTTAATAAAGAAACATAAAGATTACTTGAATTTTTTGAAGAGTATTTCTCTTTATAATTCTGTATTGTAACTTAAGTTTAGGCAAGAGCCTTTTTTATTCAAACACTGACTGCTATACAAACCTGAAAATATAATTTGTAATCCTTTTATCAATTTAAAACAAAGACTGCAGTGGTTAAGTTTAATTAAGGAAAAGTAAGTTGCTTTCTGTTAACAAAATTAATATGTATCTATTCACCATGACCCTTTTCTTTCATTTACACTGGAAAATTACTCAAAATGATAGGGCTTTTCAAACTATTTGTATTTATATATATATGTATATATATCATCATATTAATCCAAGCTGGGATGGCAAAATATTTTTTTTTCTATTATTTCCTACAGAAAGTTTTCCAAGAATGGTTGAGAATTAATTTGAAAATTGCCTTCATTTTTATTCCTTCTATTTGTCACTTGAGTATTTTTAGTCACTCAAGGAAAGATGCTCTGCTGGTATAAACTGTTGTATTGAGATTTATTTTTTAAAAAACTTGATTTCAATGTAACATTATCAATCAGAAAATCTAGAGCAGAATCATTGCCTTCAATTTATAGCTGGCGCATAGTACAGTAATTGTGGTTTGCCCTCCATCATATTGTGAACAGTAATCAATAACAGATCCAAGAATACAAACTAGATTACCTGAAAGATGATTACACCACCATCCCCTGGCACTCCATACTAGAAGGGCTATTTTACGTTAGATAAAATTCTAAGAAATATTCACTTTAGTCAAATGAGCTTTAGCTTTCAAATCAAGCCTTGTAAAAAACACTGTATAAAACATATACTTCACAGAATACAATCCAATCTCATTTGTATTACCCTTAACTGAAGAATTCTGTCCACAATATCTGTGCTACAGCTAAGAACTGAATATGGGAAACTAATCTTTGTTTTCTTATATTCAGAATCCTGGACTCATGTAGCTGTAATTCCAGGTCTAAATGGTCTCTTCTAAACTGTACTGAACAGTCTCAAGGCAAAGTTTGAAATCAGATTTTCCATACTTTTATTTCATTTACGAGCTTAAGTGCCTATGTAGCAAGTTCTGGAGCAGTCTCTCTGGCGTTGTGGAGGGGTGCTAGATTACCTGAAAGATCCTGTAACCATGTAAGTGTCTGCACTTCAAAGGACATTCCAGAAAACCACCCAATTGCTTTTCAGAGGGATTTCAACAATCAGCAGCAGGCTTGCTGTTACTAGTCCATCTAAAACACTGAGGTTCACCCTTGTATAAGCAACATGTCATTAAAGTCAGTACTTCCAGAGGAACCCTCTGTGTGAACTGTTGGAATGACAGGAGGAGATTTGGGGCAACCTAAAGCGATGCTAGGAGTAAAATCCAGAAATGTTCTGAGCTGTTGAAAGTGCAGGTCAGGTATATAGCTTTTCTGCCACACTGAGAAGTAATCTTTATGTAGAAGGGCAGTAAAAATATGCTTGATATTATTCAGAACTGAAACAGACAGTTTTTAAGAAAATACGTCTGCTTCTGCTAAAATCAGAGTACACGTAGGAATTGCCTGTGCTCAAGAGTACTTCCAATACAGCAGGTCAACATTGAAAGAGTACAGTTCCCCTTGGTGAACCATAAATTCCCATTTTAAAATTTTCATGAATCACCCACAGAACTCTGCACTTTATTCTTTCACTGATGTTAATAGCATTGTTCACAATATGTCATAGTTTAAGATACCGTTAAACAAATGTATTCTCATTGTCAAGGCAGCCGGGGCAGGTATTTCAGTCTATTTCACGCTTCTTTTTCCACTCCTCACTCTTTTAGAGGAGTTCCTTTATATCTGGATTTTAAGCCTAATATCATCTGTCATAGTGCTGGAACTTCACTGGCTCCTTAAGCAATCCAGAAATTAGAACTTCGGATTCCACCTATATCTTAAAAGATCCATTGGAATTTGCAAACAGTATCTCTGTGTTTGTGGATAGGTCCTGTGGATTTTCCTACAGGAAAGTTTAAAGTTCTGCAGACCTTTCTTTCCTTTCTACCTTTAGCACTCCCCAGTGCATCCCACACTTTGTGCCACAGGAGTTGGGAACCATTATCAAAGTTGTGTCTCAACACATGTTCACTTAGATCTAATAATTCCCAATGTTAAAGAAAATGCATTTTCAAGGAAAACTTTTAGAAACTTTTTTTTCTCCTTGTTTGGCCTATGGAAGCATAGGTTAAAACAACATTTCTGATTGATTTTTTCAAAAGGTTTTACATATTTTGAGAGGAGAGAACCACCACACCATGAAAGGAGAACTGAATTTTCACTTTACATTTCCCATATTCTCTCTGCTAGATTTCTCTACTACTACACAAGATACACTGCATATCTCTACATTACACACTCCGTATTGAGTTTGTTATAAGGAGTGGAAGTCTTACATGGTTCTGTAAGATTTTAAAGAAATTTCTCCTCTCAAAATGAGAAATAATTAATTAATACTGAAAACAGTTTTTAAATTTTCTGTTTTGAAGCAAACTAGTGATCTTGCTGTGCACTATGCAGTGAAACCTATTTTTCCTGTATACCTTCTCCCCTTCTTTTCAGTGCTTTTAAGTCATTGTTAACAACTATTAAATTAATGTAATTAACTGAAATGAAGAAAGACAAATAAGAACAGAATCAAGGTTAACTTCTGCAGAAAGGAGGTGTATGGTGTATACAAAGAACAGACAGAATAGACTGTGCTGTCTTTTCTCTGACTACCTTCCCTGCTCTCTGATTGTTTAGCAAACTCATTTTCCGCTTCTGCTTTTCAGCTTATAAATAACTTTTTGCTTTTTTGACTTTGGTTGTTTGGGTTGTCTGTCTTCCTAATTATATTTTTTCTTCCTTTTTTTTTTTTTTTTCAATGAACTACCTTATAAAGTAAAAGTGAGATCCTTATTGTATGGGGATACAACAGTACTGAATGAGGCATATGTCATGTAATTATCACTACAGCTTCTAAAACAGAAGTATACCTGAATCTCAAAAACATTTTATTTATGAAAACTCACCTATTTAATTCTGATGAAATATTTGTAAGTATTATAAGTTTTGTAGTGCCTGCCCGAACCTCCAAAATATTAGTAAGATAATAACATTATGTTAAAAGTAAATATTGCATCTACCTGACTCGATGGCCCAACTGTGTTCTTTTTGCAGGTGAGGCACACCCCAGTCCAGATAATTGTACATGAAGTAGCATACACACAGTGATACCCACTACCTCTCTTAAGTAGAAAGCAGTCATTTAATATTGGTCTCGTGCCAGCTAGTGCATACCATGGAGACTACCTGTTTACTAATTGATGCAATTTGGGGGGAAAGATTTGGAGTAACTTTTCTACGTTGTTCTTTTTTCTATTTTTACCAGTAACCCACTCCTAACCCTACTCCTCCCCTACCATTTCTTTCAGAAAAGAAACAGATTCCCCCTACCTCTTTGCACAACCTTGGATATTAATAATGCTTCAGAATGCTTCTCAGGTGGTGTCATCCAGTTTTGCAATTATTTTGCATAAGCTTGGAAGTAAACAGAACAATTTTTGACTAATCTAAAAGCAGAGTACATTTGAGTGAAAACGTATTGCTTTCTTTCCCAGTTCATCTCTGTAATTACATTTTTTGAAGACGAACTCTTTAAAAATTTGTAACTAATTTATCATTCTAAGGACTTAGAAAAAATGTAGACCTTTTTCTACATAATAATTCTACCTGGGCACTAGTAATTGCATGAGTTTTAATGTAATTAAAATAATAGATATGTGGCCATGAAAAAAAAAAAAAAAAAAAAAAGTATAATCCTGTGAAGAGCTCCTTGAAGCATCATAAACTATGCACATGGCAGTTAAGCCTTTTGCCAGTGGAATCCTCAAATGAGTGTTTTCATCCTGTTTTGCATATTCTTACACCTTTATATGTGTTTATATACCACACAAATTATAGTAATATTTTTCTCAAGTGACCTTGGTTTTATTTCATGTCATCTTGTGATTTCTCACACTGCTTGGATGAGGTGGAGCAAATGAGGTGACATGTAACCATATGTAAAATCGAAGACTTATCTCTTTCATCTTATATGAAATGTTATATAATGTTATACTGACATCTATGCTGGTTTGGAATCACAGTCCCTTGCCTTCAATCCCAAGCATGCATGACGTTATGCCTCATGTTGTTATGCCTATGAATTAGCAGTCTGTCCTGCCTCTTCTATCTTTTCATGCCTCTTCTATCTTTTCCTTTCCTATACAAACTACCCATCCTCAACTTCCTTCCCCTGTCACAGGAAACAAAACAGTCTTTCTTCTCTTAATTGGCACATTTTCCATAGAGTCCAATGCTTCCAGATAAATCCAAGGAATAGTCCTGAATTAAAAGCTACCACCACTTATTCATATCTATATTGAGAATGTATTTTGCCAAAGTTCAGAAGGAGAGTAACAATGCCCTCAAATTATTTTTTTTCTTTTTTTCTTTTTTTTTCCCCTTCCTCTTGTTATTCTTTCAAATATCACATGTGTAAACAATGTTCTTTGGGAAATTTCAACATTACCTGAACATTACCTTGCTTCTCCAGAAATACTTTGCTGACAACTCAAAGGATGGGAGGAAGGTGTACTATTAAAGAGAGCTGTTACAGTTAACTGAAAGATCAAGACCAAACTGTTAAAATGTTCACCAAATATCTAACAAAAAAGTGAAGGTCATTTCATTCCAGATTATATCATAGTGCACTTCACTGCCTACAGTATTCATCTAAGAGACCATGTCCTAATCACTTAGCTTATTTTTAAGCATCAGTTAAATTATACATTCTTACTCTACAATTTTATCATTTTTCAGGCTCAGGACAACATGAATAACTGTTTCATATATCAGTGTTTTTCTCTTGTTTTAATTGCTCTCTGTTGATGTTTATCACTCTGGTGTTTTTAAAGAAATTATTTTCTCACCCAGTCAAAGGTAGTTGTTCTCTTACCAGCAAATTAAGTATATTTTGTACACTAACCCCAAACTGTCCACACACTCTAAAAGTTAAAAAAAAATGCATAAATTATTGAAAATCTATTACTACTTTGCATCCCATGAGTAAAGAGCTCTGTTAGCTAACAAACTCCGTATCATATTAAAGGAAGAATTGGATCTCAACCAGACCTGGTATAAGCAGAAAAATATTAAGGAAGCTTGAAGCTGAATATTAAATCCATTCTTGGTATTGATTACAAAATAAGACGCTGTTAAGGTCAACCTGGCAAGTGCAGAAAAAGGCTGAAGAAATGTATTTGTTTCTACAAAACAAAGTCACCAAGCTTCATAACTGCAACAGAAAGTGCTTT
>CM021698.1:127079430-127172776 GCA_011074415.1 Stictonetta naevosa | reverse complement strand
TCCCTTCCTTTCCCTTCCCTTCCCTTCCCTTCCCTTCCACTTCCCCTTCCCCTTCCCCTTCCCCTTTCCTTCTTTCCCTCAGAAAGCAGTATTGCCAATATTCAGCCTCCTTTCTATTATTCCTCAGTGAACATTTTTGTCAATATTCATAACAAAATTAAGAGATCAAAAAAGATCTTGTGAGATATTTGCTCAAGGAAGAAATCAAAATCATTTTTTTATTTATTCAAAAATGAAAGAAATTAGAAATTTATACTGAGTTTTACACATAGATTGGCATTCTTAATCCTGTAAATGACTTTTAAGGAAATTTTATCAGTCATATTTAATGCACACACAACTCTTCATGTGTCTAAATTGTTACACCTTGTTAGTGAAAGAGAATTTTGCATGGTATTTTTAGTATTTTACAATCAATTTTAGATTTTTTTAAGGTAATCCTAAGAACAGAATAATTAAGAATTATTTATGCCAAGGCAATTTATAGTTCAGGTTGTTGTTTTGGTGGAGGTTTTTTATGTGAAATATCTTCTTTTTATTTTTTACTTTTACAGAAGAAATACACAAAGTGTGTGCATGTTTAGAATTAAATAACAAGAAAACCACTGTAAGGTATTCAAGAAAATGGAACATTAAACCCTTGTTTATGTTGTTGTTACCAAATTGCAATAGAGGTTGCAATATATAAATTAATAAATTACAGGGGGGGGAGTTGTTTTGTTTTGTTTTGTTTTGTTTTGTTTTGCAGCTGAGTGGACACAGAAAGTGAAAATATATTTTTCCACAATATTTCTAATGTCTATATTCTTATATTCCAATATATCAATAATTTCCCTCCACCAGGTAGCCTTTCCTCAAAAACAATGTAAATAAAATTATTGAAAAGAATGTCACAATTGCTCTTGGAGTGCAAATTTCTTAATTAATTTTGTTTTGATTATGGTTATATTTTTTAACCAGAGTTTTACCAAGTTAAGATTGTCTCACAGTATTTTCAAATGCTAACAGTGGCCTGCAGTGAGGAAATTAGAGGGTTTTTGTTGTTATTTGTTTGTTTATAAGCTCATAGATAAAGAAGACAAAACCATTTGTCTCCTTGAACTTCTGCTTCAAATTGAAAAGAATTTCATTTTCTGGTTAGGTTGATTTTGTGATTTGAGAGACAGGACTAATATCCCAAACTCATTCCCCTCCTCTTTATTTCAATTCCACTGTGTTAGGTAAGCTATACAAAAGCTTAATCTAACAATTTCTATACACAAATAGCTTTGGGGATTTATGTGGGTTTAATCTAGGAGAGCTTTGGCAATACAGATGATTAGTTGTAGCATCAGTCAAACTATTTGTTTCCAAAATAGTGTTTTGATATTTAAATACGTTTTTAACTCAAGTTTAATACTTCTTTTGCAATATATTTTCTGCTTTCATCTCTAAATAATTTCAACTTTGTTCTGTGAAGAATGAAATGAATAAAAACTCCATACCAAAATTATAAATTTATGTGTATTAAATAACACTGAACTTGCTTCTCAAATATTTCAACACAACGTTTTTTTTATCATTTTGGTCAGTATTTCCAGATTAATAACAACAACTTGACGACCTGCTAAGTTGTGCATTTCTAGCAAAACCCAATATGATTTCAATACCAAAGACTATAATTGTAAACATTTACATTTTCTTATCAGGCTGCCAGATTACTGCTAGGAAACACACTGGGTTCATTTTTTTGCTCATTATATATTTGTTGCACAAAGAACATTTCATGTCATGCCAGTCTGCATTCATACTAAGTTTCTGATAGATTCTTCTGCACCAAGTAACATCACTTTGTTTTCTGCCAACTCCAAATCCAGCCTGAGCTAGCACACCTTGAGACAGCCCTTACAGCCAGTCAAATATACAGCAGGATGAAGGTACTGCTCTCCATCGTTGGCAATATCCATGACACATGCCTCATTCAGAGCACTAGAGACCATGGTACCATATATCTCATTAAGGTGTCTCTCCTCATTCTCACTTCTTTTTCTGCAAACATGACAGCTGTAGAAGACTGTTATATATCCAACAGATAATTGGTACAATGTTCTAAGTCACCTTGATCTTGCACAGACTTGGAGCTTGTCAGCACACTGTCACTGCATTCCAGTAGAGCTCTTATTAGTTAACTGTACTTGACAGCACCTCAGAAACTGTATATTTTAGGTTTAAGCAGTTTGGCATGATAAAGGTTATCACTTTCTTTTCCTGGATAATTATTGTCAGCATTGATAAACATGTATTTCTTCTCCAGTCCATCAGAAGACTGATGGGAATAAGAACATGTCTCTTTATAGTTTAAATCTTAAAGTTCCTGACACTTTGCAGAATCATTTATTGTTGAAATCCTTGGGTGATAATGTAATTATAGGTATATGCATACATAAATGTATATATTCCTATGCAACTTTTCCCATTTGACTCTTACCTCTCAGCTTCGACAGTACAAGTGAAGATGTATTTGATTGCAAGTACGAGGAGTGGGAATTCCAAGGATCAGGGATGTGAATTTTTAAACTGCCTGTGTTTTTATTTATAGTTTGAACCTCAAACACTACAGTCCTTTCTCTTCAGAAACAGTCAGATTGCTCCAAGAATTTATTCCTGTAATGACTCTGAATTTGGACAAAAGAGAACAACCAGGCTTAAGTGAGGTGATTGACAGCTTTGCTTTGTGAGTTGTCCTGCTGTTTTCTGTGTGTGTGTTGTTCTGTATTGTAGACTATAAGTACTGCTACCCAAATATGGTCAAAATCAGTGCAGTTACACAATGTAGATTAAACTCAGCAGAACATTACAAGCAAAGGAAAATCTTTGAAGTGACATGGAAATGTACAAGATTTACTTTAAGTTGCATAAAATCTTGAAAGAGAATTCTTACTAGTGCATGGTTGTCAAACCTGTCTCCCAAATTTCTGTATGCTTATTACCATAGAGTGGTTAAAATAATAATAATAATAATAATAATAATAATAATAATAATAATAATAATAATAATAATAATAAAACCTTCCTTTGAAGTGTACCCTTTCTTATGAGAGGTAATAATTATCTATCCTTGCATTTTCTGGTCTATGTTTTCAAAAGTGACTGGTGATTTGAGGCAGTGAAACAGTTAAGAGTGAAAGACTGAGTATCTACTTTCTGAAAATCAGACCTCAGACTATCTATTTTAAAAATTCAGGAACACAGAAGTTACTGTGTGTGGTGGTTTTACTGGGGTGGGTGGCCAAGCTCCACCACAACCACTCTCTCAGTCCCCCTCCTCAAAGAGGAGCGGGGAGAAAATACGATGAAAAGGGCTCAAGGGTTGAGATACGGACAGGGACATCACACAGTAATTATTGTGACAAGCAAAACAGCCTCAGCATAGGGAGATAGTAAGATTTATTACCTATTACTGACAAGCTAGAGAAGTGAGAAACAAAGGAAAGAAACCAAAAGCACCTTTCCCCCCATCCGCCCTCTTCCACCTCCTCCCCCTAAGTGGCGCAGGGGAACGGGGGAATGGAGATTATGGTCCGTCTATAGTGCTTCTTCTCCACCGCTCCTTCTTGGTCACTCTCATCCCCTGTGCTGTGGGGTCCCTCCCACGGGATGCAGTCCTTGCTGAACTGATCCGGCATGGGCTTCCCGCAGGCAGCAGCTCTTCAAGAACTGCTCTAGATATGGGTCCGTACCACGGGGTCCATCCCTCAGGAGTAAACTGCTCCAACCTGGATCCCCCACGGGCAGCAGTTCCTGCCAGGTCACCTGCTCCTATGTGGTCTCCTCTCCAAGGGCTACAGGTCCGTCCTGGAATTTGCTCCGGCAGGGGTCTTCCACAGGCCAGTCTCCGTCAGTGCAGGTTCACCTGCTCCACTGTGGTCTCCTCCATGGGCTGCAGAGTGGAACCTTGCTCCACCGTGGTACTCCGTGGGCTGCAGGGGGACTTCCTACTTCACCATGGTCCTCACCACAGGCTGCAGGGGACTTCTGCTCCAGTGCCTGGAGCACCTCTCCCCCTCCTTCTACACTGACCTTGGTGCCTGCAAGGCTGTTCCTCACTCCTCTCACTCTCCCAGCTGCTGTGTGGCACAGCGTTTTTTTTTCCCCCGTCTTAAATATGATCTCACAGAGGTGTAAAACAACATCACTTATTGGCTCAGCTCTGGTCAGCAGTGGGGCCCTTACCAAACATGAGGCAGCTTCTAGATCCTTCTGACAGAAGCCATCCTTATGGCCCCCTGCTATCAAAACCTTGCCACATAAACCCACTACACTGTGAAAATGCAGAAACATGACCTCCCACTGCCAGAGTAGGAGGTATTTTACTTAAGTGGGAGGAACAGATGACTTTGACTGGAGTTGTCAAAGGGTTGGACAGTAAAAGGATTGGCCATGTTACTTCAGAAAAGGAAGATCTGTCATTCTGCTGTCATGGAGTAGCTGCATAAGAAAGATAATGCATTTTATGTGGTATTGGTGCAGGAGTTTGATGTATGCTTCCTGAGAAAGTAGAAGTTGAGGAAGAATAGTGAGCTTTAGGAATCAAATTTCCAAGGAAGAGATGATAAGGAGATGGATTAAAGGTATTTCGCTTGTCTCTCTGCCTTCTGCAGTCACTTTCTGTGGCTTTAAGTCATATGTTCTAACTTATGCATCACACAGGTCTAGGTTATGATGTGGAAAATCAAATCTATCTCATGTCAATATGTGCAGTCACAAATCCGTTTAGACAGTTTTAAATGAAAGATGTTCTGTCTGTAGTACTAGTAAGAGAGATTTAAATAGCTTAGTTACTCAAAACAGATTCATGTATGACAGTCTTCAAAGATACCCCACTAAACATTTGTGAACCTACAGAATAATAGACAAAGCAGGAGGAAAATGAAAAATTCTCATTGAATTTATTGGAAGAAAAAAGTGAGTGAGGTACAGAGGTAGGAGGGAGAGGGAGGCACACATTACATCAGTGACTGCGTTAGGAACAATATCTGATAGGAAGGAAGTCTGATAGGTTTAGCTTTCAGTACCTTGACAGTGTCTGGAAAATTTCAATAACATGGAATTTTTAATAAAGTATAAAGTATTGTTTTTGCTCAGAAATGTTCTCTACAATCACAGACGAATTAAAAACAAAGAATGCTGAAAGTAGAATTTGCCTCTTAAATATAGGAAAAGTCATAGGATGGTACACATCAAATATTTCAAAGTGTATTAAGTATTTGTCTTCTTCTAAGTATTGTTTTCTTGATAAAATAATTAAAATATCTCTGAAAACAGCTGGCTATGCATTTTAGCCACTTGAGCACACAGTTTTCTGATAATTTATTTAATGCAATGTTTTCATGGGAACTGAAATTAACTATTCTCCTTTCACTGACTGATGACTTTCTAAGCATTGCACTGCACATTTTTGTGACAGCAACTGAGCTGAGATCCTTAACATTTTTGAGGGAGAGATCTTTCTAGTCTTTTGTAACATTAACATTTTTCTCTGTTATGAATGTAGAGTAGGTAGTAAACTAGTAAATTTAAAAGAAAATAACCAAGAGATCTTAATAACCTAATAATCAAATGATCTTAAATTTTAAGCCAAGTTTTGTTGTATCAAAAAATAAAATATTTTTTGAAAATATTTTTTTCATTGAGAAAAACATTACTTTTGTTTTATCTGTTTATCTTCTAGCTCCTTTTGAAATGCAGATGCTTTTTTCTTCTTTGAAATATTTTCTTTTTTTCAGCTTTTTCCAAACACTAAAGAGTTAATTATATTTTAATTTATTCTGATTTGTTCATTCCCCTTCCATTATTTAAGAATATTTACTTAACATTAAGTATATTTACTTGACAGATACGACAACATGTATAGAAAAAGGCCAAATCCAAACCTTATTTTTTTCTTAAATACTCTATTAACCTGTTCAGTTAAAAGTTCAGAAATTTCCATGTATAATCAAGATTACTGGTACATAGTTACTGCATTATTAAAATCAACTGGAAATAATATATATAGCTCAGAGAGTCAGAGCTATGAATTTCTTTTTCCTTACAGGAGTTAGAAAGCAGTTATCCAAACATGTAATTGTTTCCAGTGGGATTACTCAAAATAGGTAAATGGTCTGATATGTACCTAATGGGCTTACATTCTGCTTTATAAATGATTTTTATCATTTATAAATGATTTTTATCATTTTTCTGCTTTATAAAAAATTTTAATAACTATTGGATAACATAAATTGCACTGATTAAAAACAATTACATAGGAGAGCAATTTGCAGAAACATTTCTCATGGCCTATGGTTGGGTTTTGATAAAGCAGTTTGAGATCCCATAGTAGTTTCAGGCTATGATAATAAATAAAATAATTAATTATTTAATAATAATAATTAAAAAAAAAAAAAAAAACACTTTCCTTACTTACTTTTATTTCCTCTGAACATCTCTCAAGAAAATATAAGACCAATACATAATTTTCACATCTAATTAAACCTAGCCGGCATGACAGTGGTATCTCCCTTCTTTTCTTCCTTTTGTTATTCAATCCGGCATGCTAATAAGGTCCAGCTACTCTGACAACATTGGAACACAAAGTAGTTTTTATTCTGACTCTTGGATGCTGCTGTTTTGGGTACCCAATGTTAGCTTAACACTCTGATAGAGATATCTTTTTGGATATATTCCAATGGGTATCCAACTTTTGGATAAAAAGAAATGGGGGGAAAATAATTGAATAATCAAGTAAATGAAAAAATACATATGAATCTTTAAAAATGATCCATTCATTCATATGTTTTTACAGGTGGTATTATCATTAGTAACCTTTGAAATTTTATTTTAGTCCTCCCACCAGAATATATATTCCATTTTGTGAGATAGAAAGACAAATTTTGACAAGAAGTATGAAGAATGTTTCCAGATTTGCCATTGGCATAATGCAAACTCACTTTTTCCCAATGATGTCTTATCATTTCCTGGCAAAGGTTTGACATTTGTTACTTTACTCCCCTCTCATGAGCAGCTTACTTTAAGTAATTAATTCAATTACATCATCTAAACAGACACTAGGGAGCTTTGTGTTAACTTTACAAAGTATAACGGGCAATGTCATATGTGACTGCCTACCAGGAAAAGACTCTCATGAGTGTTGAATGCAGTTTACTCATATTTTCAGTAACATCTAAAAAATTACAAAGGAGTTAAAAAATAACATGAAACAAGTGATGTAAGAATTTGAACAGGAAGAGAAGAGAAAGAGATGTGGTTGTAAACAACTGACCTGCACAGATAAGTTACAGTTCTTGACAAATCCAGAAAACATCACAGGAGAAATATCCAAAACAAATATGATTGCTCTATATGCTTCTTTTAGACTGCTAAATGCTCTGTACCTCACTTAATCACTTTATATAACTCTGTAGTGTTGTACTGTAGGTTTGTGTTTTTTTTCTTTTAAATCTGCCTTTTTTTTTTTCTTTTAGTCTAAATCCCTTTCCGTTAAAGCACTTCAGTTGTATTTCATGTTTTCCTGTGTCTGTCTATTTTAAGTAAAATAAGAAGTCTAACCTGTGATAGGACAAATGCAAATTATCTACATATTAGCCTGACAAATAGAGAGTGACATCAGGTATATACCTTCAAGGTGTATACCTTATTTTATATTTATTTACTTTGCAGGAGCTCTCTAAAGGAAGTGCATAGTTAGGAATAATTGAAAAATGCATAGAGAGCTGGGAAAGTGCTGGAAAGATAACCGAAGTTAAAACTGGAACAGTTAAGAAATTTGACTCAGAAAATAACAGGAGAGACAAAGAAGTTAGTGGAGGAATTTAGTGCTTCTGAAAAATAGTTCTGGAGGAAATGGTAAAAAGATCATTCACCAAGGGAAAGCCGGCAGATCCACTGAAAGATTTCCATGAGAGATGCCGGTGTGTTTTCTAAACCAAGGCTGTTAAGGAAAAGGAACCAAAGAAGGGGCCAAATTGAAAATCAAGCCTAAGTTTCTAGGAAACTTAAGTTTGATCTCTAATTATATGCCAAAATGCCTTGCTGAACTTTGCACTCATCACTTGAAGAGAATACTGCTTAATAAGAAACTCTTCTCTACCACTTGTTTCTCATTCCAAAGTTCTCTCTTCAGATTCTCATGAGCCCAGGTTCTGGACTACAAATATCTCTGTTCTTTAGTTACATCACTCAGATCTGTACGTATATATTGAGAAGCTTGACAACACTCTCATTATTGCATGGTGGATTACAAATGAGAAATAGGAAAAAAGCAAATTTTGGATTTCAATAACTTCATTTAAAGTTGATTTGAATGTATTTCTAGAGGTTGGCTGAATTTAGTGACAGCTAAAACTCTTCAATAATAAAAAAAAATCCTTTGAATGTCATGATATTTCAGTTTTTACTCTAAGACATGTCATTAAAGTTTATTTATTTTTATTGTTTATTATTCTAATAATAAAGGCTTTAAGAAATTTTAAAATAGAAAAAAAAAATGTTTCGCATGATACAAGGACATTGTTTGTTTCGTTTTCCTCAGTTTGGTCAGAGATCAAAAAATAATTATTCATGCAGCTCTATGAGAAATTCTTAATTCAAGCTACCTAGCTACTCCACTTGACCTTAAAGCAGTAAACAGAGATATAGGTCTGGTTAGTTCTACTAGGAAGACATAAAAGGAATACATCTTGTTTAATATCTGTTGATTATTACAGATTTGGTAGTTATATGAGGTATTGTAAAATTGCTGCCAGCAACCTAACAAAGGCAACTAAAGGGCTTATAAATTTTTTAGGTGCCATTTCCTAATTAAGATATGTTTACACTTATTTTTTAAATACTTGATGCTTTTTTTCAGGGCTTGATTTCAGGGTCTAGGATTTTGTTGGCCATTTCAGTACTGAAAGCTTAGACAACCTCATGGCGTGATCATAATTCTATTTGGATAATGGAAAACTATTTCAGCACAGGATTGTATGTCGCCCAGTATGCCATTGTTTCCTAAGCAAATACCTTTTGAATATGCTTAGTGATAAATATATATGTATATGTATATAAATATATATATATGTATATAAATATACATAGTGAGCAGCCAGCAATATGGACAGTGATTTTCAGAATGAGATTAAAAGAGTGGAGGGAGCAGATCTTTCTGACATTCTTGCTTTGCTCCCCTGCCTCCTCCACTCCCCTCCCTCTCCCCCATAAAAAAGGAAAAAAGGTGAGAATAAACACATAAGTATGGCTTCTATTGTTATTTCTCCTGGGAAAGTCCAAAGGTTCTTCCCACTTAAATATTTTATATTTGGTGATAACAAAACAGCATAATGACAGTATACTATGATAAGATGAGTAGGTCATCCAGCTATTGTTCTCTTTCTGACTGATAATATATAAAAAACTCCCTGTTAGTGGCCTGCAGCAGGAAAGTAGATGCCAAAATACTGCTATATGACATTAAAAAAGACTGTATTAATACCTAAATTTTACTCAGTGCACACATAAATAATATATAAATGCTACAAAGGAAAACTACAGAGGTCACCACATTCAATGGCTGTGCACATTCATCCTGCAGTTCAGTGCAATTTCTCTGTGTATTGACACACAGAGGCTTTCTTCAATAATCTCTTTCAACATTTAAAAAAAAAAAAAAAAAAAAGAGAGAGAGAGAGAGATTGAATGAGCAAACCCAGCACAATCTAGTCTCCTTCTTCTGTATTATGAAAATACACATGTATGCGTGTGTATTACATGGCTGACACAGCAAGATTTTGGTAGTGGGGGGCTGCAGGTGGTGACCTCTGTAGGAGGTGGCTCAGTAGCTGCCCCATGTCGAATCAGAGCCAGCTTCAGCCAGCTCCAAAGGGGACCCGCTGCTGGCCAGAACCAAGCCAGGGAGTGACGTTGGTTGGACATCTGGGAGAGCAGATTTAAGAAAGGGGGCAGGGGGGAGACAAACTGCTGCACAACAGCAGCTGGGAGAGAACCAGTCCTGCAGACCCCAAGGTCAGTGCAGCAGCACAAGTTCCCCTGCAGCCTGTGCAGAGGCCCCTGGTGGAGCAGGCTGTCCCCCTGCAGCCCATGGGTCCCACATGGAGCAGATCTCCAGGCTGCAGCCCATGGAGGAGCCCCTGGTGGAGCAGGTGGATGTGGCCTGGAGGAGGCTGCGGCCCATGGAGAGCCCCTGCAGGAGCAGGCCCTGGGCCGGAGCTGCAGCTCATGGAGAGGAGCCCACGCAGGAGCAGAGGGTCTGGGGGGAGCTGTCACCTGTGCTGGAGCAGTTTGCTCCTGGGGGAAGGAGATAGAAGAGGTTGTATGGGGGAAGGTGGTTTTTGACTAGCTGCCCTAGTCTGTTATCAGTAGTCAAGAATTTCCCTTATGCTGAGTTGGTTTTGCACATGACGGTAACTGGGAAGTAACCTCCCTGTCCTTATCTCAACCCAAGAGGTTTTTTGTTTGTTTGTTTTTGGTTTTTTATATTTTTCATATTTTCTCCCCTTGTTCTGTTGAGGAGGGGGAGTGAGAGAGCAGTGTAGTGGTGCTGAACCATCGCGCCATGCTTCTGGGTAGCACTGAAAGAAAGCCTGAAAAGATTCAGAAATGCTCGGTCTCACCATCACTCATTTTCTGTCTTCCACTGTAGGGAGAAGTTTGAATATGGTTTTTGGAAATTGCACTTGCATTCTCTGTTCTCTACATCAGGGTTCACAAAAACTGGGGAGGCAAATCAAAAAGCTTTGAATCACCTTGATCAAACTACTAAAATGAAAAAAGGATTGTAAAATGGGCTGTAGACTGAACAAATAAGGGACGAATTCCAATAAAGCATTTTCCCATTCAAGAAATATACATATGAAACCAAGAAAGGAAAGAATTTATTTCCTGTTAGAGTGACACTAAATTCCTAAATTGATATTAAAATGCTAATTGGAGCTTGTGATTCCTGCTTGACTAGAAAAATAGCCTTTGTATGCTATGTGGTCTAGGGAAAAAAAAATAGTCTTTATTAAAATGGAATGAAATACATTGCCCGTCCCCATAAAACCTTGCCCTATTAATTCCATGGAAACTGTGTTTATTCTCTGGAATTTACATGGTTTCTTCCTGCTGCAACTTTATCTCTAAAGCGCTAAATTTTTGCAGCTAATTGATAAGGGCTGCAAATGCTCAGTCTCCTGAACTGCGGAATTACACAAATATCAATGGATATCGTATAGAGTTTACAACAAATTCAAGATGTATAATGCCCAGGGGATCACACTTGTTTAGGGCAATCAGAGAGATTGTATCCAGCTGTGAGTCCATTTCTCCTCTTCTGTGACCTATAGCAAACAGAGTGCAACAAAAACACCAAATTGAAGCAAATACGCCTCATCCAAGTTGATAGCTGCTCTTGCAGTCCAGAGAAAAGGGCTGTGCAGGAGGAAGAAACAGCAGTTAGAAGATGCCTGAGGGAAAGAGTTAAAAATGCCTCTGAGAGCTAAAAATGTCTCCTTGCCATTCTAGTGACATTATCTAACACATGAAAAATCCCCATATGTGCAAGCCTTCTGTATCATTCAATTACCAAAGGATGCTCAAGCAAAGTCATACTGCAAACCCTGCTTTCACAGTTCCTCACCTTTGGTCCCATTTCACCCTGCAGCCTTGCCATTGTATTAATATAGGTGTAGGCTGAACTGAGTGTTCATCTGCACACAGAAAGTGGAGTACTTTAAAGGTTTTAAACTGCTCTGAAAAAATAGAGCCAAAGTGATCTGTCAGTCCTGCTTTTTTCTGGGTGTACAAATATTTTGATACTTATTTATAAGGAGATTGGGTTCACATTTGGGAGAATTTCTTTGCTTACAAGATTTTTCCTAAATCCTGTTTTCTGCATGTCATTCAATACTAAAGGACCTCCTTTCTTAGTGTCTGTTGTCTCTGGCCTTTGCTTGTGCCAGCTAGGCATATGCTGTTAAATGAAACTAGGAGAAAAGTAATCCGTGGTAGCAGCTGATAACTGTTTTAAATTTAGCATGTCCTGAAAATATTAATTTATCTAGACTCCTTTTCAAAATCATACACGAGATGGATAGGGGAGAACATGACAGAGGAGGTTAACTAAAATACCACAGGGAGAATCTATGTCTGTCCTATGTGCTAATCTTCTAAGGACTGTAACAATTTGTTATAAGCATTTCAGCTGTGTAGATTGCTTCTTCCCTGAACAGATATATTGGTATCAAAGCAGTAAATGCATAGATATTACAAAGATCTTCTATGCACCTCCTAGAGGCTTTTTTTCTATCTTGAAAGAACTGCTTATTTATGCATTGTTGCCAACTCTTCAGCGTCAAAGATCATAAACCAAGACAACAAACTATGATTTTTTTTAACTTAATGATTTCTAAGACAAATAAATGTTTGAGTCCTTTTCATTTCTGACAGTTGATATTTTCATTGTTATGCCCTTCTTCAGAATATCTTGCAAAGAAATTTTTACTTTAAGCTTTTTTATATTCCTTTTCTTACTTACATAACTAAACCATGAGAAAAGATATACAACATGGGCAGTATAATATTGATATTTTAGTAAAAATAGAATCTAATGATGAAAGTAGCATTCTGACATTAGAATGTTAGAATGTTACCAAAACATATATATATATATATATATTTTCAAATCAGTACTCATTTAATTCTCATGTTCAAAACACCAGGCTTCCAGTTATCTCATCGCAAAACAAGGGTATGATTTGTTCTGGAATTATATTATTGATCTATTTATAAATGAAGCCCCATAATACAGTAAGTGGTAAGGCATTTACATTGAATGCCCAAGGAATCTTTCCAGTTGTAATGAAAGAAATTCTGCTATTTCAGTATTATAATACATAATTGTGACAGAAATTTGATATGACAGCCTACTACCATTTCAAATGCATTACTGTTGAAAAAATATTGAATATAGAATTTACTAAAAATGAAAAATATTAGAAATTCAAATTACACTAAGACACTACATGCTAACCTTTATTCCAGAATAGTATATTTTTGTTAATAAATATATATGTCTTATTTAATGGGATTTTGATTTAAGCCTACATAGAAATAAACGTCAAATGTTTCCGAAGACTGGAAACCTGCAACATAACATCAGAGCTAAAAAGGCATAAGTGTTCTTTTTAGAACAGATTATAGAACTACCCTACACTGCTAAAACAATGAATTCATGAATTATATTTTTAAGGAATTTATTTAAGACAATAATTTGGCCAGGATTTTTTTTCAGTTGAGACATAACTTTCAGCTGCAGGTAAGAAGGCAGGTTTAATGGAAGACCTATAAAACAACTTAGTCAAGTTATTACTGAAATATATTAATGTACCTGAGCTCAATTTATTAGAAGTGAAGGATCAGAAACTATTGACATCTAGCTAAAAGGGCAGAAACAGGTAATTCTAGATGGTTGGGATCTTAACCTCCAGAAGAAGTAGGATTAGAGAAAATAACAAGCTTTCAAAAATGTTATCACTTAAATTTAAGTAGTATTTTTTACTGCTGCTTTTCTTGACATCAACCAAACAAGCTATATCAGTAAACTAAGTAAAATTCAGTACAATGGGAAATTGTACTTCATAGTATTTTTTAATAGTACTGCAAAATACTATACTATAAAGTAACTTTACAGTACTGCAAAAATTATATTTCTAGTTGCTTCTATTTTCATCAGTTTTTATAAATACTTTTAGTATTATTTTTATTTTACACACATTGCTGTTTACATGTTCAACAAATGTAATCTGTAATTTGACCTACAAAATTATTTTAATAATAGCTCTGTGTTTGTAGAGCTAAAAAATAAGAGACTAAATATAAATTAGCAAAAACAAATACGGTGACTGTATAAAATCATCAAAATAATGCTTGCTAAATTTCAAAAGTGCATGTTTTTTAAATAAATATTTGCTGAAGAGGGTAATGCAGTGGTTATAAGGTATATTTAGTTTTAAAAGTTTCAGTTAAAATATTTGGGGTACTGAATACATGAAAATCAAAACAAAAATTATTTCCGATTCGTGTTTTTCTTTACAAAAGAGTTTATTTTTTTCAATTTTTAATTCTACTTGTTAGTAGTTGACAGAAAGAGCTACATGCTCATCTAACTTGAAGGCATTTAGCACAAAGAGCATTTTGCTACATATGTAGGAAAGGTGCTGAGAGTCATGAAATATCAAGGAAGGAGGAACCTTCTTTGACTTATGTGCTGTATTTCCAGTAATAGTAACAGAAATTAGTCTCACTGCAGTAATACAGGCAAAAACTGATGCACTACAGAAGAAGAAATACATTACTTGAGTAGACCACATGAGTGTTATCACCGTTGTTAACATCAGGTTTTGTGAGTGCCTTATCTGGCCTTTCATGCAGGATTTTTGCAAACCAGGTCAGAAACCTCATTCACTTCAGGACAGTGCTCTGTAGAAGCCTTCTGGTAAGTGTGTTACAAAGAAATCTACTGAATACCTTGCCAAGAATTGTCATTTCTAGTAGCAGTGCTAGATGTCATAGAGGTAAGCAAAATGTCTCCTTAAACCTGGAAATAATTTCTCATTGATCTTTGTCCCTAGGAGCTGCTTCATTTCATGACAGATCTAAGAACAAACTTCTATTACATAAGATGAGTGCATGGCACTGCCCTTGATCCCCCTATGACCCATTTTAATCATAATATTGTTCTTCTGGTCTTAATTCTCCTCTCTCATAAGCAAAAAGCGTTCTGATCCATTTGTTAGCATACAGAGGAAACTGTGGATATCCAAGACATAAATACTTGTTTGCATAGTCTCTCTGCACAATTATTTCAAAATTAAAGATACCAAAGGTTTTACAAAATTGAAGTCAGTCTCAAACAATGTAACTCCATCAGGATTTATGATTCTGTTTATTTAATATCTAATAACAAGACTTTGGTCAGAATCAAGGTGAGCTTGTTATTGTTAAACTTAGTAGTAGAGGTCCTAGACCTTAAACAGCTGCTATTATTATTTTAAAACTAAATAAAATAGAAACTTCTTGGCCTTCTAATTGTAATGTCAATCATTCTGATATATTTCAACAGTTATTATAAAAGAGAAATAAAGTGCTCTGGGGGCTTTCCATTTCTCCACAGAGGCTCTTACTTATGTTAGTAATCTTTACGGTTCAGTGTAAACTGAATTTTCTAATGGTTTCTCTTTTTTTAACTCAAGTTACTGCAACTCCAGTCCATATGCCAAACTAAGATTTTTGGAACAGAAAAGCAATAGCTGTTACAATTGTATTGCCTGGCTTCTGATACTCTTTCACACATAAAATTAGATTCAGTTAATTATAATGCTTTTTAAATCATAGTGAACAAGAGCAGTGAACATTTGTCCTACCTAGGATTTCTATAGTAGCAATACCTTGTCAGCTTGATAAAATTTGCCTATATACAGCAATTGGCTTGCATCCTGCAAGATGTCCCCAAAGTATGTATTTTACCCAAAGTACACAATGTGAAAAAATGAGGCACGAGCACTGACGTTTCAATAATTTACCACAGAAACAATTTAATTATTGTTTTTTTTTAGAAATAGTAACATCCTCATAGCTCTTTACTGTCATGTCAAAGCCAGAATGATCGCAGTCTGTGGCTTTACTGTCATTTATTTGGAACATGCTTAGAATCAGACCCCTTGGATGAAATACATTCTGCAGTGGATATAAGCAGCCAGGTGAAAAGCTATGTGACACCGTGGAAGTCCACAAGAGCTTCTGTTCTCTCAGCTTCCTTCTCTTAATAAATAAATAAATAAATAAATAAATAAATAAAGTCTGGTTCTGCCTCTTCTTGACGGAAATAACACCTTAAATGCTTTTGTTCTGGTTAACCTCACGTTAATGTTATTAGAATTTCTAGATAGACAGAAAGGAAATTTAAAATGTTTTTATGAAAAGTTCTAGGCACCCAGACAACTGTTTAAACAAACTATGTAACTAAATTTGGAAAATGTATTTTTATTTTCAGATTACTAATGCAAGTTTAGAAACTCAACTAGCTGAATATCAATGTAATTGTTGTATTTAATCTCATTAATTTCTATTTCCACATTAATTATTAATAAAAGTTTATAGTATAGCCTGTGCTAGGTGCTTATACAGCACCAGACCCTTTGTTTCTTACCTGCCAGCTTCCCAGTGCACAGTAGGCAGGATGTTAGAGTCAGGAGGAGAAGCAACCTTCTCATGTAACCTGACATTCAGTATGGAGTAATCATGGAGTGATATTACTAAACATAAAATGCCATATATCTCAGCAAACAGGAGGAGCTGCTTCTACTTGCTTTCATTATCCTTAGTTGTTTTCTACCCACTGCATCAAATTAGAGAGCAAAGTGGCACAACTTATACCATGGATAGGACAGAAAAATTTCACTTGTCTCAGTCACCAAAGCCACTGGAGCCACAAAGTCACTGAAACAATTGAAGCCATTGTAATAAGGCAACTAGGCAATGATTCAACACACAGTGAACACAACTGTTTCTCATAGGATGTTACTAAATCTTTGTTTTCACTGTCTGGTCAAGAAACAACATTCAACAGTAACAACTCATATATATATATATATATTGCTTTGAATAGTCCCCTGAGATTTAAATTATGAGTTTTTGAAGGGAAAGTTTTCTATTTGTTGGTTTTGATCATTCTTCATAGTGTTGAGTTTTTTTTTTTTAATTTTAGCCAACAGATGTAGAAATATGAGCATGTGTACATCCACAACTGCCTCATACGTATTTCATAGAAATAAATAAATAAATAAATAAAAAGGCTGAATGAAGGAATAAGCTTTTTCAAAGTCACTCCAAGGCCACATATTTGTTTAATCTTAGTACACTTCTCCCATTCAGGAATGTACTCTGAAGGAAAGTGAACAAGGATTTGAGAATGTGAGGTATTTAGAAACACACAAATGTACTAAATAGATCACTGGTTCACTAGCTCTTATCTAATGAACTAAACAGAAAGCAGAGATTTTAATATATGAAATTGTCATGCTGCCTCATAATGGTTCTCTGTTAAATATGAAGTATTTGCTTCATAGATCCAGTTTCCAGTCTTGTAATTCTCCCAGGTTTCAGTTGAGCAAAGTTCTGAAATACATGAGTAGTCTACTTTGTCACCTGGAGGTTGTGAAGAAGCAGCCTCTGAATATCGATCAGAATATAGCATGGTAACCTACATGCCAGCAGCACCTGTATTTGTTTGTTAGGAATCTTCAAAACAAACATATGCAAGTTTCCCACTGTTTAACAGAGAATGTTCAAAGTTAATCCAATTACTGTGTCATATTTCTGTAAAAACATAACAAATGTATGAGAAACTATATTTAGAGCTGTTCAGAAACTGAATCCAAGACTTGATTCTTTCAATTCTCTTTCAATAGCACTTCCAATATCACACTAATACATTTGATGGATGTGCTATTAATTACTGGAGAAGAAAAAAAGTAGGGGAATTCATAACCATAAAAAAATATAATTAAAAAAAAATAGTGTACTTGTTAAGAAGTAGAATTATTATCCCACAACTAACTGGGAAAGCAGTGTGAGGAGGCAAGGAGCACAATGTCTGGAAGAAGATATTTTTGCTAATTAGTCAAAACTTTTTGAAAACTTACTTTTTGTGATTAATTGGGTCCCCTGTTCATGCAGGGCTCAGTGCTGTTTATGTGTGTGATTCCCACTCCCAGCCCACAACCCCAACATTACATCTTCTTCCACTGACTTCTGCTGCTCTGCCTCTTCCAGCAAGACCCTGGTGGCTCCAGCCACCTGTTCTGAGTGCCTGCTATGAGATCTCAGGCATGAACATGAATCTCTGAACCCCAGCTCACCCCATGCCAGAGGGGGAGCTTAAGCTACCATGAAGGCAACATGTTCAGTCTGGAAGTTTAAACTTAAAGATCAAGTTTGAGCACCAAACTGACTTGACAGATAATACCATAACATCTGAATAGACTGCACTACCCAACACAGATAGAAAAGTCAAGTGGTGGTTCCTATGGGCATTGGAAGGAATGATTACACTATAACATTATTATTCTTCATTGTGGAATCAAAGCCAGATAGGGTAGAACAGGTCTTATACTTCCAGATACATTAAGGGCCAGGGCCACACAAGACCAACACAACAAATAGTTTTGTCAAGGCTGAGTTTTACAGTATTTTATTTTTTTCTTCATCACTTCTCAGCCCAGAAAATTTAAGGCTGGACCAAAAAACAAACAAACAAACAAACAAAAAAAAAACAAACAAACAAACAAAAAAACACTCTAATTGGGTCACTTTTGTGCAGGCATCTTTTACCATTAACAGAGATCCCGCATGCAGAATATACAACTTAAATCTTCAAAGCAATTATGTATTTGTAATCATGTACACAGCTGATAAAAAAGTCTAACATGCCACTAGGCCAAGCGGTATCTTAAATAATATAGCATACTTTGACAAATATAAAACTAAACCAAAGGTAAGCCTCAGACATAACTGAGAATTTTTTCATTACAAACATATGAAAGGTCCTGATATGTTTAGAAATCATGTTTTCTTTCTCATTAGTTCATATTCTGTTGATGGAATATTTTTAACAGGACAAGATTTTTCTCAATTGTAGCACAGACTTTTCGATTCTAGTTCAAGTTTTTGAATAACTTAAATGCTTAAGTCTTCTTTTTCTTGCTCCACAATGGTAAAAATTTTATTTGTATGTTTCTGTTCTGAACCCCCACCCCACCCCCACAAAAAAAAAGAAAAAAAAAAATTGAAAATTTGCAAATACTTATTCACTGTCTGAAATGACATTTAAAGTTCATCTCAGAAATTTTATTGTAATAGAAACTTAAGAATACAAACAAGGAAATAGTACATACATTATACACCAATGATCTGAAAATGACCAGTTGCACATTAAAGGACTTGGAGAATGTGTACAATTACATTAAATGGAACAGAATTCATGAAAAATCTATCCAATGGATTCTATAATAAAAATGGATTTGATCAAAATATCTCCAAGCACTAAAAATTTGTTACAACCTGTTTGGTTCCATTGCTTGAGAAGGAATAATTGGCCTGTTCCGATAATTAAAAAGTGGTTGTCTGTTATTTTGTTCAGTAAAGGCAAATGTTGAAGCTGATGTTTTATCATCTTGAAGACTTAATATTCCAGAATTGTTAATAATTTTAATGTAAAAACTGACAGTTTATGTTTCTATTATAATCTGTTTTTCATTGGACAATTAAACTTTTTGCAGACATGTATGTATTTCTGTATATTTAACAGCTAGTTGTAAAGCTAAAGTCCTATGAACATATCAAGTTATATACATATTGTTATATACATATCACATTATACTGTCATATACATATACATATCAAGTTATACTGTCATTTAGCCACTCTTTGATATGTAGCTTTTTCATGATTTAGTTCTTTTTTTATGGTGAAGAAAAGATTCATAGCCTTCTGGCACTGCTTACAAATTTGTTACATTTAATCAAAAAGATTAAGATTTTCAATATTTCATTTCTTAGTATTCTGCTGCAGGTTTTGCTAACGACAGTAGTTGAGCATTAAAGGATCAGTGTAATGAAATAAGAATATCAGTCTATGTATTTGAACTGAACTATACCATGAACCCACTTGGGTAGCATGCCACAGGCACTTTTCTAAACTCCAGCATTGCTAAAGAACTTGGAACCCACCAAGATTCCCAGAATGCTGTCCAATTTTCATTTGTTCCTGCTTAACTGATAAATAATGTAAAATGTGTTTGAGGCTGAAACTGACATTTAAACCTCTGTTTCTCAATTTGGGATGTGGGATAAAGGAGAAAAGAAGATAACCTTATCACACACAGTGACCCTGGTATGATCCATTCATATGGCTCATTCTCTCTTTACTGGAGAAAACTATACAGCTGCTTGGCAGACTCAAGAGTTACAAAGCACCTAAGAAAAGCTGTTACAAAAGGTAGATATGTATAGGAACTGGCCATCAGCAGCAACAGCTGAAACCTCAGCAAGATAAGCTCTGAAGGGTAGCTCACATTACACACTGAATGCAGAGGAATCCATGACAGTTCTTCAGAAAAGTTAGATCTTCAAACAACTGAACATATTGAAGTCCAGGTTCTGATGAATGGGTTTCATATTCATGACAGCCCTTTCTATTAAAAGCTAAAAATTTGGACCCTGCAATCTAATACAGAATCTCGTAGAACAGACACAACAGAACAGGAGCAAACTTTTAAATTTTGTTCATAAAGATAGCAAATGTGGTGAATTACCTTGAAGAATATCTCTGGTCCAATATACTTCTTGCTTTAAAGAGGCTGATAGCCAGACACTGGTATAAATAATCACGTTAATACAGTGAGCTCATTTTCATTGTTAACTTTTTATTTATTTAAAATATTTTTTTTTCCCCACATTCATTTAATATCATTATTTTAAAACAAATTTTAAGACGAAGATAAAGCTTAGAGTTACACAGTATTTGTAAGCTTAGAGAACATAGTATTTGGCAATACCTCCTAAAGTCACCTATAAATCATATAATCTCTCTCACATATACCAATCTGATGCATGGAAGTAACATATACTTCTATAACTGGAAGCTTCAAATGCTGAGTACCATTTCTAAAGTTCACAATCAAGTTTGTTGTCATTTATAACATTTTTTTCTGTATAAGTTTCATTTATTGAAAATATTTTCTACATTCTTCAGGGAGAATATACTATTTATCTTACATTGATTTATTTATTATGTTCCATTTATTTATTTTGTTTATTCAAAATATTATTTATTTATGTTCCATTTTGAAGTATTATGCAGCATTTTATCACAAATAAATAAATATATATATCTTTCACATTTATTTAAGTCATGTTTTCAAATATAAACAAAGTGCTATTCAGTATCCCAAGTTTCCCTTTGCTATAATAAAATAATTTTTTTAGCAACTGGGTTTATTATTAGTAGTAATAATAATAATAATACAATTCCAATAAGTTTCCCTGGAAAAAATATTGAAATAATTTTAAAAAATTATGTATGCTAAGTCCCAATTTTCCTGAACAGCACTTTCAAGTACTGAAAGGAACAGTCAATCCACTGGGAATATCACAGTTAATTCTTTCTTCCACTCCCCTGTTAATCTTTTTTTTTTTTTTTTTTTTTTTTTTAATGTCAAACCTATTCAATTAATCATTAAAAATAACACAGATAGGATTCACTTCACCTAACTTTAGAAATCTGTATTGCAGGTCTCCTTGTGAAGTACTTATTCTCAGTTCAATTACATTATTCAAAGAGAAACAGGTATCATTAGCATGAAATTCATCTGACTAATTTCAGAGGTCTGCTATAGGTCATGAATACTCTTTCCTGTATGAAATGATTTCTTACAAAGAATGTATTGTGACTTGTAGACATTACAACACAAACATATACATTGCCTGTTTTGTTCTACCCTATTCTTTATTGCTATCTTTTATAACAACAACAACAAAAAAAAAAAAAGTATCAGATTTTAGTTTTTCATGATTTCTTCCCTCTTAATGGCATTTAAAATTTGGGAACTTGCCAAACAATCCAGTGACCATTCCACAGCAGAAACAAAAATAATTTTATTTCATCTGAGGGGACAACATAAACGTGAGCAACCTAAAACATTCTTAATGGTTTTGCAGAAAGGTTTATTCAGTTGGCACTCACAGTAGAAATAAAATTATGTATCAAGGTTAGAAGCTGACATTTCCATCTTAAAAGCTCTCATTTCAGTGTTCTGTGCAGCAATAAAGGAAAAGGAAAAGGAAAAGGAAAAGGAAAAGGAAAAGGAAAAGGAAAAGGAAAAGGAAAAGGAAAAGGAAAAGGAAAAGGAAAAGGAAAAGGAGGAGGAAAAGGAAAAGGAGGAGGAAAAGGAAAAGGAGGAGGAAAAGGAAAAGGAGGAGGAAGAGAAAGAGAAAAGGGAAGGAGAAGGGCAAGGGGAAGGGGAAGGGGAAGGGGGGAAAAAGAAGAAAAAGGGGAAAAAAAGAAACATCTTTTATAACAGTTTTACTTAATTAACCTATGATTTACATGGCACCAATCACAAAATAGTATAGTAGATGTTTGCCTGGATTTTTGTAAGGCTGAGTGTAAGGGGAGAGAAGATGGAGAGATACTGAGATAATTTCAGGAATATATATGTGTCCTCAGCCCAGTTGGAGCTCTGCACATGACCTCAATCAAGTTACCAGATACAGAAACATAAATTTACAAGATCCTGTAGCCCACAGCCAAGGGGTTCATCTGTCTGTGACCAAATGGGCAGTTTTGTGTAGCACAGCTGGGTGACTTTTAAGTCAGAGAAAATTGTTGCTTAGGTGTAAAAAAAGTGCAAAAGTTAAAGCCAACCAAGATAAGAAAAGTAAAAACATAGGCAGAATTTGTTTAAACAATAGTTACTATTTCAAGTATTCAAGAATGGGAAGAAAAAAAAAAAAATCCTAAGGGGGAAAAAAAATGTAGAGAATCAGAAGATGGGCATTTACCAAGACTGAGAATCAGCCCTTTGCAAGGAACAAGGCAGTTCTGCAACTGACTGATGACTGCCCAGCCAGCAGAGACTTGCTGTGTGTCTCCTCAGGGCCACTGAGCAAATTAATGCTTGGCCTAGTAGCATGTTAGACTTTTTTATCAGCTGTGTACATGAGACAATAAATAATTGCTTTGAAGATTTAAGTTGTATATTCTGCATGCAGGATCTCTGTTAATGGTAAAAGATGCCTGCACAAAAGTGACCCAGCTAAAGAGTTTATAATTTTATATTTTACACTGGGCAACAACTTCTGCATGAAGAATACGCCCCTCCTGAGAATGCCATTTACTTGCATGTTGTAACACAGTCTGTGAAAGAACTCACTTTATGGTAGTGCTAGTCCAGACTATTGCTCCAATCAGAACCAGAACAAAAGGCTGTTTGGTCTGTAGAGGAAATATAATACTAGATAAAACATCCCTAGGAAATTCACAACACATTTGTATATTTCCACCAGCACTGTAAATTCTACCTGATAAATTCTACAAGGCTAACATTCATTTCTGAGATAATTGCTGTGACTTCTGGAAGTTGCAATTATGCATTACACTCCTGACAACATTTTGCTAAAGTGTCTGCACTGTTGTTACAGTTAGATCTTTGTGTGGTGAAGATGCTTGTTTTGTTATTCCTCGTTCTTATTTTACACCTCTCCCCTTAAATGTATTCAACTTTTCAGCAATTTCTATTGTATCACTAATGAGCTCAGAACTGTATTTTTCCCGCAGGAAGATTCTAATTGTGAAGCGGATCTCTCAAGTAACAAATAACCACTTCAATATCCCTTCTTTCTGCTGGTCTCTATACAACAAGAGCTAAAACATTTGCTGTTGTATATATATAATATTTTGATAGTTTTAGAGCAAAAGTTTCTGTATAATATACAAGTTACATGACAGCTTACAGAAATAGTAGTAAAGGACTTGTAAAAAAACTGAATTGCATTGTATTACCAAATCAGAACCTTTGCCAGTAGTTAAGTATTTTAATCATGTGTATTTTAATCATGTATACACCTAATTAAACACTTCATTGAGCTTTAGGAAAAATACTGCTGCTTTAATAGCTAAAATATTTTGCCAGTAGCATTAATCAATATTTTATATTTTATCATTTACAAAATAGACACAGGCACTGATCAGTAAAATAACAGATCCATTCATCATTAATCTTAATCTGTTCTGGGTCAAAATTCTGATACCTTCCACTGTGAATTTTTAGTGTTCATCTGATAAACAAGCATATTATTTTCTTATTCCTTGGCATTGTACTTTTCCTACTCATCCCCAAACAGGGGATAAGCTTGTTTATGGTGACTTCTATTTTAATCCCAACATACAATTCAACGTCAGGTGCTTTTTTGTTGTTGTTGTTGTTTGTTTGTTTCCTTTTTCTTTTTCTTTTAATAAATCATTCTTGCTGGGATGACAGTAGAGTACTGGCATACATTTGAATTAGCTTTTCCAATAGTTGTTAGCACTCCATGTATTAGACAGATGTGGGAATTCTTGATGTTAAAAAGGTATCAAATTCATAAACTGTAAAGCCATCTCAGACAACTGTTCCAGCTCTTAAATATTTTCTACCACTGAAGAATTGCCATGAAGACTAGAGCAAAACAATAGCTGAATAGCCATTAGGGAGCGATGCAACTCCAGGTCACAGTGTTTCCCTTTCTAAGATGAATATCCAGAAGATAGGATAAATATTCTCAGTTATCATGAAGAAAACTGGCATATGATGCCAGTTTGGCAGAATATCAGATTGATTAGCCAGCCTTCCAAGATCTGTTCAGCAAATAGCAGAAGTAGTAGTAGTAGTAGTAGTAGTAGTAGTAGTAGTAGTAGTAGTAGTAGTAACAGCAGCAGCAACAGTAGCAGCAGTAGTCATCGTCTTTGGTACTAGCCACAGGTGTTTGGATTCATATCACATAATTGGGGCATCTAAGAATAATTAATTCATGTGATGGTAGAGTGAATTTCTGGGTGGAATCCACCATACTTTAGGGATGCCTCTGTCATTTCCTTTCCAGTGATTATGAGAGATAACCAGAATCATTTATAAGTTTTATGTTTTTGGCTCAAACTGAGGTGAATTCAAACCTTCTTGGGCAATTGTAAAGGTTCTTCCTGCAAAACAAGCTATGTATGGCTTGAAGCAAAAAGTATCAGATCTTTAATATGTTAGTAATATACAGAAACTAATTTCTTGACCATTCAAACAATTAGTGTAAAATCTATTTACTAGAGCTTTGAAATGTTTTAATATATTAAAAATCCTCAGCCATTGCTAGAAATTGAGTCCTATACTTTGCCATGAAGTGATTTCAGTACTAATGCTAGACTGTTTTGCCTGGAGTTTCCTTGACTCTTCCCTAAACTTTCAGAAAGAAGCTCGGTATTGTCAGCTGATATTGATGCTGATTAATAATTTGCTTGGGATAACAGCAGCCAAAATATCAACCATACAAAATGAAAATTCAAAATATTTATTTTAAAATATTAATGGCAGTAAAATTTATTATAATGAAATTTATTATTATAAAAAAAATCTTACGAAATGAGCAATGATATACTAGGACAGGAGAGCTACTTAGTTATTTCTGCTGATAAAAAAACATTCAAATGTAGCAATAGATACAAGCAATTAATCTGTCATGATTTAATCAACCTGAAAGTGATTAATTTTGAGTAATTGAGCTCATCTGAGCTTTTACTTAATTATCCTGGAAAGCAAAACAAAGAACAGTTTACACAGATGTGTTTATCTGTATTGGGCTCCACTTGAATTGACAGTGACAGAAAGCTGAAGTATCAACTTTTCACATTAAGAGCAGAGAGAGATGGATATTTCTGCCAGATTAACACCAGAGACAATAATTCAGTTGGATAGGAACTCTTATTTCCCAACAAACTTGAACAATTCCTAATGTATTAATACCTTGATTTCATTTGTGTTATTTTGTCTTGGTTTTGCTATTGTTGATTTATTTTAAATCATACTCCAATCAAAACAATAAAAATAGTTCTCATTTAAAACATACTGAATTTGGAAGTTTAAGTGGTTTCTAGAAATAAAGAGCCCCTGAATTTCATGGCATTTCTTCCATTTACCTCGACTAATAGGGGGGCACGTTTCTATAAGAATGGAAACCATTGCTGGGAACTGTAACCAATAATATATATGAACTTCTTTTCTTATGGTTTATCTTGTGGTTTATGTTAATGACCAGCTAACCTGAACCACTGTTTGTAAGCAGTAGGCTCAGAGGAAGGAAAGACACCCTGAAGATGCTAAGGAGCACATAACAGAACCTATATACTGACCCAAAACTACTTATATGTCCTTGTAATCATTCACAACTCAGAGCAACCAACCGCCCTTTTCCTTTCACACCAAGTACATAGCATAACTATTCTGCAAGTAAAAAACTATTTTTAAGGGAGTACTAGGATGATATACAAATAATACATGTATATATGGTATATCTGCAACGTGCACAGATTCCTCAGCTAGCTCCAAAAATAGAATTATTTAAGTCTCCTAAACACAGCACTCTGTCAAAGCTAATTTACTGCTACTGAAAAGAGGAGGTAATTAGCCTGGGAGCAACCCTTCACTGACAAAGCCTTATCTTTTCAGGTATCAAAACTTCCGAACCATGCTATTATTATCAATATAATAGCACTGCATAACAAGCTAAGGTGTCTTTTATGGTATGGCATTGACTAGTACAGATAGGGACTTCACAGCTGCTCTACTGTCTCTGCAGTTTGGCCATTTGTTAAATCCAGGGTGCAGAAGGATAATAGCACCATTGTGTCTCACTAGTGTGGTATTAGGAAGTTGAACAGAGAGACAGGGACACTCCAAACACCATGTCTTGTACCATTTCCTGAAAACAGCAATGCTACATGCCTCTGGAATTACAGGAAACGGCAGAGGGCTCATGACATGAAAGCTGGTCCAGGAGAGAATGTAAATGGGAAAGGGTGACATAGGCAGAGCCATGGGGTCCATCTAAACAAGCCCAGGAACCTCTGCTTTAAAAAAGAAAAAAAAGAAAAAAAAAAAAAAAATCTCTGCTGTAGCTGTCCAGACTTCCAAGGTTAAGTTTGTGTAAGTGCATATGTTTTATGGACAAAATGAAAATGTCCATGATGTAAATGTCCATAATGTAAATGAAATATTGCATATTACTCCTGATGCAAAGGAATAAAGACAGAGCCAGACTCTTCTCAGTGGTACCCAGAGACAGGGAAAGAGGCAACAGGCACAAACTGAAATATAGAAGTTCCACTTTAAAACATCAAGTTTTTCACTTGACCAGACAGATAGTGGAGTGTCTGTGCTTGGAGAGACTCAAAACCCACCTGGGCACAGTCCTGGTCAGCCTACTGTAGCTGACCCTGTTCTAAGGAGGGGTTGGACTAGGCGATCCCCAGATATGTCCTACCTCAGCTTCTCTGTGGTTCCACAGCAGGTCAAATGTTCACACCCTCCACTCAAAACAGCAGATGCTAATAGTTTTTATTCCTAGGCCAGGCACACTTTATCTAATTCATGCCATAGCTAAATTATGAAACACAGGGGTCCTGAGTGGTTTAGCAGCCTCAATCTTAGATTAAATCAGCTGCAAATATTTATTCAGGATTCAAATTAGGCCAGAGGATTAAGTTAAAAAAAAAAAAAAAAAAAGTAAACTAAAAAAAAATAAACTAAAAAAAAATATTGTATGAAATGTTTGTTAAGAAAAAAAAAATGATATTTGATCACAATCATTTAAGGATAATGCAGAGAAATCTAATAATTACGGGACAGTTGATTTGAAATAATAGGAATAAAATGTCAAGAGGCAATTTGATTTATGTATTTGATTTTGAGTTTCAGATGAAATACAAAAAGTAAGAATCTAGACGGATATTATACACAATAAAAGAACATATGTAATTATATCCTGAGCGCTATTGATCAGCATATGCTCTTGTACCATAGTGTGTAGCTGGTATTCACTCCCACCCCATTTTTACAAGAACACTCTGGCCTGTTTTTACAAGAACACTCTGCATGGAGTTAAACCTTCAGCTCAAGAACAGATATTTTACCTGACAAATGTATATTTTAGAAAAGGGCTAAGGGTTAATTAAGAAATGGTAGGATTTTCTCTTTTGTTGCAATTGTAAGGATCTTTTAGGCAAATGCTTTCACTGCTTTCAGTGCTATTTTCTAGAAGTTTTATTCAGGAAAGGACCAGTGTTTAACAATGTTCTACATTGTAAAGCAAATTTCTAAGTGGCTGGTTTTGGTATGAGAAGGCACAGTCATTTATAAGGCATCTGTATAATGGATAGAGGTAGATATGCACATAAACAAAGGAAAAATATAGAGTCTTAAATTCTTCAGAATTTACTGCCATAGAACTCTTCCTTTTACTTAGGATTTGTTGCACTTACACATCCCTGCATTCAAGGTATAAGGTTGCTTCTTTCTTCAGAAATGTCTTCAGATTTGTAAGTACATTAAACCTATGAGGCAAAGTCTGATCCAAAAAATATCTTGAGTTCCTCCCTAAATTCTGTAAATCAAAATGGGAGCCTACAATGATGCCAGCACTGGCATTGGTCTGGGAAACTTCTCTGCTTTTCACACTATTGTTCAATTAAAATAATGCTTTTTGATTGTCAGTTCAGTATGACAATACCCTGAGGTATGTTGATAGAGGAAACTACTTATTCTGATACCAAGGTTTAGTAAGTATGCAAGAAGCATACTTATTCATATAAGTTCATATGTTTTTAGACATCAAACAAAATTAGCTACAAAACACATGGGAAAACAAAACAAAATAAAACAATACAAAACAAAACAAAACAAAAAGGGGGTGGGGGAGCTTGTTAATTACTCTAGATCTGACCTGGTTCTTACTTTATGAACGAAAAGTGAACACGCTAATGATTAGCTGAAAGAGATCAAAAGTAATGTGATTGCTGGAAGCACAGGCCATGCTGTATTTACACTTTTTTATCTGTATTTTCACTGATGATCTAGAAATGAGACAGAGTGCAATACTCAGCCTCACCTCCAACCCTGGAGAAGTGATTGAACAGCTCATTCTAGAAGTTGTCTAAGCATGTGGAAGAATAGAAGATGATTAGGATTAGTCAGCATGCATTCACCAAAGGGAAATCATGCGTAACCAATCTGGTAGCTTTCTATAATGGAATGGTGGGCTGCGTAGATGAGTGGATGTGGAGGTTTTACTCCAGTGGGCAGCTGAGCTCCATCTCAGCTGCTCTCTCACTCCCCCTCCTCAAAGAGAAAGGGAGAGAAATACGATGCAAAGGGCTCAGGTGTTGAGAAAAGTATGGGGAGATCACTCAACAATTATCGTGACTGTTGAAACAATCTCAGAGTAGGGATGTAGTAAGATTTATTGCCTATTGCTAACAAGCTAGAGAAGTGAGAAACAAAGAAAAGAAACCAAAAACACCTTCCCCTCATCCACCCTCTTCTATTTCCTCCCCCTGAGTGGTGCAGGGGAATGGGAGAATGGGGGTTGCAGTCAGTCTATAGCACTTCGTCTCCACTGCTTCTTCACAGTCACTCTCTGCCCCTGCTCCTCGTGGGGTCCTTCCCATGGGATGCCGTCATTCCCAAACTGAGCCTGCATGGCCTTCCCACAGGCAGCAGCTCTTCAAGAATTGCTCCCACAGGGGTCTGTACCACGGGGTCCATCCATCAGGAGCAAACTGTTCCAGCACAGTTCCCCCTCGGGCGACAGCTCCCCCCACACCCCCTGGTCCTGCATGGGCTCCTCTCCACAAGCTGCAACTCCAGCCCAGAATCTGATCCAGCAAGGGTTCTGCACAGGCTGCAGCCTCCTTCAGTGCAGGTTCACCTGCTGCACTGTGGTCTCTTCCACGGGCTGCAGCATGGAAACCTGCTCCACCATGATACACCATGGGCTGCAGGGGGACAATCTGCTTCATCATTTGAACATGAAGAAACACTTCACTGTGAGGGTGACAGAGCACTGGAACAGGATGCCCAGACAGGTTGTGGAGTTTCCTTCTCTGGAGATACTCAAAACTCACATGGACATGATCCTATGCAACATGCTCTAGGTGACCCTGCTTGAGCAGGGGGCTTGAACTACATTATCTGCAGAGGTCCCTTCCGACCTCGACCATTCTGTGATTCATTTACTCAGAAATTTTGTGTCTGATACCAAATTGTGGTTGACATGCTGGTTGATAGATCTTCAGTTCAGAGGACCTTGACAAAATTACAAGTTAGTAGCACTTCTGCAGAAATGGGCTTGAGGATGACAGTTGATATTAAGCTGAATATGAGGCAGAAGTGCTCTCTCACTGTCAGATGCATGTCAGATACTGGATTATAGAATGATCAGAGTGTGCATGGAAGACTGGAGGAAATTGCTAGCCTACTCTACTTGGCAGTGGTGTGGCTGGTCCTGGAATGCTGTGTCCACATTTGACCTCCAGTTCAAAGGGACAGTTGAGAAACAGAACAAGCAGACAGCTACCAAGATGGGCAAAAGCTTAGACCACATAATCTTCAAGGAGGGGTTGAGAGAACTGGATTTGTTTAGTTTGACAAAGAGCACCTTACAACTACTTGAAGAAGAGTTACAAAGATGATGAAACCAAATTTCTTCATATTATCAGGAGGTATAACAAGGGCAGTAGTCACCAATTCCAGTTTGGGAGATTCAAAATGGATATTAGGAAAATCATCTTCACTAGGAGGGAGGTACAATATTGGAAGACGTTCCCCAGAGATGCTCTGAATTTCTCCCATCACCCCCAAGAAGAGTTTGGGATGTGGCTAGGCAAAAACTCTACAGCTGACCTGATCAAGAATGAACAGCAGTCCTACTTTAAGCGGGACTACATGACTGTGTATGTCCCTTCCAACCTACACTTCTGTGAGAATGTTAAATACTCATTCATAATTGTTAAATGCTCATTCATAATATCCTATTTTGTTCCCCTTGTTTTTCCTTGGGTGAACAATCAAGTAACAGAGAAGACAAATACGTTAGGTCCTAGTTAATATGAAATAGTTTGCAAATTACTACCATAGTGAACTAGGAAAAAAAAAAAAAAAAAAAAAGGCTCAGAATGTCTTAATTTTAATGCTTCTTTGCAAAAAGAGAAAGCATTATTAGCAACAGCATAGTCAGCAGGCAAAGTAAAAATATTTATTCCCTTCTGCCTTGCACTTACAGGGCTGCTTCTGGAGCATGTGTTCAGTTTGGGGCCATTCTAACACAAGGTAGAAAAACAGGTTGACAGGTTGTCCAGAGAGACTGCAGAACCTCTTTTTTTGGAGATGATGAAAAGGCAACAAACTGAGCAACACATCCAAACACTGGAGTTCATCTTGCATTGGAACAGATGATTTCAAGAGTCCTTTCCACCCTAAATGTTTGTTTGGCTCTGCTATTCATCCTGGAGCTGACAAGTATGTCTTCCTGATATGTCTCAGTATTCATGGGACTACAGCTCAACTCCTGCCCTTGAGACTTTCTCTGTTTGTACATTAAGACCTGCAACCCCATCTTTTTCTTTTAGCACTCAGGAGTATTTGGATCAGCTAATAGAAAGCAATATTTTTTTCACTTTGAGAAATGTATCCCTTATTTCAGTCTGAAGTGTAATGAGTGTCCAGGAAATAATAATCCACAAACAATTAGACTGGTCGTTTATCTCATTCTAATACATGTAAGTAATCAATAAAAATTACCAACTAAGCCATTACTTCCGATAACAATGTGCCCACTTTAATTACAATGAAATTGATAATAAATAGAATTCATTTAAAGCTGATAAATTAGGGAAAATAACATTCACTGTATATGCTTATTTCCATACATTTTATCACAATGAAGAATTCTCAGAGGAGATAAGGAGAAACTGTGTAACTGGAGATATTAGTTGATTCAGCAACTGTTGTCCATAGAAGCCTATCCTGGTATCTAATACTTTTTTTGAAACCTCCAGAGGAAAAAAAAAAAAAAAAAAAATCTTTGAAGAGCAGCAGTCATACAGCCTGAAATTGTAGTCAGAACTCAAATTTCTCAGTTACAGTTGGAAAGTATTAAATATTAGTTAAAAATAAAAGTCCTCTTCTTGTATCCATCTGTAGCCAGTGGTTTTCAAGACTGGTAACTGTGGCTGTTGAACTAAGAGAGACTGTGCATGTGGCCACGAAATGTTGTCTCTTTCCTCTGAGATCTTCAAGAGCTTCCTGGACACGGTCCTTGGAAATGGCCCTGCTTGGGCAGGGGGCTGGACCAGATGACTTCCAGAGGTCACTGCCAACCTTAACCATTCATTAGTACATAACTGTGTTATTACTCAGGTTTTCTCAATTAAACTGATACTACTCTTTCCAGTGTGAATATGCTGGTGTCATACATAAAAGATATATATATATATAAAATTAATCAGAGAAGCCATATAATAAATATACATTTCCATACCTAAAGAATACATCTCAGACTCATTTAGCAGACTGTTTCTCTTTCCTTTACAGTTTTGTGTTTGGAATGTTTTGATTAAAATGAAATAAAATTCTGCATGTTTCTAACTTTCCATTTCAAGAAAAGTATGTTTTGAATGTGGTTGTTGAGAAATTCAAGTGCCATGAATTAGATAATAATAACAATTATAAATAAATAAATAAATAAATAAATAAATAAAACCACATCTGGTAAGCAGCTACATTTGAGGGGGAACACACACACAAAAAAAAAAAAAAAAAAAAAAAGTGAATTTTGCTGCACATTGTCTTAATTCTTAGTTCTGGTGGATGTATGGGATGGGAGGTTCTCTCCCTGAGGGTGGAATTCCTCCATTCCACCAGAGAATGATGAAAAACAACATGTTTATAGCACAGAGTAAAATCCAACCTGCAGTCTTCATCTAGCCCTCTAAAAAGGGATTGGCCAAGGTAAAATATTTCTCTAAGTACCGAAATGGATGATTTGTTCAGAAGTAGTCTATAGTCTTTTATGCTTTAAAGGAAAGGAACCTAAGCATATTGCATTTCATTTTAATTCCAAATAGTTATTTGTGATACAACTTTACATCACTTCTTTCCTAATTTTCTCTTAAAAAATAAAAATAAAAAATAAAAAATGATACCCGGACTGTGATTGAAATGATGTGATAGCAGACCTCAGTATGGCTCCTGGCAGACCAGGGGTTAAAAGTGTGAGCCAGAAAAGCACAGGCCTTGTATGACTGATGTTAGTGATTACTCCTGACAGAGTAATTGGCCAGACTCATGAGTTTCTCAGCTTTCTTAGCTCACATCCAGGCAGCACAGGAACCTTGACCCTGGGAAGCATTCCGTTTATGTTTGAACTCAAACTGAAGGAAGCCTTCATTATGCATTCTGACTAAAAGTGACTACGCAAGGCCTTTTCCTTGATCTAACCAAATACTGCAGTGATCAGCATGTCATCTTTTGATATGGAAAAGAAGGTAGCTTTGTGCTGAAGGTCAATTAGCACTGAATAGTTATACATTATAGCAAGCATGCTCAGCTAAGAAAGTTACAAGTTGGGAAAGTTCACAGCTTCGGCAAGTGGCTCACAGCAACTCTGGTTCTAATTTGCCTTAGAAACAAAAATGCAGAAATAATACATAATGTATTGGTTATTGGTTCAATAATCAAGAAAACAGTGAACTGATTGGGGAAAAAAAAAAAAAAAAAAAAAAAAACATGGCAGTGTTTTTATTCTTACTGTGGAATTAACTTTCACTCACAGAGCATCTTTGCAAAAGTTGGGTTTGGAAAACTGGTTCCACTTTCAGGTAGAAAGTATCAAATTAGCAAATTTTTTGATCCCCAAAACAGCTTGTTTTTATTTTGGTTTTGGTTTTACTAGAAGTAGGTAAGAAAGTAGTCTTGCACACTTTAATCAAAACTAGAAAAATTAAATCACCTGTCAGTGTCAATCTCAGCTAGTCCATAAAATCTCTAAATCCTTATCGTACCAGAGAATCCATAGGAATAGACAGGTAAATAAATCTCACCTTAAATGTATTTTTTATTCTATTTCCTACAGATTCGTGCTATTTGTATTGACTTTTTCCAGACAATGTAATAACCACAACACAATATTGCTCTCCAGTGCACTACCTTTATTCATTAACAAGTGTCTAAAATATTTTTCCAACTAAAATGAATCCATTTTTTCAGATGTAGAATTTTAGGTACTTAGAGCTGGCAGTTAGGGGTCTTCTGCCCATAAAAATCTGCAAACCAGCTAAGTCAATGGAATTTAAACTCATGCTTAAATCTTGGAAAAAACAACAGCAGTTGAGATGGGCTATGAAAGAATTTTTCTATGAAAGTAGACATTTCTGGTAACTACTTCCCATCTTCTAAAAGTAGCAGAAATTGGCCTCCTGAAGGATCATAATTGACATTACTGTAATAACATCTCACCTATTACATAACCATTATTATCATTAAAAAAAAATCTTTAAGTGTAACAAGTAAACATTTACGTCTATATAGGATGTAAAGTACTCTCAAATTAAATCAGATATTAATATACTGCTGTTTGCAAGCTGCCACTGCTGTTACAGAGTCATTTAGTTCATTGCTTAAATACCTTTTCTTGCATATTCCTATTTTTCTATTAAAATGCAACTCTATATGTGATTGTATATGTGATTACATGCTTATTTTTGTGCTGACTGAAGGATTTTTTCCTTTTTTTTATCACACATTAAAATCACTCAATAACTCTAAAGTTCTGAGATTATTTTTTTTTTCTCTGAACTAGTTCTCTCACTCACTTATGAACAGATCTTACACTTATTAAGGCTGTTGGTTTTTTTGTTGTTGTTGTGATGTTTGTTGCCATTTGATCTTAACACAATAATCATCCATTCTGCTTATAAGTATACAGAAGTTTCCCTAATCAAGGTAATTTTTCAACACTGTTCAAATGCTCTAGCAAATTTGAAGAATTTTCCTCTTCCAAGTCCAATAGAGCAGCTGATCACTGAGGATCAAGGGGATGTAGAAAATCTGTGATCTGCAGTAGCTAGACTCTGGATATCAATATGGATGAGTCTGGAAAAACAAAAAGAAAGGATATTGATTTGATGTCATCTTTGCAGGCATATCCTTATAGCAGATATGCAAAAACCATACACCAGGTCTGAATCCCTCACTGTTTTAGGCTTTTAAACTTTAATAACAAATAGAACTGTTATTCACTTTTAATTCCAGTCACTTAATGAGAGATATTCAGAAAAAAAAAAAAAAAAAAAAAAAGAGAGAGTTACATATTTGTCTCCTAATCCACTCAAATGCTCTGGTGGTTTCAGTTTATAGAATTGTGTTTGCTCTTTTTGAATTATAACACAAGGTACAGAAGAGAATGATACACTGTTAATAAGTAGAAACTGCATTGCCACTGATGGGTATGCATTTCCCTTGTAAGGCAGGCATTATCTTACAGATATTTTTGTGTCCTTCCCTTTAACCACTTTGCAGTTAAAATGAGAAACAGAGACTGAGCTGTAGATTTTTTGAAGCTACAGATACATTGTCTTAATGTGGAAAATGCTCTAAAGATATTAAACAGCAAAGAAAGTGCCCTAGAAGCAGACACACACATATGTTTGCATTGCTGCTGCTAAGCAACAATAACAAAAATAAAATTCAAGTCAATTCTCACCTAAAGAAACAATGCTATTTTCATTCTTGTTTTGAAAAGGGAAAGAAAGGGAAAGAAAACAAATGCAAAATGAAAAAAAATAAATAAATAAATACTGTTTTTCTTTTAGTATCTTTCTAATAGGACAGTATGATTTACCTTATCAACTCTTGTCTGAGTGACAGAGGATAAAGATTTGTAGTTGTTATTAGCCACATGGAACAGAAGTTCATATGATGATTAGTACAATGAAGTCTAAATCAGTGACAAGACTGAAATATTTCTACTGTTGATAATATTATGATCTTTTTAATCAGCATGCATTTCCCATTTTTCAGTTGTTCCTCAGACCAGACCCAGAGACCTAAGCCTTTATGTACAAACCGTGGTTACCTCCAAGATAATGACCTCTTGATGAGACAAGATGACCTGTTCTTGCAGAAATGCAAGTGTGAATTTCCAATTTCCACTAATGAATCTAAAAAAAAAAAATAAATAAAAAAATAAAAAAAAAGCTGATATAATAGTTTAAATGCAGAGAAAAAGAGAAAAAGAGAGAAAGCCAATGCCTAATTTTAAAATACCAGAAGACAGCAATTGCTACATTGATCTAAGGCAGGTTTCTCTGATATTCTCACATATGGAGTTCTCACATATGGATATAAACAAAATACTTTTAGTTTTTGAGTTTCAGTAACGATGTCTTAGTGCAAACATCTCTGTCCTTAAGGAATGCTTACTTAGGTTTATAAAGCTTCTCTCTTATATATTTCTGAAAGCAATTGGCTTGAATTTGATAGTTGGAGTTTTAATATCTGCTCGATTTCTATCATAAATTGATTATCTTTAAAACAAACAATAAATATAACAATTATTTGGTACACAAAGGCTGTGAGAGTCATTTTGCTGTCACATAGCAAGAAAACATAAGGAACAAAATGCTACATGCTTTGCAGATAAATGCCTGTTTTGCCACATGGCAAGTACCACCGCAGAGCAGACAGAAAAATAACACCTGGCAACAGCTTGGAAATCAAAATTAATGGATGCCCCATGGTTGCTGATAAATTCAAAGACAGATTGGACTCTGGCATCTTCTACAAGATGCATGAGAAAGAAATTCTTAGGTGCCCTATTCCTAAATTTTTGGTATGGAATTAATTTTAGACAAGCTAACTGTAGTACTGATGCAAGTGTATTGAGTACGCTTACATTTCAGGCACCTGTCTGGCAGAGAATATGTGTATAAAAGTAATCTGGTCCTTCCAAAAAATGTTGTAATTAAATATGCTTCCAAAAGTGGAAGCAAAAACAGAGGTATGCTATGCCAAAACCCTTTTGCTACCAATGGGACCAGGTCATAGAAAGATGTGTAACAATCTTATTCTATTTGAGATTAGAAAAAATATAATTAAAGTAACTTGGAAGAAGCATCACTGACAACTAATGAAGAGAGTTATCTGGACTATACCTTAATGGCCTACTGACACTTATGTCTTTCTTAGGTGTTATCAAAGAGACCTTAAAAAGCCTAAATACTAGTGAAGTATTTCAGAAAGGTGGGAAGCAGTAAATGTTGTTTTTATTAAGATGAAATAAAATGAAGATAAGGAGAACAGTAATTAAAGACATGTATGATACCTTATGAATCGTGATCTGAGACTAAGAAAGGATAGAAAACTGTCACCAGCTTGGGCATGAGAGAAAGAGGCAGAGGCAAAGGGAAACACCAAATTCCCATGACTAATCCCTTAATTACAGTGTTGTTGGTTTTTTTCATTGAATAAATTAGACCAGCTCATATATCTTTAAGTTACATTTAATGGTACCTTTTTTTGTTACATAGCACTATCTCTATTTCAACTGTGTGTTATAATGCATTCAAGCTGCAAAACAATTATCTATTTCTATTTCAATGTATAAGGCTCTGCTAAGGATGTGTTCCTGGTACCAGATGTTGGGGAATTTTTTGTTGTTGGGTTGTTTTTTTTTTTTTTCGGTATATCTGATTTGATGTCTAATCTATTTATGTAGCTCCCATTTCTACAAGAATCTACAAACATCTCAAAAATATAGTGTCACTGCCTTTATAAGCCCTTTCATATGAGAAAGCAATGCGTTCACCACATTTTACAGCGGATGACTGAGATTCAAATCCCTGGAGATGAAAGGTTCTGAATTCCTGCTAAAACCAGAGGAATACTGCCTTGATAGTTTGAAGATCTTCACCAGAGAGATTTGTGACAAGATTCACGAAGGATTCACATGTTGACATTCAAAATCCGAAATGAGTGTTAGTTACCTGGCTAAATAAGGGGCACTTCAACAAGTAAAGGCTGCAATATCATTCTTTCTCAGGGTTGGTGTCTGACTTTCAGGAGGTTATTAAAGTTATGAGAAAGAGAGAGAGAGAGGAGAGAGAGAGAGAGTTGTGGCTGGCCAGATGAACAAGCAGTATCTGAAAAATCATCCGAGTAACTTTGGCATTGAGCCTTCAGTAACACCCTGTTTTCAAGTCACAATACGGGTGCTGTGCAGATAGCACATGCAGTTAACAAGATGAAATGACTAAAAGAGATAATGTAAGGATATTTGAGATGAATTGAGAGTCTAAAAAGTTTATTTTTATAAATTACTCTTCCTCCCGCTGAGTTGTGATAGTGAAGGAATATGTGTAACTATCAAAATGTTATTTAGAGTCTAGTTTTATAACCTTATTTGCAAATATTCCAGCAATTCTCAGTATATCAGCTGTGGCTTTTTTCTCTGCAAAATAAACAAATCTGATGAAAAACTAAGGGTTTTTTGTTTCTTAGTGTGGGTGAGGAACATGAAGTAATGTGTTGTGGGGATTTTCTCACCTTATTTTTAATTTATGGAGAACTTAACATACAGGAAATTTTTCTGTGCTATGAAGGGAAGCAAGCATGAGTGATGTAAGGAGGTATCTCAACCTTACCTCAGGCCACAGGCAGAAGAGTTTGATTGTCTGACCCATGCAGACTTCCTCCTGAGATATCTGCCAAACCTATCAAACTTAGATGAAGTAATTAGGAAAGGAACAGAAGATGAACGGGCTGACTAAGTCTGGTGCTGACCAAAGGAGAGACTTTGTTATGCCTAGAAGAAATGTTTTTTAGTACTTCAAGAACTACTGTGTTCCTGAAAGGGAGAGAAGGTTCATTAAAACTTCTCAGCAGCATGGAAATCTGTCATAAATTGAAAACCCAGCTGAACCTCTTTGTCGAGAAGACTTCTCAGACATCATGCTAAGAGGCCTAAAGATCAGCTGGCTACAAATGCATTCTCCACATGGAATGTTCAATCTGCTTAATGTTAAAGAATGAGGGAATGATTCATCAGGTTCCTTGAAGAGTAAGGAAGATGTAGAAAAGGATCAGATATATGTGTCTTTGTACAAACACTTAGAGAGAAATTTCCAGATTTTATTATTGCTGTTGTATAGGCAAAACAAAGCACTGTTTTCACCCAAGGCTTGCTTTGTCTCTAGATCCTGCTAGTTTTATTTCTTTGGAGACAACTCCCACAGTGGCATACATGGAGAAATACTTATTCCAAGAAACAATTACAAGCAGTCCAGCAACGTCAATGTTCACTATATGGAAAGAGACTGTCCTGAGAGGGAAATACATATATATATATATATATATATATACAGAATATATATACAGAAAATATATCCAAAAATATATCCAAAAAACATATACAGAAACACTACAGAATTTTTTGATTGATTCAAAGTTATTGATAAGTGGTTAGTGTCAGATGATAAACTAATCTAGACAAGTGTGGATAGGATGCACTTCAGGCAACATTGGACAGACAAAAATAGGTATATACTCTAAGATAAGCTCTCTATGTACCTTCCAGGATCAACAGAAACAGATGGTTATTCTTAGGCTGCACACTATTTTAGATTGCACATTTCATGCTTTGATGGATGAAGTGAGACAAGATGAATCCCACCCTGAATCACCAGAAAAATAATGTCATTCCTAATGAATGTCACTTTTACTCAGAGCTTCAAAAACTTTCAATATCAACAAAGTTGCATAGTCTAAAAAGACCTACATCTGTCATTCAGTTATTTTTTGTATTGCTAAGAAACCATTAATCAGAAATACTTTGTCCTTTTTATTTTCAGACTATGATGACAACAGAGATGTAAATGAAACAAATACACATCACTCATTCAATGTGTAGTGATGAAAAAACTTCAATGTGAAGTTTTTCTTACACTTCAGGCTTCTGGTAGCAGCACATGCACAAAAGAATGCAGGAGTCTTGTACAATCCCCAGTGTGATTTTTTACTCATGGGAGGTTTGCAGTGCTTTAGCAGTACTTCTTGTGTTACCTAAGCGCTTGCTTTAGCATTTTGCTTACATTTGCCTAGATACTCAAGAAAGAGAAGAGAATCTCTGTGACCTATTCCCAGGTGACTTTTCTGGCTCAATGTATTACCCAGTAGAGTGGCTTTTATGTAAAGTTCTATACTTGTTAAAACTATTTGTCCACTGCATATCTTGTTTATACACTCCTGTTTCCTGTACAGTGCAGTTCCAGTTGCTGATTTAATAAAATTTGCTGCACTACAGTGTGGATGGTTAGAGAGGTTGATTGAGCTAACAGTAAAAAGTATAGTATCACGAAAAGATTTCCATTAACATGTTATAGCAAAATGTATATGTTTCCTTTATAAATATATATGTGTGTCTTTTTGACTTACGAATATTACACTACAAGAAGATATGTTTCAAGTAGAAGCTCTGGGAAGACATCTCTTCAGCTTAGCAACAATGGCATATCCTTAAGCATTCACATTAAGAAAGAACATAATGGGACATCTCAGTTTAAACAGGTCTCTGAAATGGAATCTGGAATGGGCTTGTGATATTTCCCTAATTGCAGTACTTTAATTATTGCAGAACGGAATCTTTGAAAAGTCTATTTAATAGAGCTTATAGGCAATCTCATTTTTATTCCCAAGAAATTTGAAATGGAATTATTGTTCCTTTCTGAAGCAGAATGAAAAGCTGAAAATTCTATAGAAATATTTTTAATGTCTGGAATTACTCAGATGCTTCAGTTTGGAAGTATAGGTTAATTTCATATTCTGAACATGAGTCAGCAATGTGTTCCTGCAGCACTGAGGGCCAATTGCATATTATAGTGCAGCCATCAGGACAAGGAAACTAATGTTTCCTTCCCACTTAGCACTCATGATACATCATCAAGTACTGAATCCTGTCTTGGGCTTCCCAGTACAAGAGGGACATTGATAGATATGAGAAAGTCTAGCAGATGGGCATTAGGATGGGTAGGAGGCGCGAGGCTGTGGCGTACCAGGACAAGGTGAGAGAACAGGGTCTGTTCAGTCTTAAAAACAGAAGACTCAAGGAATACATTATTGCAGTTTTCAGTTCCCTAATGGGAAGATACAGAGAACACAGGTCAAAAGAGTAACTTAGAAGAATGCAAGACAGTGAACACAACTTGGAATATGGGAAACTCTGACTTGATAAGGAAAAAAAATTTTGCAATGATAATGCAAAAACACAGGACTAGTTGCTCAGAATGCTGTGAAATCTCCATTGTGGAGATGCACAGAGCTTAGTTGGACAGAGCCCTGAGCAACATGTACTAATTGGAACTGCTCTGAACAGAAGGTCAGATTACATGAGCTCTGAAAGTCCCTTCCAACCTATAGGATTCTATAAAATACAGTATATAAAACCTTTCAATACTTACTTGTTAATATTTTAACAAAGAAAATAAAATAATAATAATAAAAAAGGCTAAACAGATGATTTCTACCATAATCTAAAACCTTTCATTATTATTTTTCAAGCTTTTCACTTGTTTCTGTAGTATTTTGACTAACAAATTCCCTCCCCAGAACATCACGGTATTATAAAATGTCTCAATTTCAACAACTCTACATTACTTTAAATAAAAGTTTGGGAACACCCATTGTGACAGAGCTTTTGTTGCATTGCTGTGTCTCTGAAGGATAGTTTTAACTTACTGGGCACGACCTTGAATTTGGGCAATGCAGAATCTCTCTGGAGATTCATTCCTGGAAGAATGCCAGCTCAGCTGGCTGGGTCTACTGGCCAACATATGGGTAAGGCTAAAGCCCTGTCTCCTTTGAAGCCTCTTGTGTAGGAGAACAGAGGCAGAGCATCTTGTCATCTTTCTCCAAGCACAGTCAGGGACTAACCACAGGTTTAAGCAAAGAAGAGGATGGGCTGCTTTGTAACTCTTCATCCCCACCCCACCCCTTTTCTCCTTTAAGAGTAAATCACTGTAGAGGAAGGTGAACTGTATAGCTTGTCAGGGGAGATACGGAGATGAGAAAGTAATTACTATGTTAACAATAGAAAGTAGTTTTTCAGTCTTGGCTGAAAAGCATGGCTTTAGAGAAAAGTTCTTTTAGCTCATATACTCAGATTTGGACTCCATAAACCTGGGTTAGTCATGTAGGTAATATTTGCTGCAGTTTCTGTAAAACTCTGTCTTGCTAAAGATACCCAAGGTAGCTCTAAATTAGCTTTTACACATATCTACACTACACTTCCAAAACTACATTTCTGGTACAAAATATATTTCAAAGCAACAGATTTCCCACTGCATAAAAGAGGATGTAAAGTGTGATGGAGCAAACATCTACGAAGTTGGCTATGGAATAGAAGAGTGTAATCTTGTACTGGGAGTGCTGGGGAAAGGTTCCCAGCTTTCAAGTTTTACTCCTGAACCTATCAAGAGTTCAAACCTATCTATGCAAAGTCTATACAGTAGAAAATCCTAGGAGTCCAGGAAAATCTGGATGAGATGTAGCCCGGCTTTGAATCACACATAAGAAGTTTCAGAGTGGTAGCTCAGCAGATGAGACATCTCAGCTTCACATGCTCTGTAATTTGGTAAAAGAATCAAAACAACAGTTGTTCAGGCAACCAAAATCAGGCTGGCCCTGGGAATCAGTCCATGTTGTTGGACTGCATGCCAGATAAATGTGTTACGGATGGCTTGATGAATGTTGAGCCAGTGATATGATGTAGCCAAGAGTACAAGTCTATACAAGTCTATTCCTAGCCCTTTCTGTAGTGTGAGCACTCTAGGGAGACTTTTCAGACTTTTTTTTTTTTTTTTTTAGGGGAAAAATTATTTAAATATGTAATTATGTCTGATATTTTCAGATCTTTGAATGTCTGAACTTGTTCTTTGATATTACTATATGATACTTCGTTCCTCCAGCTTCCAAGTTCCTTCTCAAATAAGGTGCCTTTAAGATCACAGAGTCACAGACTCACAGAATGGTTGAGGTTGGAAGGGACCTCTGAAGATCTCCAAGGAAGGAGTTTCCACAGCCCCTCTGGGCAACCTGTGCTGTCACCCATAGAGTAAAGTACTTCCTGATGTTCAGAGGGAATCTCTTGTGTTCTAGTTTGTGGCCATTGCCTCTTGTCCTGCCCTTGTCTCTGTCTACCTTGCAGCCTCCCTTTAGGTATTGATATACTTTGAGAAGATCCCCCATGAACCTTCTCCACTCCAGGTTGAACAGTCCCAGCTCTCTCATCCTTTCCTTATAGGAGAGGTGCTCCAGACCCTTCATTATCTTGATGGTCCTTAACAAGACTCTCTCTATTATGCCCATGTCTCTCCTGTACAGGGGAGCCCTAAACTGGACACAGTACTCCAGATATGGCCTCACCAGTGCTGGACGGAAGGGAACGATCACCTCCTTCAACGTGTTGGCAATACTTTGCTTCAATGCAGCCCAGGATGCCATCAGTCTTCTTTGTGGCAAGGACATATTGCTGGCTCATGTTCAACTTGGTGTCCACCAGGACCCCCTAGCTCCTTTTCTGCCAGGCTGTTTCCAGCTGGGTGAACCCCATCATGCATTTTTGCATGGGGTGTTTCTTCCCTAGGTGCAGGACTTTGCGATTCCTCTTGATGAACTTCATGAGGTTCCTGTTAGCCCATTTCTCCAGTCTCTCCAGGTCCCCCCGGATAGCAGCACAACACTTTGGTGTATCAATTACTCCCCCCATTTTTGTGCAACTTGCTGATAGCATATTCTGCTGCATCATCTAGATCGTTAATGAATATTTAAACAAGATTGTACCCAGTATTGACTCGTGGGGTACATCACTAGTTATTGCACTCCAAATACACTTTGTACCTCTGATCACTGTCCCCTGGGCTAAGTTATTCAATCAGGTTTTGATCCAACACACTGTCTGCTCATTCATCAGCTTCAACAGCTTGTCTATGATGATCTTATGGGAGACAGTGTAAGAGGCATTATTGTCCAGTTAGACAATACCCACTGCTCTTCTCACAACTACCAGGTCAACCATTTCATTGCAGAAGTTTATGAAGTTGGTCAAGTATGCCTTCCCCTTGGTGAAGAGGGAATCCTCCCTTTTCGTGCCTTTCATGTGCCTGAGCATGTTTTCATGATTCATTGCTCTATTATCTTCTTAGAGATCAAAGTGAGGCTGACTGGCCTGTAGTTTCCTGGGTTCTCCCTCCTGGCCATGAATATGGGAGTGAGATTTGCTTTCCTGCAGTCCTCATGCACCTCTTCCAATTGCAAAGATTGATTGAAGGTTATCACAACTGTCCTCACAGGAGGTCATTCCTAATTTAAAGACCTCCTTACAAGGTCAGCTGTCATACTAGCAAAAATAGCTTTGGCCTGCTTAGTGGGATGAGCCCTGCATCTCCCAAGCCAATGCCATTCTGCAAACAGGGTCATAGAACCCAAAACCCTGTCACCAGCACCAGTTCTGCAGACAGTTTTTGATCTGACCTATTACAGCCCCTCTCCTCACAGTTTCCTCTAGCTAGCAGGATTTAGAAGAGTGCCTGGGCCCCATGCCCTTGACTACTGCCCCCAGAGATCTGTAGTCACTTTTGATACTGTCCAGTTTTCCCCTGGCATTTGTGCCCTCATGGAATAACAGCAGAAGTAGTAATCAGAGGAGGAAGCAAACCTATCTAGTTGATAGATGTACTGAGTGTGGCTGGGATGGAGCAAACTTCCCCCCTCCCCCCCCCCCCCAGCAGCCCATACAGTGCTCTGCTCTGCATTTGTAGCTAGATCAACACCGGTATTACATTACACTGTAATTACACTGGTGTAGGGAGGTGGGGAGGGGACATCGCCAGGGCAGCTGACCTAAACCAACCAAAGAGATATTCATATCATATGGAGTCACACTCAGCAATAAAAGCTGGGAAAGGAGAAGGAGATGGAAGGGGCTCTCATTATGAAGACATTCCTCCTGAACAACTGCTACTTGTATTGAGGCCCTGCTTCCCAGGATGTAGACAAACATCACTTGTTGATGGGAAGTAGAGAATAATTGTGTTGGTTTTTTCTCTCTCTTTGCTTCCATGCAGCCTTTTTTGCATGCTTTTTTTTTTCACTCTTTTTTTTTCCCCTTTAATTAAATTATCCTTATCTCAACCTGTGAGCCTTTTCTTTTCATCACGCTTTCTTCCCCCTCTCTCCATTTGAGGAGAGGGAGTGAGTAGTTGGGGCAGAATTCAGTTGCCCATCTGTGTGAAACCATCACAGTAGGTCAGGTCTGCAGATGGGTGCCTCTGTCCTTCTGATGACAGAGATAATTGTTTCACTTGCCTTCAGTATTTGCTAAGGAATTTCCCAGAATTTTTGCACTTGCCAGAAACAGTGTGATTTTACTGTTGTTTGTTTTTAGCACATTTTATGTTTTCAGAAGTATTTTAAAACTGTTTTGGTACCCAAGCTGCCGTGCAAATAAATCAGTAGTTGCAGTGCATGGGTCATAGCACTTTTCTTGAACCATAAAAATGGGATTTTAACCAAGAGTGCTAAACATCACAAGCCATTTATTCTGTGTTCACAGCACGGTTGAAAGAAACGTGACTATGTTACCTAATAAGTAAATGCCAGAAAGCAAGATTTATTCCAGACTGTTGACAATAGAATCATGGCTTGATTATGCTGGTTTTAAAGACCATTAAAGCATTTTTTGAGGGAGAAAAAGGAGAAGGGCAATATAATGATATGTCTTGAATTTCAGCATACTAACACTATTAATGTCAGACTGTGAGAATCATTAGGTCCAGGTTTGCTAATAGACTTTATATTTTCACTGAAATCCTTTGAAAGCTTGATTTCTGCCTTTTCCAATTTAAAGAGGGAACTGTATTCAGAATTTCCACTATACAGGGCAGCCAGATACCACATCTTAATTTTATTTCTGAGGAGATGTAGTAGTGATGTTTGAATTAGATGCTCACTGCAAGATGACTGTGTGGTTTAAGGACCATGATTGCTTGTCTCTAATTGTCTAGGACACTAAGATCTTCCTGTTTTACCTTGTAGTCTGCTGATGTACAATTGGATGCCCCACGTAGCCTGTACACTCTTGCAGTGTTGTCCCAAGTCCAAAGTCAGATGCACAGATTAGCTGTAAGGTGCTTCCAAAATGGTTCAGCCTTCACGTACCGTGGTAGTTTTGGAAGCAGCCTGTGGCTGATCTCTGCTCTGGGTGATGCAAGTGCAGGGAGATGGCTCAGGTATCAAGCCTACTGTTCCCTCTAGCTGGGCCTCACAGAGTTGTCAGTATCATGTGGTGTGGTGGTTACAGCAGAATAGTATTACAAACAACATCTGCTACAGGTCACGCTGAAACTGCCTGCTACTGATTCCTCATTTAATCAGCACAGCTACTCTCACAGCTTCCTCCCCCAAGTTTATGATTCTCTGCAGAGTTAACAGAGTGGTCACTGCTAGCACTAGTTACAGATATGCAAAGAGCCTTGCCATGAGCACAAGTCCAGGCCCAGGACTAACAGGGGGCTTCTGCTCATCCCAGAGACTGGGCAGAAATAAACTGAGGAAAGATGTCAGTAATCCTGTTGTATTACACTGTGTTGCAAACTTTTCTACTGACATCTCTGTAAGATATGTCTAGTTGGACAAATATATTAATTTCTTTAAGTTCACATAATTGGTCCATGATTTAACCACAAAACTGGTCAAAAAAAAAAAAAAAAAAAAGTGTTTTAAATAATCACCTTACAGCAATAACTGTCCATCTGTGACTAAAGAAATGCATTTAGAACACTGCAGTTAACACAATATCAAAAAACACATATGGAAATGACCTGCATGAAGGGGTGCAGAAATGCCACCCATGGAGCATGCTCAGTAATGAGCTGCTCACTATTCCTGCTCTGTTAAAGCTGTGACAAGCTGTCCCTAGTTGGTCTGTTACCTCTCACTCTTCTCCTGTGGCTACTTCCCTCCTCCCCCACCTGTCACTACAATTTGATACACTAATTATCTGTAAGGAATCCAGACTGTGCATTTCCTTTGCAGGCAAAATTGATGCCAAGAAATACTTTGGGAGGAAATGTTCAGAAGGAAAATAATAAAAATAATTAAATAAAAGAATCAATGTAAAAACAAAAGCAAACATACATGATGTGAAAACAATGGCTTAAAGAGTTTTATCCTATATAGAGAACAAAAAGCTTAATGTAGTAACAAACAGAGATTGCACAAAACATGAAAGGGAGAAAAATGAAAACTGATGAAGTCCAGAGGAGTAAATTTAGATATAATAGTCCTTAAACTCTTCTGGAGATAGTTTGTAGTATTTTGGGCCTTGTGTGTTGTTTCTGGTATAATCCAGGAGATTTTCATATATATTCATGGATATATTTTCATATATCTATGTTCTGTAACTGGGGAGAATGACCGTTGTACTTGTCAAATCAAACTGAGCCAGTCTGAATCAAGTTAATTCAGTATGACAAATAGGAAGCCACAGATTCCAGATATTAGTTTCAAGAGAAAAAACAGCAGAGATTCTTCAGTATAATTTTCCTTGTCATCCAGAATAGCTAAATTTAACCTAGTTTGTGTGTCTGAAGTTGCTGTGTTCACACATTTGATTGCCTTGCAAACATGATTTGAATTCAGATATTTTCAAGGGAAGAGGCATTAAATGAACATGTTGCACATCTTCTGAGCAAAAGGAACTGCAAAGATGAGGGAACAAGAGAGGCACAACCAATAGGAAGCAACTGAGGAGGAATGGTAATATTAATTTATTGGGGATGAATCATAGAATCATAAAATATCTTCAGTTGGAAGGGACCTTAAAGACTTTCTAGTTCCAACCTCCCTGCCATTGGCAGGGATGCCACCCACTAGATCAGGTTGCCCAGGACCTCATACAACCTCATCTTGAATGGGATGAAGCTCAATGCCAGCCAACTTACACCACTATTATCTTTTTACTTCACCCTGCTCCATCTCTTTTTGCTCTCTGGCTAGTTATCACTTTTTTCCTTCTATTTTTCCACGCCCTTTATTAACCTCGAGCTTTAGAGAAACTTAATTTTTCTTTACAGTATTTTGAATGTTACTGCGTAGTATTTTTTTAGGGGTGAAAACTGAGGAGTTCCAATAATTCATCTGAAAATAACCATGCATAACATCCATCTGTGTAAGTGATTTGAAGGGCAGTGATTTCCGAGTCACAACATCAGGTGAAGAAAAGAATTCATCACCTCAGAATAATAATTATCCTTTAGAGGTCAGCCTGAGAAAATCCATTTCCTAATTTGTCCATGCAATAGCTCTGTGAATCCACCCACTCTGTTAAATTAAACAGCATAATAGTAGACATCTGCAGGAGATTCAAAGGAGGTCTGAACTGTGCAAAAACATCAAATATTGACAAAAAGCCCGAGAATAGCTAATCATATCTTTTGGTATACAACTGCCTTCCCACAAACATGAGTGAGGACCATATTAAGTAAAGGGCAAGAATGAAGTAATGGTTCTACTTATCATAATGAATATTAAGTCAGATCTTCTAGTTCTCCAAAATCTTATCCTCATTCTAGGTCTTCATTTCATTGTGTTTTACAGGACTGTGAGTTACAGAAGAGATTCAACAAGAAGAGATCTGTTTCTTTCTCTCTGGTCTGTGTTAGTAAAGAACTTAAATAAGTCCCTTCATCCACATCTCTGTGTCACAAAGCGTTTAGTCTGGATCCGTATCAGAGCAAATTAATTGCCAAACCTTTGACATCCCCAAGGAGGAGTAGAATGAGGTCCAGAATACTCTTACCTGCATACGTGCATACCATACACACACACGCACACACACGCACACACACACACACACACCTGGAAACAGCAGCTCTTAGTTGCAGAACATTAGGCGAAATTGACTGGGTGATCAACCATTTTTTTTTTCCATGACACCTGGAGAATAATTAGTCATCTGTGGTACTGCAGCAGAAGCATAAACACCAGATGTTTACACCCACTGAATACCTTAGCAGCATTTTATGAATTGTTTAATAAAATAACTAAGAATATGATTTCCTTTGAAATTTTCTGCTAATTGCACTTACCATTGTTTTAGAAAAACAGGTTTTTCATTTCATTACTGTAGGATTGCTTTGAATCAAAATGCACAGATGCATTGGCTGATTTGCATCATTAAGTCTTGAAAAGACTATTAAATTCTGATATCTTCCTATCTATTCTTATTATCTTTCTCAGTAAGCAAAATTGACTATTAGTGGATTAAGTATTTCAGCAGGATTACAGAAGCAACTTTGAAACTGTAGAATAAAATTAAAACATATAAATAATAATAGCTAACAATATAGGAGAATATTTCTAATGATGTTGCTATATAGCATACAAATATCACAAATGAAGTGAAAAAATATGGAGTACATATTCTTGCAACCATGTCTGTAAATGACTACACTTATTTAGTATAAGCTGATTTATTTAGTATAGGCTGTCCAATAAATATATAGATTGACTCACTATAATGAATAGGATTGTTTGTCTCACTATAATGATAAACTAAATCATAAAATTTAGTCTTGAATCTTAAACTAGTTTCAGATGTTCCCTTGGGTTCTAAACAATGTGGAAGTGCAAAGAATCACATTCACTGTTCTGTGAGGAAAGCCTCTCCTGATTCTCTTATATAGACTGAGGTTAAAAAAAAAAATAAATAAATAAATAAATAAATCCATTGTCACTGCCAAAATCAGAATATAACTGGAAATGCTTAGCCTAACCTTGTTTTAAAATGGGAATACAAATTTCTCATTATTTTTGCTCATGAAATAATAGAATTAAGAAAATACAGTTCAAAAAAAAATAAATGTATTTTTTAAACACCTTCAGGAGATCCCCATATTTTAAAACCTTCTGGCAGAATATTAGTATTTTTCCTGAAATTTAACAAGGTGTGTTCCTGTAGTTTTTCTACTTGTAAGATCATAACCCTTAAGGAGAATTTCCTGCCAAAATCAGATCCTAAAGGATGTTGTGCTATCTCAAGCCAATGTCAGCTATTGAGGGTGCAGGAAATACACTTATTTGGGAATTTAATTTAAAGGTTAGCTTCCAGTACTTTAATATTTTGAAAAACTGTGGCTTTACTCAATATTTGCCTCTGTTCTGGTGGATAAATCTAATTGGTCACCCTGCTGAATAATTATATTTTGTAAAGACTGTATCTCACTGTCTCACAAAAAATAAATAAATAAATAAAAATAAAAAAAGGCTGTTTTAGAATAATACATCTGTAAACAATTTAAAAAAAATGTAGCATCTCAGTGTTGGGGTACTGTAAACTTTTTACTATTGCTGCAGTAACATAGAATAACTGCATTATAGAAACAGAATAACATTCCACTGCTTGCTTTTGCTTTATGGACAGTGATTCAGCTGCTGCATAGGTTCATTTTGTGACTGCTCAGCACAGTAGGTTAGATGAAGTATTAGCAGTTTAAAATAGACACGTACACTTTCAATTTCAGTGCAGCCCAATGATTTTTCCTATCTTGTCTGTTGGCGTCATTATGCAATCAAAACAGTGCTCTCAACATTAACCTCCTTGGAAGTTTTGTTTTGGCTCAAGGACATGTTGAGTGGCTAAACCTTGATCTTGTTCCCATTAAAATCAAAGCTTCCTTTGATTTCAGTGGCATAGGCAGAGATCTTAGCAAAACAGCAGGATCTGTCTGGTAAATTACAACAATAACAAGTACAGATACATTTGTGAGACTACAAATGTCTTCTGTGCTGTGCTCTGAATGTTTTGAAAGTATATTACTCACAAAATGTAATGACCTTACATAGATGAATTGACCCAATGTTTTGTTCGAACAGTAGAATAATTCTTTCCTGAATTATTTGCTCCAAGTATAATTGTATTGCTCATTTATTCAGCAGTTTGCATTCACTGCTTCTGTCTGTATTTGATCTACAAACAGAAGTAGTCACTTCACCTTTTGTAACCATTTCCTCCCTACTGCAAACAAGAACTGAATAATTCATAATAATTATCTTCTTTCTGTATGTCTTGGGGAATAAGTATTTCAAAATTTTCATGGGTTTCATGAAGACCTAATAAATGAAAACTCTTGTTTTATACATTGTAAATATTCATATTTTACACAGTGATAGTTAGATTGCATTTAATTGTTTCTCTCCACTGACTTAAGAAACTATCTAACACAATATGAACTCTGTGTTGTGCAATCAGATGCCCATTTAAGAAAAAAAAAAAAAAAATCTTAGAATAATTATTCAGGCTTTTAAGTTTTAAATCTATTTTTAAGGGAGTATTCATGCCAACAAGGCACGATTGTGCTAATGTTTAGAGCCAAAATGGAAAAATTGTGAATACCAATGAGAGAGCCAGGAAAGAAGAAGAAAGAAATGACATTTGTCACACATACACACAAAAGGTGAGACCCTTCTGAGAAAATATCCCATTTAGTCAAGTTATTATTCACTGTTCACTGAGATATTCCTTCAACTTCTTTCTCTTAAACTTTCAGCTTGGCTGGCCACCCATCTGTGCCATGCTGCTTTAGCTCTATGCAAGAGTAAAACTAGCTGGAGTTCCTTTTCTCTTTGCTGGTCACCCATTACTGCTCATCACTGTCTGCCTGAAGAAAATAAATAAGTAAATAAATAAATAAATAAAGATAAAAGTAACACAGTGTGCTACACTGAAAGCGTAAACAGGGCCCCTGAATGTGGTTAGTGACTGTGTTTATAGCTGCTGGCAGTATCACCATAATTCTGTACATAGAGACAAGGACCGACAAGGACCAATGGGCTGTGCTGGTGAAATATCTAGCATATCCATGGACTTTGCCTTCAGCTTGGTACACAGGCTTCTTTTAGATTTCAAACAAATATTATTTTCTTCAGCCAGATGTAGGTTTCAGATGATAGGACCCTCAGTAAATGTAAGGTAATTGCAATTATAATATAATGAATGTAATAAATGCTGCTGTAATATAGTGCTAAGTGACAGAAAATTGCCAGGTACTATAGATATACATTTTTGTTTTGTTTTGTTTTAATTAGAGAGAAGCAACCATCTCATTTATTCTAGTTAAATCAGAGATGTAATTTTTGAAGTTAGCATCAAAGACCTCTTTATTTAACCTTACCAAGCACACTACCAATAATAATAATTTTAAGTGTACTTACATTAAGCAATAATAGCAGCTTTTCATTTTATTATAAGATAATAATTTGGTCTTAGGGTAGATAAACCAGGTGATGGAAAGCCAAACCAGTGAACTGCAGGGTATCACAATATTATTGTTAACCCTCTGCTTCTGCAACCATCATTGAAATGGACCTTATTAAGCAGAAAAAACATGTTCCTTCAGATTTTTAAAGCAAATATTTTTTGAGGATGGAGTGGCAGGTGAGGTCATAGTGAAAATTTCAATATCTAGTACAGAATTATGTTGATTTGCTGAAAGAAGCTACTGTGACTGCAATCAGTAGGCACTTGAATACATGGAATAATTTCCCAAAGTTACAGTATGTTTCTAAACAGATGAATTAAACACCGTTTGCTTTATTTTTTCTGCTGATGCCACTAGGAGTCTCATGGGAGTAAGAAAAGAAGAATATGGATTTTTTCTAGTTTTTCCAATGCTGTTTTGAAAATAATGGCACTGGTTTTTACTCATTGTATACTCCTTAGAAATGAAGACATAAAAATCCACATAATATTGTCTGACACTTGCTAGCTTTGTGCTATAGCATTATATTGTTTCTCCTGCTAAATCTGGTTTGAAATCACTCAAGCAATGGAGATTCCATTAAATAAATCATGTCACAATGTATTAGACCTCACTCTTCTCCATTACTGAAGAGGAGTTTCTGTTTGTTTCAGATGATATTGTTCATTTTGAAATATCCTTATTCCCACCTCACCATCACCCTCAAATTATTTATTCTAATGTCTAGATCTTGCATCTATCTTTTAATTAAACTTTACCCCAAAATACAACTGAAGCAGAATAAAACTTCACAATGAATTATGATTATTACTAAGGTCTAAAGGGACTTCCACACTGCAGATGATTAAGAATCTCAGAAGTACACTCAGCAGCTTTCTTGCTGAAAAGCATCAGAGAAGAGAATTTGAATTAATTTTCCTTTGGGAGATTCTGATCATTGTGCAACACTAAATGGTTGTTTTGTACCGTTGTGAAACACAAATGAACTTCTGTTAAAGTGAGTTGCCTGTTACAGCAGGTCCAGAGGAGAGTCACAAAGATAACCAGAGGTCCTGAGCACCTCGCCTATGTAAAAAGGCTGAGAAAATTAGGATTGTTCAGTTCAGAGAAGAGGAGTCTCTAAAGAGACCTTATAGTGACCTTCCAGAATTTAAAAGGGACCTACAAGAAAGATGGGGAGAAAGTCTTTATCAGGGACCATAGCTAGAGGACAATGGGTAATGACTTTAAACTAAAAGATTGTAGATTAAAATTAGATATATGGAATAAATTTTTCACTTATGAAGACAGTGAGGCACTGGAACAGGTTGCCCAGAGAAGTTGTGGACTTCCCATCTCAGGAGGTGTTCAAGGCCAGGTTGGATGGGGCTTTGAGCAATCTGGTCTAAAGGGTGGTGTTCCTGCCCATGGCAGGGTGTTGGAACTAGGTGATTTTTAAGGTCCCTTCCAACCCAAACCATTCTGTGATTCTATGATTCTGTTCAGTTGAGACAGGCCAATCAGAACCTCCATGTATGTGTTTCTGTATTGTCTATCTTTACTAGGTTGTCTGGGTTTGAAATCTAAACCTGAGAAATAGGATCCATCAGGTTTGGTTCGGTTTGATTTGGTTTAGATTGTTTTAGTTTGGTTCGATTTCTTTTGGTTTCATTTGGTTTGGTTTTTAGGTTGAGAGGATAGGTGGAAAAGAAATAAACTCAGCAGAACTGAAGATATCTGTTTTCTTCAAAATCAATATGTCTGGTCATCCAAATGCTTGTGCTATCTGGTGGTTTTTTGGTTTTATTGTACTGTCTTGTCACAACTCTACACTTATCTAGGTCTCTCTGCCTTTTTGCTTGATTTCTTCTCTCCCTTGATCTGTCTTTCTACTTAGCTAATCTATATAGCCAATAAAAAGAGTAACAAACACCAGGAAGACACAGACATTCATGGTAAGGGTGCCACCTGGTTGCATGTTATTACTAGTATCCTGAAGTAAGTTTTGAACCACAGTACCGGAAAATTTACCTGCTGCCAAACTCTCCAATGCACTGTGCACTGAACTTGTTCAGGGTGAGATGTCCTGTGTCTATAGCTTTCTATAGAATCTGTTCATCACGTAGCATGCACAAAATCAATACATATGCTGAACTAAATGCTTAAGAGTGCATTCTTGCTTCTCTGTAGACATTTATTAAGTCTTACATATTTTCATACACTTTTTTAAAAGCACTTTACATAGTTTTAAATCCAGAAGGAGTCTTGTCACACCGTATATTTCTTCTGAATTGGTAATAAGAAACTACATTACTTTGCATAGACTGGTGCCCTCTGTCTTAGCATTCAGGATTTTGAAATCTTAGCCTCAGCCTCAATACAAGCAAAATACAGTTTTCATGCTATTTATATTTCTTTTAAAAGAAAATATATATTGAATTCCAGTCCATTACTTTGAAGGTAGTGAGTCTATGAAGTCTGCACTGGTGAACTGGTAAATTAGAAAATCAGAACACATTTTTTTTTGTCTAATACTCCAACTGCATTTAATGAACGTGAGGATTGAAAAGTCAAAATAGCAAGAATGGCAGAAATAATGAGAACCAGCCCTGGCATTCAAATTCTCAGGTGTTATTTTCAGGATTTATTTTAATTTTATTTTAAACTACAAGCATCATTAATTTTCCCTTTCTTTTTTTTCTTTTGGTAGCACAATATAACTTAAAAAAACATGGGAAAAAAAAAAAAAAAAAAAAAAAAAAAAAGCTTTTCAAAAATTTGTTAGGTGATTTATGAGCTGAAATTGTATTTAAATCAGTAGGACTGACATTTAAATCTTCAGAGAGCTCAGATATTTTTGAAACTGTTATTCAAAATTCCCACTTGGAAAGGAGGAGAGGAGGAAGTGCCAAGCCAGAAGATAAGTAGTCTGAACGTTAAAAGTAACCTCTGCTAAAGCTATCTACATAGAATATTTACTGAGTTCTGGTCCAATACAGGGAATCCTATGTAGTCCTGTCCCTTTACAGGACTTTCGGACTTACAGTCCAAATACATTGAATTAATAAAGTTATTAGTAATAATTGAATAATATATTACTAAATTTATAATTAATTTATAATATTAATTGAAAAAAAATAGTGTAACAGTTGAGTAATCTGTATATTGATAGTGTTAATATCACAGTGTCAATGCTCTTTCTGGACAGTGGGAGAGGGCCTGGGTTTTTCCTGGTGTTCCTAGTTCCCCTTGACATGCTGCTGAGGAGTCCCAGCTACAGTCTGCCAGAAACACAATTAAGTGACAATTTTGTTCTGGTAGAAATTAATTATGTTCTGCTCAACTAACACTAACAGAGCAGAAGATACCTATCCAAGAATGTGAGCTCATAAAAATTGTGTTATGTTCAAGAACCTGCCTACATAATCAGGTAAAATGCATCAAAAGCCATGAGCTAGCTATAGCTGTACTATGAAGTTTTATTTAGTTTGATCTACCTCAATTTCTTTCTTCCTCCTGTCTTTCCCTTTTCTATCTTGCCTCATAACAGCTTGTCTCATAACTTTGTCTGAGCAGCACTTAGCACTACATCTGATGTTTTGGTTTTGGTTTTGAACACTGAAAGTCACCAAAAATGACTTTATACAAGTAAAAGCTTTTTGAATTTATGTTGAATAATTTTATTGTTAGAAATATTTTGAAGGCTAAATTTAAAGACAAACCATAGAATAAATGTGGTGCCAGCAACTAAAAAGGTGTCAGCAGTAAGCTGGCTACACAGACTTGGGCAAAAACAGCCATAGTGACCATGAAATAGTTGAAAAAAAATAATAATAATAATCAGTGGTAGGAAGAAAACAGCCACCGAAACTTCAGCCCTGGATACGGGGACAGCAGATCTCAGGCTGCTCAGGGAACTAGTTAGTAAGGTTCTCTGGGAAACTACTTTTAAAGACATCATTGCTGGTCAGTTTTTATGTACCACCTCTTAAGAGCACAGAAACAGGCAATTTCAGGGCTTTTGTTTAATACATTAACAACACGAGGACCAGAAAAAACATTGGTCCATTACTTGATGAGGATGATCACCTCACAATTAGGGATGTAGACAAAGCAGAGACATTGAATTATCATTTCTGGGCAGATTCAAGCTCACAACTTCACCTTTGTAGAGACTACATCAGTGCAAATGAAAAGGATATCAAGAGATAAACAGTCCTAGACAAGTAACAGGCTGTCAAATAGAAAATCAACACTAGTAAAAAGAGAAAAGATAATCCAAGTCCAAAGCCTCTGCTTGACAGAGGATCAAAATTTGAACCCATATATTTTACTTTTTGCATGTATGTCTTAATAAATAACTATTTAGGTATTCTGATGCAGAAGTTTCAGTCCCCACTTACATATTTCCTCTTTGCAAAAAAAAGGCTTGAATTGTCATTATGCCAGGCTGCATAAATGATTCCAGCCTGGTTGTTAGGCCATTTTGCCTCATTGATGGATTCTAGAATCTGCGCTAGCAAATATCTAACAATTTATTCAAAGTGTGAAAATGTGACAGAGTCTATAGGAGGGACTGAAAGTACTTCCCAAGAATGCTCCTACATATTAGCAGGCTAGATTACTCTCTCAAAAGAGTAGTTTTTATCCTCTTCTTTTTTTTTTTTTTTTTCTTAATAATATCTTCAATGAGGTATTTTCTTTTGTATCAGATAGAGCAGTTCTGAAGCAAAGAAAACATTTTGATTCTATTTTGTAATGTAACAAATAATGAAGCATTTTTAAATGCTGGCTACTAACTTCCACTTGTTTTATTTTCTGAGTGCAGTTCAAAGAAGGAAAGCAGGGAAAGCAGGGACTAGCACAGCCATGCACAGGGATCCACCCTGGCATCCCATCCCCAAGGACTCCTGGTACAAATTAAAATAGGTGTAGAAAGAACAGAGAGGAACGTCTGCTTAAAAAAAAAAAAAAAAAAAAAAAAAAAAAAAAAAAAGACAACTAATGAATTACCTTGGCTGAAGATTTTAGAAATCTATACCATTTTCCTGAATTAATAAATGTTATAACAGTTTGAAAGGCCTTGGTTTTTAAGGGCTCTGTACATTATCTGCAGCAGCAGCAGCTTTATGCATGCATGAACTTAATGAACCAACCAACAAAAACAAAGAAATAAGATTATTAATGAGACATTTGTTCAAGGCAGGCTAAATGACTTGTTTCTGAGAACATCAGAGAGAGTTCTCTAACGATAGGCATAGAGGCACAGTTGCTGATTTGCTTTTATACAAAGATAGTGGTCAGTAGATTTATCGCTGTGTGATGAAAGAGACACATTTGGTAGGGTCTTGAGTATAAATCTCCTTTCTTCTTATTTTCTTTTTATGGTCCTTTCCCCCCTTTCCTTTCATTGCTCCTATAAGTTTTCTTAGTTTCTGATCCCTAAAATTTATTTTATTCCCTCTCTTCCTGAAATGTTTGATCTTTATTCTTACCAACTGTTAGGCCAGTGTAATCAGAACTGATCTAGGTAACTGCTTGAAAATTAGTTATCATTTTGAGTCACTGGGGCAACGACTCTCTTTCTATGAAAGATTCAGTTCCTCTCTTGGTTTTTCAGTGCTGTGCTTTTTACTATGCTGATGGGCAGATTAGTCTTCCAGTTCCCTTCAGTGAAGTTTACTTCTTCAGATATAAACAGGAAAAGACCAAAAATTCACAGAATCACAAAATTGTGGGGGTTGGAAGGGACCTCAAAAGATCATCGGGTCCATCCCCCCTGACAAAGCAGGTTCCCTAGAGCAGGTTGCCCAGGTAGGCATCCAGACAGGCCTTGAATATCTCCAGAGAAGGAGACTCCACAACCTCCTTGGGCAGCCTGTTCCAGTTCTCCACCACCCTCACTATGAAGAAGTTCTTATGCATGTTGGTGTGGAACTTCCTGTGCTTTTTGTGGCCATTACCCCTTGTCCTGTCCCCACAAACCACTGAAAAGAGGTTGGCCAAATCCCTCTGTCTTACACAGCTCAGGTATTTATACACATTGATGAGATCCCCTCTCAGTCTTCTCTTCTCCAGGCTGAGCAGACCCAGGTTTCTCAGTCTTTCCTTATAGGAAAGATGCTCCAGGCCCCATATCATCTTTGTGGCCCTCCGTTGGATTCTTTCCAGGAGATCCCTGTCTTTTTTGTACTGGGGAGCCCAGAACTGGACACAGTACTCCAGGTGAGGCCTGACCAGGGCAGAGTAGAGGAGGAGGATCACCTCCCTTGACCTGCTTGCCACACTCCTTTTAATACACGCCAGGATCCCATTTGCCTTCTTGGCCACCAGGGAACACTGCTGGCTCATGGTCAACCTGTCATCCACCAGGACCCCCAGGTCCTTCTCCGCAGAGTTCCTCTCCAGCATGTCATCCCCCAGCCTGTACTGATACTTGTGGTTGTTCCTTCCCAGGTGCAGGACTCTACACTTGCTCTTATTAAACCTCATTTGGTTTCTTCCTGCCCATCTCTTCAGCCTGTTGAGGTCTTGCTGAATGGTAGCACAGCCTTCTGGCATGTTGGCCACTCCTCCCTCCCAGCTTTATATCATCGGCATACTGGCTAAGGGTGGAGACTATTCCCTCATCAAGGTTGTCAATGATGTTGAACATCAATGATGTTGACATCACCTTTATGTCAAGATGTTTAACAAAGACCTTCATCTCCAATGAGCCACACCATTCTTTGCAAGGCCTGGGTGGCTGCAAAAGTCTTGCTTTTGAAGCCTTATAAGAAAAGTCACAATTACATTCACACAGACAATATCCATGGAATCATTATTTGAATTAAACTAAATTTACTGTGGCATTTGCATTATTTCAGAATCTTACATAAATATAAGTAAAATAGGATCTTCACAAAAGCTTGGTTGAGTATACTGGAAATATAAACCTGTTTTGCTTTATGACTTGTCTGACCTTCTCCTGATAGTGAGCAAAATATAGAATAAATATTGCCATGACATCAAAATCCATAACTGTTTCAAGACAAGAGAATAAAATATTTTTGCATTCCTATGACAGAACTAGTTGAGTTTGAAAGAAATCACGATGGCTACATTTGTGCACTGTTACTCCACAGACTTTCTTTCAGAATTTTTGGTCTCCAAGTGAGCCTCAGTGATTAAGTTTGCAGTCTCTCTCTTTGGGGGGGTTAAACAGCTGGTTTCACTGCTGTTGTTTCTGGGAGTTTCTTTAAGGCAATAAGTTTTTTTCTTCCATGGTTCTTCATCTCTCTGTTGTGTTTTTCACTCTCCTGAAGCCTGGATATTCAGAACAAGATCTGACTTTCTATTTTAGTGTTTTATCAAACCAATGCTATCTCCCACTGTAATATGATCCTACCTGTGATTTACATTACCAGAACTAAAACTTAACAATCCATGAAATTTATTGCATATTGTTTGATTCATTTGTATTGAGCTATACAGATCACAAGCTAAATTGTAAATTTATCTCATATTGTTTTCAGAGTGAATGATTGGTCATAGTTCACATGCAAAACTGGAGCTGCAGCCAGAATTTTAACTGCTTCATAAAAATTAATGTCAGATGTTTTCTCATGACTGCCCCCATCTTCATTAATGGCCTTATTTAATTTATTTATTTATTTATTTTCCTGGACCAACTTTGATGCAAGTCATTCTTTCCTATATATCTTCTCTAGCCCTGTTACAACAGTTTATTTTTAGACCTCTTTCTTTTTTTGTTGCTAATTAGCATGAGGATTTGACAGTAAAATCAAGATATTTCCTTCCATTTAACATTTTCCCATCTGTTTCAAACTTTACACAATTCAGTGGTGTGCTTCTTAATGCCTACTTTTCCCCGTTTGTCTCCTTTAAAAATGTTGACTCTAATCAGGTCCAGATGAATATGAAGTAGTCTCAGTCTAAACGCAGTGATCGTCTTAGGAATGTGCGTGCACATGTCTATGGGGTGAGGGCAAGAAAAGGAGAATTAAGAGGGAGAAGAGGAAAAGCTATGGAAAGAGAAGACATTTATGGTTTATTAATGGAAACCTACCAGAACCAAGTGCATTGCTTGCTGAAGCTATATATATTTGATACTGAGCTATTAGAAGATGGTGTTCTTTATAATGACATGAGTTCAGAAGACTCTAGTCTTAACATAAGTCTTAACATCTTAACATAAGCAGGTCAGTCATTCTCAGTCATTTGGAATGATATGAAGGAAAAGAGAAAAAATATCTTTAAGATCTTTGCATCACTGTAAACATCATCCCTCAGACAATTACTGCTGCATTAACATGGGAAACATGCAGATGAAAGGGCCCAAGGAGAGGGAATTAGCCAAGTTTCACTGAGCTTTTCTTTACCACACATTAGTAACAGCCTTGGGAATGTCACTTAGAACAAGATGTACAAACTCAATTTTGACGCCTAAGAAAGAATTCTGTGTAATATTGATGTCCAAGCATAAGGAGCAGCCTACTCAGTTATCCAGAGACCCCATCCCCTAGTAACACTACTGTCATCAAACAGTAGTCAAAACATCTCATTCTGGAGAGATTTATACCTAATCCTTACATAAAATCTGTTTCAATTCATATGCAGAAAGGAGAGAAGCCTCTACTCTGCCCAAAGCCCAAGCAGTATCCAAGGGGTTTGCTGTCAGCACACTGCAGGCTTCTGTGCAGCACAAACTGATGGCATAGGCATTTTTATTCCAAAATCAAAGGATTGACATAATCTGTCTTTTTGTATAATGGTTCTTGTTAAATATCATTTAAATAAAACATAAAAGATCTGGGCTATGGAGGGGCTTGAACAAGAATGGTAACTATTTCTCCTAAAGCTGCCCAAATGTGTGGACAAAAAATTAGTAGTTGTCGTGGGTCTGAAAGAAAATCAAATAAGCTGACTTTGTAACCAGTTGTCAGGATATTTTCTAAGGGCCAGGAAAAGTACTGTACTGCCTGTAGTTCAGGTAGTTCAGAATATAACGATTACAGAATATACTTTTTTTTTACTGTATTAAGTCCAAATTGATGACAGCCGTCTTTAAGGTTTGACAAAATGGTGCAGGAATCCAGCTTCAAAATAGGCAGAGTTAGATTTCTGGAAAATATTGCATATTTATAACACTTTCAGAAATGTAACATCAGTTTTATTCCTGAAAAGAAAGTCACATCTGCTTAAAAAAAAAAAAAAAAAAAAAAAAAAAAAAAAGTGTCCAAAACATATCACTCTTCTTTTTTATAAATATTTTTGCACAGGAATAGTTGTTTGGCATGACGATGGAACTTTGTTGCTAAATTAAGCAGTGGATGTCACTGAATTATCTACTAACTTCCGTTTTTATATTGATATGAAAGCAGGATAAACAAGAGATTATGACATTTTATCCTTTAAAATAGTTGGGTTTTGTTGGTGGTTTGTTTTTTTTCAAAAAACTAATAATATGCTTTAGCAACATCAAGAGACTCTGTGACTAATTTACAGATTCTCATTGCTTTTATCAAGCAGTGGGGGGACTGAGTTAAAAGCTATTTCTTCTCTATGAGGTATAGTAGAATTTTAACTACCCTCACTACTTCTCTTCTTTAGCACAATCACTAAAATAAATGTGTGATATATAGTCACATTTTTAGTTAACTCAGCACTTGAAATAACACATCAGCTCTCAAGAGTACAATTCACCAACCATGATGAATATGCAGTAACTTGCTAATCTTTGCCTTCTGAATACAGCTTTTTGAAATTTTGATTCTTTAAGCTTCACATACATTTTCTGTAAAGGATGGATATGAATTGCATCTTACAGGTATCAAGACCTGAAATGCGTATTAAGCCTATTTAAAGCTTAATTGGGTGCAAGCAGAGGCTTAGAAAAGTCCAGGTAGATAAAATTTTTCTGAAAGCAAACCTTAGGACAAAGACTGGAAATACCAGCAATATCAACATAGTAAATAAATGTAATGTAATAGTGAAATGCTTTAGTTATCAAGGGCTCCAATAAGTTATAAAAGCAATCCCACTAATGTTGGAACAAACAAAAAGCTGTCAGTTCAATGCTCAGGCCCACATCTGGCCCTGCTGGCCAGTATCATAGAATCATAAAATCATTATGGTTGGAAAAGACCTCCAAGATCATTTCATCCAAAAGTCCCCTACCACCAATGTTACCCACTAAACCATGTCCCTAAGTACCACATCCAACCTTTCCACATCCACCTCCAGGGATGGTGATTCCACCACTTCACTGGGCAACCTATTCCAATGAAATGAGTATAGATGTAGTTTTGTACTCTATTTTCTATGTTATGATGGATTGGCTACTAACCGCTGTCAACTTACTCAACTGCTTGATGCTGTAGTTTTCTTGGGTAGAATGGGTTAAGCCATGCTTACCTACTACACCACTGTGTGAGGCAGGTTTGTCAAATTTAAATGGGTCAATAGGTTAAACACTATTATACACTTTTTAAAATACCAACTTAGTTTATATGTTAAAAAATAGCCGTGAATTTATTAAAAAATAATCCTCATTAGGATAAATTTTAATTGAAACTTGATAATCATTGATAATCAGTGATAAACTTAATAAACATTGTTCGAAAAAAAACACCTTACTGAGAAAAAAAAAAAAAAAAAGATCAAGGCACTGTGCTTTAGACCAATACTTCTGGTGTCTTCGTGCTCAGAAACCTGGATACATCCAAAATGCATCAGGATAGCTGTGCCATTCTCAAGTTCTTTCTGCACAATAGGACTAACATCCTTAACAGTGAAAAATCTGAAATTTCTATATATACCTCCAACTGTTCCAGTCACTCTGTGGGACTTCTACAAGTCATGGCAAGTGTCTCAAGTGCTTTCTACTCCTTTTTTTTTTTTCTTTATGTGGGTAGGATATCCAAACAGAAAATCTGAGATCACCTTCCATAGGGCAAAATGTTTGGAGAAACCTAAATATCACACTGAAAACCTGGTCCCTGGGTTTACTTTTAAAGGGAGCATCTCAAAAAGCAGTGAGACATTTGCTATCCCACACATTGATATTAACTAAGATGACTGTATAAAGCATATAGAAGATAGAACTTCTTCCTGGGTTATTTAGCTATTAAAAAAAAAAAAAAAAAAAAAAAAAAAAAAAGTATGCAACTTATTTCCCAGTTATTGCTTGCCTGTACAATTTCTTATGTTGTTTCAAAAGCATGTGACTTGAGAATTTACTAAAACTATAAAATGCATGTATGGAGATTTATTTTTCTTTCTGCCTTTTTTGTTCTTCACAGACCAGAGTATCAGCATCAGTATATTTGGTGCTTTCATCGTCTTTTACTCAAAACTAAGATTTTTAAGCATAAAAGATCATAATTTATTTTATGAGCATAAAAGGTGTTCATAATTTAGAACTTTTAGCAAGACTATTCTAGCAGTGATAAAAAATATTTTATCTCCCCAAAATAATACCACGTCGCTTAATTTCCTCTATAAAATTGCTCACCTACTTCAATACACTGTTTCATTTAGTTCCTCATAATACGTGATTTATAATTTCAGTAAAAAAATAATATTGGATAGATCATTCCAGATCTACAACATTATTTTATTTTACAAATGAGACTCTTTCTGAGTAACCAAAATAAATAAATAAATAAATGGTCATCTAATGACATTTTATAAAGAAACCCTAAGTAATTATAATCCCTGTGGCAATATATAAAAGTCTCTTCATTACTTTGTTAAATGTCTTTGAATGCAAATTTTAGAATAAAATTTCTACACTGATTATTTGGCACTAGACTAATCTACAGGGACTTGACTATATTTTGACATTTCATTTGGGTGTAGCAGAAACTGAAAGTCAGCAGGGAGGGTACCAATACAGAAAACATTTAATTTTAAATTACTGGTGCCTAAGGGGGCTAGTGTATGTTCATGAAACAAGTGGATTGACAGGGGAAAAAAAAAAAAAAAAAAAAAAAAAAAACACTCAGACACTGTTTATCCCAGATCTCATACACTTCATTAATTTATTAACTAAAATCAAATTAGATCAAATTAACAACTAAAGCTGGCAATATTATTTGGTACAAATTACCATTATTATTTTATTTGTGATAATTACATTAGATTTATATACTCAAGTAAACATAAACTCATTTACTTTTGCTACCATGGAAGAAAAGTTTAAGACAGCGTATCAAATCAAATCAAATCAAATAATTGCAACAGCGTTCTATGTCTCAAATGAAAACTACTTTTTACTCTCTAGCAGAAGGCAGAGTGTGTTTTATAGCCTCCCTTCACAATTTTACTGTTGTGCAGCTTGAGCATTCAAAGAGGGATGAATGCTGCATATCTAACAAAGTGAAAATAAATCTTTTTTAAATTCATAAAATTTAAAATACCTTACTACTGCTTTTCAAATAATTGTAATAACAATAAATAGTTAGAAATGCTAAATATTAATAATAATAATAAAATCACAAACATGCTTTTTTGAGGCATGAATCATTCCTGCTGCAATGCAAGGCAGTTCAAGGCAAGAAGAAATATCTTCTTAAAATATCTTAAAATATCTCCAAAAAGTTGTAGTGATTCCAGCTGGGGTGAAGGAAACCATACTCTGCTTTTTCTACTAGACAGAGGGGAGGGGAGAAGGTAGCTGAGGCCACTTTAGATAATCAGAGGAGAAAGGAAAATCCATTTTATATAAAGATTTATCCTAGGAGAACATGAAAAGGTAATATCAGCCTTGGGCCACTGTGGAAATTGCAGTCTTCAAGAATAGAGGATGGTTTCTTACTTTTTAAAACTATGCAAGAGAAGATAAATTGCCAATCTTCTGATTTGGTTTGGACAAAGAGACAGCTAGGGATAACTTTTGGTAAAATAATGAGACGAGATGAGGTGAAATGAGTTGAGATGAGATGAGATGAGATGAGATGATATAAGATACACAGATGGGCAGATAGACAGACAGACAGACACTATCTAGAATTGACTGATTTTTCCATAGACTGTATTCTTACTTCTTTTCTTTATAGCCATCCCAGTACTCCTGATCTGTATTTATAATTTGTCAATCAAATAACTGACATTGGAAATAGAAATTGTAGTTATTTCTTATCGGCTACATTCACAAAGCTCTGCTGTAACACAAAGAAGGCAGCATTTGCAGCTAAAGTTGTCTTTTCCCTGCTTCCACAAAATTCCCAGCAATTACAGCCAGAAAGGTTTGGTTTTTTGTTGTTTGTTTGTTTTTTATTATTTTTTCCCAGATAGAAAAGGCATAGAAGGCCATCATAAACCAGTACCTCCATCAAAAGTATAAGTTTTGTTTTTCTCTGTGAACAGCTTTGCAATTTACTGTTGGTCCCTAGCCCATTCTACAGAATTGCTTGATTTTTGGCCAGTGCTTCAGTTTTTGACATCCTCAAGAGCTGAATTTGCCCAGGATATATTTGAAGCAGTTTTGTAAGCCCATTCATTTTTGAGTCAACCCCCATGCACACATTTATATGCCTTGTTGCAAGTCTGCCACTGTTTGTTGTATGCATGCTTTTTAAAAATTGTTTGGAAGGTGATCATGCTATTTTCAGAAGTAAATTCAAAAATAGCTGAAGCATAAATTATATACCAAATCTGTGGAACTTTTGATTTCTTTTATTTAGAAGAACAATTATCTTGATTTATAAAATCGGATTCCAAAAATACTTTGTTATTCATTCAAATTCTTCTGCATTTTGAATACCCTTCATGCAGCCATGGCCTAATATGGCTCTAATGAGCAGTTGTATTTTCCAGACTAAATGCCCATTCTGCTTCTTGATGCAGTTCTGTATTTTATCCTCTTTGTTATTCAAATGAACTTCTGATAAATAATGAATATGAGCCAGCATTTAGTTCTAATTAATTGTATGGGGTAATCAGATATGACTAAATGACTGCATGGTGTCTACAAAGCTTATGTATATATATATTTCCTTTTTCGTGTTTTTCAGATTTAAATATGCATACAATACACATAAGAAGGCTCAATTCAAATATTCAGCCATTAATAAAGATCTCAGTAATGACCTGATACAGAAAATGAGGCATTTAATATTCCTTGGATGTCCACAGCTTTTTGTGTTTTTTATTTTTCACTTCAGACTGATGCATTCTGAAGACAGCTTAAAAACTAATATAGCAAATTGACATAGATCTACCCTCATTTATTACATTTCAGTAAGTGAGAACAGTGCTATAGGAATTCTTCACATACCTAATTAGATTTGCTTTTGGCGATGTGTGTGATGTTTATCTAGAACATTAGATGAACAGTTGCCATTAAGCTTCATTAACAGGACACTAGTGTTTTATCTGATGCATTTTCATGTTCATATTTCAGTTTCAGAATAGAATGAGCTCCAGTGTAAGCAGATTCAGCTTAATTTAGTTCAGCAGAGTTATACTCAATAACCTCCATTTTGAATGTAGTCTATTGTGGCATTTGAGGTTAGATACTATATTAAAGTCCAAGTACAACTTTCACAAAACAAACTTTGTAATGGATGTTTGGTGATACTAATCCTTGTTTATAATAAATCCTCAACATCTGATCTAAATAAAAAGGGGTAGAATGTATTGTTTGAAGTTTCATGAGAGAAATAAAATTAGTCTCATGGTAAAGAACAGTATGAAATAGTAATAATAAGATCTCTCAACACCATTTGACTATATACTAGTAAGAGTGCAAAGAACTGGAGAACAGTGTCTTTAAAAATCTGAATTATATGTGGGAATACAAAGAGACTTGACTGAAAGGATAATAGGAATAGAAAATGAGGAAACTTGAAAAGAAATGAAAAACACAGATGTGAAATACTGTAAAATCAAATAAAATGATGTAACCCAAAGAAGAATTAGCTTTTCAGTGATAACATTAAAAGTTTTGGCTGAGATGGAAGTGTCCAGAGTTGGATACTGACAGAGTTAGTATATACTCCTTTTATCTTAGCTGATTCAAAAAAAAAAAAAATGTGTGGAATGTTTCATTTGGCTTCAAAGTGATAAAACGTCTCAATGGAATAGCTTATAAATGTAACCTTGTAATTAATGTGAACTGATACTAAGGCACAGGATAATAGATTTACCTATTTCTGATTTCTGTATTCCCTTCTCTATCCCATAGAAAGAGAAAGATGTAAATGAGACTCTGTAAGCAGTACTTAAAGATGTCCTCTGAAAAGGCTGTGTCCACTTAAGAGATAAGAAAATTATTATCTGTGAATCTGATGCCAGTCTAGCTCAGGAACTGGAATTTTAGGATGGGTATGTCAAATATAATGAGGGGGGCACACAGAACATAGAGCATCTTTGTCCTGTTTCCACAGCTAGGTGGTACTTTTATACCAGAAGCAGGTAAAAAAAAAAAAAAAAAAAAAAAAAAAAAAAAGAAAAAAGAAAAAAGAAAACACCTCTCCCATTCGTTATTAAAGCTCACTACAACTGATGGTAACTTTGGGAACAAGAAGTATCTCTTCACAGTGGAATATTAACATTCCTGTTATAATTAACATTTATCATATGTATTTGCCTGGATGGGATGGGATAGAGGCTTGAACAATGCAGAACATAATAATGGGACTTTTCTTGAAGTGCTTTACCAACTCCATTTTCAAATTTATTTCTTATCATGATATGCTATTTAAAGTCTCATGAGAAACAAGCTATTTACCTTATATTTAACAAACAAATGCACACATGGATCCCAAGCATGTCCAGCAGGGGTTATTATACTGTCCTTGTCAGCAGTCTAAACAAAAAGACTGTGAGCTACAAATAAGTTTTTCATATATATATATTTTTAAGTAATGCATATTCAGAGGTCTACTGCTGAAAAAGTGGTATAGGATGTTTGGCTGGAGATTGCCTTTAATGTTAGCAAAGAATACTTTTAGTGCCTGAAACTGTAAGTCCAATACCACCATTCATAATGAAACTACTTGCCAAGGTACCTAGGATGTTAACTCCAGAAACAAGTGATAATTCATTGTGTGCTGCTATTAATGACATTATTTATTGCCTATGATTTTAGGAAATAGAGATGGGAAAAGTATTTCAAATGAAAATAAGAAGGAAGAAGTCAAAGGGAAAAAAGAATGACAAACAAAAATAGAGGAAAATGTAGATAAAAACAAAGAAGAAAGAAGGGAATAAGTAGGTAATTTAGCCTCCCAAAAAGGAGTATGTTTCCAGAGGAAGTGATGGAGCAGTGGCACAGGTGAGGACAAGACAGGTTACGTAGTAGATCCTAGTGCCCCTGAGGTGGCCAGAGAAAACAGAAGTGCTCAGGGGAAGGTGACAAGTTCTGAACTTTTCCTGAAAATAGGCCTTGTGCCTAAAGGTTTAGTTTTGTGCTTGTGGAATTAGAGAACACATCTCGTCCCAGTCATGCAAGGGTGTATTTGCCAAATGTCTTTCTTGGTTTAAGAATATTCCTGCCGGATGGGGAAAAAGGAACAGAAGACAGTGGGTGAACAAGGACAACTTGGAGGATGATTAGTTGTTTTCCAGGAAACGGAGCACTCTCACAGCTTCATCATGTTCAGTTTTGAGCCCCTCAGTACAAGAAAGATATTGAGGCCCTAGAGCATGTCCAGAGAAGGGCGAAGAAGCTGGTGAAGGTCCTAGAACACAAGTCGTATGAGGAGCGGCTGAGGGAACTGGGGTTGTTTAGTCTGGAGAAGAGGAGGCTCAGGGGAGACCTCATTGCTCTCTATAACTGAAAGGAAGCTGTGGGGAGCTGTGGGGAGTTCAGGCTCTTCTCACAGGTAACTAGTGATAGGACTAGAGGAAATGGCCTCAAGTTGAGCCAGGGGAGGTTTAAGTCAGAAATTAGGAGACATTTCTTCTCAGAAAGAGTAGTCAGGCATTCAAATGGGTTGCCTAGGGAGGTGGTGGCATCAACATCCCTGGGGATGTTTAAGGAAAGGTTGGACTAAGGTCCCTAAGGAAAGATACTTCAGGAGATGGCTTAGTTGTGATATTGGTGGTACAGGGATGGTTGGATCAGATGATCTTGGAGGTCTTTCCCAACATTAATGATTCTATGATTCTGTGAAATTTCCAAAATTATTTAATAATAAATTATATAATTTTTGAACAGTCTCCATGAGGACAAAACATTTTGAAACTAATACCATTCAGCTATTTCTCTGAGCAAAACTAATCAAACGCAAACAATCAGTTGAAAAATATTATTTGACATTAAACACTTCTGCACAATTCCTAGGTAAACTGCATTTCAAAAGCATTAGATATGTACTGAGCAATTCATCTACAAGGATAAATCATTATGGATGGCCATTTTATGCCTAGTGACTATGCTGATCCATAACAGATTTGAATAGTGGAGGTTTTATTTTTAGTCAGAGTGGGTGCAATGGTTTTCTCAAGTGCATTAACTGAACAATGGAATCCTTTTTAACAGAAAGCAAGTGAGAAACCACAATTATACCTAGGCTGAATTCCACAGTAGGCTGTTAAATGATTGATGTTGAGTAATTTAGTTACAGAAAAAGATGTGTTGTTTGGGCTGGCCACAGCACCTTTTTTCATTTCCCACTAAGGAAAGCCTGTTATTTAAGGAAATAGATGGACAAGAGAACAGTGAGGTTATACACCTCAATTAATAGTATCTTGCAGATCCCTTGGCTCTTTGTGTTGCATGCTTTTAGCTTGCAGAACTTCATGCTTTGTAAGAAAAAGAAAACATTTATAATTTTAAGGCATGCTATGAGAAAAAAAAATAATAATATTTTTGTAAATATTGAATGTATTTCTTTACTATTCCTTAGGAATAGTCTATATACTATTTCTGATACATAATTGAAAATCCTGTTAGCTAAAAATACTTTAAAAAAAAAAAAAAAACTAACAACTACAAAAAAAAAAAAATGCTGCAGGCTACCACAATATCAATAACAATCATCAGAGTATTTTGTGTTAGTTGCCCTTGAGAGCTTACTTGAACTCCATTGTTTTGATATTTGTGTATCATCCAGATTTTTATGTGTTTATCCTCAGAATCACCCTGGAAGACCGATCCAATTATCCAAGGTCACAGAGGAAGACAGAAATGGACCTTAGGCTTCTTTCCTGGACACTGTCCTTAGATTCATTCTTCTTCCTTTTAGCCTTCAAATTAACTAAACAAAATCACCTTAATGAGTATACTAATAGAAGGGGACAGTGTTTAGTGATAAAAGCTCATCTGCACAATCACAAAGGAGCACAGAGAGACAACGGCAGAGGTGTGGGGAGCCCGAATATTATCCTGCCGCAGCAATTGTCAGGACCATCACAGGAGCCACCAGACAGTCAAAGGGACCTTTGATGTCCACAAGCCCAGAAGAGCACAGGGGCACAATGGCAGGCAGGAACCCAAAGGAAGGACTCCTGAGGAATGAACACCCTGTCCAGATCCCTCTCAGGCTTCCCCAGGAGATCCTCAGCCCCAATGCCCAGGCACAAAACCCATCACCACAAATTGTCAGGAACTCTCTCCACTTCTCATGCCAGACTAAGGGTCATTGCTGCCTACTGATGGGTCACATTATGGGATGCAGAAGAGTATCTTGAAACAGGACTTCTACTGGAACATTTAGGGGAGGAAACAAAAGTAGAAAAGGGGAGAGATTTAGGCAATTTGGGGAGGAACATATGTAAGAAATTGAAAGAAAAGGGGATAAAAAGTGCTGGACACTTGTAAATATATGGTCATTATGCTTGCCTGGTCATGCCCTGTACTTGATAGTAGTAACTAGCATGCTGACAGTTATCCTAGACAATCTGGCCTTGATATCCAAAAGAAGAGTACAAATTGCTATCCCTAAAATAATTAGCTACATTCAGAAGTTTCTATTTTATTTAAGCATAGTGTCTCAACATCAACCCATTTTGCTACCTTTTTTAATATCTATAACTTCACAAATTTAAAATACAGATCTCTACTTGATGTCATCCAAGGATTAAATATTTCATGCTTCAGCATGCACATTTATTACAGACCAACCAAGATATGCGAATAAACATATCTGCAGCTGTATGGGATGGAGTTTCCCAGGTAACAGGAGATTATATAAAATAGTAATCACAGATGTTGATATAGGAAATCTTAGTCCCTTATTAGACTTAGAATAAGCTTTGTATCCTTAAAGTATAAATTGACTGATGTTTCAGTCAAAGGAGACTTCATTACAGCTATACCATATCAGATTTTTAAATAAAACACAGTTTCTCAGTTTAGAAGCTAGAACTGTTCTAGCATGCAAATGATAGAGTTAAAAGTATATCATTAAATGATTTCTCCAAATAAGTAAAGATTAGTTTCATTCTTGAACCTGATAAATTGAAATGTGCTGTACTATTAGCAAAGCAAAAACTAATGTCAGCTAGGATCAGAATGACATCCACAATCTCTATATAAATGCTAAACAATGAGGCAGAGAGTATTCAAATGCCCACTTGGCACTTTCATGCAGCATTGACCATTTATTCCTTTTCATGAGAAATATTAGTCATATCTTTTTTCTTCGGTTATTCCAGCACATCTCCCCTGAAGTAAATGCATTTGTACAGATGTAACTCAGATGAGAATTGTGGAATGATGTGAATCAAAGTATGCATCACCCTACTGAGATCACCCTACTGAGATCATCAGAGATATTTGGCAGCACCATTAGCTAAGATTTTTCATTTTCAAATGCCCTAAAATATTGAAATAATGAACAGTGTGATCAACAATACCCTATGTTAATTGGTATATTTTCAAATCAAGAAGCAAATAATCTGTGGCCAAAGGTTATGCAATCTAAAGCACGTGTTTATATTCCTGTAGATTATACAAACTACAATGCAACTGCCAGTTCATCAGCAGATGAAAGTGCAAAATGTTTGTTTCTTAAAAACAGTCAAATTCTCTGGCTATTTCAAGCAACAACCTTTAAACAGAAAAAGCAAGAGTACTAAGCTTTAGTACTCACACAGACAAAGCAATGCAGACGTGGGAAAATTCCTTATATAGCCTTGAGATTGGAACCTACAAAAGTTAAACAAAATTTAGAAAAAAAAATAGTATATATATTTTAAAAATTGCCAGTATTCATCTTGGATTTATATTCGTTAATGTCATTTGAGACACAGCAAAGATGGAAAAGTAAAATGTTTATTATGTATTACAATGAACAGCTTTGAATTACAAGCAGTACTGCATAGGGTTGCAGAGACACTGCAGTAAATTAAGGCAAGTTGATGTCATAAAAACTCAGAGGTGTATTTATAGTCTTGTTCAATGTTTCCCTTTTCATGAGGCAAATTGCATGAATCCTGTGAGATAGTTCTTGTTTAATTTAATAATAGGTATTTGAGATAGGAAAAAAGAAAAAAAAAAAAAAGAGAGAAAAAGAAAAAAAAAAAAAAAACACCATTATATCATGCAGTCACTGCTAATGCCAGCACAAGATTGCTTTCTGCAATATTTCCTCCAGAGCTCAAATATTGACTCCAATGATAAGTCTCCTACTACCTCCCAGTAAAGATTATTGCTCAGAATAATAGGTCTTACATATTGAAAATATTATTTTGGAATTTCTTTGTATGATTTCTTTCCATTACTTCAGGCCTGACTCTCTTTTTAAAAACAAAAACAAAAACAGAAAAACAACCTGAGTTCTACCTGGATTGTTGAAAGATGTGTCAAATAATCCTGAATAAGTCTAGAATAGGTCTGGAATTGATTCTTACTGTTTAAGCCTTGCTCAGCTACAAAGAGTGTTATATTTCCTTTACACTTTTAACTTCCTGTTATATTTCCTTTACACTTTTCATTTTGATGTCATAAGGTTTAATTCACTATAAAGGATATATTTTTTTTAATCTTTGTGTAGAAAATGCTGTCGAAATGCTACTCTTAATTATTGTTCCAGCATGTATATTTTAATATCCTTCTCATCAGCCTAAATAATCCTTTGCCTTTCTTCATAGTTGTACTGTTAAACTGTTTGAAGACCGTTACCTTTTCCTGCTAAGTTATCTGGCCAACTTATAAACATTCAGATCCTTGAACAACTCCTCATAAGTCAGTCACTCTACCCCTCTATATTATTTCTAGCTCCTGACATTTATTAGGCATCTGAGAGCACAGAGTACGGATTCAGAGCTTTGCTTTTATACATGCTTGAAAACACGTTCCATCTTTATATTCAAGACTTAGTCAACCATGCATTTCAGACTTAACAACAAATCTGCCTTTAACTGTCAAGCCACATTATAATTCAGGTAGGAAGAAAGATTCACAATAAGTCTGAGGTAATCAGTGATTTCATGTTTGAATTGTGCACTTCAAGAGATATTCAGCCTTACTGTTGACCGTACCAAACTATGCAAGTGATGCTTACCAACCTGCTCTTGCTTTTAATCTGAGCTGTTAAAGCAAATACAGAAGATCAGGAGTTTAATGTTTCCTTTTCAAGGATATTATCTGCTTCAGCTACCCACTAAAACCAAAGCATCTTTCCTCTTCTGTTTCGTTGAACTGAAGGGGAAAAGCAATGAGCTAATGTATTAGGTGATTTCATTGGACTGTATGTCAAGTTACAACAGTAAAGAATGTGCTACTGACATGGACCCTTGACGGACTTCAAAGGAAGAGCTCTCACACTATTGACAAAATACATACAGAACTGAATGAGTGGTATGAAGGCCGTTCAAGAGGAAGAAAAGGGAATTTGTGTTAGAGAGCAAAAGTCAAGACAGTTAAGTTCTCCCCTTCTAGTTTTGCACTGCAAGATGGTTCAAACACCTTGTCAATTTACACTGGAAGAGATTGGTAACACTTAGAATCTTTTCACTTTGGAAAAGCTAATAATGGTGACAAAAAGGAAATAGATCCATCGCCCCCAAGTACAAAACCTTGTACATTTCTTTGTGAACAAAATTAACTCCTCACTAATCTTAGTGATTTAAATCATGGCAAGCCACTTTAGCAGAGGAAAAAGGCTCAAAGTCTGTGATCAGCAAATCTGAGGTGAAACATTTGCCTAAATATAGTTACCTGGTGTCATTTGTGGTGCCTTGCGGAATACAGCTGGCTGGCTGTTGTCATTCCAGGAGGCAGGTCTCCCCAAGTCATATGTACCCGCCTTATTTGGATGTCTCAGATATGACACAACATTTTAAATGTCACTAAATAACAACATGTAGGCAACTGTATCATCAAATGGAAGGAAAACAGTTCTGCAAAGGGCTTGAAGGCTGAGAAATATACATCATGTTCATTTGGGCAAAGAGGGCCATAAGCACACCTACCACAGACAATGACAATGTTGCTATTGATTAAAGTGGAGGCAAATCTTACCCTTAGCCCCACTACGAATATTTAATCAAGTAAATTGGACAATATCAATGTGCCTTTTGTGCCTTTTGATCCACTCAGAAATGATTTTCAGCTAAAGGTGGCTTCTTTTTTTCTTTGAACTAGCAAAAGGAGACTGTTTTCCTACCAAATCTATTTATCTGTATTGTCTTTTTTTTTTTTTTTTTCCAGATCATGACATTTCCTACTTTAGGCTTTTTAATCAGTTTTACTTGCCCTTAAGCTAAAAGCACATATTGTAGATGTTCAGTCCCATTTTCCTTAGCTGGCTTCCAGTAAAATGGAAAAAAAAAAAAAAAAAAAAAAAAAAAAACCTTTACAAACCTCCCAGATTTAGTCTTCCTTGATGGTTCTTGTTAAGAAAACTTTATCTGAGAGATGTGGTCTTTAGGATGCTCTTTTATTTTCATTACCTCTGTTACTGTGTATCTGAGTGTACCTTCAAAATTCAAAAATAATAATGAGCAGCAATAGTAGAACTAGTAATCTCTGTCTGCTTGTGGAATCGTGAAGTGTAAATTTTTACACTGTTTTTAGAGAAAGAAAGGTATGATGAACAAAAAGAAGGAGAAATAATTGTCTGCCATTTTAATGGCTGCAGTAGAACAAATTAGAAACAGTTTGGAAATACAGAGATCATTTGAGTGGCTAACACTGATAAATGGGACTCTGAGTTGAAACCAATCAAAGAAAACTAGCAATGTCTACACTGGGGCTGTGCTGACCTTTATTTTGATGTGTTATGCTCTGCTGATTTTGTGGAGGAAGGGCATTTCAGAGGGTTCACTCATTCATATTTGTTCTCTGGGTTGATATATTACTGGCTATATAAATTGTTTAGTCCCACAGGTTTGAGTGTTAGCAGCAAGAACAAGAGTGTGACCACACACAGACTGGCAAACATTATTTATCTTGAGGCTTAGCAGAATAAAATGCTAGACAATCTATTTCAGCTTTCACTTAGACCATCCTCATTTTGACCAGTTTCTCCCATTATACTGAAGACATAAAGCCCAGGGAATACCTGCTTTTCATAGGACAAAGCCATTGTTCCCATCTCAGACCAAAATGACAGTGTATAGAGTTATGAGCAATGACATTGTGGAGACAGTCTGATGGAACTGGCAGTACTCACCCCATACTGAACATGCATCAGCTGTCAATGCCTGACAGTGGATAATCAGTGGATTATTTTATCATTACTTAAATTTCCCTCAGTCACTTTCTAATTTCATGTTATTGGAAACTCATTTTAGAAATTTTTGTTAAACTTCCAAGCCTCTGAAATATAGCACAGAATCCTGGATGAAGAGGGACATAGAGCAAAAAGCAGAGGAAGAATTTTGGATCAATTAATTGAACAGATAAAAATGCCACATTCTAAAGCTGAAATTATTGAAATCTTGCTATTGTCATAAAATCTTGTTTATGGCACACACAGTGAAATAAACCAATAACTGACAGAGCAACCCATCTTGAAAATTCCAGTATGGAAAAATTCTGTCTCCTTTAGTCCAATTTCCGTATTTTGAGACCAGTCTTAATTATGTCTCTGCCACTTTGAATTCAACTGAATAACTCAGGATATTTACAATAAATTTTACATTGTACACTGGATAGAATCCATAAGTATAATCACTGCTACAGAGGTCTGTTTGGTTGCAATGTAATCATAGAGTTTAATCCATATTAAATTGCACGAGATATTTCCTTAAGGTGGGTTAAGGCCCAAATCATTTCCAGAAGCTTTTCCCTTTGTTTATGTTATGAACCCCCAATTGCTTAAATCATTTTACAAGCAACTTGATTTTTTTTGGACGTGACAGAATTAAAATGACAAAATATAAGATTTATGTAGTCAGAGAGCTGACTAAATAAGAGCTGAATAATGAGATTTTAGATAAACAGTAGAGAGAAATTCTGGGGACAATTGTCATAAACCTACAGGAAAGTTCACATTATACACATTAAACTGCTTTTATTGCCTAGATTAGTCAGTATAAAGACCTTTCACAGTACTTTTTTCCAGGCAAACACTAGTTAGAGCCCCAGAAGACCTGGAAAAACATGAGAGTGAGATTCTCTCTGCTGAATGAAAGGCTTGCCTAGTTGGAGGCATGGAAGTGAACTTGCATTTTGGGGTGAAATCTGGCCTCTGCAGAGGAGTTAAAACAATAGCTGTAGTGATCAAGAAATGTAAGCATAAAACCACTCCACCATTTGTTGTAGTCACCCTAACAAAAAGGTAGAATGAAGCAGAACTTTAATTGCACATACTTTGAGTACAATACACACTAGAGATCCTTGTCTAAAACTCTAGAAGTGAATCAAACCCAAGTCTTTTTAGGGTTACAGTCTGGTTAATGGTATCCCAGAGGACAAAATTAAAGGGGCTCATAAAATGAAAAGTGATATAAACTGCATAAATCTTTAATCCTCTGTGTGCAGTACCATTCCTAAAATGATTTAACCTGGAGAATTAATATTGTTTTGGCTTCCAGTCTTTTTTTTTTTTTTTTTTTTTTTAGATTAAAATTAGGATATTTAAAAGCTATGATGTGAAACGCAACAGAAAGATCCTCTTTCAAAACTAGGAAACACATATACTGCAGCAGGATTTACTGATTTGCCATTAATCTATAAAAGATCTATCTCTCTAACCTCTAGTTAGAAAGTTTATTTTATTTTGTAGTTCATTTTTAGTCTTATCATGGATATTGATTCCACATAAAATTAATGTTCAAAGAGTAAATTCATTCTATAAAGTACTTATCCACTTTTACTCTGTGTCACCAGATTTTTAAAGATGTGGTTCAACTGATTATCTATAAGCTGAGAAAAATGTTTATAGGAAAATTCCCTTCTCAAAACTACCTCCACCTGTATTTTCTTTCTTATATTTTTTTCTGTTTTCTGTTTGTTTTATTTTTCCTTCAGCACATGAATGTTTTAAAAAATAATAGTCAGATAAAGCTGTTTCTTTTGTTTCCTTATTGTTCAAGAAGGCATTTTAATTTGATCAACTGTTTATGCCAGCAGCCTACAGTTTCAAAGCTTATAAAATCAAATTAAATGAGAGCATCTATCCCAGCTGCCTGAACTGCAAGCAGCATCCCATCCCAACCAATTCACATCCTACATCACAAATGGAGCAATACAAAAGCAGCAAGTATTTTTTCTGAAGTGGAATAAGCTACCTGGAAAAAATATCTGTGTTCTGATATCCTTTCATATTGTCTGCATTTTCTTATCTCATCATATTATAAATGTACTTCACTCTTTCTCTTTTAGAAAATAAATGGAATGAAAGGTAATATTTTAAAAATGAAAATACTGATGTTTTGTCTCCCTACTAGAAAGGAATACTAAAGCTTTCTTAATGCTATAATTAAGGTATAAAGGAGGAAGGCAGTAAAAAATGTTTAAAAGTGTGTCATGTGTCATTATATTATGCATAATATTTTTATCTGTTCCTTAGAGAACTGCAGATAAGGGACAATCATACTAAAACAAAGACTTTACAGGACATCATTTTTGAATTTCATTTTTTTGTATTTATTACTACAAATCTGTTTTTGGAATAAGCATCGAAAAATTAAACCCAGAGTAGTTACTCCTGTTCCCCTCTATCTAAGCCTGCAACACAGGACATCCTTTTCATGTGCAATATTAAGATGGCTCTACTTAATCTGCAGGTCAGTTCTTTACTGAGGTTTTAAAAGGCACGTTTCTGTATTTACATAATGCATCATGATAAACGATAACTAATGGGAGCAGGATGAGCTAGAGATCCCAATATTTTTGTATCCCAAACTTTTCTTCATTTTGCCTTCTCTGCAATTTTAAAAAATATACTCATTTGCAACTGCATTTTTAAGAAAAATGAAACTTGCAAACCTCTCCAAATAACTACTATTTGCTGCTTTTGCTTTTAAAGGAGATTTTTTTTCCTGTATTCCTAATGCATTTTTGTAGATTCAACTGTTGAAGGAATCAATTTTCTCCAGAGATGGAAATGCTTTTCAGTAAGAAATGAAACCTCTGCTTCTTTTTGCTCAGCACTTCCTTCATGCTATTTCATTTTGCAAAGAGTTCACTGCAACAGTCAACATTTCCTTGGACATCACTGTTAGAGGTGCATACAATTCCTAATACAACAGAGATCAAGCTCAGAGCATTACTACCACACACACTCACAAATATATATATATATATATATGTAAAATAAATCCTGCACATTTTGCCTCATCAGCCCTGCCTCATTTTTTGCCCCAGTGGAGCTGGGAGGCAGGAGGCTTTCTTCTTGAAACCTTCACCACAGAGGACAGTGCAGAATGGCTGGTTGATGAGTGGAAGGAAGAAAAGTACCATAGGCAAGAAAACTTCAGTCCCTAATCTACATCTGGCTCCTAATTTTAGAGGTGATGCACAGCACAGAGAAAATAAATAAATGAATAATAAAAATTAAAGTGGAAAGAACAAAGTCCAGGATTGTGAAATGTGACGTCAAAGATGTGTTGCAAGTAGGCAGAAACAGGTTTTAGAATACTCCCTTGCTTCACAGCAATGAGAAGGTAAAGGAGAAAGAAAAGAAGATGGTGATGATGAGGGCTGTCTTTGCCAAAGAGGACTGTTGGGTTCTCTTTCCTGTTGTTGTCTGTGTAGGATGTAAATCTGCCCCCTTCTTGTGCTTCCATGATCTTTCACTAACATTGTCTTTCCAGTGTGATGGCTAAAGCAAAGTGGAAGGAGGAGTAAGCCCTCCCTCACCACATTTGTCTGTGTCTTGCTGGGTGGGGGGCTCTCAGAGGAGGCAAAAGACATCTTCAGGCCGAGAGTGGGGTGAACGTACAGTGCAACCACATTCCTTATTTCTGCTATGCAAAAAGCAGGTGGTGGCATCACCACAAGTTACTGGCTGTTTTTAAACAGGTGCTGAGCATTGAGCAGGGCTTCTTCACTTTGGGGTGGCAATTTCTCTTTGATGAACAGAGTCAGAGTTTAAGGTTCATTTCTCAGGATAAATATTTCCTCTAAACAGCAGATGTATTTGTGTCACCATTTGGAGGAGCTCAGGCCACCACATGATGAGCACAGGGCATGCAGGCTCCTTGCCTAGGATGCCTGGGTCAGGGCAATCCCAGGCAGGAGTACAGACTGGGAGAAGAACATATTGAGAGTAGCCCTGCAGAGAGAGATCTGGGGTTCTGGTGGACAAAAGGCTAGGCCTGAGCCAGCAGTGTACAACTGAAGGCCAGAAGGCCAACTGCATCAAAAGAGGTGTGACCAGCAGATCAATGGAAATGATTGTCCCCCTCTACTTTGCCCTCATGAGGCACCATCTGGAGTACTGCATCTAGGTTTTGGGCCTGTAGCACAAGAAAGACATGGACCTGCTAGAGCGAGTCCAGAGGAGGACCACAAAGATGATCAGAGGGCTGGAACACCTACGTCTCCTATGTGGAAGGCTGAGAGAGCTGGCGATGTTCAGCCGGAGGAAGAGAAGGCTCCAGGGAGACCTCCTTGCAGCCTTTCAATACTTAAAGAGGTCTTATAAAAAAGATGGAGATGGACTCTTTTCTCAGGTACATAATGATAGAACAAGGGGGAATGATCTTTAACTCAAAGATGATAGATTTAGATTAGACATTAGGAAGAAATTCTTCACTGGAAGGGTAGTGAGGCACTGGAACAGGCTGTCCAGAAAAGCTGTGGATGCCCCATACCTGGAGGTATTCAAGGCCAGGCTGGGTTTTGAGCAACCTGGTCTTGAGGAAGGTGTCCTTGCCATAGGCAGGGAGGTTGGAACTAGATGATCTTTAAGGTTCCTTCCAACCCCAGCCATTCTTTGATTTTAAGATTCGTTGATTCTATGATTCTGTGATTCTATGCAGGATTGCACCATGATAGACTTGTACACCAGAGATCGGTTCTGCAGCTCAAAAAGTATTTTCTGGGCTATATTATTAATGTCCCTATACCTCCATTTACTCACTACAAAATAAAAACTATAACTTCCAGTATTAGGGGGTTATTTCCAATAGCACTTAGGAAAAGAAATAAATAGGTCTTCAAGGTGAGCTGCTGTGACAGTCTTCATAAGAAAACAATTAATCTTTTATTTGTTTCAGAAGGCCTAGTTGTGACTTATGAAAAAACTCTATAAAAAACTCCACCCATAGTGCCCATGGGAAAATAAATAAATAAATAAATAAATAAATAAATAATAAAATAAAATGATGCTATCTGGGAAAAGATTAAATTCAGAGTATAATACTTAAAAAAAAAAAAAAAAAAAAAAAAAGTAAATATATTACATCTTGCATTTCAGCAGCTGCTTTTGAACATTCAGAGAGTGCTCACAAGCACAGCCAGGGGAACTTTGTCAGCCTGCATTTCAAGTGATGTAATTGTTCTCTTGATCAGAGGCAATAAGAATTCAGGTCATCCTTCTGGCCCTGAAACAGCTAATGTAGAGTCTGACTCATGATCCGGGCCACAGAACGATAAGGATTTGTTGCCTTCATTTGACCACCAATCCTTCTCCCATTGCAGAGCTGGTTGAATAAGCTTCCTGTTCAACCTTGACTTGCCACAGCCCATAACTCACTGTATTTATACAGACTGTCAACAAGTTCAGTTTATTTGCAAGCATCTCTGAGCTTAACCCAGAGGGGCAGGACTTAGATTCACAGTTCCTGAGGTGGTTAAGCAGGTTACTTTCCTCTCACTCAGGGACATCAACCATTGAGTCTACTGCAAGTAAATTCAGTAGAGACTATGATTCCAACAAAGCCCTCCATACCAGATGATATTTAGTCTGAAATATTTTAAAGTAGCAAAACAAGTAAAATGATTAAATAGCTCACTAAAGTCCTGGTCCCCAGACTACCAGCCACTCTCTCATCTAAGAGAAGAATTTGTTTTTAATTAAGATTTCCACTGGCTTGCCCCAAATCTGTAAATTGGCTTTCGGCCCTAGCACTGGCCCAGGTGCACTAGGAAACCTTTACGTCTTGTTGCTTGGATGTTTAGGAAAAGTTAGCCAAGTTATTTTCCAAGGGTGACTAAGCTCTTCTAGTTTTGAAGCAGACACCTGATAACAGTGGTGCTCAAAAAATATACATGCAACAATAATATAAAACAAATTATACTGCATGTGAGACTACGTTCCTGTGGAACTTCATAGGTCTAGGTGCAAGAAAGCTATGAACTTCACCGTGACTGTGGTTTCTCAGTGTTTGTAGCTATGCTTTGTTAGCTGTGATAATTGTTTCTGATTAATCAAAGCTAACACTCCAAGGTGCTTTATAGAAAAACAATTTTTATCAATTTGGTATCACTGCAAATTGCACTCCAGGGCCCACATTCAGCTGAAGTGGTTTAAGAGCAGACTAATTCAAAGGATTCTGTTGAAGCTCTGTGTACTTCACCAGCTTTATCTTCCAGGACTTGTCTTCACCTTGGTTCTTATTACTTATCCTATTCAATCTCCCCTTTTCCAACTTTTTATTAAGTTCTTTTCAAGCTAACAGCAGATTCCACAGGAGCTTTTGAGTGAAACCAGCCAGAAAATTATTTACTTTAGTGTCTCCTTTCCTCATTTCCAGGAATATATAGGGAAGAAAAAATATCTCCCTCTGGTTACTGTGCAGTACAAGAATGACATATTGCAAGATGTATACATACTGCTTGCAATAATGTGAAGATTAATTTCCCAGATTATGCACAGACCACAAGCTATTTAGTTTGAATAATAATGATTGTGGAGCATAAAATATTATTGAAAATTTGCTGAATCCTATCTGAAAAACAATAGGGGTATTCAAAAAATGTGCTACTCTCAAGTTACAATTGTAAATATTATTGTTCATTTCATCCTTCCAGTTAGTGGATTTTACATCATCTGAGAGACCTGAAATATCTAATTTTCATCTGTGAGGCAAAACAAATGTATGGAAGCCAAAAACACCAAGTTTGGCAGTTCTGCATCTCCTGTCATGGAGTAGGCTTCACTTGGTAGAGCACCTGAGCAGAGATCAAGAGATTACATTTGTACAGCATCTACAGCTGATTGTTATTTTAGCAGACCATATTCTTGTCCTTAACACAGATTTTAAATAATATTATATATTGTTTCCCTACAGTGGGACAATTCGTCATAATAGAAAACGTCAGTGCTTCTAGTGTTAACCATGAACTAGTGTTAACCATGAATAGCTGATACATTTTCTAACATGATGCATTTTGGTCATATATAAAAGAAATTCCTGACATGTGTGACCATACTGCTCCAGAAAAATAAATAAATACATAAATAAAAATAAATAATCATATCAGGGCAATGGTTTAGACCATAAAACATTTGCAGACCCATGAATTATCACCAGCAAAATAATTCTTTTGAATCACAGATTATCATCCACCATGTTATGGAAAATGTGCTCAGCTACAGTAGTGACGTGGTCATATAAAATCCTAAAATAGCTAAAGGCAGTGCAATAGCTGCAGTACAAGTATGATGTCAGAAGAACTGAGGGTGGAAACACTACGTTGCTGAGGACTGAGAGATAATAATTGTATGCATGTAATACAAAGAAACTTGTGAGTTTGAAAGAAGGGGATGGTTTAAAAAATATAATTACTTCATGGATACACTTACAGCAGTAGATTCTTTGGAAAAATGTGGATTAGATATTTCAGAAAACCTCAGTCTGTTGAGATTCCTATTCTATCTGACATTGAAGAACTGGTCAAAAAAAATTAAGCAAATCACTGCTTGCTTTTCATATTTTTGCAGTTTTATGGTTCAAGCAGAAGTTTTCATCTTCATGTCAATAAATCAAAAATTTATTTTCCTAAAATGTTAACATTTCACTTTTTAAATATTTTTCAATCTTCTAAACACATTGTCATAAAGGGGCCACTGAAATTTTTGTGACTTTAAATGCAGAGAAGTAGGATCTTGCACAGTAGCAATGCTAAAAAAAGGCAAGAAGAGAAATGTAACAAAACAAAATAATAATAATAAAAAAAAATCTAGAGCAGTTCTCACAGTAAATTTTGCTTAAAATAATTTTTAAAAATTACTTGAAAATGGAAAATTTGGGAAAGCATTGTAACATATATTTTTTATTATTAGGTTAAAATTGAACATGTTATTGTAAATGTTTCTGCCTTTGAAGAAGGTGCCGATAAAGAGTACCCAATAGCTGAAGGGAGCTAGAATACCACCTACTAAGTGTAATTTCTGGTAAGCAATCTTTTGGACAGGAAATTGAGGAGAATTTCTAAGATGCGTTTAAGATTCTTTCTCTTGATTTTGTATCCAATATCAAACCGGAAGGAAACACTGCCACATGGCTTGCCCAGCTGTGACAATAAGGGATTTTACTTAAGGCAATAGATCCTGCAGCTAATTGTGGGCATCCTTTTGGCCTGACTACTCTGCAAAATAACAGAGTATACCCAAGGGTAATACTGCACCTCAACTTCTGTGAGGCTTCATCTAATATGAGTTTCTAAGTGCTCTGCAAGTTTGCTGATGACACCAAGTTGTGCAGTGTGGTCAATGCATCTGGAGGGAAGGGATGTTCATGAAGTTCAACAAGACCAAGTGAAAGGTCTTGCATCTGGTCCAGGACAATCCTAAGCACAAATCAGGCTGGGTGGAGAATGAATTGAGAGCAGCCCTGAGGAGAAGGACCTGAGGGTGTTGGTTGACAAGAAGCTTGACATGACGCAGCAATGTGCGCTTACAGCCCAGAAAGCCAACTGTATCCTGGGCTGCATCAAAAACACTGTGGCCAGCAAGATGACGGAGGTGATTGTCCCCCTCTGCTCAGTTCTCATGAGGCCCCACCTGGAGTGCTCATGAGGCCCCACCTGGAGTGCTGTGTTCAGCTCTGGGGCCCCCAGCACAAGAAGGACATGAACCTACTAGAACAAGTGCACAGGAGGGCCGCGAGGACGATCAAGGGGCTGGAGCACCTCTCCTATGAAGACAGGCTGAGGGAGTTGAGGGCTCTGGGGAGCCTTCGTCTTACTGCGGCCTTCCAGGACCTAAAAGGGGCCTAGAGTAAAGCTGGATGGGTGTAGTCAGTGTAGTGACAGGAAAGGGAGTCATGGTTTTAAGCTTTTTTTTTTTTTTTAAAAAAAAAAAAAAAAGTAGGTTTAGATTAGATTTTGAGAAGAAATTCTTTACTATGAGGGTTGTGATGCACTGGAACGGGTTGCCCAGAGAACCTGTGGATGCCCCATCCCTGGAGGTGTTCACAGCCAGGTCGGATAGGGCTTTGAGCAACCTGGTCTAGTGGGAGGTACGCCTGCCCATGCCAAGAGGGTTGAAATTAGATGATCTTTAAGGTTCCTTCCAACTCAAACCATTCTATGATTCTATGATCAAGTAGAATCAAGTAGTCAAGTAGAGATGAAGGCACATACCTGTCTGTATTAATTGAATACAGATCTGAAATACATGATGCCAAAGGAGCTGAAGTCTCATCTGTGTCTCAACTGGAAGGAGTGAATACAATGTGACATCTCTCAAACTTGTAGGTCCAGAATGTGATTTATCTGGTAACTCATCTAAAAGAAATCATCTAAAAATTAAAGCCAGCATGATGAGTTCTTTGCTGTTTTTCCTTTTGCTACAGTGGAAATGAGAAAGGGCATTAGGCTAGATATCTGGGAAGAAATAAAGGGAACACCTGAAGCTCAGCTTTAGCTTTGTTGGGACTACACAGAAGTAACAGTGGACTTGGACTGCTACCTTGAAATGTTCCTGACCTTCTGACTTCTTATTCCCCCCTTGAGTAAAACAGAAACCTTGTCAACAGACCTGGCAGATTTATTAAGAAAATTTATTAAATAACCATTTTGTAAGCTTAAAACTTATTCCAGAAAAGATCGAAGTTCCAAGGTTTTGTCATTGTCATATAACTTCTATAAACAAATGGTATCAAAAGTTGTAGTTGAGTTTTTCAACTCCCTGCAAAAAAAAAAAAAATAAAATCTATTGTGGCTTCATTTTGATTATCTGTCAAATTTCCAGTAAAATTTAATTTCTCTTGCCAAAGCAAAAAATACAATTCAAATCTGAGCAGATGACAACAGTTTTATTCCATTTGTTGTTGTTTTAAAAGGAAAACAAATGATTATATATATTACAGATTTAAAAGGAGATAGCAATGTGAAATTCATGCAGATCTGAATACAATTATCCTGCTGCACTGAGATAACCAAAATTTAATCATGTGGAAATAGCTGAAGAACCATTTTATGAAGTACTAATACCTAGGAAGTTTGGGAATAGGAAAGCAGGAACAATCTCTCTAATCATTCTCTTGGTTTTCTGGGGCATGTAGGTGCTTTACGGCTGCTTTCTTTTTTCATCAGTAACCTGTCCTTGTAGAGTCCATTTTGATTGTTATTATTCTCTATCTGCAAAAGGATGTCTTCTTGCTTTTGTTATTTATGTGCATACTGTATGCCCTCTACACTGTTAACCATGCTGAGCTGATTTACCTGCTTAGATTAACACTGTACATAGCAGGCAAGATGCTGAATGTTTAATTACATTCTGCTTCTCTTTATGGAGCAGCAGATGCTATGAAGCATCTATTTTTCCAGTGTGGATTCTGACAGCAATAAAACCTTGTTTATGATATGTTGTGATTGCCATTCCAAAAAGTCAGAAATTGTCCCTGAGCTGGGTTGGCACTTTAATCATAGAAACATAGAATTGTAGAATCCTAGAATTAAAGAATGGCTGGGGTTGGAAGAGACCTTAAAGATCATCTAACTCCAACTCTTCTGTCACAGGCAGGGATATCACCCATTAGACCAGGTTGCCCAAGGCCCCATCCAGCCTGGCCTTGAACACCTCCAGGGATGGGGTATCCACAGCTTCTCTGGGCAACCTACCCTTTCAGTGAAGAATTTCCTTCTAATGTCTAGTCTAAATTTATCCTCTTTTAGTTTAAGACCATTCCCCCTTGTCCTATCATTGTCTATCTGAGTAAATAGTCCTTCTCCATCTTTTTTTATAAGACCCCTTTAAGCATTGAAAGGCCACAAGGAGGTCTCCCTGGAGCCTTCTCTCATCCCCATGTTGTTAATGTCAAGCCCATGATGGGTCCTATTCCAGAAACCAGACATAAGCCAAATCACATCTCAAGAAGCAGAGCTGAGATGGTGACTTTCATGGTCATTTCAAGATTTCCCTTGTTTTATTCCACTAATTCCTAAATAGGTAGTATCTGGTATTATCAGGCATATTTTTGTTGTTGTTGTTCAGTTGGTTTGGTGGTGGTGTTTTCTTTTTAGCTTTTTCTTTTTTTTTTAAGTGTAATTCAAATAGGTTATCTAGTAAAATAAGCAAGTAGTGTCTTCTTGTTCTCATATTTCTCTGCATACAGGTTTTAAGGCTTTCAACTTCTGAATCACTGTAAACTTAGAAGAACCTTGTGATACCCATGGTGTCTTTTGTTTTCCTAGCTCATTTGGCTCTTGTTCTCCTTCTTGTATCCTTACCCACCAAGCTCTCAGCCACATTTCTTCTTGTGATTCAAGAGCAGCTTTCACCTTCATTTACCACACACATTAATTTGTTTCAGGGAACCACATGTATTATTCTCTTACTCCAGGTTTTACTTCAGCAAAATTGGTAAAGTCTGTGAGAAAATAAAACTTAAGTGCCTAATCAGTACATAAATATATTTTATGTCAAAGCTATGCTGATTCACAATTTCTAAGACTATTTTTGAAATTACAGTTGTTGAGAATTTTTAAATTGATCTAATCAATTTAATTTTCCATATCTGACATTTGGAATCCAGACCTTGAAATAATAATTAAAAATATATATATATTTGGAAAAAAATATATATTTTTAACATCAGAAAACTGGCAAGTTTCCTTCTGCTTTATTGAGAATTTTGGCTCCTGTTCTGATTGATAGAGAACACGCATGAAGTCAGCAGTATGGCAGGGGGAAATTAAATACTTTCCACTTGAATTTATTTTGGGTGACAGTTTTGACAATATATTTTCTGATGCTGACAAAAAATAGCAGGAATTAATAAGAATGAGGTGCCCACAGGTAAAAGGTTTCTTCTACCATTTCAGTTTTATTTGTCAGGAAGGAAATACAGCCATAAGTAACTGCTCCTGAAGTGAAAGAGAAATTCCATTTTCCTATCATATACATATCAGGAGAGTATAGAAATGACAAGGTCATGTTGCTTCCCTCAGTACAAAATGGTTGCAATAAATTCTGCATTTTTTAATTCAATTTAGAAAGCTGTCCTGCAAGGCTGCATATATTAGTACTAAGCATTCATGGAATCAATTTTTATTTCCATATTGTAAACTCCATATTGTCTAGCACACAGCATGCCTATAACCTCTTTGTGCATTGCCAGCAATATATCTGTATCACATTTCTCCAAATAGACTTAATATGCTTGAAAGTCTGCATAACAATATGCCCTTTACAGCTCTTTTAAATGTCTGCATCTTTGAAATAAACAGCCTTCGAATAGACTATGCATGCTTCTCTGTATTTTGTGATATGCAGCAGCCAGCTAGGGCTGTGACATGTGTCACTAAAAAATTCAGTGGCAATCTGTATTTTTCCTACATTCTCATCAGTTACAAAATCATTCTGAAGCATATCACTTTAATAGAAAGTGAAGAAAATGCTTTATTCAACCAACACACACATGTAGGAGCTAACCTTTGCCATGGGAAAGTATTAAACAGAACCATTTTCACAAAGTTTTCAGATCCTTCTGGTAGCAAAAGAATATCACCTGCTTTGTGTGGTGTGCAAAAAGATTACCCCTTTTTACCTCCCAGGCAGAGCAGCAGGGTATGCAAAAAGCCTTCTTTTTCAACTCACTCCTGGCATCTGAAATGAAAATGATAGTTTTTTTATAACCCATTTACCAAAGAAGGAGTAATTTTAGGGGAAAAAAAAATACATTGATGTACACCTCACATCAGGAAAAAATATGTTATTGCCATGACAGCAGCATAAATAAATAAATAAATAAGAACAATTAGCTTTAAAAGATCCCAGTAAAGCAGTAAGAATCTGAAAAAAAAAAAAAAAAAAAAAAAAAAACAGGCAACCCTTCTGGTAGAAATGATAATAAAGGAAAAGAGTGAGGAAAAAATAAACAAATTTAAACAAACCAAAAAGCTAACAGCCATAAGCAAATGTTTTCACAAGTCTAAACACATAAACGAATTAACATTCTCCAATTTTCCTTAGTTATATCTGCAGTTGTAACCACACAGGAGATTAGATGAAAAAATGTAAGAAATGTCCTGGAGAAATACTAGTGACAGATTTGCAGTTTAATCAGATTTTGCTAACCTGTGTCACTCAGATCATAAATTTTTTGGGAAAAAAAAAAAAAAAACTTCTCACAAACTCTTTCTTAATTGTTTCCATTTAATGAAAGGCTGCCCTTAATGTGCTACAGCCCTTCCCCCTGGTTTTGCTATGATGCTATTTTCCCACTGCCTTTAGAGCCTAGGGAAGTTGGGCTGTTGTTTGACTGCATTAAATTTAGGACTCCCAGTCTTCCTAACTTCTTCAAGAACTTGCACACTCACTCTTCCCATTCCCAGCAATCAGACCCCCATGAAAAGAGCATGTATATTCAGCAGCTGTCACTGAAGGGGATCAACAGTTACCTTGGCTGTCTTGCCACCACCTCTAATGCCCACGTTCCCAGATCTTTAAGATTTCCTGACTCCACTGAAATTTATTTGTTTGCTAATCTCCAGAACCCCAGTACTCTCTATTTTAATTCTCCTTTAATTTGTCCTTTAAAAACCACACTCCTCTGCTTTTCAATATGATATGTACACTGCAGAATAAAAGCCTAAATGGAGTCATCTCTGCTCTCAGGTGAGGCCAGGTAAGGTGCTTCACACCTCATCAGCTGCAACATGTCTTGCTCTGTCTAAGCTACAAGGTCATATTATCTCAATTTACCTATCTCTTATTCTTATAGACTTGAAAAACTGGCAATTTTTAGCATGAACAATTATCTAATTTTAGTTCAGAATTATTTCTCTAAATCCCAGTCCTGTCTTTGCAGGTTGGTAATTCCACTGCAACGGGAAGGGTCCCCATAGGATGTGTCCACATCCCATCCAATATGTAGTAGGCATAACCTACCTTAGTAAAACTGAGCTACAGAATTCTCTTATATATATATATATCAATATGCTTTCAGTTTCAGTCAATTTTCAGTTCCAGCTCTACCACAGCAATTATGAAATAGTTGTGGGTGTTTTTTGGTTTTGATTGTTTTTTGTGTGTGTTTTTTCAGGAACTTATCAGCTTTTCATTGTATCTCATCTGGAGCTTTAGAAATTTCAGATGAAGAAGCTACTGAAGAAGTGTCATTTCCTCTTCTTGTTTAACACTCATCTTTCTTTCAAGATGTGACCTAAATTCCAGTGACGTACTTGAAATCTTTAAGATTAGCTACCATGAATTTCCATCTAAGATAAATGTACTTGCCTGAAAGTTAAGCAACTAATATAATCATTGCTAAGGCTTAGTTTATAGTCAACAGAAAAAAAAAAAAAATGTGACTAGATAACAGGATAACAGTTCACTAATGTTGTCATTAAACTCAGGTTTGTTTCAATATTTAAAGCTTTCTATCTCTCTACCCTAAGCCAGAGAAAGGGATTGATTATTCCTAATTTTGAATAACTCCAGACTGCAGCATTTAAACTATGTTAACCTATGTCACACTTCTTAGCAAAACACATGACAGAAGAAATGAACAGGAAAAATTCTGAGCCATCTTTCAAACAATAATGGGAATTTGGAGATATATTTCTGCAAGTATTTATTCTTTGAGGATCTTATTCACAGAACAAAATATAAGAGACTCAAGTAACAAAAATTGTGAGGCATTTACTTTCAGTGAAAACTGAGAGGATCCTTCAGAAAACAAGGAAATTATGGCCACTCAATTCTAAACACCTTTGTGAGATCAGTGTGTGCATCAACAGGGTCTTTTTTGACCTCAGTGGAGCATTTCACCTCCAGGAGTTGTGTAATTAACTGGAATGAGTGTTAGACCACTTGTACTTTCTTCATTGCTATTAGTGTAAGTACAGACTTTGGCTGCTCTATCACAAAGAGTGATAGGCAATTGCCATAACCAGCCTATCTGCTATATTTTCAAGTTCAAGGAGTCTTCTCAGCATAGTGATTTCTGGCGATACAGACACTCTTGGCAATTGGAGGGGGGAGGTGAAATACTTTTGCACTTTTTGTTTTAAATTAACAGGATCAGTTCAGGAAATGGTTGACTCAGTTGCTAGCCCATGAGAGATGCCCATTTAATAGGAAATCATATTTCAGAAAGGTGAGTTCTCAAATGAATAGAATAGAACAGAATAGAAAACATTGCAGGCAAAGTCACAGTATCAGTAAATGTTTCAGAGTTGCAGGCTCATCAGAAAATCTTTACTCAGTACTATCCAAAAAGATGGAGCATAGTAGAGTAAAAGTGGATTTGAAGAATAATAGTAATGGTTAAGGACACACAAATACAAAAGCAACTTCTCTGAAGAAAGACTGAAAAGACTGGGATTATTTTCTTTGGAAAGGAAAAGTATAAGGGATAACTTGAATTAAAATATATAAAATAGCAAAAGCAGGTTGGAAGGTACCTCTATGATTCTTTTCCTCATCTGTAAAATGGGGTAAATGTAGACCTTTTATCTGGAGTTTCAGAATGAGAATAAAAGCATCAAAGCCTTCACAATAATGACTTCAAAAGAAATAAAATTATATATATATATATATATGGATCCAGCAGAACACTTAGATTCATGGTAAAGATTTGATAACTTTAGAAGTTTCTCATTGATAGTGTAAGTTAGCATATCTCTGAGTGACATAATATTCAGGAGCAGGGAAGATATATATCCATTTTTATCCACTGCAATTGCTTATGTCCTGTTAATATGGCAATTTGCCCTGATCACCTTGTTGCAAATTATCTTCAGATTGTGAGGTGTATGTTCTTCAAAATTACATTCATATTCCAGATTAGTTCCAAAGGACTCTACTGTTAATGTTATTATCACAGGAATGAGGAATAAGCTGCTGTCCATGGGGTATGGTATACATGCAGTGGTTGTACCAGTACTATTTCTACTAGGAATGTAATTTCCTACTGAAATATTTATGCTACTGCCTTCCTTAGTGTGGGCACAGCTGCACTACATCTGTGTGTGTGTACTGGAGAACAGTGTGTTCTCTTTCCCTGCAGGAGAATAGATACGCTAAGATAGCACCTTTATCCTGGTGTATCTACATCCTCACAAGAATGTAATTAAGCAGTGCAATCTTTCTGTGATTAATTTCAAATCAACATTCGAACTTATTATTTTATTAACTACTGCAGAACTGGAAAGGTGTTGCTACTATCCAGCACAGGGTCATAGGCACTAATACATTTCTACTAGAAAATAAGCTATCTTACTCTGACATATAAGAGCTTAGAATCAGAAGTTGTGATAACGTAGTACCTAATGGTATTTATTATACCATTTAGAAAGGGCTCTGAGGACTTAAATAACTACTATTTGCATATTACATTCACTTTCAATATCCAATATAGCATCATCTTTAAGTTAATTTGTTTCCCCAAGCTAGCTAAGTGGTTGTTTTACTAATAGGTATTTCCAGGCTCTCCCTTGCTCCTCTTGGCAATAAATCAGTAAGTTGCTCAGCACCATAGTTTAAACCACTTGTTTTGCTCAAGGTGTTCTGGTATTGCTGCTCCTCATTTCCTTTTAAAACACATGCTTATTCTGAAAATAATATCTACTTCTGGCATATAGGTGCCCTTGACTAAGAATTAGTTCAATTTGGTAAAGACAGGAAAAAAAAAAAAAAAAAAAAAAAGGAAGAAATAAAGAAATAATTACTTCTTTTCCTTTTATCAGAAAAGTCTCAGAAAGGGAAAAACAATGTCTTGTGCTGGCCAGCTTGAGACTCAAGACAGTGGAGATCATTTCCTGGATTTTCTATATTTGTTTTGCATGATCTTGACAAAATTGTCTGATCAGGTTTGTAGATTAGTGGTTGCAAGCTTCAAGGTAAACCTGACTACTGTTTCCCTATTAGTTACATGGTTCAAACATCTACTGCACACATCTGCAAAAAATTATAGAATGGTTTGTGTTGGAAGGAACCTTTAAAGACAACCTAGTCCACCCCCCTGCCATGGAGTTGGCATCTTTCACTAGATGACCAGGTTGTCAAAGCCCCATCCAATCTGACCTTAAACACTTCCAGGGATGGAGCACCCACAGCTTCTCTGGGCAACCTGTGCCAGTGCCTCACCACTTTCATAGTAAGGAATTTCTTCCTCATGTCTGATCTAAATCTAACCCTTTTTACTTTAAAATTATTACCCTTTATCCAATCTCCACATTTCCTGAGAAAGGTTTTTAGCATTCTCTCAGGAGGATGTGATGGTCATTTTTCCACTGTTTTGGTTCTCCACCTATAAAGTCAGATAAAAATACTTTTTCCTGCTAATATTTAGTTGCCTTCATTAAGCCCTCTTTACTATCTCAGAGGTTAACCATGTGGTATAGGAATTAGTCCTAGCTAGTGCTAGTTAAAGTTGTGTGAATGCTTTTGCCATATGTCCCATTGCTTCGTATTTTTACTTTCACATAGTTTGCAGCATTAGGCAATCACAAACTAGTAATGCTAGTTAATCCCTTTAGTAAAGCATTATATACTTAAAGTACCCACTTGCAAAGCAATTCTGAGCAAGGGCAATAGAGCTACTCAGCTTTCACCCCTTGCAGAATTTATTTGCCTCCTTGATGCCTCCAGAAATGAAGGGG
>CM021698.1:126987121-127079330 GCA_011074415.1 Stictonetta naevosa | reverse complement strand
GGGGGGGGGGCTAAAAGAGTGGGCAATTAGCAGTCTGTCTACATTAACATTTTTTTTCAGCTAGTCATAAAACCATAAATCCTAAATTATGAGTAGTGCTTTCCCACAGGAAATGTCTTTGGCTAGTTTTCAATATAAACAGGAAAACAGAAAACTGTCTGAAGACTTTGTCCACAAATCACATTGCTTTGTGGCTCTAACTTCTCGTGGTTTAAAACATAAGGTAAACATTAAAATGCCTCACTTCACATGCATAATTGAGATGACATTGTAACTAAGGATGAAAATCTGTTTTATATGTTTCCCAGTGGATTATACAGCTATATATACCCTCCCTCCAATAAGTATTTTTGAACCTTTTAACAGCTATTTAGAGTCCTTGAAATATCTTTCATCTCATTAGCTGCAATGCAAGTAAAGACCTAAGTCCTGAGATGATTTACATTTGAATTTCCAGACTGGCTGATAATTAATGTAGGATCGCTCAGTTTGTGGTTATCAGTAATTCTGGAAGTAAGGTCCTGTTGTAGTGTACAGAATTTTGTAAGAAAGAGCTAAATGTCCAGTCTTCTTGTTGACTGGCAAAGATTTTCCTGTCACTACAGACTAGTTAATAAAGCCATTGATTACTTGAAAGTCTAGCAGAGCACTAAAAATTCCCTGGTGTTAAAGAAGTAGAAAAGATTGAAAACACAACAGAAAACAATATTAAATAAAAATGTTTATGCCTCACAAACATAAAGTCTGTCCAAACTAACAATAAACATCCTAAAAAATACGTATGAAAAGCTTTAGAAGGTAGAAGAGAGAAGAGAAAAGAGAAGTCAAAATAGAAGTGGGAATATAGAAGTGGGTCAATACTGAAAAAAAAAAAATAATAATAAAATAATTAGATATTTATTCTTACCACAATTACTGAGAAAGCAGTTAAACTGGCTGTAAAAGAAAAATGAAAAAGATGAATAACTGAAAAAAGGTTCTGACCCTGCAATTATGCACACATGTCTTAACTTTAAGCATGACTATAGTCAGCTGGTTTTAAGCTCAACAAGTGTCTAAAAATTCGCCAAATTAGACCAAAATGGAAAATAAAAACTAAATGGGACAACTTGAACAACTAAAATTTGTTCAGAGAATTAATAAAAGGGATGAAAGATATTGACTTGAAGAAAATGAAGCATTTCTTGGATTTGGAGATGAGAACTTGGATGTCAAACTTATCCTTTTTTCCTTCGTACCCTGCTTTGGTCTCTCTCTATATGGTCGATCCAGGCTGCAGCCCCTTCGGGCATTTGATCACTTCTCACCTGTTTGCAAGCATTATTTCAATTTCTATGTAAGTAACAACAGCTTTACAATAACATCTTACCTAGCAGAGAAAAAGTTAAAGATTTTGATTGTGACTGCATTGGATTCACGGGGAACTTAGGCTATTTGAAGTAGCAGCAGCTTCAATGCTGTCTATGGAAGAGAGATATAATTAAAATAAGTACCATAAACATTGCTTCTTTACTTTTTGTTGTTGTTGTTCTTGTTCTAAAATATCTCCATAAGTCCTTTTATTTTCTCTTTTTAAAGAAGAAAAGCCTAGTCTGCTATACTGAATAAAGCATACAACATTCACAGATGGCACACATACAGAGTCTGCATGATAATCCATTTACAGAAAATACCAGTCACTGCACTTAAATGCCATTTGAAAGAGGGACAAAGTTCACATCCCAGTGAGTGTCTTTTTTTTTTCCCTTGCTTTTTTTTTAAGCCACTGACTTAGCTTCTCAGGTATCTATTGGGTTTTTATCACTCCTTATGCTATCACAAGAGATTCTGTATAGAGGTAAGGTTAAACTATTTTTAGGTAGTAAGCGGATCTGTACGAAACTCAGATATTTCATATTGCAGGGATTCATGAAGTCTTTTGGCTTTTGATTTATTTGATCTCACATACTCAGATTTATGCTTTGAATTTTATATTCAGATAAATCCAAAAATTCAAGGCAAAATTCATTTAAAAGTGCCAATAGAACCTTGCCACTACAGACAGGCTGCATGAAAGTAATTATAAATGATTTTATTTGTATTTGAAAGAAAAAGAACAGCCCAGACCTGGTTCACTATAAAATTTCACCAAGCATTACCTTAATCTAACACAAAATTTGAGGGTTTGGCTCTCCATTGGTCTGAAGATATAATGTGTAATTTTTTGCTAATTTAAAATCTAATGAGTTTTGCATAACTTTAGATTTTATAATGAAAATCCTATATGGCTTAAACTTTAAAATCAGATAAAACATTTATCATACTTTGCCCTCTTTATGGGTAACCAGATACTTAACAGCACAATCCACATTGTTTACCAAATGAATGATGAAAATTTCATCCTTGTAGAATCCTCAAGATTTCCTTCATGCTCTTCATAGAAACCTTCCCTTTTTCCTTCTCCTTCTCCCCTCCCTCATTGTGCTCTCTTCTTTTTGTGAGGTCTCCTGTTATATTCTGTCTAAGGTCTGTAGGTGCTTTGTAGAAAGGATCAGTGTTTTGCTACTGTATCACTGCACTGTTTAGCATTAAGAATTCAATGTGAAAGCAGCCCTTGGCTTTTGTACCATAGTACAAATAACAGACCTCTGGAAATACACAATGAGGCTGGACTCACAGGCTTCTTCCACATTTAAAAGAAAAGTATTCAAACTTGAAAAGAATTCCCCATTTCTCTATAGACTTTTGTCCTTGACCAAGATGTGGCAGAAAACTTGTCTTCCACAGCTGGCATAGCTACTTGTTTCTCTTGGTACTGCATTAAATTCAAACTCTGACCCTCAGCATTCAGCCCTAAGAAAAACCCTGAAGAAGAACGATACTCTGCCTGGTTTCTTTAAACAGAGCTTTTAAATGTGTCACATTTACCTTTCAGACACCACTGCTACTCTTTGGTTTCAGCCTCCAGTGAAGTACTCACTGATTTTCTCTCCATGCTTGCTTGCAAGTGAGTCAGCCCCAGCTACACTATGTCTCCTTTCCATGTCTCCTCCAGTGCTGCAGCCCTTCCCCATGCAATACTCTGCCTCCTAAGAGCTGTAAAGATTGTGTCAAAATAGCAGCTGTTCTGAATGCTGACAAGAACCTTCATTTGTTGGGAGACAGCACACACTCTCCATCTCTCTGCACAAGCTCAGCAAAGGAGTGACACCAGGGGTCCCAAGTGCTTCTGGAATTTACCCTTGGCTTGAGGGAGATGTTTTTAACAGCAGATGCTGGAGCTGAGCAAGCCCGAGTAGACTGCCACAGTAGGGCACTCATCCAGTATTGGGTATGGTGAATAACAGCAGCAGTTATTAAGTACAATTTTCAGAGCAACCTCCATTTACCAGGTCAATGCCCCAGCAAATGAATAAAAATAACAGATACGAAGTAAGTGTTTTTGTTTGAAAGGTTGAGCTAATGCTCAACCCACCCTTCTTCCTTACCGTAGATATTGTCATTTAAGAGGATAATCCAATTTTGCTTTGGAAGGATGCTCTGAACAAAGAATCTTCTGCAGCAGAGCTGCCTGGGAGGCTTTGAGGGTTCAACCAAGTTTGACTCTGTGCTGTTCCTGACAAACAATATCCTCTAGCTGCTGCATAGCACACGTATACTCTCTGCAGCACAGTACCTAGAAAAAAAAAAAAAGAAAAGAAAAAAAAAAAAAAAAGCCCAGTCAAGCCTGTATAAACTTTCTCTGACAAATTTTCTGAGACATTTTTTCTAGGACCAACAATATTACACTTTTTCACAGAAAAACAAGTTTACAGAAAACTGTTTGCTCTTGAACAGTCAAATCTTTACAACTGTGCATATAAATACTCACTATTCATAAAAAGGAGTCACAATCACTCCTCAGAAAGTCTGTAATCAATTTTTTTTTTCAACCTGTAAAGATGCACTGGTCATCTGCTTCATTTATTCTGCTGTAAACTCTTTCTGTTCAACAAACACTGCCATATGGAGCTGCATAAAATATGTAGAGAAATCTAGGCTAATATCAAGGCTGTGAACCTCTATTACTTTCCAAAAATTTAGAAACGGTGTGCTAGATATTTTGGAGATAAAATTAAAAATACAATAGCCAATCCTCTGAACATGTGATAATGTGTCACTTTAACCTTGTGCTAATAGAAATATCAGCCTTTCAGCTTCTACTCTTTGTACAAGGAAAACATTCATGGAAAGAGGTCCATTTCTCTTATGTATGACTTAGTAGTTCTCTTGTTTTTAAAGGAATTTCAGGAAAAGCACCTGCAATAAAGTCTAAATATCACGTGTCATATAATAGATAATATTGTTGCCTTCACCACATTCTCACTGTGCATTTATATTTGGAATTCTGATCTCTTTATGTGTTTTGATTGCTGTAGGTCTAAGTAAAATAAAATAAAATAAAATAAAATAAAATAAAATAAAATAAAATAAAATAAAATAAAATAAAATAAAAATAATCTGCTGAAGCCTCTGTATTCTGCATCTAACTGAAGATAACCATGGTTACAATGCCAAGTGCTAAGCATGAAATTGCAGGCTTTAGATGCAGCAAAAATGATATATTGGCTTTCTGCATACACAGACACATCTGCACCAGATCTCATATTGTGTACTAAGAACAGACTGTTTACAAGATAAGGTGACTGACATTCTTAATTACAGATGCATACCTCCAGATAAAAGAAGATTATTATTTGCATAACCTGATTGCTTACTAGAATATTATACAGTGTTAGAGCTAATAAAAAAGGTTTTGATAACTTTGAGACCAAGAGGTAATCCTTCTTTTGTTTTGTTTTTTGTGGAAAACATATGTAGTTTCCTGGTCTTTATATACATACATAATTGTATATATACTGGATATAAACGTTCACATATACATACCCACACTGAGAAAGAAGAAAGTGTAAGACAGATTCAGAATTAGAGCTCAAAACACAAAGGATTCTCAGAATTTTTCTCATCACTAACAAGAAAGCAACTGTCACTGTCACCTAATTTAACACAGATTTGTTATCCTATCACTTTAGGATAATCAAATTAACCTATCACTCAAATTAACCCTTTGTATGTAACAAATAAAACAAAATTTAGAAAGGAGTACAGAGACAGGACCAGAATAGTTTTAGATTCTTTTCCCTAATTCTTTCCTGTAGCATTTTGCTAATGAGATACACAGTGAAATTACATCACTCATGCATTATTTAACAACATGCCCTCTGGAATTTCTACAGCTTGAGCTTAGATGACTCATAAACTTGAAATCAGGGCAGCTCTAGGCAATTTAGGTTTCAGAACATAGAGCAACAGTGTACATATTTTTCTACATCTATTACTTTTCAATAAATAGGAATTATTTAAAAAAAAAAAAAAAAAAAAAAAAAAAAAAAAAGATCTACCTGGGGAAATGAACATGTCCTTGGAATGACAGCTGCAGAAAACTGATCTGGATGTGATGACTGATTTTCTACATCTATATGTAGTGTTCAGGTAAATTCCTGAAAGCCAGATGTAGAAATCCTCACATTGGTGAAAATTACTATGATTTAATGAGAGAAAAATTTTGCCCAACCAGGCAAGAAAATAGTAATGTCAAATGTGTACTTGTTTACAAAGTGAAAGCATGCAGAAGTTCCCTTATTAGTAGGTCCTATCATCCAAAGCATAGATGTGTCAATGTAATGCTAGCAGCAGCCATTGGACAAACAGCAGCAAGTTTCCTACCATTACAAGGCAGCTGTTTTACTGCTAGGTACGTTCTCCAGGGCAAGCCTGAATGTTTTATCAACTAAGCTAACTATGAAGGACACATCTGAAGTAAATGGTAAAATTAGATTTCCCCAGCTGGCAGTCTTTAATTTTGGAATCTAACAAAATGATGGTAAAATGCAGCATAACATTCAGAGCAAGGCCTGTCTCATAATCATCTCTCAAATGATTCACCCACAAGCAGCAGGGCAGTTTGATAAAGCTTAGTGACACATGGAGAATGTAAATAATAATAATAATATATTTTTTTAAAAAAAAAAAAAAACACTACCGGTTGACATTCAGTGTTCATAGCACATTTTAAGACCACACTTAATTTCCACAAAGTAGCCTGATAAAAGGTGGTCAATCCACTGCAAGGGAATTTCTTTCTTGCAGTTCTGGTCTTTGGCAAATAGTCCTCAAAAAAATGTCCAAATAGAGGCCTCCAGCAACCACAAAGGGCAGAGGCCCTCACACAAGCAGGGCCAAGATCTGTGGGGCACCCCATCTCTCTGCTGTTCAGAGCGGATGGGGTAACTGCGCTTCCCTCCATTAGCACTGGGAGCTGTAGGGAGCAACAACAAAAATGTCACAAAAGGGTTTGACTGTTTGTTTACCCTGCTCAGATGAGACAGAGTTTGTCCTTCAGTTGTGCCTTGATTTCAACTGTAGTAGGGCAAAACATTATAATAGATATATACATTCATTTCTAATATTGGCATACGCATGCATAACCACACACACTCAGCAACACCATATGTAGCATCAGATACTATGTAAAGCTGTTTGCTTTCAAGCACAATGATGTGATGTGGAATCTGTTTGATCAGCAGAGGAAGCCAGTTGTGTAGGTGAAGATCAGATGCTAGCCTTGAGAAGCTTCAGTCCAGAGACTGCTCCCTTGGCAAGCTAATCTTAGTGGCTGCATTACTACACAGCGCAGGAAAGGTGACTTCTCAGATAACTAAGACCAGACAGACTCTCTCTTTACAGACAAATCTGAAGAAGAAAGGAAGGCAGAGAAGCCACATAGAAATAGTAAAACACATACCTTGTGCTCCAAAACCTCCATGACTTGCTGCTGTGAGCAGCTCTGGATTATGGAGTGATCTTCAAAGTCATGGCACAGTGAATCAACCCAGAAGACCAAAACCATGTGCATGACGTGCATAGAAGTTTCATGGGGATATTTCTTCCTTCAGAGAAAAAAAAAAAAAAAAAAAAAAAAAAAAAGTCCTCTCCAGTGATTTTATATTTACTTACTAAAAGAGAAACCTTATTGTTTATGACCTTTTTTTAACGAGATAACCAAAGAGGTTAGGTCTTGACTGGGGCAGAGGGGAGACTTGGCAAGGGACAAGACACTGTGATACAGCCATTCCCTTGTAGTTCAGTGCTTCTTTCATGAGGCAGTGTTAAAATTCAGCTCATTTTCCCTTATAAAGTTAATTAAAATCATTACCTTCTTAAACTCTCATCTCTTCACTATGTCAGTATTGACTTTGTCTTTATTATAATAAAACCAATGGGACTCTATCCTGTCATTTTTTTGTGTTAGGATACCTCATTCTATTTACCTGTTCTGACAGTTTTTCTGGCAGATTGTTCTTTCAGAGCTTATCCTTCCAGTTGGACATTTGTACCAGGTCCAGCTCTCACTGAATTGTCATTGCCCTGAGGCATTCCCGCAGCATAAACGATACATAACCATTCATCCCAGTCAAGGCCAATGGGTGACTGCAAATACAAAATCAATATGACAAAGAAGTAGCAGCGGAGAGTAAAGCCACAAAGATATATGTAAATGCTTGCCAGACACTTAAACATCAATGAGGTACTTTCTTGTGAGCCACTGAAGTTGTGTGTACTTAGGATGACATAAAACTAGACTCCAGAGCACTAGAAACCCAAGAGTACTAGCAGATCCACAAGAAATAATTAGAATAAAATGTGCAAGTTAAATGAAGTAAATTGGCATGTTACTCTGAGCTGTGCTTATAGAGAGAAATACATATGCTTTCAGAATTTTAAATACACCCTTAAAAAGATCTGTTTTTTCTATAGCTCCCCCTCCCAAAAAAAAAAAAAAAAAAGGAAATAGAAAAAAATAAAATCACAATAAAATAAAACAAAAACAACAAACAAGAACTGCTTCTATCTTCTCATTCTTCCTAGCCTAGCCTAACCCCAACACCAAGTATCAGCCAGGATTTACACTGAACTACAGTCCTTCCCAAAGACTGCAATAGCACAGTGAGATCATAAAGCAGAATGTATGAGCTCTTCATGTAATTGTCACTAAGGAAGACACATTTCTGACAGAGATAGAGGAAGTGCAGCCAGTTCTTTAAGCCCTTTCTGGAAGTACCGCCTTAGGCCTGTCAGATGCAAGCTGCAGGCAGGCAGGCAGGATTTGTTGCATGTAGTGTGTAGGTTAGGACTATATTCAAGAAAGAACATATTATCATTGGTCTTCTTTCAGTCCATCTCCTGTAGCCATAGTTTCTGTTCTGGTGACTCTCAGATATCTTTCTTGACTTCTCAAAGCCATTTTATGATGAGATTACTAGCCAGACTCCCAGTAACCCAGGATAAGTTTTTTCACAAGGAAATTCATACATTTTCTCTTAATAAAGAACACCTCTATTTTTAACAGGATGCAGTGTCTGCAGATATAGACAAGTAGAAGTTTACCCAACATTTTCTTTTGCTGAATACGTCAATATCCAAGCTCTGCCACTACCTGTTTCCACAGGCCCAGAATCCCAACATCACTAACAAAGGCCTAGGAACATGAGTAGGAAATCTGTGGGATTCAGAGACATCTTTGAAGGGAACCCATTTGTTAGGATCATCTATAGCTTGCTTTCAGGAATGGTACTTTAAATGAGCATATGTAATAGACATGTCTCAGGGAAACTCGAAACCTAGCAACTCTGTGGTGCCATGTGGTGGTGTGTTCCCCCTGCCCCGCCTTCAGTCTGTTGCCTTGCTCAGACAACGGCCATTGCACCCAAGGCCTTGATCAGGTAGATAGTGGAATCATGGAATATCCTGAGTTGGAAGGGACCCACAAGGATCCTCAAGTCCAACTCCTGGCTCCACACAGGACCACTTAAAAATCAAACCACATCTGACCAGCATACTGGCTAAACTGAGACGTTGCTCAGGCAGGTAGTGACCGCAGTATCAGCTCGAACTAGGTTCTGGAGAAACAGATGTTTTGCTCAGCAGCTGAGGGCCAATGGAGCATGCACCAAAAAGTAATATGATTACTAGTCCATCCTCTTATCCCATAAATAACTAGCAGTCCAAGAGCCCTCGGAGCTCTTCTGCATGGCATCTGGTGGCACACCAGGATCTCCCCTTGAGTAGGGACGCCTCTCAAGGTCATGCCTGCTGCAGAAATCCCTTAATGTTCACAAGAGATTCCTTACCAGAATAGAATCTTGCTAAGTGGTTAATAGCTAGCTAAACTCTGTAAGCTTCACTAAGATTATATCTTAGATCAGTTGCAACTACCTGAAAGGAAGGTGCGGGGAGCTGGGTCAGCCTCTTCTCACAGATAACTAGTGATAGGAGTAGAGGGTATGGCCTCAAGGTGTGCCAGGAGAGGTTGAGGTTGGAAATTAGGAGACATTTCTTCTCAGAAAGAGTAGTCAGGCATTGGAACAGGCTGCCCAGGGAGGTGGTGAAGTCACCATCCCTGGGGGTGTTTAAGGAAAAGTTGGACATGGTGCTTAGGGACATGGTTTAGTGACATTGGTAGTAGGATAATGGTTGAACCAGATGATCTTGGAGGTCTTTTCCAACCCTAATGATTCTATGATATAAAACTTTAGACATAAACCAGAATCAAGTCTGGGACTAGGAGTGATTCAGCTGCACATAAGCTCCTTTCCGCTTTGGTTTAGGAATTTAAAAAGCAAGGGGGTCTACTCTGAACCCCATGACTCAATGGGAGGTTTTCCCCGATACATTTTACTTACCCGGTCTGTTATGCAGTAAATCAGTGTACTTTGCGATCTCAAATCTTGTTAAGTCACTGTCTTGTTTATGATTAAGCTTTGTTAGATCACTACATAATATCAATAAATACATTGATGCTTCTCTCTTACAAGTGAAGTGTATAATTTCATATGCAACATGCCAAATTATACCTTTCTTGGCATTTTTTAAGTGAGACAAACACAGAGTCATTAGTGAGTCATCCTCTTCTTCCCTTTTTCTCTTCCCATGTCTATCTTCCTTTACTACCTCCACACGCTTTGTCTCCTTGGGGTAACTTGACCCCAGGTAGGCCTAAAATTTAGCTCTATCTTTTGTGTGATGTGTCTTAAAAGTCCTATCTACCTCTTTTAAGCAGCAAATTCCTTTCTTATATGTAGCCACCTTACTCCTTGTCCAAATTCTTGATCATCACATTTCCTCTTTCCAGACTCTGCATCTCAAGACTCCAGCAGAGGCCTAAGCAACAGAGGATGTCCCTTTTCCTCCAATCTGTGTCATGTTCTTCAGTTGTAATCTCCAGCCCACTCCTTAGTTCTGCATGGCTCTGCTCCTATCTCTTTCTCCTTACACTGGAGTTTGTTACAGCACTGTATGAGTTGCAGAATATGCCCCTTCTACACACGCAGTTAGGCTGAGACTTAACTCTTTCATATGCAACTATGAATTAGAAGCCTGAGATTATATATATATATGTATATATGTATATATATATAATGGATAAAAAGAGGCTAGAATCATAGTTTATCCTGAATTGGAAGGGACTCACAAGGGTCATGCATCAAGTCCAACTCCTAGTTCAACGCAGGACCACACAAAAATCAAGCTATGTGTCTGAGAGCATTGTCCAAACACTTCTTGAATTCCTTCAGGCTTGGCGCCATGTCCCCTTCCCTGGGGACCCTGTTTCAATCCCCAAACACACCCTTGGTTAAAAACCTTTTCCTAAAACCCAGTCAGAACCTCCCTCCATGCCAATCCCTCAGGTCCTATCACTGGTCACCACAGAGCAGACCTCAGCGCCTGCCCCTCTGCTCTCCCTTTTAAGGGAGCTGCAGGCCACCATGAGGCCTTCCCTCAGCCTACTGTGCTCTGGGCTGAACAATGCAAGTGACCTCAGCCACCCTTCATACACTTCCCCCTCTCAACCCTTCACCGTCTTTGTAGCTTTCCTTTGGACACTCTCTAGTAGTTTTATGTCCTTCTTATATTGTTGTGCCCAAAACTACACATAGCACTTGAGGTGAGGCTGCACCAGCACAGAGCAAAGCAGGACAATCATTTCCCTCAACCAGACAGCAGCTGTGCCTGATGAACGCCAGGGTACAGTTAGCCCTTTTAGCTGCTAGGGCACACTGTGGACTCATATTCAACTTGCTACCAACCAGAACCCCCAGATCTGTTTCTACAAGGCTTCTCTCCAGCCACTCATCCCTCAATCTGTACATAGATGTAGTGTTGCCCTCATCCCAGGTGCAGAATCCACCACTTGCTCTTGTTAAATTTCATACAGCTGGTGATTGCCCAGACATCTCATTTGTCAAAATCTCTCTGCAAGGCCTCTCCACCCTCAGGGGGATTCCAAAGTTCTTCCTTACTTAGTATCATTTTCAAACTTACTTATGCATTCAAGTCATGTGTCCAATTCATGAAAATATGAAAGAGAACTGGCTCTAAAAATCTGTGTCTGGCTTCTTGCTGTGGCAGCTAAAGATACAGACTACAGGTTATAGGAACAATATCATACCTTGTTTTTCAGGTCAGCACCTACACTGGATACATATGCTCAACCTAAATGGGCAGAGAGAAAACAGACAGGGAGGAGAGCCTAGGAAGATTGTAAGGAGATTGCCTGCAATGGTTGAGTTAAGTTTTAGAATAAAACTGTATTCCTTCTAACAATTAGAATTTTTAAACCATTTTGCTGGACTTTGTGGTTTTGTCTTTTTTTTTTTCTTTCTTTCTCTTTTTCTATATGTTTCATCCTTAAAACTCACTATTTGTATAAGTGAGTTTCTTTTTAAGATAAGATCCATTTATTTTTCAAATTTTCTTTGCACCAAATTCAAGGCGTGCGTCAAACAAATCATTTCTGGACAAGTACATAACAAAATTATAGTGCCTGTCTTCAGAACTCAATCATGAGATTGAAAGAAAAAAGCCAATAGATACTGAAAAAGACATCTGTTTTCAACATTGTAAGCAAAAGTCTTATCTTAGAAACCGAAACATTTTTTAACTCTTTTTTCGGGGAAGGTAACATTTAAAGAGACATTTAAAGGAGATTTTCTTCACTTATATTTATAAGGAGCTTTTTCAAATGACAAGTAAAATAGGAGAGAGCAGAAAAATGCTTGTCTGAAAACATAACTAGTCAATGACAGTAACTGATTTCCTAGGCCACTGAAAGGTACTGACCTCCCAGTACCACCTAGGAGAAGATAGATTGAATGTGGATAGCCCATGAATGCATTCAGATTTGAGGATTCATGTCACAACCAACAGCTACCATCAAAGCTCCCCTCTTTGGCTTTGCCTGTATACTTGATTATTTATAGTGTTGTATCTGTTTAAATTAGACTGTTAGCTTCTGCATATCCTTCCATGTTTGCAAAGCTTTATGGACAACTTTGATACCATATAAATTATAAATAATAAAATAGCAGTGTGTTTAATTTTTTATCACTGTAAATGCTTCCTTCAGGTTGTATTATGAGTACCTCTGTTCCACAATGTTTAATCCTGATTGTATAGGAAATCAATAAATAAAAATATCACCTGGAATCACTTTCAGCTAAGAAAGTTATCAACATGATTAAAAGCAGTAAACTGAAATCTTTTGGATTTCATGGCCCTAAGTTCTGTTTTTTAAAAACTGAAATATCTTTCTACAAAAAAACAGACCAAACCAAGACAACAACAATAAAATTTCCTTTCTTGGTTCCAGTTACATGTATATATCTTTGTGAAAAAAAAAAAAAAAAAAAAAAAAAAAAAAGCAGCAAGCTGGAAGAGTAATTATTCTTTCACTGAAGGAAGAAATTGTTTGGTTTTCTTTGTCTTCAATGATTATTCTCCATTTGTGTAATGTTCTGTTGCAAATTTGTCCAGAGAAATTTTAGATGCCCCATCCCTGGAGGTGTTCAAGACCAGGCTGGATGAGGCCCTGAGCAACCTGACCTAGTTAGTGGGTGACGTCCCTGCCCATAGCAGGAGTTTTGAAGCTAGAAAATCTTCAAGGTCTCTTACAACCCAAGCCATTCTATGATTCTATGAAATTGCCCTACTTAACAAGATTGACATCTTAGCACTCTTAAATGACATGATTACCATGATTACCATTTTTGATCTGTGTGAATAAAGTTTTACCATTTTCTATATTTCTGTTGCTTAAGGGCCATTTATTGCTATTGACTTTTCAACAAAGTTCAGGATTCATTGTCACAGATCTTTTGGCTTCGATTGGTGGTAGACTATGGCCAAGTGCCAGATATAGATCTTGGTAGGAAGGAGACAAGCATATTTATTGCTTCTTCATTGTCCATGCTCTGGACCTTCACAACATCTACTGTTAAACCAGTGTATCCTGAAAAAAAAAGGATTGCTTCATTAAATCAATTGGGACCATTTTGAGTAAGAGCCTATAACAAAGGCAAGACGTTTTTCCTGCCCACTCCTCAAATGTGAGATTTCAGTTGCATGATCCCATTCTGCACCTTTCCCTGTGTATATTCAATCCACTTTTCAATTTCATCCAGGAAAACTCAAAAGAGTGTAGAGTCCTCTTTTACATTTCAATGAATTAGAGAAATACTGGAAACATTATGTTCAGTCAGCATGCACCACACAAGGCTTTTAAGTATTTACCCTAAGCAGAGTGCAAATTTATGGTGATATAGGAATTTTGCACTCTTAGAAAACAAAGGAAACCCCTACAACAGGCTTTTCTATGCTGATTAATCAGATGAAATTCAGGAAATCCAGTTTACCAAATTTCCACTGAATGAACAAAACATGGGGGACAGACAAAGGAGGAGAGGAGAGGACAGGACAGGACAGGACAGGAAAGAGAAAAGAAGAAAACTTTTGTAAAAATTATTTTTGTTTCCCAGAGGGGAAACAAAAATATTTTTTTCTTTTTAGTATGCCCTAGTGGCCTTATACATAACACACATATACATTGATTATAAACAAATCAAGATACATGTGTTTTTTTTTTATGGGGAAAGATTTGCTAACCAATCAATACAGGCATTCAGATTCATGATTCTGTTTTATGCCGTAATAGAATCTTTAATGTTTGGTTAGGTGAATTCCTATATTGGTACCATGCACTGTACATTAAAGTTGACTAAGGGATAGTTATTTTCAAGTACCAAATGGTTCATCACAAAATTTAAAAAAAAAAAAAAAAAAAAAAAAAAAAAAGACAGCAAAGATTTGCTGTCTTTGATTTGCTCTATTTTGGATATTATTGTGAATAGTATTCAATCAATAGACTGACTAAAATATATTAACATAATATTCAAGAGATGTGTTAATCCAGTTGATATATAGTTAAACCCAAATTATTATATCAAATAGAAAATAATATACTTTTAGTAACTCATTTTAAAACAACATTATCTACTGGTAATGTTGTTTTTTTTAGTTTTGGTCACCAATTACCAGTGATTATTGCACATATACAACTATGGGGGATTTTTTTGCATTTTGAAAAAATATTTTCTATACAAAATTCCTTAATATTTTGAATGTGTCATACATATACTTCAATCTTCAGTAGCATGACATTTAATTTTTGTCTCACTTACAATGGCCTAAGTCAAAGAAAAACAAGTGTAGCTAGAATGAAATTACATGTAAGCATATATCATGCATCAAGGTCCTTTAAATGCCTGGAAAAAAAAAGAAAAGGAGAAAGGAAAGAAAGAAATGATTGTCCAGATGATTCTCCAAGAAGAAAAATTGATAGAAATATTTCAGAGATGTATTCCTCTGGATTTTTACACTCCCCTATATTTAGACAAGTTTAGATTGATACTAAAGAAGCTTGGAACCTCTTCTTCACTTATGTAAATAAATAAATAATAAATTTTGCCTCTGTTCTTGTTTAGGTCAATAAATGCCAAAAGTGACCAAACCAGCCTATATTTTTTTTTCACCTAATACATATACTTCAAACAGGAAATGCTGCATGCAGATCCATGAGAAGTGCATATGAAAGTAAAATAAACTGCAGATCAACAGGGATATCAGCAGCACTTATGCTGATCTTCAAAATTTTAAGCATAATATAATAGCACTGCAATCACAAAAAGCTTGAGGACAGAGTATAGGGATTGACTTGCCACATGGTTTATGTTTGGCTATTCCACCATGAATGACTAGCTGCTCCTTACTTCACTTGAACAAATAATGCACACATAGAATGATTTTTTTTACAGATACAAACATGAAAGTTTCTGAGGAGTGTGCCATGTTGCTCTGTCCTGTTGGTACATCAATGTGTTAGGGTGTATGCTCTGAGCACACTGCTTGAATTCGTAAAAGAGCCTTGAAACCATTAGAATGAAGTGATTTATTTCCAAGATTCACCTCTGAGTGTGCAGACAACAGTGGTCCTTTTTGTACTGCTAACAGTCACTGATACGTGCAGGATGCATAGCTGATGTTTCAGCTCTGATCACTCTCCACTGTGGTGGCACATTCTGGCAGGTACGAAGCAAACCCAAAGTAAAAGAACATCACAATTAATATTTTCATGGTGCTAAAGGAAAAGCCAGTCTATGGCATGATGCAGGAGAGCTTGCAGTGGACATGTTAGCAATTGTCTTTATATCTTTGCAGGAAAATTAGTTCTGGAGTTGGAGAACAACAGGCTGAGACAGAACTCCAGGAAACAAGGGAAAATAGTTATTTAGAAAAGCTAAAGACCAACCAGAAATTATTTGAGGATGAGATTTGCAGTAAGTTGAAAGAACTGATAAACTGTAATGTGTATGTATTCATCATTCTGCTTTTGGAAACCAACCCCAACCAAACATTCTGAGCATGGCTTTTATTTATGCCCCTTTGTTATAAATATACCTGGCCAGAACTACAACTGGCATAAATCAGCTTGACTTCAATGAAGAAATACCAAATTACAGCAAGTAAGGATATGGCCCCATGGAAATATTGTATGTCCCTTTTGTGGCATGCTGCTGGCTCTGAAATCAATACTTCATTTATCTTCTGTCCCTGGTAGAATAGCACTCCTGCTATAATTGTGTTGCTTTGAGCTTGCTGGACGTATCAGTATTATGCAACTGAGACATACTTTCATTTGCCAGAGAGCACTCATTTTTCAAAGCAGTTGTCCAAAAGCTTTTATTTGTTCCATATTCCACTTAATATTCTTCCAGTTTCCTCTCACAAGAAGTTGGTCCCATTAGAGGTAGCAGAGGTCTGAGACCTGACCCGGCTCTATTCCCTAGCTGACACATCTTCATTTTCACGTGCATATTGTCTAATTTCAAACAGCTTTTTATTCATTCCCATGTCCTACCCTGTGTCACTGCTTGAATAGGCAAAGTCAAATGTTGTCACTTACCCTTCCCATTTATTCTGTACTAATCAGAAAGAGAATATGCACATGATTCAGTTTGCCAATAGAAAGCAATCACACACAAAAATAATTAATAATGATAAAGCCAAGAGCACACTTACTCCTTGGGCTACACTGATATCACTGATGATGATTTTGAGCACAGAAACTGGTCCGAAGTAGGGAGACAAAAGACATAAGTAAATATTAGTACAGTTAAAAGCATAGGAACAAATCCTAACAAAGGGACTGACAATGTATACTAATGAAGGAACTGATAATATATCATTCATCTCTGGTAAAGTGTCTCCACTACCTCCTCTCAAAAGACACTTTAACACTGATACAATAACCTATTTTCTCACATAGGAGCTCTGAAACACCTTCCATAACATATCCATCCATTGTTTATTAAAGAATTTTAGGTTTCTGTCTTTTTCCTCACAACTGTACATATATTCTTGTGCCACATGACTATCCCATTGCAGACTTTTAGGCACTGAGCAGTTTGTATAATCCTGTTCCTGTTCTGAGTTTTTAAATTTTTCTTCATTCCATTAGTGTGAAGGATAGCAGACATAAATAAGCCCCAATGTGTGGCTAGGGGATTGGTGTCAGTAAAGTCAAAAAGGGCAATTATTTACGCAGATCAGATACAAAACCCTATCACCCTATCACGAATGCAACTCATTTAACCAGAAAGGTATCTGAATGCCCAATTAACAGCTATAATTATGGTGATGATTTATTTTGTGCAAATGTCTGTCACTGTGGTGACACAGAATTACAGATTAATATTTATGTATCTGACACACTTTTCATGAGTTACAATATTGTTAATGCAAATTGCAGGAAGTGTTTCCTGTTCCATGAAATACCCAGAGTGCACTGGAAATACTGTAATTAACCCTCAAACGTGCCAATGCTCTGAAGCATCACCTACTGGAGCTACCAGTACATGTTTGCTTACATGCCAGCCTGGGGCACTCACTAATCTACTTTGCCTTCAGAATAGAAAGCACATCATTTCTGCTAGCTGAATAGTGCTTGAGAAAGGGAATTTTTCTATTTGTCCACTTTGTCTCATTCCACTCTGAGTAGCTTCCTTTTCTCAGCCTTCAGAGACTCATGTTCTGTCTGGAAAAAGATGCAAAGAGGTTGTGCTCTCTCCATCCAACAATTGGCTGGTCAAGGCCATGAGCAGCCTCATCTCCCTTTGAAGTTGGCCCTGCTTTGAACATGGGCTGGACTAGAGGATCCCTCCGCACCAAAGGGCCCTTCTGACCTTAATTTCCCTTATTCTGTGCATTTTTTACATCAGCACTATCAGTTTGTGAGAGTAATCCAAATGAATAAATCTACTTTGCACAAAAACAGCCTGTCAGAGGACTTTTTTGACTTTTTGCAAGCATATCCTTCCTCTCCATCTCTCAAACAACTTTAATTTTATACTGAATTATCTTGGCTTCAGGTACCGTATATTTTTGCCACAATGGCTTCCACCACTGATTTAGTTTTCTGCTAACAGTTTCAAACATGTACTTCTTGTTGACAACAGACTATATGCTCTGTGTCTTGAGTAGCTATACTAGTTTGCCTTTTCTCTCTGCTGGCATTTCTGCCCAGGGAATTATTACCTTAGTAGGCTTTTGTTTAATAATTTCTTGACAGATGTGACAGGTGGTGTTTATTTTTTATGAAAGTAAGGCAGAGATATGCTAAAATTCTGCTGGTGCTGCAAATTTACACAGTTATAATAGCCAATATAAATTATATCTTTTATCTTTAGTAAATATGTTGGGTATTCCATGCAAGGCAAACTAATTTTGCAGCAATCATTTATGGAATCTGCTTCTTATGTGTGAGATCTATTTCCCTACAGTCCATATACCAACAACAGATATGATATTTTATTTCCCTGTAATTACACCTTAGTCCATGCCTGCATCTTTCTAAGGCCAAGAACCATTAGAAATTTTCTGTCAAATCTGTCCTAGCTTATGAACTTTGACAGCTGTTAGAGAATGTGTTAAATCTAGACCATGCTTCAGCATAAATATGGTTTGAATGTATATGATATGATATGATATGGTTCGAATGTACATGGTGTAGATTTCAAGATCCATATGTTTTCATATTCTTATTTTTTATTTTCTTATAAAAGCACCATTCTATTTCTTCTTGCACACAATATTCATATGCAAATTGCTCAAAGTGTACTCTACAGAAAAATAGCTGAAAACATAGTTTTGGAGCAATAAAACCAAAGCTGATACTATTTGATTAATAGTCTAGGGTGGGAAATGCAGGGATTAAAAGTGGGAAAGAAATATATATATATATATATTTCAATTTTGACAGAGCTATGTAAGTGCATTTTAAAATGAAAATAAGGACTGAATATGTTCAGTAGACCCCAAGAAATTCCATGTATATACATTTCCGAAAGGCCATTGAACCAAAAGATCTATTATTTGCACAATTCTGTTCATGAATACTAAGTGCTGAATCTTCCTTTCTGTTTTACCCTTTCTTTTCTTCTAATGCTTGAAGTAAGATATCTCCTTGGGTGTGTCTGTTTGTCAGTCTTTCTATATCAAAGTAATGCTGCCTGATATATCCAAGTACCTGGTGTTTTCTTGCTGTTGTGTATTGAGGATTTCATAAACAGGACTGGCAGCATACACTATTACTCTAGACAAAGAGTCTAGAGACTCCATGAAGAGACTGCCATGAACCAGATAGCCTCATTTGTATTATATAGGCAAGTGATGTTTTGGAATTTTCAACAGCATGGCCCATTTGAAACTTATAACAAATACATTTTGAAACAAGATTTGATAGATTTATTGTCCGTGTGAGCTATAAGTCAAACCTGGTATTCAAAAAGGAAGGCTACATAGTTTTGCTCTACTGAAATGACCTACCTAAAGGCAAATGCTTAAGGCCCACTATTTATTAAAATATTTCTGACAATTTCTGTTCAAAAGCCTTGCAGTTTCTTCATCTCAGATGTGTTCAGTATTTCAGAATGTGGTAGCAAGTCACTAATTCAGATTTCACAGAATTGTATGTGTTTGAGGACAGATCCAGGCATTCATTGAGGGACTCCAGTGCCCAGTACAAGTTCAGCAATGACCTATTTGTCATTAAAGGCTGATCAGAAATAATAAACTCTGTTTATTCTGATAAAAAATGTCTAAAATTGCCTGACTTCCCTTAATGTCTTACCAAAGTACTCATCTGTTAGAAGCTAACTCAAATAAAGCATCTTGGAGAGACAATGTCTTCCTTTGCTTTTTGACATTTGGTAGTCCATTGAGAGAGTTTACTGAGCATTAAAACTATTTTGTGTCCCATTACAGAGACAATTAAAGTTTTTTTCCTCGATTTTCACCTGTCAGATACATCTTCTTCCTTACATTTTTTTTTGCTTTCATGTAGCTAGTGAAAATCTATCAATTCATAAAATACGGTGCAGGAAGTTTTTGTTTTGTTTTATTTTGTTTTTGTTTTGTTGTTTGTTTTTTGTTGTTTTCTTCTTTTTAGTTAAGCAAAAAGCATGGAGTTCAAAAATGAAGTACGAAGTTCTTCTAGTGATCACATTCTATGCTCGAAGCAACACATACATACCAAATATCTAACAACATGTGAGTAAAACTGAGCAAATGCAAAGAACTTATGATTAACTTCCTGACAGCAGAAAGGCAAGCTTCATATATTCCTTCATATTTGTCTGGCTTGTATTTGAGCCTCAGTTCAATGAGTTAGAGGGAAATGAGAGGCCTATTACCTAAGAAGGATGAAATTCAAATGATATCTGTACTGTCCATTGCTTTTAGTTTGCCTACACTTTGAGTGATTTCCATCTCTCCAGTGATTATGAATTTTCTCAACACTTCTTCAGGTCAGTACTGACTATTCAGAGGAGCTTTCTTGTATCCTATAGAAAGTCTTCACATTTCTGCGTCAGAACATCAGGAGAAAGCCTGTAAAAGGATGTTAGGCTAAACAGATCATCCATATTACTCACTCAGGAAGAAAATCTCAAGTGAAGCAAAGGCTCAATCAAAAATCAGTATGAACAGAGTTAAAATGGAAATGGAAAACAGAGCCACTTTAAATTGCCAGTTAATTAGTAGAGCCAAAAGACTTTTCCTAGTATTCTTTACAGAACATCTGTTGTCCCTAGTTAATTTAGATATGCCAGAAATAACAATGTGTTTTTCTCTGCACTGGGCCATAGTCCAGGTGGCCTTTGTGGACTGTTTACAGCAGTGAAAAGGTAACTATCTTGGCAAGGACTGGGCATGTGGAAGTTTAGAGACTTAAAGCACAGGAATGGGATGGTCTTTTGACCTTGAGATATCAAATACATAGGAGGGGAGGTAAACAGAATATTACAAGAGGTCCGTGCTATAGTCTTTATGCCAGCTGGGGCATTCAGGAATTATATTTAGCTGGAAGAGGCTGGAAATCAGCATTCCTTATGGTTAATTGTGATTCTGGGCTGTCCTATACTCCTGCTTGTGCATTTTGGGTTAGGGCTGAGGCAAAGCTACACTGTTTACAACAGAGGAACAAGAGCATACATGGCATATGTGAACCAGTTTATTCTCCACACCATTAGAAATGAGAACTTAGCAGAGTGAATGACCAGTATCATCTGCACCCTGTTCAGGCTTGGGAATTACTGTAAGGGTGTGTGTGGAAGCCTGACTAAGGTACTGGATACAGGTAAGAAATTCTGGTGAATGATCCCAGCTGAGGCAGAGGTACTTTCTATGTCATTGCTACAGTCTGGCACCCAGCGACAGTCCAATGTGCTGCTTGTTGTGCACCTTGTGAGACAGAGACCTTGTGAGGGGTTAGCATAACACTGAGGAGACCGTCACATTTCAGAGTATATCCAATACCTTTTCCCAGGGCAGATGAAAGAGGCTGGACTGAATTGTGAAGGCTGCAGTAGACAATATGGTGAGGGATATTAACAAAACTAAAATGTGTGGACTATGAGGCAACTAAACTTGCCTGCAATTGCAATGAGCCAGTACCAGTGGATGATAATGGGGATGAGGCGGAAGAAAACCTCCTTTAAATGGGTTGTAAAGAATGAAAAGGACATGATAACCTATACTGCACAAGTTACTGCCAGATAGCTCCCAGATGAATTAAGTTAATAAAGTTTTAGGCTAATTAAACCATATCCCCCATGCTTTGTCATTTTTTCTGTGTGTTCAGCACAATGAATAATTTAAAATGAAACTTCAAAATAGAACTGTTTAACTAGTCTTTTAATCCTTTCTTAAATTAGTAGCACTGATATCTTTTTCATTTCTCTTTATTTCCCATCTAGCATTATTTAAAGCACATTTGTGGCTTCCAGGTAGGTTTGCAGTTGGTGGCCAAATGGGACTTCCATTTCAGCTAATGCAGTATTAGTATCTCATCCTAACAGTCCATCTTTTGATATGTGTAGTCAGCAGGATGGTCATTGGGGACCATATTTGAATGAATGCTGCTCCACTATATAAATCAAGCTATATTTATGAGCGTTGATTTTGTATCCCGTGTAGAATTCCCACCACTCATTTTACATGCTTCTCTTTCTAATGGGACAACCAGATGCACTAAATGAACATAAAAGTTATCCATCTTACTGAAAATGCTGTTGAAAGATGGGGATATTTAGGCAGATTTAATGTCCAGAAGGAAGGGCTGTAAACAGAAATCTCCTTTTTATCTCCAGAACCTGCACAATGCAGATTACAGCAGTGAAAACTTCATTTGCCCTGGAGACACTCAGCACTTGTGCAGATCAGCCCTTGGGATACTGAGTCAAATTTTCAGAAACCAAAGGCTATTCAGTAAATTAAAAGTTTAGTTTTAATCACATGATTAATTGCAAGTGTCAACTGACAAATCAAGGAACTAAAAAACAACTGCCATTCCTTCCCTTCCTGCAGTGTTTTCTAATTTTGAAGGACTAAATGGGCCTAAAAATTAACAATGTAGAATGATTGCATGTCTATATAGCATTACTCAATAGACTAATGCTCAAGTAATTAATACAGAGCCTTTAGCCTTTTAGCCCACTTGTTTAGCAATGTAAACATCATTGTATAAACCTGATATTGAATTTATTTGACATCTAAAATATTTTTAAGGATTTTCTTTTCAATAGCATCTTATTCCCTTATAAAGGGAATAAAAATATATAAAAATATAAAAAATATATAAAAATATAAAAAATATATAAACTGTAAAGAGTTTTTATTAAGAAAAGTGTCTCTTGGTCTATTTACAGTAAGATTATTCTTTTCTTTTTTTTTTGGGGGGGGGCCGGGGCGGGGGGGGACAACTAAATTCAGTTATTCCTAGAAAGAAAGGAAAAAGAGAAAAATGTTTTCAGTTGGAGCTGGAGACTCCTACTTGCAAGCTCACTGCTAGAGAAAGCCAAACCCATCACACAGCCTTATCAGCCTTCTCAAGACCTGGCAGATGCCAGAGTCAGGTTCTTTAAGTCAGTGCTGTTAGCTGCCCTTCTGGTCATGGGTCACTGTACTGTTACAAAAGATGAAATCTTAGCTGGTTACATAAGCCTCTGTATTTAAACAGTAGGGAAAATAAAATATAAAATAAAATATAAAACAAAATTAAAATAAAATAAAATAAAATAAAGAAAGAAAAAAAATAACCCTGAGAAGGCAAAGGAGGCCTGGGAGAATCTTGGGGGAAAATAAATCTTCTTTGAGGTGTTGTTGTCATTCATAATTAAGTCTAATTGCAGTCTTACAATTGCAATAGATTGATTTCTAGCCCCAACTTCAATTTGTACACCAGTTGTAATGTTACCTCAGGCTCTGGATGACATTAGGAGGAAAAGTTTGTTTTCAATGTTTGTTACATCAACTTGTTTGTACAGCAGCAAATTTGGATTGTAGGATTCTATACAATTTGTCATATTCATGACTATTTCCACCTTATGCAAAATAAATTCATAAATAAATCGGGGAGATTAGCATCTTGCAAGTAAGTCTCTCTTTTACTAAACAGAACTGATGACTTTCAAGGACATATCTCTTCTGCACAATGAATAACACTGTGTGATATGAAAAAGTATTACATGATCATGCAGAGGAACCTCATGAGACAATGCCGAATCCCAGCTGTTGTGGTCCCAGCCCCATTTCTACAGCTAATGAGTCTCCCTGGACTCCTCACACTGTTCCTGTCTCAGGATTCTTGCCTAAACACACTGATTCTCCCAGCTGCCTGTCCCAGAGTACTCGCTCAGGCAATCCCAAACCTATTTATTCCAGGCCTGACCCTGATCTCTCACATTTTCTCCCTTCTCACCCTTTCCATGGCCCAGTTTCACTCATACATTCCTTAGCCATTTTCCTGCCAGCTCAATGCACCTTTCCAGGACTCCACGTTCCAAAATCTGAGGCTCTGTCCTCAACCCTTGGTCCAACAGGGTCAAACAGGCTTCTTTCCCAACTCCTCCAGCTTCTCCGAATAAAAGTTATTTGAGGATTTCAAAGAAAACCTTCTGAATCATAGAGACAAAACAACCTATTTTTTCCCCTAGCGTCATTCTCAGAATTGTTTGAAACATTATGATGCAAAGATTCAGCTGGAGGCAGAAATTGCCATGGAAAAAATTATCACAAACAGCTAGAGTCTGCCTGAGTTATAAGTAACTGGAAAAAAACATGTATCAAGGAGAATGTCTGGCAGCCTCAGCAACAGAGAATGTTACTTAGTTTTGCCTAAAATATGAAAGGGAAAGAGAGGGAAAAATGGTAAAAGATAAGTAACAAATTCAAAAATGTTGGCTTACAAATATGGAGGTAAAGAGAGATTGAAAGAGCAATTACTGTATATTAACATGGAAAGCCACTTTTACACTGTTAGATGTACAAAAGAGAAAAAAAAAAAATATGTCTCCCCAGATGTATGATGTGGTTACCTAAGAGCTTGCACATTGGCTCAGTGCTTGTGTTTGGACAGCAGCTGGCAGAGTGTGACAGCTATCGTGCGGGTGTCAAGCATGGCCGCAAATATCCAGCCCTACACGTGCCCTCCCTCTGGGTAAGGGCAAGACCTTGCATGCAACAATCTTCTCTTGCCAAGTCCCAGTTTCCAAGGGAAGGGAGGCTGATGTATCATAGATCATTATGTATCATGTATCATTATGATGTATCATAGAATCATAGAATATCCCAAGTTGGAAGGGACCCATAAGGATCATCAAGTCCAACTCCTGGCACCACACAGGTCTACCCAAAAGTTTAGACCATGTGACTAAGTCCATAGTCTAAAGTCCAAATGCTTAAACTCTGACAGGCTTGGTGCCATGACTACGTCCCTGGGGAGCCTGGGACTACTCTCTTAGTGAAGAACCTCTTCCTGATATCCAGCCTGAACCTGCCCTGTCGCAGCTTGACACCGTTCCCTCGGGTCCTATCACTGATCACTAAAGAGAATAGATCAGTGCCTGCCCCTCCAATCACCCTCACAAGGAAGCTGTAGACCATGATGAGGTCTCCCCTCAGCCTTCTCTTTTCCAGGCTGAACAGGCCAAGTTACCTCAGCCACTCCTCATATGCCTTCTCCTCTAGGCTCTTCACCATATTAGTAGCCCTCCACTGGACACTCTCCAATAGTTTCACATACTTTTTGTACTGTGGTGCCCAGAACTGCATACAGCACTCAAGGTGAGGCCACATCAGCGTGGAGTAGAGGGGGACAATCTCATCTCTCAACTGACTAGCAATGCCGTGCTCGACGCACCCCAGGATATGGTTGGCACTCCTGGCTGCCAGGGCACACTGCTGGCTCACATTCAGCTTGCTATCAACCAAAACTCCCAGATCCCTCTTTGCAAGGCTGCTCTCCTGTGTCTCGTCCCCCAGTCTATACATACAACCAGGGTTGCCCCTTCCCAGGTACAGGACCCAGCATGTACTAGGATGTTTCCTCCAGTCTGGGCCAGAGCAGCACCACCAAGGGCTGTCACTGCCTTCAGGGACAATGGGGAGGCTCCAGCACTGGGTCAAGAGGCCCCTACCAGGGCCAACTCCTCTGCTGAGGGGAACTACTTTCAGCAGAGACTGTAGTGCTTGGCTCTGGCCATAACTACATCTGCTGCTGGGGTACAGGAGGGCCCATGGGTCCTGCTGATCCTGACCCCAACCAGGGAGGTGCCTGATGCCCTGCTCTGCCACCCTGCATGGGCCCTGCCACTCCAGACCTTGTGACAAGCCCAGTGGCTCAAGATATAAAACAGTGAAATGAAAATCCATAAAATCCTAAAGAATAAAACAGAGAACTGCAGATGGCAACTCAACAAAGCTAATTCAGCAAGCGGTAGACATCAACTCTTCCTCCCCTGACTGATGATCTGGCCAGCAGACACACATCAGGCCCCTAATACAGGGTAGTGATGCTTAGCACAGCAGTGCTCTAATTCCAGCTCTCTGATATGTGCTTTATCTGAAATTATCTGCTTTATTTTCTTATAAACTGCGCAAAATTTCTCTGTTCATGACAAACAGTGCCACAAAAATGCGATCCAAGGAGGAAGGGTTATAGAACAAGAAGATAAAAATAAAAATGCAGGAAAGGCTTCCTTTTTAAACATTTTGCTGGTTCAGGGAAAACTTAAAATATTCACATAAAGAAATGGTTAGAAGAACAGAATTCAGGACACAATTTTATGGTTACTTAAACATTCTTCACCTTCTTTTCCTAGCACCACGTATTAACTTGGTGCTCTAGAAATGGCATCCCAAAGAAACCTTGACAAACCTTGTATTATTTGAACTGACAGAAAGAGAGAGAACACATTTCGATGTAGAGGTCCAGCAAAATGCAGAGCTAATCAATTCAGACACAGAGTGATGTTTCCAGGTTAAGTTAAATCAACAGTCAATTCATAGCACAGAAAACAGTAGCAAATTTCAACAGTGTATAATCATTTTGTGTCTGATTGTTCACACCCACTTATATGGAAGTCATTAGGTGTTTTGGTGCATAAAGAAATTGGGATTAGGTCTTCTACAAACTCCACAGGTACAAGAGTAACTGAAATTTATGACTTCACAGTCTGGCCATCCAGGCTTCTGATCCAGACTCACATTTCTAACAGAAGCTTTCTGTTCAATCTCTGAACCAATTAACTTTGCCAATTCCTCTGTATTTCTGCAAGAGAAATGCTAAATTTAGGGAATCAAAAACACTAACATTGTTTCAAAAAAAAAAAAAAAAAAAAGCATTTCTGGTTAACATCTTCATTTATTTAATTCCGTCAAATTAAGTTCACATACATATATCCTAAGAAATTCCTCACCTATCTGTTAACAGCTGTCCATGAGAACTATAGTTACACAATTTATTACACAAAGGCATGAGAACTATAGTTACACAATTTATTACACAAAGGCATGAATACAACAAACTAAGTGTCAAGTCTCTTTCTCCCAGACCAAGAATCTAAGGACTTATATCTTGCTCAGCCTCTCTTGATCTTGATCTTCATTGAGCTCCATCTAAATTGTTAATATGATATTATGTGAGCCAAATTAATTACCAGGTAAACAAGAATACTTTTTTTAACTGACAGAGCAATTGTTGCATGTTCTAGTCTAATTATTCAATACTGTTCCCTTACTAGGCATGGCAATATGTCTGGATAAATACTCACATTACATGCTGGGAAAAAAAAAAAAAAAAAAAAGAAAAAAGAAAGACTAAGACTGACTGACTGACTGCCATGAAATTTATAGAGTTGTCATGGTGACTGTTTCCCCCTTAAAGCCCCATTCACCTGTGGTGCATTCTTGTTACACATTGCGTATGAGATACACTCCCTGAATGCTTATAATTCCAGAATTGGTCCAATAGCACACATGCAATGGCAAAATGAAGTCTAAGAATGAAGCTAAAAGCTATCTGTGATAGTTTCTCAACATTTTACAAAGGACACTCTTTCAAACAGCATCAGTAAAGACAAGACATTTCACAGTATCTGAAGGTTTTACTCTTTTTTCTTTTTTTGTATGCATCAAAGTCTCTCCCATCACTTAAATAGTGATCTTCCTATTGTATTTATCCATGATACAATTGTCTGCATTTGTAACATCTCCAGATTTCCCACATTTTCTCCGTATACTTTGGCACAAAATTTACTTTCAGAATTCACTGCCTTTGTGAATCAACAGCAAGTCTCTGTTTCAGAGAAACTGCTCCCCAAACTGCAAACTTGCATTTTATTTCTTTTATTTACATAGTGCGTGGTGGCTGGTGTTATATAGCAGACATCCTAATTCATAGCATAATATCAATGACAGATCACAATGCAAACAGAACAGGGGAAAGGAAACCTAAGTTTCTGCCTCATATGAGGCAGAACATAAAAATAAAGCAGCCTCTCAGAGATACTTCTATGAGAATGTTTATGGGCTTTTTATAGTTTTTGAAATCAGACCCTTTATAATAGAGAATAAATATCTGAAGTGCAGGACATTTGTCAGCAGAAAACACAGGTATATATCCATATATCACTGATACTTGATATATCATTATGCATATGTAAATGAGACACAAGATAAAGCTTTTCCAAATGCAAGCACTGGCAACAGCTATGATAATAATAGTGACATTGGTTTAGACAAATTACTTTGCTATCACTGCTAAAAAAATGCAAAGGACTACTAAAATAAAATAAAACAAAAGCCACCAGCCAGAACAAAATAGTACAAGGATATAGTAGAACATAACACATTATTTGTAGTGTGGGATTAAATATTTCATTTAATTTTAGGGAGGCTTTAAATTATTGTTTTCAGTAGCCTAAATTAGAATACATTTTAATAGGAATGTGAATGCTCTTTTAAAATATAACTGAAATCTAAACATTTAACTAAGTGTAAAACTTTCTTTAACTGACTGCTTTTGGAATCATTCAGAGAGCATATTTTACTTTTTTTTTATTTGGCTACAGGAGAAGGTACACTAAAGTCAGTAATAAATTACAATAGGGTAGGTCTTAGCATAGATGGAAATATCTAGAACTTGGTTCATAATTATTTTGAGGTTTTGACTGTCCCACAGCAGTATGGCAATACCTGATAAATCCTCTTTGTTGCATCAGCTATGGGATCTTCTTATCCTATTCAGCTCAATCTGAAAATGATTTAATTGCTAACAGAGATGGGACTAAATCCATTATGAGAACTGCTGAAAGAATTCCAATAGATGTGGTTTTCTACCAAATCTCTTTTTCCATGGTAGGGTTGACAGTGGTCTATCACAGTTTCCACTGGAGCAAAATCAATTTCACTAGTAGCTGACTTGGCTCCAGGAGGAATTTCTGACAAACACTGTCATCACTCAGACATATTTTTAGTATACTGCCTCAATAGTTTTCCCTGGCTCTCTGTATTTTCCAATATCCTGGTACTAAGATCTCTTCAAAAATCTGTCAGATTTTTCTTTCATCACTTCCAATTTCTCCCTGTCATTTTTAAAATCAGACACACAGTTTGAAGGTCCTTACAGTCCCAGAAGCACTGGGAAAATCAGAATATTAACTGGACACTAGAAAAGGAAAGAAGATGCCAGAAAAAGTCTGACACAATAGAGAAAGAATCAGAAAGATGCAAGGAGCAAGCAAAAGAGAGCAAAGGAAATCCTAAAAGAGAAAATAATAGTTGGCCAGATGAGATCTAGGATGTGAAACTGCAGAGAGCACCATGCTTAATTTTCTGGATTGTAGAAAAATGAAACCTGACAGGATTTTCAGCACTGCCAGAAGAGTAGCACCCAGTGCTGGGAAAGAGCAAAAGACACCAGTGAAGATGCTATGTAGCCAACAGGGACTCAAGTCCTGTTGGGAAGTATGGCATTACAAAGATAAGTCCAAGCAAATCTGAAGGGGAAGAAGAGTTACTCTCGGGGATGCTCCTGTGCATAACTGACAAGACGCATCATTCCCCAAAGAGGCCCACAACACTGCTTTTAATGGCCAAGGAAGTGGCTGCAAAGCAAACAATAAGTTTTATCAAATAGCTTCACCTAATAAGGATGGAAAGCAGAACAGAAACAGAAGAAAAAGAAGTATCTGGTATGCTTGACAAAAGAGGCAAGAAAGGAGAAAGGAGGAAACAGCCCTAAAATATGGGGGGGGAGGGGGGGGCTGGAACTGAGGAGCTTATCAAATCTCACAACCTTTTGGCAGATCATCTGTTATTATTTTTAATGAGGCCCATCTGCTGCTTACTCCTTGACACTGACCAATACCACTTATGGAAAAATGTCAACTGAATATTAATCCAATTATTGCTGAAAGAGTGAACATACATTTTCTGCCACATATCTTAATTATAACTATATTAAAGGTTGCCTACAGGCATATTGCGTATTTAGCCAGTCACCATGTACAGATGAACTTTCCAATTTTCTGTGGAACCTTTATTTCTCATGTAGGACTGAGGTCTGCGATACTATCATTAGCTTTACCATTTAATCTATTTAATAAATTTCTGTTTGGCTTTGGGCCAGACTAAAGCAAAATTACTTCGGCAAACTGCTCCAACAACCTACTTAATGTGTCTTGGCCTTGTTATTAGTACTAGTGGATATATCTATAGTGATCAACAGCTCAGATTTAAAAAAGAAGCCAACTCACATCTTTTCCAGAAGTCCTACTTCTTGGTAGAATTTGCCTAGGCGACTTTTTGTTAGAATTTATGTTTCTGAGAACATGTGACAAAAATAAAGTAAAATAAAATAGTTCTGAAATCTGAATAAATTTCATGTGCAATTTTTCAGGCTTAACAGCTTGTTTTTGTACTTTTAATATATTTATTTAAAATACACTTCATAAATAGCAGTATTTATAAAGCTTCATCTTTGATAGTTTTAAATCAAAGGAAGTGTGGTGTTAATGTTCTACTAGTACAGTCCCAGTTGAATTTCTCAGTTTTCGTCTTTTTACTGGAAAGGCATCGTAGACTTAGATGTGACCTCAAGAGACAACCTCATCCAATAGCTCCTCACTTTTTGTAACTATAACTCACTGCCACTACTTTCTCTTCTTAGGCTAAGCCTACCTCAACCATTGTGCCACACTGACAGTCTCTTCCTGTCCCTTAGATTCACCACAGTCTCTGCATTCTCTCTCCTTCTCCAAGTGTTACTGCAGCATCACTTAGCTATTAGCCCAGGCAACCACAGCTGAGTCTGCTGGAATTCCAGCTGACACAAATTTATGCAGCTTTTCAGCCTAAGATCTGCCTCATTCCTGTATGTCATTTGGGGGGTTTGGGGGGAGGAGGCAGAATTATATATGTTCTCTTCCTAAAAATTGTATATAGCACATTCTTGAGGGACATGTATCCAGCTTGTCCTTTAAAACCTTCAGTGGCAGAAGGTTTTACAACCTTCTCAATCAATTTATTGTAGGTTTTGTGTGTGTGTGTATTTAAGTATTTAAATTATTTAAATTTATTTAAATTTAATTAATTTGTATTTACTATTTCTTAGTATATAATCTATATTTTGTTTTTGTCAAATTAAGACTGCTACATGTCCAAAACTACAGCATACAGAAACCAATGTTTTTCACTTTCATTTGTTCTGCAGCTACATTTTGAAATTAGCTATAATGACTTTCTGTCACTTTCTCCAAAATGAACAATCACATTTCTTCTAATGTTTCCTCACACACAGTTTTCTGAGATTTCTGATTATTATTTTGTCTCTTACCTAAATGGCCCATGCTTTGAGGGAAAAAGCACCAATACAAGACACAGTACTCCAGCTATACTTGTACCAGGGCAGCTGAGAACACAATGATTGTACGAGCTTTACACACATATGCATACTTCCATACCCTCACATGAAGTAGAATGACTGATAACTTCCACTTGCCTGTGGCAGTAGAATGGCTTTTCATGTGAACCTTGGGAGTGATGCAAACTTAACCTTAAACCATATACTCATACCAGGGAGCTCTGGAGTCTTGACTTGTATAATTTTTTACCAAATCAAGGTGCCAGTTTTGCATGATTTCAGGGGAGTTGTTAATAAATGTCTTAACAGTCACAATGTCATAGAATCATAGAATCGTAGAATATCCTGAGTTGAAAGGGACCCACAAGGATCATCAAGTCCAACTCCTGGCATGTTGCTAGTGATCAGGTGCTAAATGTATATGAAGAGGATTCTTCTATTTAATCTCTTCAATATTTGGTGTTATACAGAATGCAAATTATTAAAAAAACTTATTGCCATTGTGCATTTCAACAGATGCTACACACCTTACCTCCTATGAACCTCCTTATTTTGAACTTTCATTTGTGCTTCATTACTATAGCTGCAGTCCCATTGCTACTCCGAAGTGTTGACATCAAACACTAAATCGTGGTTTGTTACTGGTGAGTGTAATTTAGGAGTTTTGGTAAAGATCCTAAGGTGCTGGTTTCATTTAATTAGAACCTGCAAAATTATCATGATAGCACTCTCTCAACCCCTCCACTTAAAACTAGAACATCATGCTTTGACCTCTGATTTAAAGCAAATTTTGTTCTGCTTATAATGTGTAGTTTTCTTTTATTAGGGTCACATGCAGACTATATAAATCATGTTCTGTTCTGTGATGACTTTTCTGGATAAGTTTAATTTCTATGGGGTTATAACGTACATCACATTTTCTGATTTTCTGCTTACAAAATGGAAGTCTAAATACTGTGTTCAGTATCATGACAGATAATTAAATTAAACTTTGTGTTTTACATAAATCATCATTTTCTCTATGATGAGCACAGTGAAAAACATTCTATAATTCCATTTTGTATTGGGTTTACATGGCAATGTTTTGGTGGTGGGGTACTGCAGGGGTAGCCTCTGTAAGAAAAATCCAGAAGCTGCCCCATGTTAGATAAGGGCCAGTTTCAGCTGGCTCCAACGGGGCTCACTACTGCCCGCAGCCAAACCAATAAGTGATGCTGTTTGTGCCTCTGTGAGAGCAGATTTAAGAACGGGAAATAAATTGCTACACAACAGCAGCTGGGAGAATGAGGACTGAGAACCAGCCATGCAGACCCCAAGGTCAGTGCAGCAGGAGGGCAGGAGGTGCTTCAGGTGCACAGCACAAGTTCCCCTGCGACCTGTGGAGAGGCCCCTGGTGGAGCAGGCTGTCCCCCCTGCAGCCCATGGGTCCCACATGGAGCAGATCTCCACGCTGCAGCCCGTGGAGGAGCCCCCGGTGGAGCAGGTGGATGTGGCCTGGAGGAGGCTGCGGCCCATGGAGAGCCCCCGCAGGAGCAGGCCCCGGGCCGGAGCTGCAGCCCGTGGAGAGGAGCCCACACAGGAGCAGGGGGCCTGGGGGGGGCTGCCGCTGGAGCAGTTTGCTCCTGGGGGATGGACCCGGTGGTACGTAGCTGTGTAAGAGAAGTTCTTGAAGAGCTGCTGCTTGTGGGCAGCCCCCGCAGGCTCAGTTTGGGAAGGATGGCATCCCATGGGAGGGACCCCACGGGGAGCAGAGGCAGAGTGACTGAGGAGGAGCGGAAGAGGCGAAGTGTTAGGGAGTGAGCATAAGCCCCCATTCTCCTGTTCTCCTTCGTCACTTGTGGGGAGGAGATGGAAGAGGGTGTATGGGGGGGAGATATTTTTAGTTTCTTCATTCTCATTTCTCCATCTAGTTGGTAATAGAAAATAAATTCCTATAATCTCTGTATGCTGAGTCTGTTTTTCCTGTCACAATAATTGTCGAGCAATCTCCCTGTCTTTATCTCAACGCTTGAGCCCTTTTCTCATTTTTTCTCTCCATTTCCCTTTGAGGAGGGGGGTGAGAGAGCAGTTGTGGTGGAGCTTGGCTGCCCAGCTGAGTAAAACCACCACACATTTCTAATTCTGCTTTTTCTGATTCACAATATCTGCTATGCTTTGCTTTGAACACTGACCCAGGTCTCACATTATTTCAGGATTTTCCTAAGCCACCTGGTCTGTCTCACTGTCACTTATGTCACCTTTAGTGACACTCACATTGTTGCTGAGCATTGAATCAGGCCTCAGATATCTGTGGTGCTAAAGTGCCTTTCCTCAGATATTGAAAATAGCACTTCTCATAGGCCCTAACATACATGGATAAGTATATACTAGTCCAAGGCTATGTCTACATGAAAAGGCTATGTCTACAAGAAATGTGGCTTCCTTCATTATTGAGGAAGATGATAAAGAGAACAGAGCTCTGTCCCATCTGCAGGGATGGTAGCTGTTGTGCTTGTCCACAGGTACACCAAGACTAAAAGAACTGCTGGGTTTCCATCTAGTCAGCAACCTATTCCTACTCTTTATGAATGTGGAAGCACAGTTTTTCAAAAAGAAAGAAAACAAACATTTTAAAATATCATAGGAAACACATTTTCTTTTTTAAGACTGGTTCAGAAAGGTATCTTGGTATATATCTTGTTTCTGAGAATCTCTAAACAAAGCTGTGGTCACCAACTCTTACCTCTCTGTACTGAATCATGTATATATCTGTAAGGTCTGAAATTGTATTAAAAAAAAAAAATTTACTTTTCTCCTATACTTTAGAAAAAGATCAGAGTGATCTGGTAGAGTTTTATGTGTCTCCACAGGATGAGAGTGAAGACTTCCCAATCATAGCCTCAATCTATTCACTATTTTTTAAAAAATATCCTCAGGCTGGTCAGAATTGGGGTGAAAAGAAGTGAAATATGAGATCTGTTATTTTTATTTAAAATGTATTTAAAAATCCCATAAGGCATGAGGAAGAAGATCTTTAAAAGCGTTTTAAAAAAATAAATGAGAATTTCCTATGTAGCATCAAAGAAAATATTGTAGGTATAAGAAACCCAATAAAAGCTGATGTGTATTGTACAGAAAACATAGTGTGCATTTTAAATTTTATATAATGAAATGTTCCAGAGGCAGAAAAAGATGAAAGTAAAGAAAAAAAGTTAAAACAAATACTAAACAGAACTACTTGAATTGATTGCTCTACAAAAAACCTAAGATAGCTAAGAAAAACAACTGCTCTGTTTTAATAAATATGAAACACTACAAAAAAGATTTTACACAGTATCTGATAGAGCTTTCAATATCATTATTATAAATATAATAAAGGCTAAGACAGAATTTTCTTCCTGTGAACTAAATGACAGAGCAATTACATCAACATAAAAAAAAAAAAAATCTAGTTCTGCTAATGCCTTTGAGTATTTACAGCATATACTGGTATCTGCATCATCACAGAGGCTGAGTGCCCTGTGAGGATATTTACAGCCCCCAAATATACCAAGCCTTCCTTGTCAGTGGGGTGAAGTGTTCCCACTTTCTATATCACTATAAAAGGTCTCTCTAAAATGAATGAGAAGAATTGATATGTGAAAACTTTTTGAAAAAGTGATTCTTATTCCACACCTAATAGTGGAAACTGAGCATATAGTCAAAATTTTTACACAAAATGTACACAATATGAAAGGTTTGCTGTAGAACACTGAGAAAAGATTAATGTCCAGTCATGATAAGACACAATTAAATTTAACTAGAGCCATCATACTAGGAAACTTTTAAATTACTAAATATTAAATATTAAAGACTAGGGGAGATTAGTGGTACTGATATTTAGGGCATTCCAGCTTTCCTTTCAACCTGTGTTCCCAGATTTTACCCTTTCTTAATAGCTCAGCAATGTTCATGCATAACAGAGTTGCAAAGCTTTCAAACTGATATGTAGAAGAGGAAGTATTACAGCAGACAGAATGTAAAATAGCACTGTTCAGGAACTAATATTGTAGCATGTCTGTTGTTAAAATACATAATAATGTGATGCTGCTTGATATATTATATGATACACTAACAATAAAATAATAATAAAAAATAATAATAATTCTTCTTCTTCCATTGATGGGTATTGGATGAAAACTTTTTGTTTTCAAGTGCAGAATACTGTTCCTATAGAAAATTAATGACCAATATACCATTAATTTAATTGGGATCGAGACTGTCAGCATTCTTTATGTCTACTATTCACTTTTTAAAAGCCTTTTTGTTTGGTGTATATTTTGAGAGGTACATTCAATACTGCAAAGCCCTTTGAAGATGAAGAACAGACATAGTGAATTCCTCATCAAGAAAATAGTTTGACTTTTTCTTGGAAGAGCTGCAGAGGAAGTTTAAAAAGGGTAGAAAGTCTAGCATGGAAAAAAAATATCCTGACATTCATTTCAGAAAGGAGAAGAATGGAAAGGAAATCAGAAAGTAAAAATGAGTGAAATTTATTGATTTTTAAAAATGCATCAGGAGACAAGAAAGTGAAAGAGCAGTAAGAAATATTCTGTATAAATTCTGTTTACTATATATTAACACTAAAAAGCCAGCTAAAAATGTTATATTAGGGGATTTGAGAAAAAAAAAAAAAAGAAAAAAAAAAAAAGTATGTCAGGATGGGAATGGCAAGTTATTTCACCCATAGTAATTAGTCAACAACATGCAAGACCACTTGGTGATAGGAACATCATCATTTGTCTCTCTGGCAAGTGTGTTCCAAGTACATCTTGATAACTTATATGGACCAAAACACCCCCTTGCTCCATTTCCTTAGTTTTCCTTTGCCATGTTATCTGGAAAAAAATATGCCAAGTGGCAGAGTGAGGCACGGGTAAAGGGGGATGGAAGCAGAAAGAGCAGCACCTATTCTAGTCTCCTGGGGAACAGGAGGGGACAACAGAATGATCAGAATCTGACTCTCCCTTAGTAATTATTTGGCCATTACTAATCGATAGCATTTGGCACTCTGGTGTATATCAGGATCAGATATAGAAACAGTAGCACACAATCCTCTCCCTGACAGACTTGCTGTGTCAAGGGCAATCTACTACAGTCAGTGTATAATGCTTCTCTTTCAAATGGGTATACCGTTACCCAAGGGTCAGAAGTAGCTAGTAAACATCTCTGAAGATGTAGACTTTCTTAATTCTGACTCATTGTATCCCAGTTTTGCAAGACCGCAGATGATAGCTTTGTACCATTTGCAAGAGGTGTAACTAGTCCAATATGAGGAACACATGTACCATAAATTCAAGATAATAAATTTCTTAATACTAGAGCACAATGAAATACATCACACAACCACATAACAGGTATTCAGAAGTGACAAAGATTTTGAGGCAGCATGGTTAGAAGTGTATTCACACTGCCTGTTTCAGCTGCTTTGTAATGACCTGAATTAGATAGCTGTGATTGCATGTTGTGTGATAGCTGTGATGGCATCATGGATTTTACCAGTAGCTACAGAGCTGACAAGGGTAAAGCCACTGAAAGCTAGGCATCTGCCATGGCTCATCTGCTGTCAGTGTTGAAGGATGCAGTTAGAGAGTGTTAGGAAGAGAGGGTGCAACTGATGTTAGGCAAACACCACCTAGGAATTATGCCACATATGTTATTGTAAACTCAAAGTGTTGATTAAATTAATAAACCTCAATATATTTTTCAAACTTACAATCTCAGAAAAAATGTTTGTGTTCACAGCAGACTGTGATGGATATCGATAACAAACTCATTTAAAATTAATACATCTTTTCCCATGAGTACACTGTGAAAATGTTAAAGTATCTCTAGATCTTCAGGTGCTCAGGGGCTGAGTACCAGATCAAAAAGTCTGATCTATTCTACCTTATGTTCATTCTGCCCATAGGATATTTTTCTAATACAAACCAAAGCAGAGTACTTTTCCACATAGCCAGCATTTCAATACAATTTATTTGAAACTTTTGAAAGGAGTAAGGGCTGAAACTCAAAGTATACTTATTGAATTATAATTTATGAGTAACATATTACCCAGGTGTTTTGGACAAGATAGTGAAAGGGTAAATCAGGAAATATGACACACTGATTTCCATTAACCCCCTGGCACTGGCAATTTGAAGCTCTCCTTACTAAAGGCTAATCCATTTTGCTGTAGTGCTTAGCATTTTAAAATCTCAACTCCTAGTGTCAAAATATTTATATGCTTTTAGATATCAGAAAGGCATGTAGCGGTTTTGATCCCCTTACTATTTTACTTGTTGTCATACCCAATCAAAATGAACAGCAACACAAAGCCTACCTATGGAAAAATACAGCTCTTTAGTCTATAAGAATGAATTCTTTCAGCCCATTTTAAGACAAATGCTTTTATCCAATCTCCAGAATTTTGTAAGAAATAATAAGTAATCACAGTAAAGCTGAAGTTTAATACATCTAGGTTCTAGCTAATACTGATAATGATGGTACTTGTGAAAATGGGTTTTCATTGTTGTTTGGAAAGGTTTGGTCATAGCAGAAGATGCCTACCTCTTCTTTAGTGCTGAAACTGCAATAGGCAACATTTTGCTATGACATTTTGCAACATATACTCTTCTCCTTAATGAAATCTAAGTGCTTCACTTTGAAATGAAATCATCTGTTAGGAAAAATGCCTATTAGCTGAGTCAGTTCAGCAGGTCTTATATTTCATTTTCATAACAGATTTTTCTGAGAGGAAGAAAGGAAGATAAGAATCTGAATATCATTTGGATTGTTATGTCATATTACACCTCAACGAGCAGAATAAGGGAACCCTACTGTCATTACTATTAGGAAAATAAAGACTACAATTCAAAGATACCCTTCATAATATCGACTACATTGCCCTTGGTACCAAACTATCATTACTCTTTCCCACACAAACAGGAATCAGATAAGCTTCTGGAGTCAATATAAGTTTTCTCTAAAGTGATTAGCTCAGCAAGCTATTTGTTTTCTTTGGATTGGATGTTTTGACATCTCTCATTTAAGCGTTAGAAAATTTTGTGTCACTGAAAATTCCCCAGTTAATATGGATGACAATCATCTGCTTAGGATGGAGCTATTCTTACGATGAGTTTATACCAGAGCCTGCAGAAATGACATTAATTATTAGAAAATGGAAGTGTCAGTTTTGTCACTGATAGGGCGAGCAGATGCTGCCTTCAAGTGACTGCACTCATTCTTGGAGCTGCAACAGAATTTACTGGTATTTGTCTGTTTTCTCTTGAAGAAGTCTCTCATGTTTAATGTTGCAGAATTCCCTTCTGTCAGTTAACATCTGTATGACTTCCAGGTAGAGCCGAGGGAAACAGGAGCTTCTGTGATTATGTCTACATAAAGCTTGTAACTTTCAAGCTCATTTCCACTGGGAGGAATATGGCATTGGTATCGACACCACTGAGTACACTGCATGTAGAACACGTCCACACAGCAGTCAATTTTATAGTGCTGTCAACATTCTTGTGTCTAATTGACACACTCATTGTCCTACAAAGTATAATTAATCAATGCTTTCTGAGAAGCCTGAAAAAGGCTGCATACTTACTGTATGTCAACTGTCCTAAACACTTCAAACAATTCAAATGAATTTTTGGATAAGTCTACATTAAATGCACCTACTCCTTTATATTTTTTCTCTGTTCTCAGAGAACACTGACAGTATTGGAAAGAAGCAGAAATACTGGGTAGCAGCTTGCATCTTCAAAATGCACTCAAAGGACCTCACTTTTACCTAGTCATTCTGAATACATTTACAAAGTAGTGTAGAGAATTAAAAATAAAATATTGCCATGTGTCACAGACTTTATAAAACCCTTCTTCAAATAAAACAATGTGGAAACAGCTAACCTTTACATTTTTAGATTTCCAAGAAAGCAGCAAAAATATGTGTCTGAGGATATAGCTAGGAATCCACATTTCAGGAGGCCCATAACAAGATCTGTGAAACCTACTCTGTAAGCAAGAGCAGGTCTAATGCTCTTTGACATTAAACACAAGATGGTATGATGCTTTTATAGTGTACTTTGTATTGAATTTCCAAGCTAAGCAAACATAATGAGGATTGAAGAAACAACTGCAAAAGTGGAAAGCATGAAAGAACAAAACAAATAATGATGGCATTGAGGTAAATAAAAAGGCTTGTGTTCTGAATATCTCAGAATCACAGAATCACAGAATGGATGAGGTTGGTAGAGACCTCTGAAGATCATCTAGTCAAACCCCCCTGCCGAGCAGGATCACACTGTGCAGGATGGCATCCCATCAGGTTTTGAATATCTCCAGAGAAGGAGACTCCACAACCTCTGTGGGCCAACCTGTCCTAGTGCTCTTCATCCTCACAGTAAAGAAATGCCCCCTCATATTCAGCCAGAACCTCCTGTGCTTCAGTTTGTTCCCATTGCCTCTCGTCCTGTCAATGGGCACAACTGAAGAGACCGATTCCATCTTCTCAACACCCTCCCCTCAGATATTTATGTACATTAATGAGGTCTCCCCTCAGTCTTCTCTTTTCCATGCTAAACAGGCCCAATCTCTGAAACATACAGGCCAGACTGAAAACAGAATGCACAGACACTGTATATATTGAGTATTATACATAATACAGGAGCCAATATGATCAAGGGTGCAAAAGTCCCAAAATACAATCCAGTATATCATATAAATATGCTATATAAATATAATTAAAAAAAAAAAAAAGAAAAAAAAACATATATTAAATAAAGGGAATTGAGAAAGAATAACGCAGTAAACTCCAAGGGAAATAAAGAGGGCAAGTGTAATTACGCAACCCACAATTCACACTTTTCTTTACATAACCAAAACAGCAAAATTACATATTTTAAAAATACTTTATACTTACTATGTTAGAAATCATTCCTTGACACAACATACAATATCAAGAGTGAATTTTAAATTGGCCTTAGTCCCAGTTTGTTTTGTAATTTTCTATAATCACTGAAAGTGTTGTTACCATGTTGTTGATACACTGTGCTCTGATTCAGAAAATGGCGAATATAGAATAAGAAGGCAAATAAGACAACAAATACCGTGGACTAGAGCACTTGTAAAAAGAGCAAATACATACCACTGGATGCCGTGATTAAAAATCAGTGATTTTTAAAAAGACAAGTTAAATCCAAAGAACAAAGGTTAATAACTACAATGCAAAAAAAAAAAAAAAAGGAATCCATCTCCCCCAAATCCTGATGATATTAAACAGATTCATAGTTAGAATACAAAAAAAAAGTAGTTTGGTCAAATGTATTCTGGAGTCAGGCACAGCTTGAAGAGCTCTACAGCAAGTTGTGTGTATTTAGAGTGTCAGAGCAGCAACAATAAATAGTACAGACATAGCACTTTACAGGTAAAAGCATCAGAAAGATCTTGAGGTATTGGATGAGCTCCATTTCAAATTTTTACTGAAATCTATTTAGATTAGCACATTCTAAAAGAAGGATGGCACATCTTCCTGTTTTGTGCCTTCCCATTACAAGAATTTGCAAGGGCTAGGTCTGTCTAGCCTCATATCACTATTTCAACCACATGTAACTGTTATGAAAAAATCTAGAAATAAGAAAATAATAAAATGATGGTGTATGGACAATGCATTGAAAAATTAACTTCACAAACAAGTGTGAACAGTATTGTGTTATTTTATAAAGATACTTTATATAAACTTGATATAATTACTTTATATAAAAAAGTATGACCGTGAGAGTTTAAATATGAGGAAAGAAAATGCACATATGATGTTTAATGCATGTTTATATTGTGGGTTGTTTAATGCATGTTTATATTGTAAAACCAGTGGCTTTTGACTAATTTTGAGCTAACTTTTCAGAAAAATATAGAGACTCTAAACCATAGTAAGCATACCATTCCCTGTTCCATTGGTTACAGATCTGATTACAAAATGTTTTCTGTGCTTCAAAATACATTATTCCCAACCTATAAATCTAGCTTTTGGTTTATTCATGTCCTTGATCATTAGCCGATCTCACTAGTCATTACTTTTCTTTCTATCATAAAATTTGAATAAGCTGCCTTTTGTCAAGTTGAATTCATTGAATTGCTAAAATAGGAAACTTGAGTTCCAATAATTTTTTGCAATCCTGATATAATTTTTAGCTCTTCTCTTTCAAAACTCTCTTCTTAAAACTTCTACATAAATATAAAGATAAACATAAGTGTGAAGAGAGTGCACAAAAAGAGGGAGAGAGAGATTTGTGGATGTCACTGAATCAACAAAATTTTCCAGAAATAAGATATTTGAGGCCATGGAACATTCTTTGAAGAGAAACACCTTGCATCCTAACAATGGGAACATTCAAAATTAGATTTGGAAGAAACCTTATAACTGTCAGCTGAAGAAATAATGCATAGCTCTCACAATGAGATATAATATATGACTCAAAGGTATATTTATTTTCTGACGTCTATATTTTGTAATTATGAAGCAATTGAATATTTCACTGCATATTCAAAGGGTTCATCAGAAGTTAACACGGGGATTCTGGTCTTTAATCAGCCTAGGGACCATAGTTTTGTAACCACATCTCTGCAATGGGAGATATTATTAACTAACAGGTTTTTTATATCTCAATTAGTTTCACTGAGAAAGCTACTTTTAGCTACATTTTCTTTGAGAAAATAAATTCATTTAACCCAATTGTGTTAGGATATGTTTCAAAGGGAAAGAAAAACAAACAAACAAAAACTGATAAAGCGGGGGGGGGGAATGTTTTTTGCTCCTTTTTCAAAGAATGTGCAAAGGAATGTACATTTAAGTAAACCAGCCTTTTTTTCCTCTTGTCTGTATTTTTATTTTTAAATCATGCATCTGTCCATACCTGTATGCATATGTATTCATATGACAATTAAATATCAATTAAACTTTTAAAGCTACTGAAACTGAAAAGGTTTATTTGCAGGCATTTAACTATAGGTCTAAATCCATATGATCCAATCTTTTGTTTTCCTCAAGCACTTTACATACTTAGCTAATCAGAAATAAAGTAATTGCAAGTTTTATCTTAACCTTCCTCTATTTTATTTCTGTGCTTTTACCTCCATTAAGTATGTGGTTTATTCCTTACTGCACATGATGTCCCATTAATATAAATCCCTTAGAATAAGGTCTGTAGTACCAGCACTTAGCAAGAGGTCGCATGTAAATCATTTATTTTTCCCTCCTTTATCTCCTACTATTGATCTACCACTAATCCCAGCAGAAAAACAGCCTTATTTTTCCAAATTAACAAACAAGCAAAACCTCCTAGATTACATACTGCTTAAACAGAATGTAGGGGGAAGATATGGGATATGGTAAGCATATGATATTAATCCTAATAAAGAGTTATTAAATCGCAAATGTCTGTTGGGGAAAATATATATATATATATATATATATAATAAAGCTAATCTGTCCAGTTCTTTTGTTGCTTTTATTGTTCTTTAAGAACATTCTGTTGACTTTAGTTGGAAAACAAAAGCTTAGCTAATAGTCATTTGGTAGAAGTATACTGTAGATTGAGTTTTTCAATTAGGAAGCCAAGAATTTATTGAAAGACATCTTTTATCAAATGCTGTTTACTCAGGAAAATTTATTCTTCCTTTCATGGAAAAAAAAAAAAAAAAAAAAATCCTACAGAACTGAATAGAATTGGTTAGCATTCCTGTAACACTGTAATGTGATTGAAATGTTAGCATTTTATAGAATTTTAAAATATTTGAAAGCCCCATACTCCATTAAATATTGCTTAATTACAGGCATCCTTAGAAATTGACTGCCTTTTTTCTGGGTTGTCATAAATCAGTTTAGCTTTACAGTTTAGGCATAAAATACTTCAGGAAAACTAGAAGCAGCATGGCCAGACCTGAACATTCTGTTTACAGACTTTCCTTTCATTGATTTCTTGTTGATTTATGTTACTGAGAAAGACTCTGACTTATTCAGTTCTGGAAACAAATATGTATTCAAGAGAGTCATCACAATATGTGCTCGAAACACCAAAGTATGTTGCCAATGACACAAGACAGACTAGTGAGGCACCATAGCTTCCCAGGAGATCAGACATGGTCCTGATACTGCTGGGTCTAAGATCACTGCAGCTCTTGAAGCAGAGAAGAACAGATAGGAGGAATATTCAGGAACCCAAGGAGCTGAGAGGGCATAAAGAGGTTTGGAAAGCAGAGGGGCACATCAAGCTATGTTTTTGAAATTTGTATATACAGAGACAGAGAACATACCAAGGGTCTCACTCAGCTTGCTAGGAAATACGAGACAGGACCATTTGAAAGAGCTTACTACCTATATAACAAAGACATAAAAATGGGTAGGAAGAGCAGCCAAGGAGCAATAGACTCAAGATCACCAGTACAGTAAATATCTGAATTCATCACAGACCTTAAGTTTTGCAAGTACTTATTCAACTACAAGTTTACCCAACAGACCATCTCTGTTGAGAACATAGTAGTAAGCATCACAAGTTGCTTGCACTAAGCTTGCTATTTTTCTTAACATTATGATAAGATATGCTTTTGCCAGCCTGATCACAGAATTCCAGATAGATTCTCCTTATTCTAAAGAAAGTAATGCCCAGCTTTGACAACACTCCATTTAGCTCAAGCCTGCTATATACTATATCTAATCTGCTTCAGTACATTTTAATTTTAGACTTTGTTGCCTTTTTTTTCTTTGAGGATATCAATTTTTCTCCCCTTCAGTTCCAGTAATTTTCAGTCACACCGTCATTTTTGAAACAATGGAAAATAGATTATTCCTCCACTGATCCATGTTTTAGCGGCTCCAAAGATCAAAGCCAAAGAAAAATCACAGGATGACTTCTAAGTAATGTTGAAGTATTAATGCAGTTATTTTTGAGTTATCAAAGCCTTAATAAATACCACATATTTAAAAGGGAAAGGGAGATGTATATGCACTTAATTGTCATTGGATTTCAAGTTCATTACACTCCAAACATTGGAGTTTTTCAACATAGAAAGAGCATAAAGCAGTTTAAACTCTTTCCATTCTGCTGCAAGTACACCATGGAATTTTCCCTGTTAATCTTTTCTTAAATTCTCTACCAAAGACAACTGCTACCTAGATTAGGTCCACTCTGCAGTGCAGCTCCATGTAGATCATCCAACCTAATTCTAACAGCTCTTCAGCCTGGCCCTGGTTCAATACTAATGTGACTGTACCACCTCCAGAACCAATTCACATGGTACAAGGAGATATTATAGCACTTTAAACACACTCTTAGGTACATTTGGATGACACTTGTTTGCATATATGTGCTCCATGAGATCCCTGGCACAGGGAATAGCACCTTATAATATAAATTTACTTTTAACATCACATCATCTTCTGAGATTGTGCATGTACATAAGGAAGAATACTTTTTCTCTCTTCATAGTTTTATATCACTTACAGGCATATGTACTCTGTCTGAGTAATCACAAACTCCCTTTAATATATATATCTGGTGTTTGCCATGTAACTTTCTTCATGTATTCTTCATGGACTGGAAATACAGCTACTAAATTCTTTGCGTCTAGCATGGTGGGGGGCTCAGTTCTGATTTGTAGTTCAGGTGCTCTAATCATACAAATATTTAAAAATAACAATAGACAGCAAGATTTTATGGTCGCTTGAGTGGCAATGTCAGATTTTGATTGGAAAAAAAAAGCATTATGGGACTTTCTGAAGTGAGGTTTTCAAAGTGAAATGACATTCTATCTGTCAAACACTGTTAGCTTATGTTTTTATGTCGACTGTTTATTCAGAAATTTTAAACATATTCATTTAAAAGCAAAAAGAAATCATATTTTTACAGGCAAAGAACCAGAGATTAACATAAAAGCAAAATGTGGTAGCAGAGAAAGTAACACAAACTGAAAGCAAATTCAAATTTTTCAATTCAAAACATATTAAGAATAGAGGGCAGTCAAAAAATATCAAGTGTGCTTTTGGTTTAACTGACAATGTCCTTTTATCTAAAGAAATCACATAGCATTTTAAGTCAGTAATGTATATTCCACAGCATGCAATCCCCATGACAGCTTCACTAAGAAATAACCAGCTGACATCTCACAGTAACAACTACTCCCATGCTTAAACATTAAATAAGGATATGCCTTTGCTGCATTCTGCCATGCAGGGTGTACATCCTCAGGCCAGCTATAAATATGAGAGTGTAAGTGCCAAAAGCAGCCAAGCAGCCTGAAACATCACATAATGTTCAGTTCTACTGCATTTAAACTGCTGTGGAAGTGAAAGCAACTTCACTTAACTGCTAACCTCATCTTCCTCATCTCACATGGAATAGTTACATACTGTTTCTAGAAATATATGTTTTTTACAATTATACAAACAAAATCTGTTCCTTCTCAAAATTGTCTGTGGATGTTAAACATGTGCAATGATTTCCAAAACGGTCATTCTAGTACTTTAAGTTAAATAGAATATGGGCATGAGATGTTTTTGACTTGGTCATTGTCATTTCATATCAGCATGTTGACAGAAAGTATCATTTTTGTTTCATTTTTATCTAAAATGAAGCAATGCTCTATGCTGAAACTAAATGAACATTGTCATTTCATTTCCAAATGTCAATTTAAAACCAAACTATTTTTTACATTTCGTAATATAATCTGTTTTCATTGAATTTGGCATACCCCTACAAAACTTTTAGTTTCAGCAAAGTATTATTCTTCAGCAGAAAAATCTTCAGCACAAAAGTCAACCAAATATCTATCATAATATCAATGGATCACTTCTGTCCAGAGGAACACCTAAGATAATGCATTAACTTGCATATGCAGTAAAATGGTTCCAGAGTTTAATTAGTCTTTAGCAATAGTTACGGTCAGTACATAGCCTTTAATTAGCCTGGTTAATCAGTCAGCCAATGAAATATATGGATACTAGAAAAATAAACAAAATACTTTCTCTTCATAGCTTCATATTCTGAAGGTTTTTCCCCTTTGTGTTTTTTTGTTGTTGTTTTTGTTCTTTTTCCCCACATGCTTCTGCCTACAGCAATATAATGGGTTAATATTTAGTATGAATGTTGAGAACTTCAGTCTAAGCATGCCTGCAGATATCATTACATCTGAAATATTATTTTAATAGATAATGTACTGATGACTAATAGGTATGAAAGAGAAATCTTACTGTTTCATTTTCTAACTACAAAATACATAGGAATATGAGGAATGTAGCTGATACATTAACATTCAGAAAAACATTTAGGGATATAATTGGTACTTAGTAAACCAATTAGTATAAAGTAATCAAGTGTCAGTGAACATATATAATTTACTGTTTTCACTTCAAGTGGCCAAATTCTTTGTTTCTCTTAATAAATGTGTACAAGCAATTGCAAGCAAACAATCTGATATTTAGTGGACAATTTCCTCAGAAGGGTTTATTACTTGACTAACATCTGTCTGCACCAGGACTGTCAGCAGTTAAAAAACAAACGTTCACATTGAGTCTTAGCTTGGCTTAGCTCTTAACCCTACCCTTCAAGCAGGGGCCTATTTATGCTTTGAACATGGGCTTGTTAGCACAGCCAGCTGTGAAGTTTAAAGCAGAAGCTAAGTTTCCTTCAGGTTGGAAACTGCCCACTTTCTGAGCACACTGAGACCTGTGAATGCAGACACAGCAGGAGGCTTGGGCATCTGCACGCAACAGAGCTTGAGAAACCTTTTGTTGATCTTCTGAAAAAGAGTGAATTTTACCTCACACAGTATCAATTTCTGTGGAATCTCAGGCTTTCAAACCAGTGAACATGAGCTACTTTCATGACAGGAATACTGTGTTGGTTCATTTTTAGGACTCTCAGTTAGGTAAAACAGGTCTAAAAACTTCAAAACATGGAAAATACCTACCAATTTATCTGCTCATTCAAGGAATAAAAAATACTTGGAGGCTTACTGCTCTGAAAGGAAGCCCAGATTTGGAAACAGCAGTCTCATTTGAAACTTTTAGTACATCTCAGTCAATATTTTCTCAGATTCTCAGATTCCTTCTAAAATCTGTGGCCCTGTAGTAATTTTCATAGTGCCTCACCCATCTTTTGTTTAGCAGTCAGGTGATTACAGGTATCTTATATTAACGAAGACACTAATTTTGTTTCTTCCTCAGCTACCAACGGTTCAGAAACTGTAATGGAGAATATTTTGCTACAAAACAGGCTAGGTTACCTCTGTTTTTGAAGCTGTGTAAAAGAACATCCACTTTGGGGAGGTGGCAGGGGGTGGGGGGATAACAAGTAATTACTCCATTTTGCTCAGGGAGGACAGATGCTTATTTCTTCTTAGAAGGCTTTCTAGTCTGCAGGTAATGCTAGCTGAATGTAAAATAGAGACACAATCCTGAAAACAGACACAAAACCTCAAAATCCTCTTTTCCTAGAAGGAAGAACAACAGCACACTAACCTTCATTCTCCACTGATGCCTCTGTGTTTGTACTCATTCTTTTGAGTCTCATTCAAGCCCTTGTATCTCCCCCAGCACAATGACATGACTACAAGCAGCAGGGAAGAGATATGGTCCCTATACAGACCCTGGTTAATGATCTCATGAAGTCCGTAGGGGACTCCAGAAGATGTTCCAGGCTGGAGGTGTTTCAAGCTGTTGGTGTTTTTTAACTTAAGTGAAAAATGTATTAATATTTCAGAAAGCACAGGTTTAAAGTGTGGACTCCTTTTTCTCTTTCAGGTCTTTTATCCACTAACTTTTAATTCTTTCTTTTAATTCCTTCCATCCATGAAGCACAGGAAGTCCAATTTGTAGTGATGGTAAGCATCACAAGACCCAGAAGTTTGAGGAAATTCAAAACTGTGGAGAACTATAAAACCTGACATCTTTGATTAGATCTTTTGAGACATTTCTGTTCAGGGAAGACTTACAACAAAAGAGTCTGTTTTATTATTTTAACCAAATACTGAAGCTTTCCCTGAAAAAGCAGTACACCTTTCCTTACATGCTGTCTTACTCTTCACACTCTCTCAGGCAAATCTAAAGCACTCCACAGGATGGACAAAAGCAGTGAAAACAGTGCTTTCAAGTTATTCATACCTTTAAAAAACAAAAGAGTAAGGATGGTTTATGCTTAAGGGAACCACAAAATAGATAAAAAGTAGATTATATTTAGTCTGAAATGGTTTATCTACCACAGGCATTCTGGGCAATTAAATGCCTGCTTATTGGGATCACTGCCAAAAGAACAGATTCAATTAAATGAATTGCAATGACTCCTAATAATAGTTAACTGGCCCACCTAATCCATTTAAATAGCACATCTGGTCTTGCCTGCTAGCCTGTTCGTGGTTCACTCATATAGCATTTGCTAACATAAATGGCCTGCAGTGAAATCCTTTTTTGCTGTTCTATTGCTGAATTCCTGCCACTGAATAAGTAGATCTAACTTTGACTGGTGACACCTTTCAAAATTTGCCTGCCTCCACCTCATCTATTGTGAGAAAGTTGGGAGGAAGAAAAGAGGAATAGAAAAAAACACTAGTTGTAAAAAATGAATGTCAATCATTTCTAAGGAATTCAAGCCATGTCAGAACTGAATGAATGTCTCTAAGGAGAAGGATAATCCTTCCTCACATCCTGTGAATGAAGTGGCATCAGCTAGTTAAGAAAATGTACTGAGGGTAGTAGATTTTTTCAACTTCACATATCTGAAATCAAGACGTGTAAGAAAAAAAATCAAAAATCGAACTTCTAAATATCGTCATCTATCAAAAAAAAAAAAAAAAAAAAAAAAACCTTCCATACCACTGATCTTGAATGATTTAAAACAGAAAAAACAGTCCATAATTTCTCAAAGATGGTGAATGAAACTAATAAATAAATGTATCTATTGAGGATAAAATGTTAAATAATAATAACATTTTTTTTAAAAGCCCAAATATGCATGTGTTGGTTTCGGAGAGCTTTCAAAATCTACTCCTTTTTCTACAAATCATGAAAATGAGGACAAACATTTCTGAAATACATAAAGAAAAACAAACAAACAAACAAACAAACAAAAAAAACTAATTCCAAAATTACCACTGCTGAAAATAAAATAGCTTTTGTCTCCCATATGTGAGTGTTTAAGCAAAATTATATTTCATACACCAGAATTTATGGAATGACGCTAGAATTTATGTCATTCTGTGCAGCTAAACCATATTTACATATGGTCTTGAAAACTCCGAGGGCTTCCAGGGATGTATTGATTGCTCCTAGATGCCCTGGCAACATAAATTATGCTGAATGCTTTGTACCAAGATTACCTAGGTGGAACAGACTTACAGCGAGGCTCTCCTGGGAAAAGTTAACAAGATCAGAGGAGGGCTGGTGTCCCCCCCAACACCCAAGTCCCTGCCACTGATCGGTATCCAGGAAACTGCCTGCCCACCCACTGCAGCTGGCCCTGGCTCTGCTTTTAACCTATGTCCCTGCCTTGAAAACAAATGTCAGCACAATCTGATTACTTTGTAAAAGATTATATCATTAGTGAGAGTGCCCATAAGGAATTGCACAGAGGAACAAGCAGAGGGAATGTGAAAACCCCCAAAGCTACTGAGTCATAATAGAGTTACTAGTCTTTCTCAAGCAGTTTTTCTCTGGCAGAAGAAATTGTAGGGAAAAGTTATAAATCATTAAAGCTATTTATCACATAGTATTGATATATCACATAAGGGCTAAAAACAAGGTACTAGTGATTATCTGAATCTTATTTCATGAACATGAATTTTTTAATCTGGCGAGGTCTACTTAATTTAGGATAGTCAAATCAAACTAATTGTCACCAACATTAAGTATTCATGTTAAGTCTTTAGGTGATTAATAGATCCAGCACCTAGGTCTTTAATAGAAGTGGAAGGCAGTGCTCAAATATAAAAAGAACATTAGATATTTAAAGAAGAATGTTCTCTGTAAATATGAAGGTTATTTATTTCCTCTCACTAAAAATATTGTTATCCAAAAAAAAAAAAAAATTATAATATAAATAAATAATATAAATATTATAATATAAACTACCAAAATGATAATAGCATAGTCAAAAATCAAAGTAATGCAAAGACACATAAGCAAAGACAAGCAAACAAAATCTTTTTCTTTTTTCATTGATTCTTTCTGATTTCATGGAGTGCCTAGCAATTGTATGCTTGCTTGCTATGTTTTAAGAAAGAGGAAATTACAGCGTGATTGATATATAGATAAACTGCACATATGAGTACCTTTGTCCTCTGGCAAAGTGCACACTCATTAATTCCTCTAGCTGATAATCAGTTTGGAGTAGAAAACCCATTGCTGAACTGCTAAAAATAAGCTGTTTCTTCAAAGCAAATACAACCCTTTGCCACTACCCAGAGTGGAGTTTCACTTTTTTATCACCAGAGGCTTATGACTAAAATATTTGGAAGTAAAGCTGAACACGGGCAAGGTCTAATACAAATGAGTCAAACGAAGAAGAGCTTTGTCAGAGAAAGCTAGGAAACAACTTTTTCTGAAAAGCCACAGGTCTCCTGATGTTCAGCAATGTAAAATTTAAAACCTACAATTCTTTTAGTGTTTGTGGGACACCACAGAACTTCCCAGGATGCAGATATGGGCGTCCAATGTAGCCATCCCCAGGACGTGTGGAGGGCAACACCCGTATGCATGCTATAGATCCCTTTCCACAGAGCTGTGGCTGGTAGGGCAGAGGTGAGCAGGGGCACACGGGGTGGTCCTGCCAGGTGCCCCTCCAGCTCATCAGGGTTCCAGGCTGGGCCCACCATGCACCGTCCTCGCTCCATACTCCCAGCTTTGCCTTAAGGAAGCTACCCGTGTAAGCTTAAGATTGAGAAAAAGGATAATTTTACGATGGATTTCTAAAATGGGTTCTCGGGCTGTATGTGATCCTGTCCCTGCAGCTGTGCCTGCACAGCTGTGTAGAGCACTGGGTACACAGCATCTGTCCAAGCTGACAAAACCCCTAATTCTGTTTTTGGAGCCCACAAAGAAAGATCCCCAAAGTTACATAGAGAACATTGGACACTAAAGCATATACGTTGTGCAAATTGTAATTACTCAAGAATTTAACAACATCAAAGCAAGCCGCTCTCCTACTGGCCCTGCTAAGACCAGCTTCAGTCCCCAGGAACATTTCTGGATGATCTAAAAAACAATCAAACAAACAAACAAACAAAAAACAGTTACTTCTTTTAATGTCATGGGTGAAATATTATAACAGTCACTACATTTGAAAAATATGTTGCTAATGTGAAGAAACTCCCCAGGGAAAAAAGTTTTGCCTTGCTCTGAGTGATTTAAACTCCTAAATAATGCTTAGATGGGGAAAGGGAAGCTACTTGATTAGAATTTGTAATATTCACATTATAGATTAGAATATAAAGCTACTATATTTATGGAAAAATGCAAGGAGACAAGGAATTTTCATTAATAATTAGCATTAAAATGATATGAAAAACAAAATTTGCATCTACTGTTTTGACAGATGATCTTCTCAAGAACTGCAGGTAGCAATCAATAGTTTCTCATTATTGTGGAGTTTGTATTTTTAAGATAAATAGTATTTAATAAAATAGTTTAAAGCTTACTCAGGAAGAAAACAGGGTCCTTTCATCCAACAGATGAAGGAATAGCACGACCAAATAGGGACTGAAGCTGGGCAAATTCAAGGAAGAAATATAGTGCACATTTTTAATGGAGGGTAAATAACCTCAGTTAATTGAAATAATTTAGCAATTATGTGATAGATTCCTCGTCACTTGAAATCATTAAATCAAAATTGAGAATCTTTCTCATAGTCTTATTGAAGTGATTTTTTCTGAATTTAGGATCTGTGAACTTACAAAAGCTAATAATAGTGGACCCGTGATTTATTTTACAAATACATCATAATAAACAACTATGGAAAGTTATCCAAAAAATTGAAGAAAAAAGTCCAGCAATTTCACAATGAGAAAACCTCATATATCTTATATGTTCTAATGATTAAGGAAATAAGATACACCTTTTATTCCATCAGCTAGTGACATTTACTCTGGTCAGTATTGGATGATTAAGCATTCTTCATTTGGGAACTGTCTCCATGATTTATGGTTGTTATCACTGTGCTCTGCATGGTTTTAATACCTTACAAGAAAAATTATGATGTTGATTGAATACAGTAAATTACAGATATCCAGTGAATGAAAAGATCTTGGATAGATCTGGGCAATTTTTTTTCTTTCAATTCACAGTCAGTGCTCCACAAAATGGAGTTTCAGGAAGACCAGAACTATTTCAAATATATGCCACAAGTTTGCAGTTCATTACTCACAAACTCATCACCCTCACTCTCTGGGAGATGTGCCAGTAGCTCCTCACCAGTAGTACTTATAGGCTGTACCATTTTTTCTTGTTAAAAAAAATAATAATAATAAAAAAGGGCAACAAAACAAATTTGTAACAGAGAAAAAAAAAAAAAAAATGGTGCCTATCTTTAGAGATACAGGGAAAGAGCTGATACCAGGAGCTCAGGATAAGACGTGATTTGGACCAATCTAATGTGGACTCATAACTGCCTGTTAACCAATACTACACAATAAAAATATTTCAATTTTTTATTCAGCAGTAAGACTGCACGATATGCATATGTAGAACCTGTCTAGTAAGGAAAAAATAATACTCTGACAACTCTTGCAAGTCATCCCTCTCCTAGTCCAACTGCCTATGCTGAGACTTGGCAAGAGGACTCAGCCGTACAGATGTCAGTTATGAGGCTACTCATACAGTAAAACTATCATATAGTGATACAGAACCAATTAATGAAGATTAAATGTGATCAAAAATGCTAACATATTCACAGCACCCTTCATTTGAGTTTAATCACAAAGTAAACCTCAGAGTAAAGCTCTTTTTATGTACAGATGGTCAGATTATGCTGACCATTAAATAAAAAACTGAAGCACTGTCATTTATAATCCACAGTGTTTTATCTTTATGGAAATGCCCTCCTACTTTATTTTCTTTATTTGTAATGTTCAGTCCAGTATATATTGTTATATTGTTCAAGGTAAATTGCATATTACCAAGCACATTCTGGGAAAAAAATAGTACTAAAATTTCCAGTAAAGGTACAATCAAAAAATTGCCGTTCAAAATTACTGCATAAAAATCCATAGATAAAATCACAAACAATTACCATACAATTACAACATGAAAAACGTATCAAGTAGAGATACAATCACAAAGACAAGTACAGCTGATGGCAAATCTAGAAGCAATTACACACTGCCTTTGAAGAATTACGCACATTTGTTTAAATTTGATAAATGTGTATGTCTTAGCAGCACCAGAATTGAGCAGGATTATTACAGCCAGTGATATGGGGCAATTTCATTTGCATAAGTAGTTTTGCGAATTTCTAATATTTAAAAATTGATTAAAGAATGATGTTGCAGTTCTTAGCATTCAGGTTATTCACTTTTCTTCCTTACAATCATTAATTATTTTAAAGCCACAAAAAACTTGTAAAATACTTCACAGATGTGATAATCTACAATCTTTTCACAAAAGCTCTTGATACTTAATCTTGGCCACAATTTGCAACATAGAGGTAAAAAGGCAGGTAGTAAAAAGACAGGGAGTTGTAGAAATCATTATCTTCTTGAGACGATCTAAAATTCTGCAAGTCAAGACTCATTTCAGTAACTTGCAGGGTTGTTGGATCAAGTACTTTCCTAAGGAATGACCATTTTTTCTGCTGTTCACAATCATCGTTCAAAAAAAAAATGAGTCTTATTTTGGCTCATTTTTTGCAGGGCTTGGAGTGGAATAAATCTGAGCATGATTTGAATGACAAAAGGATAATCATGAAGTTTATTCCTCAGCAAGCTACTGAGAACAATAAACCTAAGTTTGTTCAAAGCGGTACCCTGAAAAATTCAATCAGAATAGTTAGCATCTAATCTTGAAACATATCATTAACAATAAGATGCTTTTGAAATCATAATGATAAGTATTTTAAATTGCTAGAAACAGAATCACATACACAGAAGATAGGTAAGTCAAGATAATGATACACCAGTACTCTCCAAAGGGGCACAGTGAATCACAAGATTTTACTTTTATTTGACAAGGACTTGACAGATTTTGGCATGGACATCAGAGCAAAAATTATCTTTGGCATCAAAATCAAGTCAAGGACTCATGGATAATTTTAGTCTGTTGTCTCCTAACTATGCTTGACATACTCTTTCATGGATTCTGCTCCTGGATCAAGGACATTGCTCCATACAAGCCCTAAAACTTTTTTTTCAAGTCAAAAAAGTCAGCCTGTTAAGTTGTTGGGTTGCTGAATATTAGATTGCTTAAAATCAAAACCCAACATGCCAAATGCTTCTTTAATCCTCCTCCATTGCCCAGCAACTGTGCTGCTGCCAGACCTTGCTTTCGGTGAAATCAGTGACAGTACAGTTTTGCTACTGAACAAATGTATGAAAACTCACTTATCAATGTTACTGATGAAGTATAAACTTAAAAGGATGTGCACTTTCATGTCTTCACTTCAATTTATCTTGTAGGAATCTGTTTTGCATGCCAGCTATTATGAAACAAATATGTGTATCTTCATTTGTGAAATATCTAAACATTTCAGATCTAGTCTAAATTTCCCCCTTCAATGTGTCAATTTTAAGCCAATGCACTGCTTTGTATTTTTAGTTCTAAAATAAAAGAGCTCCGAAGGGTCACATTCCTTTAGATTTCACTAAAACTAATTTTATAATCAATACTTCACTCTGCTTACATGGCCCTGTTCTATTTAATTCTTACTTCAAGTTTGTGAAACTTCATGTACAACTTAATGCCATATTGCTGGGATTAAGCTTTAAATACCCTACATCCCTCTTCCCACACAGAAACAAAACATGGGGTGTGGAAAATCATTCAACGGGAAAGTAAGGCAGAAGGTTTTGTATTTTTGGAATCATCTTTGACTACTAGGCCCTAAGAACAAAATTTTGAGGCCCTTAATTGAGTCAAATTCTAACTGACAAGTGCAAGTATTCCCTGGGAAACACACAATTTGATCCACAGAGTTATAGTGCTATTCATACTAGAAGTTATTAATAGTTTAATCATGCAACCATGAACTTTGTTGAGTCATCTGTTCTCATATCAGTCTTCCCATTACTGCTAGTCCATGTTTACAAGATTGGATTCTGGATCAATTAATTTATTCTCCCATTGCTACAGAACATCACCTTAACTTTAGAGAATTAGTAAATATCATATTTCCCCAGCATGTAATTGTAGTTCTTCCACTCTGTATAGATTACAAAATAAATAACATAATGAAACAAAGCAGGGAACTCAACAGTTGGTAAATCTACATAATACACTCTGTGTGGTATGCACACCACAGCAGTAGAACGAGTACAAAAGGAACTGAAACAAAATTGTTTGACCTATTTTAATATTTGATGAAGAAATACTAAGCCTAGAAATATCATGTCTCCAGGGACCTTGTAGTTGATATTATTAAAAAGCATTTTAAAAGGAGTCTCCTATAGTCTATCATAATAAGCTTTGGGTAATACTTTAAGAGTCCATTAACTTATGCTCAACTAATCTTGAATTACAATAGAAATCCTTTGGAAGCATGTATGATAGTCACACAAATACCACGTAAATTCATTTCTATCCTTTTGTGAATGTTTTTCCCTAGACACACTACAGTTTTTAATCCTTTCGTCTAATAGTCCAGAACTTGACATTTTAACGTTAATAGAAGTCTAATCAATTCTAAAAGAAATCAGAATATTTTCACTTTCGAAGAATCTAAATCAAAACTGCTTGTGAAACAAATGTAATAATTTTTCTCTAAAGTTATTCATCCATAATTTGAAAGTACAGTAACAAAAATATAGCATAATAGTAATAGTAATATCCATTATTTCCAACTAATATTATCGTTGTGTTGTATTATCTGAGTTACCAATCCAAGCTAAAGATTTTCCAAGAGAATTCAAACTTTTTTTTTTTTTTTTTTTCCAGAGAATCAATATCTCAACTGCAGCCTGGAAAGCAGCATTCTTTCAAGTTTCTGTGGGAGAAGCTAAAAGTCATGAAAGGAAATCAGCTGTACATGGCTGAACTATTGAACTGAGAGGGCTAAGAAAAATGTTTGAATGGAAAACATCTTAGTCAGAAAATTAGACCTTGGACTAAAACTTAGGAGACTGTAAATCCATTTTTCCAATAGCTTTCCAAAATCATTGCACTTCTTTTAAGTTTCTTCACTTAAGATTTTTTTTTCATCAAATTAAGGTATTTTCTAAAAGTCAAAATATTTGCAAAGGCATCTTGCTATCGGTGAGGTCCAATCATTTCAAAGAAAAGATGACAGACCAGAGAAGTCAGATGTTTTCAGTATCAGAAAATAAATATTTGTAAATAATTCCCCTTGGTTTTAAATACATTTGAATGCATGCAAATGCTGAAGTCACAGTTATGACAAAATAGAACCACTGTTCATCAGTGGCTCAACTCTAACCTCTCTCTTTTTGTTAATTATGAGATTTAAAGTTTTTTGAAGGTAGGAGTTCCTACTATAGGAACTACCAAGTGGCAAAATGAATCCATATTCTACTGAGACCTCATATTCTACAGTAATATAAATATCTGTGTCTTGTTCCTTCATATTTGGAGTTTTCAGTGTTTTGCCCAGTTAGTGGGTGCAGATACTAAGTTTAGGGGACCTGCAGATTTTTAATGGAGATCCACACAAGCTTGGTAATGTGAGCTCCAAGAAACACTCTGCAGAAGCTCGGGGGCAGAGATGTCCCTGGGTGTCCAAGAAGTCCAGCCATAGGCATCATTAGGTGCCAGCCCCGTGGACACCCACTGCCCAGTAAGCATGTCTAATAATGCTCCTACTGGTGTTACTTCTTTAGAAATTGCCTGTTTCATTCTTCTTTGCAATGTCTGAGAATTCCAGCATCAATTTATGTTTGAGAGAATAGACTGCAGCAGACACATCAAGAGACAGAGATCATCACAGCCTCTCATCAGCCTCTAATTTACAGCCAGAGACGAACATTTTGAGCAACCCTCTGTGTACCTGACAGGCCAGCCCCTTGACTTATCCGTGTGGTAAAAGGTCATGATGACATCCATTGCTAATTTGAAAATAAATAGCTTCCTGTAAAGTTAAAGAATTACTGTAGCAATCAGGCACATAAAGATAAAAGCTCGTATAGATAAAGGCATATTAATTAGTCCATAAAGCCTTATTAATCAGGCCTGTAATGGTAGCAGTTTGAAACCATAAAAGAAAAGTTAAGATATTTGTCTGCAGGCTTAAAATAGAGAAAAGAATTAAAACCCAACCACACAATATCATGTGACATTAACACCCTGCTGCTGGGAAAAGGAAGATATAAAGTAAGAACAGCATCTTCTTTGCATTATATGAAAGTTTTAATACATTTGCTCTGGTCTAGCTGAGGAATTACAGCAAAGGCTGGTTCAAACATACGCAGAAACATTAATCTACTTCAAAAGTAGATTGACTAACTTAATCCATTGTTCATGGAAGTCAGTAGGACTCTGACTGAGAGTGGGATTGGAACCTAAGAGATCCATTCATAAAGAAGAAATACTAGCCAAACTCAAGACAATAGCCACTGACAAAAAATAATAATAATAAATAAATAAATAAATAAATAGGATGTCAGTGTGTTTTCTAGTCACTAAGTCCTAGACATTCTTCAGGCAAAATTTCCACTCGGATTGACATCAAATGAAATTCAAGGATTCTATTAAATAAAATACTTTTTTTTTTGATGGAAATGCCCTACTTCCATCTTCATTTAACATTTGGTACCTCTAAAGAACAGCTGCCATTTTAATCCATTGAACTGTCAACAAAAAGCTAAAAATCAGAGACATTTAGAAAACCATTAACTCATTTGTTTACTTCTGTTACACCTCACTAGCCCTACAACTTTCTAACAAATCTTCCTTGTTCCAAGAAAAACCTTTTTTGCACACAGTGCAGATATCTCATTTCATTGTAAATAACTAGAGCAATTGCAGCAATTTGTGATTCTGAAACTATCCCCCCAAGTCACTAAACCTGCATCACTTTGATACGTATTTCCAAAAGGTTAGAGACATTTTCTGGTTTAAGAAACCATGAAAGAGAAAAGTATGATTTTTCCCTTTTTTCTTTTGTTCCTAATTTTGTAACAAATACAGAACAGATTTACAGGGAAAATGTAAGCTCCAAGCCTCTCCTGAGCAGATGTGAGCAGAGGAGGCAGTACATGGTCCTTGTCACTGACCCACCTCCTCCTCACACATTTCACCACCGTGTCTGACTCAGGTAAACCAATATTCATCCTGAACACCATCCAACATGGTCACATCAGGGCAAAAAAGCCTTGCATTTCATTTTAAGCCCTTCCAAAGGAATGTATCTTGGGACACCAGTGAAGTTGATTTTCATCTAGCAAGAAATGTGTATTGTTTATTTTCCCTTTCACCTAATATTAAACTGAAGTAAAGATTATTTTACATATCCAGCTGTTCATCACTTACACTGAAATAATGGTAACTCTTAGATTGTCAGTGTATTCACCCTTGTACTTTTTAATAAACATAAGATGGTGACAATTACACCATTTTCATTTATTCCTCTGTCATATAACATTGTTTATATTATTGCAAAACAACAGTGACATCCAGAGGCACAGAAGACTAATCAGAATCATTTATTATCTATGACTATGTGTTCAAAATCTGAGATACCCAGGATTTTAAAAGCTTTGCTTTTTGTAACTCTATGGATTTTAGAAAAATGTATAGCAATGCAAGGAAAATATCTAAACTTTCTTTTATTATCTGAAACGCATCCACACATGGCTTTACACTGGTCAAAATTCATTGGAATATGGTTGATTGAGGTAATGTTGGTACTGTTATGTTCTATCGCTAACAACTGTAATAAGGATCTCTGTGAAACCTTTTGGCTCCATATACATTTTTGCAGTCTTTTTGTTGAAAAGAGAAGAGGCAAGATCAAGAGAAGAAATTCAGGTGCTTCCAACTGAGGCATGAGAATTCTTAAAAACTAGGTACAGTTAGACACCTTCTTGGAGAATCAGTGCTATTAAAGTACAGTAGGTTGCTCAAAGCACACCCCCCAGGTCAGCATGTAATAGGATATTTGGCAGACTTCAGTGCACTATTTCTCTTGAAAGTGATTTGTCAGAGTGTTGAGACAAGCTTGCTTCTGCCCATGTATAAGAATAGGAAATAAAGGACATTTAATGTTTTGGGGGGGTTGGACTTAATCATCTAAATTTCTCTTAAATTCCAGTCTACAGTTTAGGCATGCCTCTGTGGACCTAAATCTAAACATTGGTTCACTTCAAAGAAAATATGCTTTTTTGCAGCTGTGTTAGTTCACTCAGATTTGTCCAGCCCATGATTAGGAGCGACCAGCTTCAGTGCACATTTGCAGATGTCTTGCTTCCACACAGAGCCTGCGTTTGTAATGAGGCTGACTGCTCACTGAAGTCTGACTGCGGAGAGCTTTGCCTGAAAAAAGAACTCAAGGACTGACAGATTAAAGAGCATTATGATTTCTTCTAATTATTGTATACTATAAGTTGCCCTTTGCAGAAGACATAAATTTATACATAGTCCTGAGGAAAAAATAAAATATCCATAACACTTACAATTGCCATAATCTTAGAAAAGCTCAAGTCTCAAAGCAATGCATTTACTGACCAGCTCCTCTGCTGGCATGAATCATAATAGCTCCATTTATTTCAATGGAGCTCTGTCAGTTTGCATCAGAGGAGACCTGGGTCCTACCAGTCTCCTTTTTAATGTTCCTGTCATTCCTTAAGGGATGTAAGTGCTGTATTGGTTTTCAGCTCTTTAGCTCCTCACAAATGCTGAACATCTGCTTGCAATACAAAGATGATTGCATATATTTACCACTTCTGTCTACCATATCTGAGGAAAATGCAGGTATATTTAACTCTACACACTTACTTCTTTGTCAAGGAAGAGTATTTTAAAAGATGCCTTTTAAGTTATCTTTTTATACACTGAAAGAAGTAGCTACTGTAATAACAACAGTGCCATTTTAGCTTTCAATAGAAATTTTCTCCTGCAGTAGCTTCTGGTAGAGAACAATGCTTGTGAGCAGTCCATTTTAGGGGGTTACCATCCTTTCCTATTGATAGAGCTCTCACATAACATTTTGCCCAGGATTTCATTCAAGTGGATAAAGTTTTTTGGGGGGAAGAAATGCTTTTCAGTTCTCTCCTTGTCAGACTAGCAGTTGACAAATTGGTGAATTGTTTACACAAAATGAATGCTGCATTCTGTATCCAGCTGACAGACTCTTGTGGTTGATAATTTATTAGTTGTTCTTGCTATGAAAGAATATGCACATAATCTCCTTGTTGCATTAATTTTTGTATAAAAGACAAAGAATAATTAGAATTTTCACCCTGACGCTAGAAAGAAACCATATTTGCATTCATTCATTACATAAATTGAAATAGTGGGGAAAAAAGAGGATGTAAAATAGCACGACCAAGGTTTCACAAGTATACAGGTCAAGGCTGTCTGAACAGTGTTTGTCTATAAGAGTATCATCCTCGCAAAAGTCACTGTATTCAAATTTTCAAAGAAGGGTGATCTTGGATTAGGCACCAAGGACTAACCTCAATATCACAAGTAAGTACCTACCTCCCACTAATTATTTAAAAGGCACTGCAATGTGTTGTGAGACAGATTATTTTTATTATTAAGACAGTACTTTAAAATTGAATAAACATGTATCACCATATTTGGGGATGTGAATTATTTTTTTCTTGAAAAATGCTAAGCTTGAACATATCCTCTGATTATCATCATGTCACAAATGGGGCAGAAGAGGCACAGAGAAGTGAAGGAATTTGTTCAGAACTGTACAACAGATCATTTATCATCTTCCTTTCTGGCTTAAGGTCTGTGTTCCTGTAAATCTATGGCAAAGATAATAAGATAAGGAGGGGTTCTTGTTGTGCTATGCAAACCTGTAACCCATACTTTGATTTAAGCAAAAATTATCAGCTGTCTTCCATGTACGTTAATAATAAAATACAGGAAGTAGATGTCTTATAAAAAACACATAGGGAATATTTTCCCTTCCTGCCATACCCAGACACCTGGACAGGGACTCACAGCTCACCGCCAAGATGTGGTGCTTGGCAAAGAGTGTAACTATCCAGCCTCAGACAGTGCAAGTTCACCAGAGTTTCAGACCAGTGTGGACAGGGCAGTGTGTACACTACACCCCAGCTTTAGTCGTGGCCCCAAAAGATCCTGCAATCTCTTCCAGTCCCCACTGGGCAATTAATTCTGGGGAACAGTTTTTAAGAACCTCTGTAAGTAGATGACCTTGTTATACAGAATAGAGTTGTGCTTAAAGGAACGTTCAGGAGATGCTTGTGTTATTTGGTGGAAGAGGTTTGACTATGAGCAGTAGAGCCATCTGAATGGCTTCCATGAAATGACCTTGCAGCTCCAATTCTCTTTCTAAGGAGAAGATGCGTATGTAACAAAATCCCTAACCTTTTAAACAGTTCTATTGATTTTGGTAGCAGAAAAGTCAAGTCTATATTCCCCATTCTGAGGTCTTCTTTTAAGGAATGTTCATGCCGAGAGAGTAATGCAGAATTAAAACTGAAGATATATGAACACTTTATACTATATTCCTTACGTGCACTGAAATCAGTTAAAATCTATTAATCTCAAATTTGCATGTGATTAGGCTTCAGAAGTGTTCCTTGTCTGCCTATGCTGTATCTCTTTCTTCAGTGCTATTGCTAGATGTATTTTAGAACTGATAGCGGCTTATCACTATCAAAAAGCAGCTCAAAGTCTTGAAAATCTTCAGCTTAGCAACTGTCCTTTAAAAATTGTAAATCATACCTGTTTTTCTTCATCTTTATGGTCTATTAATAGGCATACTTTTCATGACAACAGGATTTGTTTGCAGGGTTATGAGATATCATCTGCTCCTTCTCTTTCCTCCTCACTTAAGCTGTAATTTTCTGTCATATCACAGCTGGTTGTCCTGGAAATAGCTTGTCACAAAATGTAAGATTTGTTGCTACTGAAAGAGCAGAAGCATCTGTAAAAGAGCAAAAGTTAGATTTCAGCTGAATATTCTTCAAACAAATGAATAGGAAAAGAGGAGACCCTAAGCAGAGTTTACTTAAGGTGTTTTGTTTCTCCAGAGAGTCTTTGTGCAGTCTGGGAGGATAAGAAGAGACCTACAAATGGTTGTAGCTTCAAATAGATTGTGTGGGTGGATAAATATAGGGGAGTGTACTGCGTGATCAAAATAGGATGAGCTTGGGTCTGCACACAGAAGGAAAACAGATTTATTTTCTAGCAGAAGGCAATTTCCATAAATAAATAGGATGGCTTATCATTACCTGCTTTAAGCATGATTAGACTAAATATGCTTCCAGCAGTCAAAAAAATAAATAAATAAATAAATAATAATCTGAGTTAATTTCCCCTTTTCTCTGAAAAACTCTGTTGCACTTGGTTTGAGCTAGGCATGAAAACAAAAGAGTGGCCAAGTCCGAGTTACTGCTCTCTGACGTTCAGTCTGTCTTTGGTCCAGGGTGATGGGTAGAGAAATGTAGCAGCTATTTCCATTGGTGCCCAGGGTTCTTCTGCCCGGGGTTTTCCTGCCACCGGGACATGCCAGAAGACTCCATTCTATATTTGCCAAATGTGATCAAATATCATAGTGTGTGCCTTTTGGGCAGACCAATAGCCTGCCAACTGTGTGCATGTGTATGTGACCGTACACAAGTTTCTCATGTGCTAGAAATGACCCCAAAACAGCAGTGATAAACAGTCCCTCTTTCTTCTGTACTGCATGAGCAGAGAAATGGGCCAAAACTAGAGTTCAGTGTTTGCAGCACACAAAGGGTAAGTCTACTCAGATTTCTGCAGGTGAGCACCTCAGAGGAGAAATAAACCATGTTTTTCTGTTACCCAAGAGTTGAGTGGTTACACCCAGTGAGATTACAGGCGTAGTCAAACACTTCTAGCAGAAAGTTAACCAAAGCCTATAAATATTCCCAGGAAGGTGCATTTTTAGTCGATACACTGTGCATGGCATGGCATGGTTTTCCAGTATTATTTACTCCAGACAGTAAATGTGTAAATAAACTCAATCAACACAGGTGATAAATACTTGATGTTTCAGTTATATATAGTGTGTACAAACATAAATATGCTTCTGATATTGCCTCTAGGCTTAAAACCTGATCTTATTCATTACCTTTAGTAGGAGGCTAACTTTTTATTGTCTGAATAGTTATTACGGTGGTTACACTGATAAGTTCTGGTAGTGGCCTGTTGTTCCACCCATAGCAGCCAATGTTATGCACTGCAAACATATGCTAAAGTAGTCTACCAGATGATGGTAAGAAAAATTATTATAATTGTGCTTTACTTCTTCTAACGTAAACATCTGTAAACCAATTACAAGATACACCTTTTTTTTACAGATTCTGTGAATGGAAAAGAATCGCTGATTACCAGTTTTGTCTTCAGTTCTATTTGATGAATCACATTTAATTACAACATAATTAGGCAGCACCTCTGAAAAATATACTCTGTAATGGATAAAAAGAATGAAAAGAAGTGATCATATAATAATTTTGAAGTACATCATAGCAATTATTTTCATTAAATTTCTGTCACTTATTTTAATTGTCAGTGTCAATACCATCATCTTAATATTATAGTTTCTAAAAAAACTAATTTCAATCCCAAGGTAAAGTCTGTGTTTACTGAAGAAATCATCCCAGACCCAGTTAACTTCAAATGCTCAAGGAATCCCATTAGACTACTAATTATAAGAAAATATAGAATTCTCTGCTTTCTAGAAGCCTTAGACAACACTGGAGTCCTCTAGAATAATTATGAATTAAAACAATTTTATGCAAGTTTGCAGATATGTTTTTGTCTCTATTGAATAAAAATACTATTAAAACATTTAAAGAAAAGCAAAACAAAAATAAATTAATTAATTATTAATTAATTAAGTCCTTGGTGGACTTATGCAGAAAGAAAACAAACAAGCAAACATAACTTAGCACAGCTTTGCTTCTTGACCTGATGACTAGGTAGTGAAAGTAGCAACAATACATGTGGATAGTCAGTAACCCCATCTTTAAAGTTGTAACCTTCTCTAAACCAGCTGGGTCCAACCCTGGCTATAAAACATCTTGCATATCAGCAGCAGTGCACATATTCTGCTGACAAGTGAGTTTCTTTTCCATTTGGTATTTATTAGGCAGACAGCCCACCATCAGCCCAGCACCACAAATTCTGAGGTCTCCTGTAGGGGACTCACATTATATTGTCTGGAACATTGTGGTTTGTTTTCAGAATCTGGATATGGGCCTGATTCATCGCTTTGTTATGCAGATTTTACCCAAGTTTATTTTACAAAAGCTTATTAGGATCCAGGACTGCCCACAGACTTTTCACTTCAAGTGGGATCCTTCAGGGTGCTGGGGTCAGGTAGAAGAAGTCATGAAGAAAATGTCCGCAGTTATCAGAACTGACTTTAGCACACCCTTATTTTGCCTGCTGTTGTAATGGTCCTGTTATCTGACTACCTGCCAACATTTATCTTTCAAAGGTGGTGAGTCAATCCTAAAAAAATCATGGCCTGGCTTAAAAATCATTGAGTCTTAAAATGACATACTCAGTTTATTTGTCCATTGGATTTCTAACCTACGGAATTGGCATCCTTACATGTTTACGTAGCTGAAAAAGCTAAATGTATAGAAAATGTTGGTCTTTTTTCTGTTTTATGGGTGTTTTATTTGTTTGTTTGTGGTTGTTTTGTGTTTTGCTTTGTTTTTGTGTGTGTGTGTGTTGTTTTTTTGTTTTTTTAAGTGGAAGTTTGATTTCTTCCATACCACAGGATACCCTGTGTCACCATCTCCAGGTGAAAATGCCAGACACTGTGGCAGTCATGAAGGTTATGGATGTCACAGACTGAACAGCATGGAAAAGCACAGACTGACTAAACACATGTCCTTCCTTGCATTAAATGTTTTCTATACAGAAACCAACTGGGATATCAGAGGGTGCTACACCACATTGCTGCTGGTGCAGCTATGGGGACAGCTGAGAAACTCCCTAGCAACATTCCTAGCAAAACATGTCCTGTCTTCTGCCCCCTTTGCAGCTTCTCAAGAAAACTCACAAACAAATACACCTGGCACAAGGCAAGGGAGTTTCTGCAGAAAGGGAGGAAGCCCAAATCATAACCCAGGAAATCAGTTTTTGTCCTCTAACCAATTCTAACACACTGAGGATAAACAGCTTTCTCTCCATCCAATGCCCAGTGGTACAACCCCTCCTTCACTGGGAAAGGGGAGCCACAGCGGTGAGCAGGATGGGTGTCCTGATGCTTGGACCCGGGGCTGCAGCCATCCTGGCTCCCAGAATGGTGCCTGGCAGAGCCAAGGGCGGTCTGGGCCGATGGTGGCTGTTTAAGCTAACTGGTGCTGCTGTTTTGCCAGATTTCTGGCATACTTCGGAGGGGGGTAGTAAAGACATTTTTTAAGCCCAAAGCTCTTTCAGAGGAACCATCACAGGCATCATGTCTGCAGTGCAAGAAACAAATTCAAGGCCAGATATTCTAACTAAATGTAAAGCTGCATTCCAAGCTGCAGCTTTCAGGAAAACTAACTGAAGAAATTAGATGATCAAACTCTTCTCTTTTCTTGACATGTGGTTCGCAGTACAAGCTGTCACACACTGGTCAGCAGGTGTCTGGGATGTGTCCATGCCCTCCCCAGCCTGAGAGGCCAGCCAGTCACAAGGACTGGGCACAGTACTGCCCTCCCTAACTTCTCCAGTCCTGAACAAATGCCCAAGCATTGCCTGAGTTTCACAGGGGGCATAAAATAAAGAAATGTTGTTATGGGCTTTTAAATAACTTTAAACACATTAAAACTGTAAAGGTTCTTAGACGAATAAACGGTTAAAAAGAAAATCAGACATTTGTAACACTAAAATTTTTATTACATTACAAGAAACTCAGTAGTAGGTTGACTTTAAGTACTTTGGGCTCAAGTCAGCATAACGACGTGGTTTATCTTTCGCAGTTGCTGGTGTTTTTAGTACTGTCTTGGCTAAAATACTTTAATGTTAAAGTCCTGTTTAAGAAATGCTATCTAAAATTCTCAAAATGTTAAAATTATGTATGATGTTCAACTGAGAGCATAATAGAGACAATTATGAATATAACATGGTATTTTTCAAGTTTTTAAAACAGATAGATAATGCTAACAGGAAAGAGATTATATAGAATTGCTGAAATTTTTCATTAAAAAACATTTTTTTCTTTCTTTCCAGGGTTCCAAATCAATGGAAATTTTCTGACATGATCACAGAAATCCTTGAAGAAATATTTCTGGAGGGTAACTCTAAGATAAATTGCTGAGATCTATATTGTATGGAATATAATTATAGTAGAAGGAAGGAATGATCACAGCCATGAAAAAGAAATATAAGCTGCTTTGGAAAATTAAGTAACTTTAGCCCTAGCAAGTTCAGTACATTTCTCATCAGCATTAATAAAAGTTATACCTGCTCACAGTATGAGTAAATTTAAACAAGTTAATTTTATCCTTCTCAATCCAGAAAGATGATTTTAAGAAATGAAGGATGAAGATTGCTAAGATATCCATCATAGGATAATGATGGGTACCTTGTCCTTGTACAAAACCCATTAATTCCCTTTCCATTAGTACCTTTCTGCCAAGTCAAATATTTGTGAAGGCTACTCCTTGTTCCAGCATAATACTCAGAATTATTTTATAGTATAGTGTAACACAATATTAAAATATAGTATACAATTTTTCCGTATTTGTTTACAGGCTGGATTTCTTTCCTTTTACAGATATAGAAACATGATATATTTCAGGGGAAATATTTATGCTTTATGGTAAATGCAATACTTAACAAATTTTGGCAAGTCAGTTTTCACTGGAGTTTGTACATGCTCCCACACAGAACAGTAAAATTCTGATATTTACTTAACTCCAAATTCAGCTTAAAAACAGATCAGTGAACAAGGACTAAGATTTGGGTCTAAACAAGAAGGTACTAAGTTTCCAGATCTGTCTGCAAAAGACTTTTGTCTGAAACAAAAGAAGCTTTGAATGAACAAAATTATTTTAGAAGGTAAAATACTATCATTTTGGGAAGACCAGCCCCACCAATCTCACAAGATTGGTCTGAAGCATACCTTCCATTTCACATTTTGTATCACCTCCAGATCTATACTCAATAGGCCTCTGTCCTTCCTCCGATGTCCCCCATGAGACAGTTTGAATGACAGCTTTAATTCAAATGTCTAGCATTTTAATTTTTGTCTTTGGTGTAGAGCCCATGCTGAAAGATGATCAGCTTTCATAAAAAAACACTGAAAAGAAGAACTGATACAACATGAGAAGCAGAAAAATGGGAAAGGATTTGGATATTGCATCATGATGACATTAGAAGAAGCCTGATGACCTTTTGGAAAGCTATTTTGGCCCAAGTGGCTATATAAGCAGTGATTTCCCCAGTTTTAGCAAACTTCTGTTTTTCAGATACCAATGATAATGATTTTTTCCAAAACCTTTCACTTTGTTGGTTGACTTCTATAGAGCACATAAAAATGCACATTCAGCACATATTAATACGTTCAATAACAGTTTTTCAGCATCTTGGTCTATGTTCTTATCTCTTTGTATGTTATCACATCATTACATTTTTGGAATATTATAAAATAGTTCATTGGAAGGGAACTTCAAAGTTCTGCCTGACTACTTCAAGGTTAACCGAATGCACAGCATATAAATGTGGGCATTGTGCAAATGCCTCTTTGCACACTGACACGCATGAAGCATCAGCCTCTCCAGGAAGGCTGTTCCAGTGTCTAATAACCAGTCTGAACCTCCCCTGGCACAGCTTTGTGTCTTTCTGGCATGTCCTCTCATTGGTTACCAGGGCAAAGAGACTGGCACCTCCCTCTGCCTCCACTCCTCAGGAAGCTGCAGAGAGCAATGAGGTTGCCTCTCAACCTCCTCTTTTCCCGACCAGACAACCCAAGTGTTCTCAGTCTCTCCTCACTCCATTCACGACCACTGTCTGGGCCCAGCCGTCCAGCCAGTTTTTAACCCAGCAAAGAGTATACCTGACCGAGCCATGGGCTGCCAGCTTCTCCAGAAGAATACTGTGGGAGACTGTGTCAAAGAACTTGCTGAAGTCTAGGCAGACTACACCAACAGGCCTTCCCTCATCCACCAGATGGGTCACTCGGTCATGGAAGGAGATGAGGCTGGTGAGGCAGGACTTGCCTTTCATGAACCCATGTTGACTGGACCTGATCCCTTGGCTGTCCTGCATTTGCTGCATGACTGCATTCAAGATGACCTGTTCCTTCAACTTTCCTGGCACCGAACTCAGGCTGACAGGCTTGTAGTTCCCTGGGTCCTCCTTATGACCCTTCTTATAGATGGGCGTCACGAGTGGGAGTCCCCAGGGGTCCGTGTTGGGGCCCATCCTATTTAATATCTTTATTGATGACTTGGATGATGGATTTGAGTGCGCCCTCAGTAAATTTGCAGATGACACCAAGATGGAGGGAAGCGTTGATCTGTCAGAAGGTAGGAAGGCCCTGCAGAGGGACCTGGACAGGTTGGATTGATGGGCAGATGCCAGTGGGATGAGGTTCAACATGGATAAATGCCCCGTCCTGCACTTTGGTCACAACAACCCCATGCAACACTACAGGCTTAGGGCAGAGTGGCTGGAAAGCTGTGCAGAGGAAAAGGATCTGGGGGTGCTGATTGATGCTCACCTGAACATGAGCCAACAGGGTGCCCAGGTGGCCAAGAAGGCCAACAGCATCCTGGCCTGTATCAGGAACAGTGTAGCCAGCAGGACCAGGGAGGTGATCATCCCCCTGTACTCTGCTCTGCTGAGGTCACACCTCGAGTACTGTGTTCAGTTTTGGGCCCCTCACCACAAAAAAGACATCGAGGCCCTGAAGCATGTCCGGAGAAGTGCCAAGAAGCTGGTGAAAGGCCTGGAACACACGTCCCATAAGGAGCGGCTGAGCGAGCTGGGGTTGTTTAGTCTAGAGAAGAGGAGGCTCGGGGGAGACCTTATTGCTCTCTACAACGACCTGAAAGGAAGTTGTGAGGAGCTAGGGGTTGGCTTCTTCTCACAGATAACTAGTGATAGGACTAGAGGGAATGGTCTAAAGTTGCGCCAGGGGAGGTTTAGGTTAGAAATGAGGAGATATTTCTTCTCAGAAAGAGTAGTCAGGCACTGGAATGGGTTGCCCAGGGAAGGTGTGGAGTCACTGTCCCTGGGGGTGTTTAAGGAAAGGTTGGACATGGTCCTTAGGGACATGGTTTAGTGGGTGATATTGGTGGTAGGTGGATGGTTGGACCAGATGATCTTGAAGGTCTTTTCCAACCTTTATGATTCTATGCCTTCCAGCTCTTCTACCAGCTTTGTTGCCTTCCTCTGGACACTTCCAAGTATTTTAATATCCTTTTTATATTGTGAAGACAAGAACTGTGCACAGTATTCAAGGTGAGGCCACACTAAATATAGCTGAGAATCACCTCTTTTCACCATACAGCTATTTTTGTGTTTAATGCACCCAAAAATGTGGTTTGCTATCTTGGCTGCCAGGGCACACTGCTGATTCATGTTTAGCTTACTGTCAGCAGCCAGATTTATCCCAGTTGGGAAAATAACAGTTATTCAGATTTCATAATCATGCTGATGATACTTATTTCTTTCATTCTGTTTAAATGATATCTGCATTTTTGTTGATCATTTCTGCTAAGAATTTAAAAAGATGTTCAACTTTGTAATGACAAAATCTCCACAAATCATAAAAGTTTCAAACTACATTACGACAGACTCCTATTCTCTCTTTAATTTTAGTTACCTCAACATAAAATGAATGTTCAAGAAAACACCAGACACATCATACCAGAGAACTCAGAAGTAAATATGGAGTTCTGGGCCAGATTTTTCCCAGGTGGAAGTAAAGCAGTGCTAGGGTTTTAGCTTTTTGTGGTTGTGTTCTTCAAAAACTTTATTTTCAGAAATGCTAGTTCTTTATGAGTCACAACAACCCCTGCTGCAAGTTCTATTTAGAGTCAAAGAAGAATCTTGACTTACAACATGCAGAAATTGCATTCAATAAGTCTGCCTTCTGAATGTGTTAAATTTACTATATGATGAAAATTGGTGGGGACCTATGCAGAGCATGTTTTCAGGGTGTGAGTTTCAAAGATATCCTGGTTTAGGTTGAAGATAAGTAGTGAGTACAACAGGAAATAAAATGACAAGCTAGTGCTTAATAGCAGGTACTCTAAAGAAATGCTTACAACTTAGAATGAAGTTTTAATGAGGTAAAGGTTAATTGGAAAACATACCTTTTCTATCTAACCTTCCAAATGTAATTAAATATCTCAAAACTAGCAAAGATTCAGTATGCTTTGTTAAAGCAACATTAGTCTGATTTAAAATGAATAGTTCTTGAGCTCAATTCAGCTTTCAGTTATTTGAAGTAACTCTTCTGCAGACAGTTCTCTCTTACTACCAAAAAAATTCTTACTTTTTCTGAAAGCTCCCAGTTATATCACCCAACTTGCCTTTACAAAAAAGAGCTGAGACACTCCAAGCTGGAAGTTTAAACCCATGTACTTGCATGTGAAAGTCAACTGGAGCTGGAATAGTCCTTGCAGTGTCTCTTCATTCCTAAAAGGATAGAGAAAAGAATATTATTTTTCCTACCCAAAGGTTCACTGCTTTTTGCCACTGTAACATGAGGAAAACTAAAAAACTTGCAGCAATCAGGAAACAAGCTTCAACATTACTTCAATATTTACACATCTGGATTTGACAAAGTTGTGCTGAAAATGAAAGCTTCTGTGATATGTGGGATGTGAGATTCCAAACTGACTTTAAAAAAAATAATAAAATAAAATAAAATAAAAATCCTATTTAACTATACAATAACAGAAAGAAGTTTCCATACAAATTATGTCCTAAATAAGTAAATAAATAAGTAAAAACTTTTCATTCCAAAAATACTGAAATTGAGTGTTACAACAAGTGGAAGTTACAACACCACATGAATATTTTAGTTTGTTCAAACTCTTCAAAATCAAAAATCTTGTGAGGATTTTACCGTGTTCTATTTAATTTGTTGAAGCTTTGTTTTCCCACAAAGAAGATTCCATCAGAGTACCACCCAGCTTTAGCATCATCTTGGAGCTAAATGGTAATTTTGCTATGAACAAATAAAGCACATCAGAATTTTTACTTACCTTTAGCATTAACCTTGGAAATACTTTAGTGCAGCTTTTACAGTCACATTTCAATTTCCAAGTCTCTCATTTTCAAATCACTTACACTACTCCTTTACACCAAGGCAGAACAATGTCTGAATTGCTGTGATGCCTGTGAAGTTAGGGAAAGGACACAGCCAAAGCCACACTGCAAACCTCAGTCAATTTTAGCTGCTCCTAATCTACTAGATTTGGATGGAGACTAACTGTGCAGAAAAAAACTACTGTTCACTTGCAGTCTAGATAATTATCAAACAGACCCTACATCTTGTATTTCTCTTCTCTGTTTTTCTGAATGTGAATGACAGAGTTACATTTTGATCCCAAAGCTACGGTGAAGAAATCAAATGAGTCCGAGCAACATTTTACTGGTGGGTATAGAAAAACTTTATCTACAGAAAAGTAAACTTTCCATTACTATTTAATGAAACTGAAACCATATGTCATAGACCAGCCAATGACTATACTATTAAATTCCCTTCCTCTCCCAAACAGGAGAGCCTTGTCCAGACTGCTTGCTCAGCAATGACATTCAACAAGGGTAAATGCCAGCTTCTGCACTTGGGACATAACAACCCAGCACAGTGGTATAGTCTTGGGGAAAGATGGCTGGAAAGTTGCCTGGCAGAAAAGGACCTAGGAATGCTGGTCAACAGCTAGCTGAACACGAGCCAGCAGTTTGCCAAGGTGGCCAAGAAGACCAGTAGCATCCTGGCATGCATCAGAAATAGTGTGGCCAGCAGGACAAGAGAAGTGATTGTCCCTTTCAGCACCTCGAATATTGTGTTCAGTTTTGGGCCCCTCACTACAAGAAGGATATTCATGCTCTTCGTGCAGCAAAGAGACATGAAGCTGATGAAGGGACTAGAAAACAAGCCCTAAGAGGAGCAACTGGGGGAAGTGGGGTTGTTCAGTCTGGAGAAGAGGAGGCTGAGGGGACACCACCTCACTCACTACAACTACCTGAAAAGAGGTCACAGCGAGGAGGGTGTTGGACACAAAGAAATGAGCTCAAGTTGCACCAGGGGAGTTTTAGATTGGATAGTAGAAAGAATTTCTTCACAAAGAGAGTAATCAAGCATTGGAACAGGCTGCTCAGGAAGTCCCCATCCCTGGAGGTATTTAAGAGAGGTGTGGACATGGCACTAATGGACATGGTTTAGAGATAGGACTCAGACCAGGTTGGTGGTTAGACTTGATGATCTTGAAGGTCTTTTCCAACCTAAACAATTCTAGGATTCTATGACTGGTCACTTCCTTTTGCTAATTCCTGAGAAAGGCCTGAGCAAAGTCTGAGAGATGGCTGAGGTGGCAAAACAATCCTAGATACCATTGTGAGAGGCCTGCATTGTGGCCCATCAGGTTCCAGTCCCCAGCAAGGTTTGAAACAATTAGGCCCCTAAAGACCCACAGCCAACTCATGGCATAGGATAAATTTGTCATAAATTGTCTATGGTAGGAAGTTCAGATGAATTCATCCTGTTTTGTTTTTTTCTCACATTCAGTGTAAATTACACAGATATACTACCATCCTTTAACAAATTCAAGAAATACTTTTTCACATTAAAAAGAATTTGTTATGCTTAGCAGTTCACTCATCTCACTAAGCTTCTCCAACATGCAGAGAAATTAAATATATATATATATCCAGTACAAGAAATCTTGGAAGTATGTCAGAGCTTCTTCTCTGTCATCCCATTTCTGTTCATGATTTTAACCATATACTTCATAAGACTGAGATTTACCTCAAAAATTCTTCTCACACCTGTCAAGTATTCCTTGCTCCTTTCCTTGAAGCTCATTTGAATTCTTTGAGTAGCACCATTTCTGTAGTAAAGCTCCCTCATGACATGCTGACTCTCTGATTGACAGGTAACATACACAGGCAAAGCAGAATGCCAAAGAACACGACATGATAAAACCAAACATAGCTTAATACAGTTATGATAATGCCAAGCTGCTTAAAATTCTCTGTACCTTTGACAGACTAGCCATATACTGTTTGTGTCTCAAAGCTGTGAATCTGCCTAGAAAAAGCTAGATTCTCTGGACCTTGGAGAAAATAAATACTGTTTGCATTTTAGAACAGGTTTAAACTCAAGCTAAGTAAATTGATTTTTGTTGATAAGAGCACCATGTTAATTGTGATCTTTCAGACTTAAAAGCATGCATCTTGTATTAGATTGCATATCTAATGTGTGATGTGACTTATGTGGCACTCTTATTAAAGCTTGTTGAAGAGTAAAGACCTGACTTTTAAATATTTTCACAGTTGAAATCTGCAAGATAAGGTTTTTTGAAACTGTAATTTATGTAGTCATATTTGCAAACAATACTGAAAATAATTGAATTATTTCTGTGATTATTCTTCAAAACTTCACTGCAGAAGTAACAACCAGACTATTTCAGATTTTCCTGTAATTCAATTCAAGCAAGGGGAAGGCAACTGCAGGTGACTTCAATAGTGAGCACAAAACCCTGAGAATGAATAGTTCAGCAAGCAATTTCTGAACAGCTCACAGAATAAAAATCATTCACTCAAGCAGTGCATTTGTTTCCAAAAGCCAAGGATGTTAGGTAAATTTGGAAGTCATTTATAGCCACAGCTTTGCATGCTGCTATATAAAAGGTTTTCCTACCTAGAGATGCCAGTGTGCAGCACAGGAGGTTTAAGTCTACAGCATGTTTGTTACTCCTGCCACTCCTCTGTGGACACATTTGGGCTGACATTACAGCCAGTGTAGTGTTAAATAAAAAAAGGCCACAGCCCTACTTAATACCCTTACAGTCTATAAGGTCCACCTGATATAGGGGCAGAAGAGCTTTCTCATTCCAAGGTGTCTGAAATAAAGCCTGTGTTACAGCCCATCAAAGTTGTGCTTTGTAGCGTGAAACATGTGGTGTGCCTGGCAGTGTGCCAGAGACATGTGAGCAGTTTGGGAAGGCAAAGTGTACTAAGAGAGTGCAGCACAATCTATCTTACATTGCTCTTGCCATGGTGTCTCCTGCCCTCCGAGCCATACCCAAGAAACATCTCAGCAGGTGCCAGTCAGCACAGCATGGTGGGGGGCATGCAGGATGTGTCCAGAGGAACAGTCTGAATGGTCAGTAGACCACTGCTGGAAATAATTCCCCACCTCTGTTTTATTTAGCAGCATAAAAACAGTCTGAGAATACAAAACCTCCTGGCCTTTGCAGAAAAAAAAAAAAAAAAAAAAAAAAAGCACAAGAGCCTTTTCCTACTACACATCCACAGCAGCCACAAGAGGGGTAAACAGCCTGTTTATCTTCATGTTGTCAAGGCTTGAGTTTTAATTACCTCTTTCTTTTAAAATACTCTATCCCCAACTTTGTTGTCACCACTGCCCTTTTATGCCATAAACTTCACGTACTCTCTCATCTTCTTCCTGCTTTCCTTTTAAGATCCGAGGAAGCAGTTTTGTGCCCAAGGCTTTTTTTTTTTCTTTTTTTTTTTTTTTTTTCCCCAGATATACCAGCCAGTAATAAATTAATCTCCATCCACATTCTGTCTCTGGCTTTTGTCCATAGACTATCGTGGCTAGAGCAAAATGTCAAGTCCAGACAAAATTAAGCCTTTGCTCAAGAACTCTCTTGGATTTATAATAAATATTGCATTCTGAGCAGATCACAGTGGAAGACCAGTAACTTTGAAGCAAAAAGTAAAATAAAGTTTATGACTTGGGGCTGATTTTTTCTTCCAAAATCAGATTTTTTTCATTTGAAAAGTTATATGAAGAAGTTTTCAGCCAAGCCAAACTGAACTTCCTTATATCACTTAGCAGAATCTAAACACTTAGTTATGACACAGCTCATAGTTCCACTTTCTTTTACTATGATATCTCACACAAATTTTAAGTCTCCAATATTCTCTGGCATGCAAGGTGCCTGGCAAAATATCTTCCATGCAGGAGCTCAGCACTGACTTTCACTGTCTTTTCACAGCATCCCATCCAACATGAATTCTAAGCTAGTTTCTCCTCAGGAGGTGGCTGATTAAGAGTCTGTGTGAGTGTTTAATAGAACCATTAGAGGACTATTTAGATACTGAGACAAAACAAAATGAAATAATCTACTTGGAAATTAAAAAAAAAAAAAAAAAAAAAAAGTTTTATTTTTGAAATATCAAAACAACTTTATCTCATTTTTTTAGATGGAATACATCTTCTGTAAAAGCAAATCACTCACATTTTTAACTTGATGGGATTTCTTTGCTTGTTTTACTAAACATTAAATTATTAAACATGATTTTTCACCTGGAAAAAAAAAAATCCATTAATTAAAAATGCACAATTCTTTGTTGTTAAAATTGTATGAAAAATTGTGCACCCCCATACACAGCAGTCTAAAGTGTTTTTAGATAAGATCTATATCCCTACTCATGAGTCTCTGGTTCATTTTTCATTCCTCCATCATACTTGCAATCAGGCTGATTACTGCTGTTTCTACCTTACAAACATTTAGAAGATTCAATTTTTTTTCTTTACCAGGCTGAGCCAGCTTCTCGGAACACAGCAGTTTCCAGAGTTATTCCTTAATTACACTCATTCAAAAAATAATGGCTTAATTTGATAAATACCTTTAATTTGAAATTTTCATGTTACAACATCTGCACCAAGGGTAATATGAAGAGCTCCCACTGACAACCATAGAAGAAACACATCTAATGATACTCTCTAAAATGAGCTTTTTTTTTGTCTTTGTTCGTTACTATTCCTTAATTTCTGCTTTGGGATCTGCAGATTCTCAGGTGAAAGAAAAGCAGAATAACAGAGAGAAGTGCAACACATCAACATGGTATGAGGTCACAGAGTATGCTTGTTTTATAACAGGGAATTTTCAAGATGAAGTAAAATGATGGGGACAATGACAGCACCCTTACAGACTCATTGTAGGAGTTGCAACTAGCAACTTATTCAAATGAAGACCTAGTTCAGCATGAGGAAACTGCTGCCTAAGAGAGCTAGCAAAGACTAAAGGAGATCAGCAAATACTAGCTGAAACCGCTGTATTTTGAATTCAGTTGTGTTACTCTTGTCTTATGCCTTTAATGGGTTATGTTCACATTTGTTTCTTCTTGCAATCTGAGTTAAATAAATTGCTATGCAAGCACAAAATAATGTTTTCAAATAGACTCATTGGTGCATTTATCTATAGCACTATAGTTGTCCTGAAGATCAGATATTTTTTTCCCCACTAAACAGTGAATGTCAGCTCCTTTGGGTGTACAAGGTGTCATCAACTTTATGCCAGCTTTGCTGACTCATATAAACATCTACACTTGTAAGCATTAATTTTCTTAGAGCTACAGTACATTATGTACTAGAAAGGGATCAGAAGTAAGCAAAATCCTCTGTAAAATATAGTCTAAATTTATATTGCTTCTGCTGAGAGGATTAATTTAACCATCTGGAGTTAGAATATATATTAAGCCATTAATGTTTATAAATCTAGAGACACAGTAAAACTCATTTTACATCAGCTATCATTACCAAACTCATTTTGTTTGTATGTGTTCTTCTGTTGTTACCTGAGTGTTGGGAGTACCTTGAAATTATTAAGTAGTTTTATGTTCAAGGGCAAATGAATCTGTGAGTTTGGACCTTTTGAAGATTCAAGAAAATCCAATGTTTTGTTTGATAGTTAAATGTCACACACACTGACCAAAACCAAACCACAGATTTGTTTTCTAAGGATGCATTCAATTACCTTATTTGATGGGGAGATGTACAGACAGGAATATATGAACTCAAGCTACTATTTCAAAGTCTCAGCTGCTCAACTGCCATTCCATCAAATCCTTAGGAGAAAGGTGATCAGCTCCCTCATTCATCGAATGCCTCCCAACGGTATCACAGACAACTCCCCTTTCACTGCAGTGTAATACCAGGGGCACAGTATGGGTCACGTTGCCAGCCTCCTTCTTCTTCCCAAGGAATGAAGGCAGTAAATAAATACAGGAGGAGACAGCACAATCACACCAGTGAGGGGATCAGGAAAAAAGGGATTCGGTTTTGGGAGAGCTTTATAAAATATTGTATAAAATAAATTTAAAGAGACTAAATAATTATTCTATTTGTGTCTGGAAATGGACATGGACAAAATTTAATAAAAACAGCTTTAACTCTCTGTGGGAGAGAGGAAAGGCTGAATTCCATATAAATTGATAGATGGCTGGGTTTAGCACGTATTTGTAGATTTATTGATGTGATTTTATGATGCTTTCACTACTTCTGAAATAGAATTTTGATACATCTTGAAACTAGAGCTTTTGAATTTTGAATACTGTCTCCTGTTGTACCAAAACTAAACAGTAGACCTAGTTAGTTAAGTATTGAAAATAATATGAGTTGCTCAGCTCAGCCTGTCAGATGCAGAATAAGTCCTAACATTATTTACCTTTTAATTCCATTGACTTAATTCATATTTATCATTTAAAATCATGTCAGAAAATTTTAAAATGCAATTAGGTGGTTCGGGGAAATGTTAATGGAACATTGAGCCATCTCTTTTAAGGTCATCAGATCAAAACTGGCATGGGTTAGCCTTTAATCCTCACAGCTATACAGATTAGTCTGACAGTCTCCATCTTTTACAAGTGGACCTCCTTCTGGGAACATCAGTAGTGAATACAAATATTTCAAAAGTATGAATACTCCCTCATTGAATTCCAGCTTTTCTGGTATTATTTCAATATGTCTTGATTTGATAGCTGACTCTGCAATATTTTTATATGTTTTTCAGAGATTTATGATCATAATAGAATAAAAATATTTAGATTGTCACTGCCAGGAGCATTTAAAATGACATTATGAAATACTTCTTCTCTGCACACTCCTAATAATAAGCTGACAGGAAAAACAACCAAAGCTAGTATACCTTTTTAAAAACAGGTCTTTTAAAAGAAAGCAAAATCTATCTATTAAATATCTGTTATTCTGGTTCATTGCAACTTTAAACGTTCTGAAGATGGGTTCCTAAGGCTATACAAGCTCAGTAAAGTGTCATAAATTATAAGAAATATATTGTAAACTTAAAAACTTTAACCAATATGTTAAAGATTTCAACTGACTGACAGCAAGCTTCACTGCATGTATACAGCAATAATTGTGGACACTGCAGAAACATCTTTTTAATTTTATTATTTGAACCAAGTAGCTTTAACCATTTTTGAGCCTATCTGGTGTTGCATCCATTTACACCACTGTTTGTAACTCTAAACAATGAGGAAGATAGAAGAACATTAAAATCCCAGCACTGACTTTGAGAAAACATCAAGGCAGCCTTGGAAACTTTCCATTATGAATTTGGCAAACCAGTATGCTGAGATTCAGTGAACAACAGGAGTGTCATTCCCTGCCAACAGGAGTGTTATTCCCCTACCAAAATCTGGAAACAGAGGTGTTATGTCCAGTCTGTTACTGATCACGTATTGGCTGCTGCAGCTCCCAATAAAGCAGAGACTAAATGAAACCTAATAAGCCACTGAGTCCCACAGAAAACAGAACCTCAATTGAATTGCCTACCAGTCTCAGTTTCACATCTAAGCAAGGGTAAGTGCTGTCTTGAGACCCAATACTACAACATTACTATCTTATAACCTGAGTAGTCCATTTAAGAGTCATAGGAGAGCCACTCAGTGTGAATTCCTATAACCACATCAAATGTTTCTTTTCTATGAAAAGATGCACACAGGAAACCAAGTGCCACCAACTCAGCTTTGCAGTATACCCAGCTAAGGCGCCTGGGTACATACAGTCCCATGCAGAGCATCCAAGCAGCCTGTTCAATGCAGAGGCCTGCAAGACAGGGAAAGAAAGGTTGATGCTCAATGGTTAATCAACCCTGACCCAGAGATGTCACAGATCAGCTCACAGTAAAGGAGCTCAGGTGCTGGTAGATCCAAGTCTCCACAGACCAGTGGGCATTTTATCTGAGTAATGCATCTGGTGGAGTCTCTCAAAGTGCTAGGCTAAGGGGTGAGTGAAATAAGCACCATTTTCTCCTCCTTTCAGCACAAAAAACATGCTGCAAACTGTGAACTTGTCAGATCACAGTGACAAGACAGGAAAGCAGATGCATAGTTAATGAACTCCAATACAAAGCAACAGTGGTACAAACATGAAATTCTCAACACTTTAAGGTTTCAGCTGCTGGGAAACAGTGCTGGCACAAATGCAGCCAAAGTCTCTAGATGTTCTGAGCATTACAAAATGACTGAATAAGGCTTTTGAAGGTCTAGCTTCCAGCCTACAGTGACCAGTATGACATTTAGCCACTAAATCCCTACCTGTAACCCTGTTTAGGTGTGCCAGTGGTGGGCCAAACAGAACATTTATGGACTGATATATTGCAATTCCTACAAAATGATAATGCTGGATACCTTGATGAACATGCTTGAAAATAATCTTCCATGTTCTAAAATGAATGCAGTACAGATTCACATCTTTTTTTTTCTTCAGTCATTTTATTGAGGATGATTATCCAATCTACAACAAAGTCTGCAAATCAGGGACCGTATCAGAGAGCAGTACAAGGGACTAAATTGATCTAAGCTAACCCTAGGGATAAACTGAGTTTTCTCCGATTTACATCAGTAGCCTCAAAGGAGAATTAGATTTCCTGAATATCTGTGTTAACCTCATATGCACATTAACCATAAGAAGTAGAACACTGTAATAAGTAATTTTGAAGGAAAAGAGAACATTTCTCCAGGCAGTTTGCTGATAGACTGTGAAATTTGTTTCTGCAGGGATTACAGTGTTTTATATTGGACTTTGAAAGGAAGTGATCGTTTTCAGGAAAAAAAAAAAAATCAAATTTAATTTCTGATGGGACAACTGAGGATAATGTAACTTCATGCTTTTGGGCAGGAGCTGATGTCATAGGATTAAAAATGGAATTTTGCCTTTATGGAAACTTTCACACTTTTGGCAAGCTGCATTATGTCTGTCCTCTCCCTTCCACTGAAGCATTAGACAAAGCAACTGTTGGAAAGAGAATAATGGACCTGTAGAACCTAAAACCCAATCTGGTGGAGCAGATTGTGTTTTTGCATTCAGAGCTATTTAACAAACCAAACTGTGAACCCAGTCTGCAAAACTGGTACCTTAATAACCTTCAAACAGGATTTTATATTGGCCAGATGGATGGCAGCAGAGTCTAGACAAGACTGGGGTCTCATTCTGCTAGGTAATCAATAAACATGAGAAATAAAGGGTGGGAGAGAAAGCAAACATGATAACGTACTTAGAGTGTGCTATCAAACACAGTGCAGAAAATCTGAATAAGTGGAGAGGAATTATTCCCATAACTTGAACAAGGGCAGCCACCTCTACAACCGAATGAGAACTTGCTGCTTCCAGGGTGGCACAATGCCTACAGACCTCTACACTCTAAAGGCCCCACTCCCCTGTGATCTCAGTCCACTATTACAATAGATAAAAATGCTAAGGGACACAAGGGGATAGCAAGGATCATATATTTGCTTAGTTGGCTCCTGAGGACCTACCACAGACAATTTTAGCCCTGCTTTCATATCCCTTACTTCACTCTTCATCAGGCATTTAATGCTCTTCTTCCAAGGCCTTTCCAGAGCAGGCAGCCAGGTGCTCTGCTAGCCCTGGCCAGCAATTAACAGGTCCATTTGTAACGTGTCTGCTTTTTCTTTGTCCTTTCGGGTGGAGATACTGCTCCAGTTCCTGCCTTGTTGCTTGCTACGGCCAACAAGTTTCAACAATAAATATTGAATAGAATATTAGAAGGATTTGCCACTGCAATCAAAAATTGGCATAATAAAATATGAATAGCATTTTGAACCAGAGCAATAGAAAGAAACTTTAGCAGTAAAAATTAACAATGTATCAGTTTACTGCCTTATGGTCCATTGCTTATTGAGTTAGTTCAGTTTCCTCTTCAATGGAAGCATAAAGGCTTTCAGTAGGAAAATAATTTGAAAGACATATTTGTTTATGATCTTGCACTACCAAGAGAGAGATCAAACCCATGTTTTTGAAACTGTCTTTCAGGAAAAAAAAAAATAATAAATAAAGTGCAGCGTAGAAAACAAGCTGCCTTCACTCAGCAGGGTGTGCCAAGCGTATAGGAGCATTGCAAAGAAACTCTTCAGAATATGCAATTTTTCAAGGTGAAAGAAAATCCTTGTCAAATTGTAGCAGTGAATGAAAATGAGAATGTATGATTAATAGCACCACTGAAAGTAACAAAATAAACCATGAAAGCTAAACAATCTAAAATTGTACAGTGAGCCTATGAATATGAAGGATCTGTTTCATTAATGTACATTTTAGTGGTTTCTAAATTCTAAAGGATATGCAAATGCATTCCATATTGACTGTGCACAGTTTCCAGCTCAGGACTACATAGTCATCCACCAACTCCCTTTACATCCTACTGGTTACAAACATCCACAGTGATTTAAGAGTTGTCAATCTGCGTTGCTCAGAGTTTTGGGGGTTGCTGTGTTTTGGCTCCAGTTTGTGAGAGTGAGCAATGCTGATTTCAGGCTCATAGATGAAGTTCACTTCAGTTTACAGAAAAGAAATTCTAAATATAAACTTGCTTTGCTTTGTTCAGCTCAAACTAGCTATTTCTTCTAGCATTTTCTTTTAGAAATAGCAGCACACAGCACACATAGAAAACCCAAATAACAAAGCTCTTAAATAATGGTTTTATTCCCTGATCCAAGTAATTGATAAAAACCCATAAGAATGGGACTTTTTTGATGAAATTTTGAAAAAGTACATTTAATATTTTACATATTAAATATTCATTTCATATTGATGAGCCTCCTTGAACTGCAATTTATGAAATGTAACTTATGAGATAAAGAAGACTCATCATTACCTCTGCATTACATTGATATGCCAGTTTAGAAAAAGCCACATAAAGGATGTTCAAAGTGATATATCTGGGTAAACTACTCCAAGAATATTCTGGAGAGCTACATAACTGCTAGACCAATGCAACTTTGTCCTTCATTGTGATGCAAACAGTATTTCTGAACTTCTAGTTAAAACATTATATAACTAGACTCCTGCAAATACACATTCCTCTAGCTCAGATTCATTTTCCCAACTTATTTTTTTTTTATCTGAAATTTTTTTGAACTTATAAAAAATAAAACGGGATCCAAAGCATTGTTTTTATAAATGATCTCTGTCCATGCAAGAAACTTTCTAGTTCCAAAGAATGAAGTAAGAAGTAGGTCCAGGTAACCTATTAGCAACCCAACTGCATCAGTCAGCTTTCCTCTGGAAAAAAGATTTTACAAGTCCCCACAGTATAAATATATCCCGAAGACAGTATTCAACACGTTCAAAAATTCTCACAGAAAGTTATAGTTAAATCCTCAAGGAAAGCTGAATAGCAAATCAGTGATGGTACACAATTGTGTTTTATCATCGGGTAGCTTTTATTTTAAACTTATTTTTTATCCACCTGGGCAATATGGCAGCAATATACCCAGATCACCAAATCAGTAACATGAGTAAATCTCTTACATTTCCCAACAGAAATTCTTGCCAGTTGTTCAGCCGCTTCTGTGGAGAGAATGCTTGAAAAACATTGGCTGTACTAGATGATGGATCTTCTAACTCAGGGAAGACCAGACATCCCACAGACATCCTTCATTTAAATTTCACACTTTTTCATTTCCTGATACTGGCAATAGCACAGAATTTCTCTTCCTACTAACTTATAAGTCACTGGTTTCTGTCATCTACCTCTACCTAATAACCTTTCCTCTACCTAATAACCACAGTCAGTATTTTCTCTCTCCACCTCCCATTCTTTTTCATCTTTATTTTCTGCTTGTTTCTCCACTAATTCCCTGGAATATACTGCTTTCTTTCAGCGTCCACTCTTCTTACTTCTGAAATGTCTGACATTATTAGAATTCATAAATGTCTATTTTGTAATTCATGATAAAATAGGAAAATAAAATTTAAAAAAGCTTTTTCTTTTTTTTTTTTTTTTTACAGTCTTATTATAACAGAATAGAAAATCTGTTCACAGCACACTTTGTTTCCACATAATTAAGTCTAAGTTCTATGATATTGTTGGTTTTACTACTGGGGCTGATTGCATCTGTGCCATCTATGTGGTGGTTGTATAAGACAATCAGGTTATGTTCCCCACTGGGTCAGGAGATTGGGTAATTGAAGACTCGGAATATATTTGACCAGAACAATGAAGTCAGCATCTTAGCAATGAAACTGGACATTTTTTAATATTTTAAAGAATTATTATGATTAAACATCTTTTATCAGTTAGGTCTTACCTTGATATAAGTTAGCAATGACTAACTTCTATGACTTAGAGCACTTCCAGTTTAAATGAACAGATCTTGTCCCAGCTAGAGGCTTACCTGACTGCCAGAACTAAGGAAGCAATCATAACTGGCACGATTTCTTTGGGGTTTTGTTGTTGCTTTCATCTTTTTGCAATAATAACTTGGAAGAAAATGGGCCTTAAAGCTATATAACTTTTGCTTGTGTTACATCTCAAAAATATTGTTGAAAGACTTGCGTATTTTTCAGTCTACTAACCAGCCTCAAATCCCTTTGTGCAACCAGTTGTAGTGCCTCTCATGTATGATATTGTGTGTTTATCTCTAAATATATGAAACATATGAATAAAGTTATATATGAAATATATAACTTTACAGATAATTATCACATCTGTAACATACCTTGCAAAAGCTGATAGCAAACTGCTGATAGGGAGGTCATTTATTCCAGGCATTTTCATATACCCCATATTCCTGTAAAGGTCAGTTTCCTATTAGTTTGAAATTATCAAGGTTGCTAGAGGGTACAGTATATAAACTGAATGCTCACCAGACACAGAGCATTGTATTCTGACACGGAAGATGCTTATCTTTTTTTCTCTTAGAACAAGCTTCATCAGTAATTTTAACACCCTAAAGTTGAAGACTAATAGTTTATCTTTGTCCATATCAAATATATCTGATAACATTACAGAGGATAATTAGGATATACAAGATTATTTTAGAAAAATGAAAAAAATTACATCAAGGTTGGCAGGCTTAAAAATTAAGCATACTTGCTTCGCTGTTGTGAGCGATCATGTTTTCTTACCTCTCCCACTCTGCCTACTAGCACCACTCTTTGGGAAATAGCAAGGCACAGAAATCTGAATCTTACATCAGTCCCTCTGAAATATATATATATAAAAGGCAGCCAAAATTACAAATCCTTACATTAAGTAAATCAGAATATTATTTAGATAATTGACTCCCGATATGTAAAATGAAAACCAGGCTATTAATTTTGTGAAGCAATCCTTCATGTCAAGTTTGGGTGTATAAACTGTATCTTTCATGGGATTTTCCATAGGTTGGCTGCAGGACACCTTTGTGTGACTTCTGCTGAATTTTAATGGGAGTTTGACTGTGAAACTCCCATGAGAGTTTAGCTAGCTGCCTATGAATGCTATAAATAATCCTACCTTTAGATTCTGAAAGTAAAAAGGCTATTAACAGTGCTCCTAAACCTGCGGTTAATGCCTCGTAATAAATATTTAGATGGCTTCAGGCTGTTCCATGACAGAATAGTGTACACCACTAATACCACATGTTGGTGGTGAAAAGTACTGTCAAGGCTGAAAGAAAGCTTTGTCAAACCATCCCGCAGCAACTGAACTCCCTGTTCCTGCACCCAAACCTGCAAAAAGGGGTTCACATGGCATCTGCCAGATACAAGCCTATGTCTGCTCATCTTACTTCAAATTCAGCACCACAAGGTGGCTTGATCCCACTCCCCCACTTGTCCTGAGTTATACCTCAAACATTGCAGGCCACCATTCCAGGTGCTGGTCATCTCAGCAGTGCTTCCTGGTCAGGCTGCATAGCTGGCCCTCCGCTGAGACAGGAGAATGGATGTCAGTGGTCCTTTCCCTTGGGCCCAGCACGTGCACCTGAAGTCCCATGGGAGCTGCAGGACAGGCAGAAACAGCTCCCTCATGACTCTTGCCAGGCTGCACCTGACCTCCAAGGAGACATGTCACAGATGTAGGGAAATAAGTGTATTCGGATACAAACACAGCTGAAAGAAAACACAGGTGGAAAAAAACTAGCTGTACTTATTACAGAAGCAGCCAAACTCTTCCCTGAGTGTTTGCAGTTCTGTTTTCTCCTGGAAAGAAAGCTGAAATGTTTTGTTTTAAACTACTGCAAAATGTCTGTGTAGATTTCACTGAGATAACACCACATCTGTATTCAACTAGGTGTTCATGTATCTTAAACCACCCCCTTTTAGTTCCACTATATAACACTTTTATTTTTGTATATTGATCCTTTTCCCAATTAATGGCCCATTTGTGGAAGGCATACACAGTTGTATCTGCATGATATGGCTCATTAGAGAGGCACTGGAAGCAGTACGTAGTATTTCCTTTTGTTTAAAATGCATTAATTCAGTAAACATATGCTATGACATTGATTGCCAAGGTCATTTCCTAACATCTAGAAAAGAATAAAAGAAAGAAACCAGTCTATGAACATTCTATTTTAAAATATGCTTTTTTTTTTTTTTTAGGCTTCCTAACAAACACTCTGGGCTACCTTTTCTATGGAGTGAATCTGCATTTAAGTACTGAGCACATGCATTTGACACAAACAACCAAATGTAATTTTCATTAGTATGAGATGTCTGTATCAACCAAATGTATTGACATATCAGGTGCTGGTAAAAGGAAGTCAGCATTTAAAGTTGTTAAACTCAGAAAAATACATCTGAAATCCATAAAAACCTAAATTCATCATCAGACAATAGGCAAATATCTAGATAACAGAAGAAAACATCCCATTACATTCAGAATAATTGATGACATCCAAATGGAGGATTGAAATTTGTGTCACTTTTAACACACGGAGCATTATTATGCTAACAGCCCATTCAATCACATCAGCATCATTTGTACTACTACATAGATGTACCTTAAATATAAAAGCTGTTTTGCAGAGTTTGTATTTGATGGCTATGTGCTTTCTTTTTCATAGGTCTGTTTTCATTGATAGGTTGACCCGAGAGGTCTGGTTGAAAAAGTTTGCATTAACAATGTGATATTATTTCTTAATAAACTGGAAGCATGTATTATTCAGGAAAGATACAAGGCTTTAGCATGTAACAGCAGGAATGTTCATACAGGGAACAATGATGCATGGCACCTGGTTAAAGGTGGATTTACCATTTGGAGCAAAGAGGATTCTCCCTCCCCAGCTACAATGCGAGGAGCACGGCAGTTCCAGGTGGTCTTTCAGACCTCTGAGCGATCCTAGGCAGGAACATCTGCACTGCAGTGTTGTAGGATATATGAGGATCTGTGCACTTTGCAGCCCCAACAATGCCTTGATGGGCTCAGACTAAATAAGTCTTACTGAAAGGAGAAACATGTTGCCTCTGGCTCTGGAGTGAACTGTGTGCTTACACATCTGATCTACTCAACTGTGCAGCTTGCAGCCTTTAAGTCAGATGGGGCACCTGGGTCATTCACAACTCTGTGTCACTTTCTTTTGCAAGCCTGCAGGGAGTATACTCTCAGTATCCACATAGACAAGGGAATGGCAGAGGAACCAGCAACACTTAGGAAGGAAGGAGCTGAAGATTTCGAAGCTGCAGGGATACAAAAAAAAAAAAAAAAAAAAAAAAAAAAAAAAAACTTCTCTCATGGCCAGGTATTGTTGCTTTAGGTGAGATTTTAATGTAATGATGCATACATAGCTAATAGATACAGTGGGGTCACCACTCTTCCTGGAAACATCAGCTTTAAATCATGCATACCATGACACTTAAGTACTTCTGAAAAAGCTGCTCGATAATTCCTTCATCAGAATGAATCGTACAATAATAGCTACCTCCCTGATTCAGAGAGATGTAACAAGACCTAACTTCACAGGCTGCATCAAAGCAGATTTCAGAGGATTAGTCTGTGCTATTCTTTAGATGCAATGCTGATGTCCCTCTGGACAGATTATTTATCACAATATATTACAGCTGATTCATGGGTACTGAATACAAATAGCTCTGCTGATGTTAAGGATGTTGCAAAGCTAATAATGATAGCTATGAATCCTCGTTTACCATCACTGCTCTGCAAGCATGTAATTCATTTCAGGAAGGTGAGAAAGCTATTAAAAAGTAGCATAATGTGACTCATTCTGTCAGCCAGTATAAATAACACAGGAGAATCAGAGAGTTTGTCAGTGTTTCTCATGATTTGGGATGTCTCTGAATGGTAATTCTCTTTCCCTCTAGGCTCGGTGGGTGTCTTTCTACCTGTTCCTTAGTTACCTGTAAGAGAAGCTACCTGTTTTTCATCAGTGATAGAAAGGTTTCATTCCTTTAGCTAGCATTTTAATATTGCTTTGTAGAGGGACCAAACTCGAATGCTGTTTCTCCACTTGAAAAGCAAAAGGAAAAGCAAAAGGAAAAGCAAAAGGAAAAGCAAAAGGAAAAGCAAAAGGAAAAGCAAAAGGAAAAGCAAAAGGAAAAGAAAAGAAAGGAAAAAAAAAAAAAAAAAGCTGACTCATCTGCTCAGGATTTAGTCACAGGAACAGTAAAGAGGACTAAATCTCAGATAATACTTAGAATGAATGATTTAAACAACTCCAGGAGTAGGTGCAAGTTTTTACATACTGTCTGCTCTGAAACTGCACTATATTTAGATTACAATTGAAAGGCAGAGTAATTGCCATTTTAAAGTGGGCAGAAGTGGATTAAGGCAAAGGCACTATAGATCTGCTGGTGCTGTTTACAAAACCTGTAGGTTATGCTAAATCACCCCAAACAGTCTGAGCTTCCCTTCCTCCCCGTGCCATACACTGTGGCCCATGCCGTACTCCTCACTGGGAAGCATCCCTCAAAACACTTGCTTCTTCTGGATCAGCCTGCACTTGTGGGCAAAGCAGAATCTCCATGACCAGACCAGCTCTGAACACAGTAACAAGAAATCACAGACACTGTTTCCAAAAGAGAAGACATTTCTAGCCTGCATGAAGGCAAAAAACAAATACTGAGTATGAGAGTCCAGGGTAGGAAATACCTGTTTGAGTATGCCTAAAATGATAATTTACATCTGAACCCTTAACACCAGTAGCGTTCAAAGGAGTAACAAGATGTAAGAAGCAGGCATCCCTGTAGGAGACTCTTTTGCCTTAACCCTGATCAAAGCCTGATGCTGTCACACTCCTGTGCAGTATTCCAAATTCTGAGTTTGTAACTCCTACTAGGTTGCTCAAAATCTTGCAAGTGGTCCACAGAAATATTAAAAAATAGAACACACAGTCTTCCATAATATCCAGCACTCCTCAGCCGGAAATTGGCCCCAGGCTGTCCTCCCCCATCCAGAGATCCCAGAAAGATAGATTTCTCTTCCTATCTTAAATGGGCTTTGTCAGTTCTCATAGAATGGAAATAATAGTCAGGAGGAGCAGAAATGATGGCAGACGATAACATTACCTAATAAAATATATGAAATTAAATTTAAATTAATTTTAGTATATTCATCTTAGGTAAGAAATAATTATTTCCAGTGGTTAAAATATTCTTCCACATTTCTGACACAATAGTTATTAAATCTTTTCAGGAATTGTCAGTAGACTTTTAAAGCCATAATATAAGACGCCTTTACCTTAGGAAGTATATTCAGACTGAAATAGAACCTGTAAATGGATTTTTCTTATCATCCATGAAGAAGTGTAAACTTAATCTAGTTGCTGGTTCTTTATCTCAATTCCTTTTTAATTGACATTCTGCTTAAACTAATGAAAAACCACCTTTTCTAAAGTCACTACCATTAGTGCCTTATTCTGGCCTTGTCAAGAATGACTGACAGAGAGATGAAGCTTAAACACTGATAGTTGGAAATCTTTCTGTTAATCCAAAGTCAGTAAAATCTTCAGACTCTTCAGACTGAACATATAGCTATTATTCCTCATATCTAACTTCTAGAGGATTTGAAATGGGAGATAACACAGTTCAATAAGTCTTTGGTACGCTCTTAAAACTCCACTTAAAAAGCTTCACTGAGTTATTAAATATTGTGATTTACTCCAGAAAATGCCTTTAAAGGGGGGGGGGGGGGGGGGGGGGGGGGAATAATAACAAACAAGAAACATAATCTTTCCTACCTTCCTGTAATTCAAGCTGTCAGTTCACGAATACAGCTGTTAGCCAGAGTCTGGATTCAGGCAATAAAACCACCACTCAGAGGAAGAGAGGAGCAGCCAAGCAAGCCCAGCCTATAAGAAGTCTCTCTCAATTCCCTTGACCAGTAGAAAAAGTATGTTTTCTGGACACCAAGAAAGGCAAGTTGGTGACGCAGGGCATTATTCAGGTCAGAAGCACATTTTTCAGTTTACACTATCACATTAATACTTTACTAGTCCGTTGGGTTAGAAGAAATATTTCCAGGCTTCAGTGGAAAAGTGATCCCCTTGAATGACAGCCAGGGACTTTTGGAGTTCTTGGCTCAAAATTTTGGGCCAAAAAGTACCAAAAAAATGGTATAATTTAAAAAGGTTTAAATCTGGGGAGTAAAAAAATCCATTTCATGTTGTAATGTAGCCATTTTCTAACCAACTTTATTAATCATTTAATTAAATAAGTTCAACATCATAAATAAATTAAATACTAGCTGAGCAGATTACCATTTTTATCATCTTGAAAGTCCTATGAATGTTTACATGCATTTATGTTTTCAATATGAATATTTTGCTTATCAAGCCATTCTGATTTTGTTTTTTGTTTTTTTTTTTTTTTCCTGCAATCATTTGAGCTACAGCTATCAATGTACTTCTTGGAAACTAGGACTGTAATTCATTCTTGTCAGAAACAGATGGCTGAGAAAATGAAAGCAACAACAGCAGTGAAAGACAAGGCCACCTGGGTCCATCAAGCTGATGAGAAAAGGTTGTGAAGCTAATGCCAGTGGTATCTGGAACCAACACAAACAGGCTTTCAAAACAAGAAGAGATAGGAATCAGTCAATAATATATGGGGAAAAAAAATCCCTGTGAAACTGGATGGGAACCAGTCCTGGGAATTTCAGGCATAGTCAGCATCATAAAAAATCCCAACTTTGGACTGAGTTAAAAGACGGAAAAAATGGACAGTCAAGCAAAAAGCCATTTTTTTTTCTGTGACCCCATTCGTGAGTGATGCTCCTAACAAGTAAGGTTAATTTGACCTAATATTTTCATGGAAGAATACAATTAAAGAGCATTACGACTCTTGATAAACTGCTTATCCTACCTCCCCTGACAACACAGGATGGTTTCTCCATTCCAAAAGTCCTTTAAGTATTTAATGAACCATCATGGACCATTCTCTGAAAATAGTTTCAGAGCCACAAGAAGTTCAATTTCTTCCTCCTTCTGCTACTTCAAGCTCCTGAATTGAGCCACGATTTCTAGCAGATCAGGTCCCTGTTCATAGTTTATGCCAGGAAAAAAAAAATAAAAAATTAAAAAAAAAATGCATGAAAATAGAAGGAAGACTTCTATTCTTCCTACGTGAGGTCCTACAGCCATCTCTCTGCATGGCATGGGCCCTTGGAAGTTGGAATGATATGTGGCTGGGCCAGGAGCATAATTCAGTTACAAAGTGCTTTTCTAGGCTTCATTTCAATCAGAAATTGCTGTGCAGCACCACGCAGTTCCCATCAGCACTCTGTAAACTTTCTCCCTTTTTAAGAACTTCAAGTTCACCATATATTATGATATTTGAGATCTGATTCATGTGTTTTCTCATTGGCCTTTCTGAGGAAGAATACATACACACATGTATAAATATCATAAATTGTTACACTAAATTAAGCCACCACATTAGCCAAAATAACTAAAAACAATTAAGTAAAGATGTTTGGCTGAAAAAAAAAAAAAAAATCCTCCACAGTTTGCTGGTTTCTCTTTTCATTCACCTATAAAATCACACAAATTCACAAGGAAATTGGTTGATCACAACTTGTTACTGATGTTATTTCTGCTTACAGATATAACATGTGGTGTGATGCTGAGAGGCATATATTCATAGCAACCTACGGAGACTTGAGTCCCTGAGCTGCACTTAGCAAAATTCACAAGGATTCCCATATTTCACATGCAAACGATAGCTCAGTGAGACTTAAAGGTACAGTACATATGAAAGATGTGGAGTTACAGTCATAATCCACAATATTATTATAGTGAAACTAAAGCCTTGCTCAAACAGAACTGGTAGTCATGGGTTGCAGTAGCAGTTATCTGCAACTGCAGCCACTTTGAGCTTTTGGGTTTTATTTAAAAAGCTTAATTGGAAGTTTTTATTACTCCCAATTAAGCTTTTTAATTAAAAAGAAAGTTGAAAGACGCTGGAGGCAAGTATTGCTGAAACTCATATCTGCACAGACTCCAAGGGGAAAAAAAAAAAAAAAAAAAAAAAAAAAAAA
>CM021698.1:126831982-126987021 GCA_011074415.1 Stictonetta naevosa | reverse complement strand
AAAAAAAAAAAAAAAAAAAAAAAAAAAAAAGGCGTTTTGTAGAACTGCAACTGTCAGCCAGCTGCAGCTTTCAGTAACGCTTACTGCTGATCCCATTTACCTTGCCAGTGGCACACTGCAAATGCAGATACACACATCTAATTGGAAAAACAGGCTTTCAGCTTTAAATAATTCTATAAGGATATGAATCCTGTTTCATTCGTGCAAGGGACTTCATGTGAGTAAAAAATTCTGCTTGTTCCCTCATCTCTGCTTTATTTACACCATAAATAATTTTAGCCTTGTTTTCCAAAACCAGGGTAGATCCACCATACAATGAAGGACCTTCCAGCAGACATGGGGCTACCTGCATGTTTCTCTCCAGTCCTCTGGAGACAATGTACAGAGAGATAGGTAACATGTAGGTAGATGCATCTATGGACAGGTAGGTAAAATGTTCAGAAAACAGGGACTCTTCTGACCCTTCCTTATAAAAGGAAGAATCTATACTTTTGAGTCTTATAGAATCTTTTAAATACTTATAGAATCAATACTTTTGGCCTGAAATTGTCTTTTCCTTCAAAGTCAACTACTCAATATAGGCTTTAACACTTTATTGGAATTAAGGAAAAAGCACCGGTTTAAAGAAATAGTGAGAACTATTATTGAAATCTGCAACATTCAACTGACAAAACAGAGACTAGGAAACCTTCACATATCCAAACAGCAGGGACATTTTTTAGATAATGAAGATCTTAGAACACATCTCAAAAAAATCTGTCCCCAACTTCAGCACTGTTGACAGCTCAACCTGTGGCTTCAAAATTTCAGGAACATTTTGAATCTAAGGCCTTTTCTTAGCCTGTTTATCTCTATAGAGAGGTGCTAGGTAATCACTTCCAGCTCCCAGTTCTATATTCTTCCCATGGGTCAAGGATTGTCCCCCATAGTGCTGCACCTTCCCAGAAAGAAGGAAAAAGAAAAAGAAAAAGAAAAAAAAGAAAAAAAAAAAAAAAAGCTAATATTCTAGCAAGGATATTGGAATAGCCCTTGGAATTTATTCTGTTGTTTCTGGAGAATACCTGCTGAAAATATTTTCAAAATCTACCCAGTGATAAAGAATTTATTTCTACTTTAACATATTAATTACCAAAGTGCTGCCTAGTTAGACAATGGGTTCTTTGTGAATCAATTTTGAAACTAATTTTAGATATGTTTCCAAGATACAAATCTCCACAGAGCTGCTTTTTACCCCACCTTTGCCTTAAGTAAAAACCATATTGTAATTGCACTTGGAGAATGGATTTATTTTGCATAGGTCTTAGAGGACAAAGTTGTAGTAGGGAATGAAAATTAGTATTTTTTTATATACAGTTAAAGGGTGATAAGTGAAGGGATTATCCAACCTGCAAGCTGAAACATTTTTCTCAAGATCAAGAGGCATTTAATTCCACGGTAAATGAAGGATTCAAGAAGGGTTGTTTTCCTCCTTGTTAATGTAGCTAAATCTCTGTTTTGAGCTAAACCCAGAAGGTGAAGTGAGTGAGTAAACATCTATCATTTGTCTTAGAATGACAAAACAAAGATTTAGGGATGTTCACTTGCTTAGATACAGTCCAGATAGTGTTTTGATATTTTTAGTAGAGATTACAAATCATGCTGGGTAATGTTTGAAACAGATAATAGAATCATCTGAGTATATTAATCTTTAAACTTTCATGTCTTCTGTATCTTTCCGTCTCTTCAAAATTTAATTCTGAATATTTGCCTGTTTGTTTGAACATCAAGGTTATTACCAAAGCTTACTACTTTAAAGGGAATATGCTTCAGAGATGTTAGTGGTCTGAGGACCAAGGATTCAATTGTAATGCTTCACTTTAAAAATCTTAGAACTGATCATAACTATGTCAGAGCACAACGATTAACCCCATACAACACAATTAGATATCAAAAGTTTGTACTGAATATATATATATATATATATATTCTTCTCTGTGATTTCATATGCCAAAATGTCTCAGCATGGCCAGCACAAATGATTTCTTCTAGCCGGTAAACAGCAGTGCCAGAAGGGGCACACATGGTACATCCTGAGCTGTGACTTGTGATAGCGAATTTTGTAGGCTGCTCCCCTCAAGGTTACCATGGCAGCCGTGAGAGGAAGCAGCCACATATAAGCATTGTTCCCCTTTGCCCTCTTGCTCACAAAAATAATGTCCAAGGATGAGAAAAGGAGGGTGTTTGTTTTCATTTGCCCAAGTATACATTAGCACAGATGATCTACAGGTGAGCCCCACAGAGGAAAAGAGCTCTGCTACTGGCCTACTCCAGGGATAGACATCTATGTTGTCTGATCCTGAAGCTGTGCAGAGGGAGAGCAACTTTTTCCTCAACCAGTTAATGACAGAACAAGGGGGAATGATTTTAAAATAAAAGAGGGAAGATTTAGATTAGAAGTTAGGAGGAAATTCTTCACTCAGAGGCAGTGGAACAAGTTCACCAGAGGTGTTGTGGATGCCCCATCCCTGGAAGTGTTCAAGGCCAGCTTGGACAAGGCCTTGGGCAACCTGATCTAGTGGGTGATGTCCCTGCCCATGACAGAGGGGTTGGAAGTAGGTGATCTTCAAGATCCTTTCCAACCCAAGCCATTCTATGATTCTATGTAATGAAAAATAATTCAGGAGAGACTATGATAATGCAAATGACGTTAAATAATAGAAGACATTTCAGAATACATAAAGACGACAGTCTTTTTGTAGATTCTAATTGTTTTAAAATGAAGCCAAAACAAAACATTTATTAAGAACAAAAAATTCTTTTAAAAATGCTGCTTACAATATTGTAAATACATTTACTTTGATCCATTGGTAAGCACTGGAATATTTTTTCATGGACTTGATCTGATGTATTTTCTTATGAGTATGTCTCTTAGATACAGGCTGGTAAAAAATTTTATACAAGTCATTAAATATAGTGTAGTAGGGATTACAATGAGTTTATTTGTTTCCATATAGAAAGAAATAAGACTACATTGTTTGTTTTGTGAAATGTTACTGCTACTTACTGAATCTGCTGTGGCCATAGTGATAATATGGGCATCAAGTTTTCAAAGCCAATTTCATTCAAGTGGGTTGTGTCATCTGGTATATACTGGCAAACGTCTTTAGCAAGTGAGAAACGAATACAAATAAATCAGGTATAAATCTAAATCACTGTCGTTATTCTAATGAAAATAATTGCATTATTTTCTCTGAGAATCTTGGCAGAATTTCTTCTTGAGGAAGTTAGCCCTCCTGCAGGGTGCGATACCAGCCGCAGGGGCAACACCAACCTGGCTCCCACCCCATCCAGGAGTGGATGGAGCGATGCTCTCCTCTGCTCCACCCAAATGAGCCTGACTCCCACCTCCATACATAAATCTGGATAACATGCAGGATGTGTCCTCGATCCGGTGGAGACTGGGGGGAGAAAGAAAAAGAAAATTTATTCAAATGAGTCTACATTTTTCCTTTCTTCTTACCAGGTTGACTGTAAATGTCTGCCTTGCCTAATCTTTCAGTCAGTCAGTCTCAGCCAGGGAAGTCAGGGCACTTAAGAGCTGCCGCGGTTCCGAGTAATTACCTGAACAAAAGACCGTCTGGGATTGGACTATTGGCTCATCTGTATTCAGCAGCGTTTTGAGATCATGAAAGGAGAAACCTGGAAAGTACAAGGGAGGGGATGCAAAAAAGAAGACAAATGAAAAGGGAAATGCATACTCTAAGCGTACACCATTAAAAAAAATATATATATATATAGTTCTGTTGTTTGATCAAAACATAAATTTCTGAGATAATATAGAAGTTGCAGAAAAAAATATTTAAGAAGGCTTCTCTGTTTCAGCATTGAGTTTCTGCTAAAAATAAGAAACAAGACAACAACAGACTTTTGAACCCCCAATTAACAAACAGTCAGCTGTGCTGTCTGAAGCCCAGAGTTAGCTGTTTAAATTCATGATGGAAACTTAGCCTTGGTTTCTCATGTAAGTCTTCTGATCAACAAACCATTTAATAAGCTGAAAAAATTATTTTTCTTTCCCCCAAACCACTTGGAAAAGTCATAGTCTCACCCTGATGTGAGGTGGAAAATACTTTAAGATAAACTCAGAAAGTTTGTGGGACAAGAAAATTGCCACCCAGCTCAAGCTGAAGCTGAGGCCTAAGCTAAGGTCTGTGTTCAGCCAGTGGGGCTTAGTGCTCTACTCAGGGAAAACTCCAGTGGGCAGCAAGATTGTTTTAAACATTTTGGTAGGGTCTGTAAAGACAGTGGGGCCTGAGTTTTACCATATTCTCAGGTGGAACCCTTTTCACTTTATTATATGGGTACAAAGAATTCGACCCAGCAATGAACTTCTGTAGGGAGATATTTTATCCAGAGATTCAGAAAAATTACCATTAGATCACCTAACAATTTGTGTAAGCCATGTAAGTTGCCCCAATTACGTTGAGCTTTAGCTTCATCTCTTTCCTGCATTTTTTTTTGTTTCAATCATTTTTTTATTGCTTGCTTTCAGACCTACACTCCCAGCAGACCAGTTCCTAAATTCCTTAGCAGTCTTAATACAACAAAAGCCACCATCATGAGTGGCAGTAATTGGAAGCCTTGTTCACAGTCTCAGCCTATGGGCTAAGTATTGATCGAAGATGGAGTCAGAGCTCATGCTCCTTCACTAGCTAGAACAAGGAAGGAAGCTGCATTTCAGATTTTGGACACTGTGCCGACGCTCATAAACAAAAAGAGTGTATGGGTTTAAAAAAAAAAATAGCTATCTGACATTATCCATATATTGCATTTGCTAAAGAAGTATTTCCTGAGAATAAAAACAAAGATCTAGGGAATAAATAAATAAATGGTGAGTGAAGAGGAAAAAAACAAATCCCTCCCTCAGTACAGGCATGTTGAGAGGGAAGTTTGTTTAAATAGGAACTCTGCATTCCACCCACAATAGCTATTCTCATCCGTGATGAATGCAGACATAAACAAGCCTGTATGTCTGCAGCCGCTCCCTCAGCCCTTGAAATGCCATGGCAAATTTGCAACGTGTGTCTCAGAAGATAAAACCACACAAATGTGAAGAACTGCCAGCTTTTCCAAACAATCCATGAACACCTCTGAACCTCGTACTAAATGGCAAGAGCGCTGGATACTTCCACTCAGCTTCTGATTGATTTTCTGCTCTGGGGAGTAAGACTGACCTTCATATGATGCCAGCCTCCACCTTTCCTTATCTTGTAACTCTTGAATGGTGCTGCCTAAACAGATTTTAACTCTGCAGAAGTCCAAATGTCCAAAAGGCAGTTGAATTCCTCAGAAATGAGGCAGCTGACCAGAACCAATGTGCAGAACAGCAGATTATCAACCCATAATTTGTAGCATAAAACTTGCCTTCGGCTGGTATGACTACCAAAACAGCAGTGGTATCACTTGTGCATTGCTTGCAGTTATGCCAGACATTTTATACATATACGTGTAGCATTACACAGTATACAGAGGTCAATTTTCTTTAAGATAGAAAAAGATGGGTTCATAGTTAGAAAACAATATTGCTTTAAAAATATAATAATAGCTATCAGAAAAGGAAGAGGAATGATGGTGACCCACAGCCCCCTCTTGGTACTAGAGCAAAGCAGAAAGGATGTTGGCTGCTAAGTGAAAACTGACAGCAGCCTTTGGAAAAAAGCAGCCAGATGAGGATGAATGACAGCATGGACAGAACCTATTATTAATAGCTGCAAAGCAGGAATGTTACTAGAAACCACTTAAGTACTCAGGAAAGCACCATGCTAAACACCTTTCCTTTGCTGACTGTGCTTTATATTTCTGCAACTATAGCAATGAGTAACTTATTTGGAAATGCTCAAAATTCTGAATATATTTCTAAACAAAGACTGAAAACCACATGTCAATGTTTGTCAATATCTCTACCTGTGGAGCTCAGAGATTGCATTAGATTGTATTGTTTTAGCACCCAAACCAAGAGATTAACAGTCTTAGATGCCAGCAGTAATTGCAGGCCAGAACACAAGCACAATCAGTGCTTCTCATAAGGCTTTGAAACTATGGGTTGGGGTGGAGGCTGCACACTCCCCTCCTGTCAAAGTGGAAGTATGCATGTCTATAAAATGATTATATACTTGCTGAAAGCTTAAAAGATATCTGCTGGCTTTGGAGTTGCTTTGATACTGTTGTGAAAACCTCCTTAATTGAGGAGGCCTCAAATGGACCAGAACTGACTATAACTCTCAGCTGGCGTGCATGTGGTCTCAGCTGGCATGGAGGGTGTTTAGTTATCTCTTTATAATGTTCTGACAGCTTCTAATGCAGTCCAGGTTTCTTCTTTTCACAGTAACATGCACATTACTTTTCTTGTCTTTGTTTTAATTCCTTCCAATAATTAAGGCTATGAAGTGTTTTTGCTGATATCTTGAGCTTGGGTTTGCATTTCAGAAACAACCTTGGCTTGCTAGGATGAAGAGATACAGGACACGAAGTAAGATAAACATTCCTCTTATTATAGCTGCTGAATATCACATTTGTAGCAGGTGAATTATCACAAGAGGCAGGACAAACATAGGACAGACTACTGCAACAGCAATCATAGCAAAACAAAGAGGGATGTGTATTCTGAATCGCAGACAGAATAGCCAATGCAGACATGAAATGTGTTCAGTGCTGTGAACAAATTACAGTATTTGGGATTTGGAGGGGGATTCTAACACAGGCTGAGCCTGTAAAGGAAGGAGTACCTTCAAAAGCAGCAACTGGGAGAAAAAAAAAAAAAAAAAAAAAAAAAAAAAAAAAAGAAGAGAGAGAGAGAGAAGAGAGAGAAAGAGAAAAAAAATAGAAAAGAAGAGAAGAGAGTACCATCTCTGTCTTGATATGTCCTGTAGAAATTAAGAGAGAATAGTTTCCTTAGGGCCACACACTGAAATCATTGGAAACGATTTCATAAACAACCCCCTCATACACACTCCACCCCAGGGAATTATGGATCTGTACCAGTTGTGGCATATTCCAGGGTAAAAATATGCCAGTCAGGCAGTCTGTAGCTTTAAAGTACTGTGCTAGATTCAACCCTGCCGGCACAGAGGGTTGCAAATAATTTGAATAATTGCTGCAGAGAGCAGATGGTAGAAATACTCCATTAAAAGAGCTCCAAATATAGCTTAATTCAGCAAGGGGAGGGAGAAAAGTAGAAAAAAGTTCAAAGGAAATCTGGCATCACCATCATCTTCAACTTAGTATTATTAATAAATAGCACTAGCAATAGCAATAATAATAGTAATAATAATGACAACAACAATAATAATAGATCCAGACTGGGAACTGAATGGAAGAAAAAGGATGCCAGAACTGCTTTTTGGGGCTGCTGTTCTCTGAAGGATTCCTCCAGACATGAGTAGTCTGGTTTGCATCAATGCCATTTCTGAGAGCACAGCTACAGCTGGACACCATCAGCCTGGTGCCATGTTGTATTATTTCTGGCTTTGACCAGAGCACTGGATCAAAGGGATCTCCTGGGTTTCCCAGCTCTGTTCTGTCTCTGCACATCACTATTGTCCCTACTGGTTGTTTGCATGCCTCTCAGAGAGAAGAAATACTCAGCTCCTTGCAATGCAGTAACCTCCTTGTCCAATGCCTTGCCCAGAGCATGGACCCATGAAACTCAGGGTTGAACTGAGTCACTTATCTTTACGCTCCTCTTCTTCCAGTGGTGAAACTGCAAGATGATGTGCCCTGAAATGCTTGGGAATCCTAGACAGATCACAGAGCAGAAATGGGTCACAGAGTCAGTGCTATAAAGTAATAAATCACCAAAGCTGTAATTCTCAGGTGGAACCTTGCTTTTCTAAAACCGGAGAACTGAAATTGAATGAACCTTGCTGAATGCCCTTCCTCAACGCTGCTGTGGATGCTCATCAATTATATTTGTCAGATTAACAAACTATGGTAAGAGAACAGAAGAACCCAGGTCTGAGAAGGACACTATAAATATATTTTGATATGGGTGATAGAAATAGGTTGTATGATCAAAGTGACTTAGTTAAATTCTTTATAAACTACTAATGATTAATTTGAAGTTCTCTAGAGAAAAAAAAAAAAAAGGAAAAGAAAACAGACAAATAGGGAAAAAAAAAGAGAGATATACAATAATAAATTTGTTAAATACCTCATAAGATCCTGGAATAAAAGCACTAATCAGATCCATATATGGCAAAAGAAGCTGACAGTGACTAAAATAAGTGACACTTTACAAAAGTAAAAGTCAACGAGCAAGGATTTGTACAAAGAAGTGAAGAGAAAGACAAAAGGATACAAAAAGCTTGAAAGAGAACACACAAAAACAAGTATTTTGGAGGTTGCCTCAAATTTATGGTGTTCACCATCCTAAGTATAATATAACATAAAACCCTATTTAAAATAACTCAGTACAATTTACATTGCAACTTGGTTTAGATACAATTATTCCTATTATTGCCTTTAAAGTATGTACATTTGGAGGTGTGGTGGTTTTACCGTGCTAGGCAGCTGAACACCACAACCGCTCTCTCACTCCCCCTCCTTAGATGAGGAGGAGAAGAAGTAAAGGAAAGAACGACTCACGGGTTGAGATAAGGGTAATTTAATTAAAGGCAAAAAAAAAAAATGGAAATATTATTATTAATTAAACAGTTCAACTAAAGGGAAAAAAGGGAAAGGGGAAAAGGGAGGGGGAAAGAGAATAACAAAACAAAACAAGTAAAGGCTGTGTGGAAGTGCAGAGGAAAGAAATTACTCTCTACTTCCCACAAATGAGCGATGCTTAACCACGTCCTTGAAGCAGGGCCTCAATGCACGTAGCCGGTGTTCGGGAGGAGGACAGACGTTTTCGCAATGAGAGCCCACCCCTCCCCTCTTCTTCCTTTTTCCACCTTTTATTGCTGAGTGTGACATCATATGGCATGGAATATCCCTTTGGTTGGCTTAGGTCAGCTGCCCTGGTGATGTTTCTTTCTCCCTTTTTGGCCCACCCGCTAGGAGGGTTAGAGAGAGTCCTGATGCTGTGCCAGCACTGCTCAGCAGCAGACACAGCACTGGTGTGATACCACTGCTGTCCTAGCTACAAGTGCAGAGAGCAGCACTGTGTGGGCTGCTGCAGGGAAAGGTAACATCCCCGCCAGACCCAGTGCAGGAGGAAAACAATCAATAAAGATGAACCACTCCCAACTATATCAAAAAACATTTGAACCTGCTACTCATATCTGCAAAATGTAAGTCATACTTGCAGCTTTCCACTCAGACATGCAAATTACAGCATCTACACTAGGAAACCTGCCTTATTTGCATCAGTTTCTCTTTGGAAATAATAATTTTGCTCATGTAGCCTTTTCATTTGTGCATACAAGTGGTCTTGCACAAGGCATCATTTTAGAAGCTTTGCACTACAAAAGCCATGCATATCCGTTACTGCAGTGCTTACTCACTACCATCTCTTGCCACAATAAGGCTTCAAAGCTCCACTGACCTATTACACAGACAACAGCAAAAAATAAAAATAGAATTAAAAAAAAATCCAAGATTTTTCTGTATTTCTTTAAGCCTTGAAGAAGGCTTGAAGAAAATCAAACACTTCAACTACTGCAACCTGCTTCACTGGAAATATTTCTAATCAAATCAAACAAGAACAGAATAAAATTACATGAGGAGTAATGAAGTCTATGATCAAGACTGCTAGATTTCAGTGAGTGGTCTGCCACAGCTTCTCTAGTTTCTCTTTTGTAAATGTCAACATTATCTGCAGAAGTAGCACAATTAGAAAGAAAAATGTTTTCTGGGAGAAAAAAAATAAATGACAGTAACCATTTAAAAAAAAAAAAAAAAGAGTAACCATTTAAAGCTGAAAGTACTCAAATTTTACAATGAAAGAACAGTGCAGAATATTCTTACTGTACTGAACACATAAGCATAAGCCCCAAGACAATAGTGAAGAGAACATCCGAATACAAAATACTGCAGTAACAAGGCTGTGTAACGTGGCTGGTGTTTGAGTTCGTAGTGAAGCAGCTGGAAGGATTTGGCAGCAGAGAGCCCACCAGAACCAGCTGGAAGGATACAGCACAGAAAGAAACCCTCTGGTGTGCCCAGAAACCCAGAAGACAGAGATTGGCTTGCAGGTATTTTACAGCTTTCCCTTTACAGCACTGACTTCTGCATGTAGCTCAAACAAAGGGAGAAAAGATGACAAATGGGAAAAGGGAGGGAAGAGGACCATGAATGCTCCTTCCCAAGTGAGCACAGGGAGCAAATTGCAAACACACAGAGACTCCCATAATGATGCCAGCACTTGTTTTTACAAGTACTCCGATTTATTGTTGGCACTAGAAAAAGAAGCCGGGTGCTCGAGTCAGAGGCACAAGAAGGCATTTTGACACGCGTTCGTGAGGGAAGCTAATTTTAACTTTGCACTTTCTCGGCCTCCCTCGGCCGAGCTGTCTCCTTGCCGTGCATTGCCACCTGCAGGAGAGCCAGCTCTTGCTCAGGCAGGCCCGGCGTCCTGCTCCTCGCCGCACTCAGCCTTCACTTCTCTCCACAAAGCCGATAAAACCCAGAAGCCACGAGCACGTACGTTGCTGTGACAATACGCTCGTGCCATACCGCTGAGAAGAGCCTAGGCTGCCACCGGCACTGTTACCTCTGGCTCTGAAAAGCCACGGAGGGCAAACATTCACGGGCAGTGCCACTTCTCTGCCTGGGAAGTTGCTGCGGTTGAAGTCCCAGGCAAAGGGTAAACTTACCTAGGTAAATTAGCCCTTTTATCAATTTAAATTGTCACCTTCATTTAATACTGTGAGGTGGGGAGAGGAAAATGAGATATTTGTATTTAAAAATTGAGAGTTTTGTAAAGGTAATACTGTATCAGCTGGCTTTCAAAAAATGTAATTCCCCAGGAAGACCCCACTAACTCTGCCAACCATCTTCACATCACCTGAGACACCAGATACCTTTTCTGTGCTTGCTACAAAGAGGGGAAAGCAGAACCAGAGAACATAGAACAGCAGTTTCTGCTATATCACATAGAAACCTGGCCCTATTGATTACCAAGGAAAAAGTTCTCACTGATCCATATCGCTATCCTGATATACCCACAGTCTGAACATAATGACTATGTAAGATTTTTTCCTTAATGAGGCTTTATAAATGTCAAGGGCAAAAATGAATGTTGCACACAGCAACAGTAACAGCTTATGCAGCACACAGGGTGAAAGCACGACCTTCTGCAGACATGCTGAATGAAAACAGCAGCAGTTCCTTTCTTCCAAGGAAGAACTACCTGAACATATTCTCTGGAGAATTGTTCCTTTCAGCTAACCATGGTTAACTACAGGAAACAGAATGAGGTTTGATACAATCCATTCAAGCAAGGAAGCTGAGCTTCAGGTAGTAGACACGAGACAAATTCTCAGCTGAGCTGAATAAGTCATGAGTGCTGTACTGCAAGGAACAGCCTCTCTTTTGGGGGTTGGAGGAGGCAGCAGGGTCTGTCTGGAGGCAGAGCCGCTTGGTGTGCTGTGCTCGTACGGTGCCTTGCACAGCCAGGTCCTGTTCTTGGCAAAAGACCAGATGTACCTTGCATCCAGCATCGACATCAACTGGCAAAAACAATCTAGCAAAAGAGAACCAGGCAGATATATACAGCGCTGCAGCCACTTGTGCAATGATGATGCAAAAAAAAAGACAAATGCAAATCCAGGATGCACCGGTGTACGTGCTGTTCATCAGACACAGGTGGCAACTTAGGAAATTAAGTTTCAGGAGAAATCAACAAAATTGATAAACACAATATATGAGGAGAGGGTAGCCAGCAATGGGATTGGATAAATTTCAGAGAAGAATCATAATAAGAGTATGTGAAATACTGTCATAAATATTGCAGTGATTATTTGTTTTCTGTATACTTTCTTCAAAGAAGAATTTGGCAACACCAGTAAGAAAGAAGATCTATGCAAGGTATAGGGAAAATATGTCTGTTTATAGGGAGAGCTGAGCCCTGGAGTGGCTGGAAAAATTAAGAAATCCATGTCTTCAGAGGTTTTTAAGAGCAGATGAGTCATTATTTGGACTCTGGCCATTTGGACTTGTTATTGTCTCAGCTCAAGAGATTCAATGATATCAGATTTCTCTTATTTCTTATCAGTATCTCTTTAGGCATGGGTAGACTACAAAAACATGACCTTAACACAACTATGAATGGAGGACAAGGAGTCTTTTTCACATTTCATGAAGGTAAAAGCTAGTTCTGCGACTTCCAGTTTGACTCATGATTTTTAACACAGGGAGGCTAACCACACTGGAATCAAGACAAACAAGAAAAATCAACGGCAATAAATACTCAATGGTTTGTTTTCAATAGGCATACTATCATGAGATCAAGACATATGTACTGTTAAGTACATGTAGTAGTTTTACATCTATATATTTCAAAGTATTTTGCAAATCCAAATAATGCAGTGATGTACTTTCATAAATTTTCAAGGACATCCAAAGAACTAGATAGTTCAATACAGTCATATAGGTTGACATAGACATTTTTTCAGAAAGTTTATATGATTTGTTCACAAGATGAAACACCAGGTACCAGTGAAGGGACCAAAAATAGGAGCTACAACTCACCGTGATCAACTCTGAATCATATCCAGTAGCCCACAGGTGTCTTCTGCACTGGACGTTAAATTTCACATGACTATAGAAAACGGATGTGCCACATGTTTAAATCATGAAGTCCAGCATGTTGTGCCATTTGCAAGGCTCAGACAGTGGGCTTCAGGCTATTGGAAAGGTATGAGGGATTTGTCTTAATATGAACTATTTATTATATTGCATAAGAGCTGTCATAATTAATGTCCAGAAATCAGGAAAGAACAGTAAAGGTGGTAATTCAAGAAAAAGGTAAATCTAGCAAAAGATTAGCAACTGATTTATGTATGAAGTCTGTATCAAAAATACAATCTGATTCAAACTAGTGCTTCATTTTCCTTTAAAAGTAGAAATACATTTTGACTGACTTGAATGATCTGCAGGTCAGATACGTAGTCTAAACAAGTTACCTAAGCTGCCTGTAGATGCAATGAAAACAGATAGGTATTTCCAGGCATGAGTTCATCTTACCTTGAATTGTTACATTCTCATTAATTTTAATATTATACCCAGATAAGCCGTGTCCTGGAAAGGCCCACCTGTCTTCTCAGGTTACAGAACAGCCAAAATGATGGAGGTTCCAGCTTATCCTTGCTCTTACGCAGGCAATTAGTTGAAATGACAAATAAAAATGCCATCTTTGATTCCTAGACATCAACAATGGTGTTGGGCATTTAGACAGGCTGATGGGCAATTACTTCCCTTCAGGAACATCACTGTCTAATCATTTCTGTCCTACAGAACTGCATATTCAGAAAATGGAAGATGTGTTTCATAGAATGGCTTGGGTTAAAAGGGACCTTAAAACCCATCCAGTTCCAACCACACTGCCATGAGCAGGGACACCACCCACTAGATCTGGTTGCCCAAGGCCTTGCCTTGAACACCTCCAGGGATGGCGCATCCACAACCTCTCTGGGCAACCTATTCCAGTGCCTCACTGCCCTCTGAGGGAAGAATTTCCTCCTAATCTCTAATCTAAATCTCCCTTATTTCCCCCTTGTCCTGTCATTATCTGACTGAGCAAAAAGTCGCTCTCCATCTTTCTTATAAATCCCCTTTAAGTACTGAAAAGCTGCAGTAAGGTCACCCTGGAGCCTTCTCTTCCATAAGCTGAACAGCCCCAGTTCTCTCAGCCTTTCTTCATAGGAGAGGTGCTCCAGCCCTCTGATCATCTTGTGGCCCTCCTCTGGACCCACATCCTTCTTTTGCTGGGGGCCCCAGAGATGTATGCAGCACTCCAAGGGGGGCCTCACAAGGGCAGAGCAGAGGGGCACAATCACCTTCCTCGACCTACTGGCCAGTCCTCTGTTGGTGCAGCCCAGGACGCAGTTGGCCTTCGGGGCTACAAGCACACACTGTTGGCTCATGTTGAGCCTTTCGTCCACCAGAATCCCACATCCTTCTCCACAGGGCTGTTCTCAATTAGTTCTTCACCCAGTCTGTATTCCTGTTTGGGATTGCCCTGACCCAAATTTCTGATGTGCAAACTGATTATTTAGGTCATGATGTAGTGGTGCATATTTAAGCACCTCAGAGCCACTTGAGATACCCTAGAATACGTGACAAATACCTGCAGAGCTGGTATATATTTCACAAGCCCTCTGTGAGACCTGTTCCCTTCTGGAGGATACACGAGTTCCCCTAGGACAGTTCAGATGACACTAGATGTTTATTCATGAGCAAATGAATCAAGCCCAAGGACACCAAATTTTGTTTTCAGCCCCCTTGACCCATCCACCAGTAAAACATAAGAGGAGATGCTGGCATAAATAGCTCTGTACTTCCTTGTTAAATCTTCTGGCAGAGTGGGAGGAGGCATGAAAAAGGACTGGGGACAGGGAAGGCAAGGCAGCATTGCTTGGCTCCAGGGATAAATAGCACAGGATCTGTTGCTTCAGGTAGAAATACATGGTCTAAATGACAAAACACAACATAACATGGACCTCCTTCCGTGAAGCCTCTTGAGGATAATAATGTGATCACCTTTCACTTATTATTATAAATAGGTTATTACACAGCCCTGACTTCTCTAACCTCTAGCAGTATTACTTCATGAGGAAAATAATAACACAGTGGTAAATTATATTATTTCTACAAATAGTATGAGAAATTGTGGATATCCAGAAAGGTTAATCCCTGCTTCAGTTGTTGTGCTAGTGAGGTATAAATCTGATGGTAAATGGGGAGCAGGACAGCAGAACAGAGCCCTTGCCTCATAGATACAATACATAGTCATCTGAAAGTTTGCCTCTTACTTTGCATTAGCACTATAATTTATCATAAAATGCTTGTGAACTAACAATAATTGGAAAATAACTACTAAAAAGAATGGCATTTATCTGCCTTTTCTAGTGCATTCGCTTTGGATACAAAAGCCTAGGGAAAGAAAGAAATACTGCAGCTGAAATGCACAAAACATTTGTTTTCCAGCAGAGGAAAATGGGTCCTCAAAGGGTGACTAAAATACAGAAAATTCTATACACCCAAACGACCCTCTTGTCTGCAGAACTGCAACATCAGGTAAAGAAGCTGCTGAAAACAAGTATTTATTCTCTGCATTATATTTTTGTCCCTTCCTGCTGCTAGTATTATTCTTATGACACCAGACACTGCATAATATGACATTTCAAATGTATGGCACTGTGACAATGATGTACGAGGAAACATTTACAGAGCCTGGCACAAGAAGTGAAGTTAATACTGAAAAGCAAATGATTTGCTTAGATTGGCTGCTATTTCACAGTTTGCAGGGTAAATATTCAATGCGACAGTCAAACTTGGGAACAAAAATTGATAGCTTTCAAACAATGATTGTAGATATTTACAGTCTACCTTCTAACTACCTGTTTTTTGCCAGCACCAATGTTATTTTCCTACAGGCATGTCTGTCTCATATGTGGCTAAACATTTTCATACAATATGAATTCGTTACATTCTTTATGTAAATAAATTATCTTTAATTTAAGATTTCAAGGAGAAAAAGTTGCAAAAGCACAACTGAAGAAAACAGCCCACAGAAGTCCCTCAAGAAAAATTCCCCCAAATGGAAATGAATAGAGTAACTCTCCCTGATCCAAAGTATTTGATCTTCTTCTGGACATCTTTAAAAACAATTTGTGAAAGGAAAATTAAGAAACACCCTGATTTTTTCTGGTAGACCTCCTTCCCTCTCTGTCCTCTCCCATTTCTTGGATAGCACCTCCTATTCATTCAGGGCACATCCTCACACTCAGTTTGCCTTAAGCTCAATCATCTTAAAAGAGTTTTCCTGAAGGTCACCAAGAGACAAAAAGCATATATCAATATGAAAGGAAGAGGAATAGTCTAAGTGTGGGTGCCAAGAAAGAAGCAGAAAGAAACCAATCATGTCCTGGGCAGCAGAAACAAGACAGAGAAAAGAAAAGCATCATTCTTTGAATTCCAGCCCCCTAGCCAATTATTTGGTTATTTTATATTGGCAGAATGGGTTATACAAAAATTATGAAACCACCATTAATACATCCAATAATATTATCATGACTAAAGTCAGTAGCAGAAATTATTTGGTCTACATTTTCAAGTGAAGAGCTAAAATAGATAGGTGTGTTGCCAAGGTCAACGTACCAAATGGATCTTTCCCAGATATGTTTTCTAGGGTGATGAAACAAAAGCAAGACTCTTATGGCCTTGCACACTGCTAGATTCACTTTTTGGAGGTGATAAAAGATCTGTAATCTCCACAGTGGTGCAGCTGACTCAGCATCACTACAACACATTGCTGCTCATACAATCATAGGTAGAAGGATTTTGAAAAGGCTAAAAGGTTATCAGCCAAGATCTTCCTAAGATAAGATTCAAGTCTCAATATACCTGCAGTCTTCTGAGTCTAAAAATACATTTGTTCAAAAGTGTTAGTATTTATATGATGTTTTGAGAAGCTTTTGTTCATGTATGACTGAATGCCAACTTCTTCTCCAAGTGGAGGGGTTCAGAAAGGGACTATGTATTCTGTTCCTGTTTGGGTCTACTCCAAACTAACAAAATATATAAAATCAGTTCCAGAGCCAATGTTAATTTATACTACCCTTCACTATATTAAGATTTTCTTTAGTTAAAGAAAAAAACACTGGGATAAACAACATTTTTTGTTCTCTAGAAATTCAAATATGCCATCAAATATAAAGCTAAGTTTTGAAATTTTGGTAAGTATAATAATCTTTCCTTCAAGTCAGGTTTTTTAATATCCTTTAGTAAGCTCTATAAGATCTTAGTTTATATTTTTAGTAACTGTTAAAGAGCTCATTAACTGATCAGTTCATTCCATAACGACAACATAATTTATTTCTAAATTGGAAACCAGAAGCGGACTAAATCTCAACAACAAATTCCTATTAAGTCCTTGCATTCCTACCACTGAAAATGAAACCATGTGGAGAAAAAACTCTTTTTAGGTAAAGGAGAAAAAAATGAGTCAGTTTATATTCCAGAGAGGAACGCATCCACTTTGCTTAGTCCCTTGTTGAAAGGACTTTTGTGAAGATTTTACAGTCTTTTTCCTCCTGTAAACTGAATGATCAATAAATATCAATACGCTTTAGAAAATAAATAAATAAATAAATCTGTCTATAAGCAATTTCTCACTAAGCTGACAGACATTCCTTTAAAGTCCCCAGATCAGAGCTATTAGGCTGCATTTTGTAAGACCTGTGTCCTCCAGAAATGCTTTCAAAGTCAAATGGCCTCTCACCTGTAAGTTACACCTTGGACTGGCACTGAAAGTACCTATGATGATAGGAAAGTTTAGCATCCCCAATTACCTCCCAGCATGAGTGGCTCCAATGAGTTTCTGTCCCTATCCCATTACTGAGACAATGCATCAAGACATTGTCTTTTCTCTTAATACAGGCGACTTCCACATCAGAGTATCAGCAGGTCAGATTCCAGTTCAGCAGCTTGAGTCTGACATGTCTTTTGAGATAATCAAGAGAAGCAGATTAATAAATGCATTTATATATGTTTATTTTTGGCAAGCTGACTGAGAATGTTTGACACTGAAAAAATGAGAGTGTAGTGAGAGGAAAAAAACAAGATCTGCTTTCCATTGTTTTTAATACTTTATGCTTTCTTCTAGGACCTCATAATTCATTGGACTAAAAAAAAACAATTGCAGATAAGATTAATAAGTAAGAAAGCTAATTATGCACTTATCTGGACTATTTGGATGAAACAGCAAGTGATACAATTCCACTGCTTTACATTGCTATATGAGAAAATGCTTTATAACTACTACCACTTGATGTGTGACAGTCCACATTGCAGTCCTGTCCAGAGCCAAGTAGAACAATGTTCAACCTACCAGTCATTTTGCCCAATAGCAGAGTCAACAGCTGTATATGACTGAACTAATATGGAGAGAGCTGGAAGTACAGAGAAAGATACTGAAAACAGGATCTCCTCAGGACAGGGAGAGGATAAGTTTGGGAGACAGTGAGCAAGGACCAACACACACACATGACACGGGAGGGAACAGTTCTACAACAAGGTGTTGTTCAAAAGCTTCTTAGAGAGAAATTTCTGCAGCACACACCTTGAAAATTATGTGAAGAAAAGAAAGGATAACTTTCAATACTACAGTAAGTGCAAGCCCTAAAATCTGCAACAATAGAAGACTATTGGAGAAAAAATAAAATAAAACAGGAGAATACATCATATGCAACATGAGACACTTTTTAACAGAATTTTTTATCCAGTCAGGTGATTTACTTAAGGAGAGGGTAAATTAGTTGTGTAAGTGCTTACTGTGTGACATAACCTTAAAAAATAATTAAAAAAAAAAAAGTCAAAATTCAAACAAAAAAATATCTTTTTGAAACAAAATGGGCTGGTGTAAGAGAACAGCTTGTATTTTGCTGAAGGACAGGTCTGATCATAATGGTCTCTTCTTGACATGGAAAGTAGAATCAGCAGTCAGCAAAAGAAGTAAGAAATTAGTACTATTTACCTTGAAAGAATTCAGAAGATACCAAGAGAGAAGTAATGTTCTTCCATGCACAGCTGTGAAATTTGGTGAAAGTCTAATTTCTATGGTAATATTGAGGGCCTAATATTTTGTACATCTTTTGCAATCAATCACTATTTTGAAACAATACAAAAATGATTATGTAAGTGAACACAGGCAAAACTGTGCACTTGAAATCATAACAATTAATAATTTTCATCATAATCTGAAAGAATAATGAACTCTTTAACAGCAGACCTGAAGTAATAGACTTATTTGTTCAGTATAACCTGTTTGGTGCTGTTAAAGCCAAGCTGCATGGAAAAAAAAAAAAAAAAAAAAAAAAAAAAAGATTTATGTATTCTGCAGTATGAGAAATGTCACACAGTATTGGAAAAAAGAGCGATGTTCAGTCTCACAGGAAGATGATTCACCATCTACCCCTTGCAGTCACTGAAGTCTGATACATTCATTACCCATTACGCTGAGGACTTTTATTTTTCCTCTTTTGGTGAATAAGCACTGAATTACCCATATCACTGAGCCATCTCACTAAGCGCTGCTGCTGACCAACGTAATCATAAAAAGTCTATCTGTAAGGAATTCCAGATATTTAAATATATGGAAGCTGTCTCTGTTAATACCAGAGATTTATATTCCATTCTGAGTGGGATGTGTACAAATTCAACATGCAAAGCGAATACCAAATGCAAATACTTAGGCTTAGCTGATGCTCGTCTTTTAAGGCTCTCCCATTTTAAAAGACAAAAATTCAGCTATTTTCATGTGCAGGGTCAGTGCAAATGTGAAAAAAAATAAAATAAAACCTACATGAGGACTTTATTTTGTTCTAAATCCTCAAGGTCCCACGTTCCACATGGACTGGATTTTGACTGAATTGATAGCAAGATGCTGTTATAAACATTAAGCCAATTATTTATCATTTTTATGTAAAATTCAAATTATTTTTTCCCTTATCTTCACTTTCTTCTGATCAACTTTTCTTTTTATCTATTTACTCAACAGCATTAAAATGCAACCGGTAGACTAGATTTCTCACCAGTCTGTATGCTTGAATGTAAATAGTTTGATGCTTCCTATGTATTACAAATTCTATTTAAAATAAATAATACCTAATTAAACTGCAGTCCTGCTGAATCAAACTGTATACTCCACATTGTGACACTGAGATCTTCTTAATCTATCTTGGAATGGAGCTTGAGAATAAACCACTTTATACTACAAGGCTGCTATAGAACTGTAGAGAAGAATTATCCATGCTACTATATAAAAAGTGTTTTATATAGTTTATTTGCTGCTTATATATGGAACTAACTGCTTAAGTCTTGGCAGAAACAGGAACAATGAGGCCAGTTCAGCCATTCTATTTAAAATAATGGAATAAGAACCAGTTACACTGCCACCAAATTTGATCAATCTAGGAGTTTCATAGCTATTAGATGTGCAATTGACTATTTCTTGTTCTATTTTTGATCAAAAATTAGTTACTAATCATGTGTTTAAGCTTTGATAAACATATACAAGAAACACTGGCCAATTCTAAGCTTTTTCAACTGTCTTTCACATTTTTTCCTCTAACTGGTTAAAACCAGAGTAGAAGAAAAGCCAGAGGTCTATGCACCAGCCCAAAGCAGGCTGGGATACCTGCACAGGCAGTGGCTGGGGCAGGTTCTCCAGAGTATGACAGTGGCTGGCCAACTGAATTTCCAGAGCCAATGACATCACAGTTAACTCATTTAACCGGACCTCAGAGCATTTGGGAAAAGTAATCACTTAAGAGGCTAGATAATGTCGTACCAGTTTAGCTCTTAATGTTTTCCAATTTCCTCCTTAAAGCAGATGCCTGAAAAATTCCATATGTCTATTCAAAGTGTGTATTACAAATCCAGAAGACATTCATAAATATCAGAATGTCACTATCCACATTAAATAGTTTTAGTAATAGATTAGGAAAACAAAATATTCTATTTGGTCAGAAAATTCATACATGCTAATATTTTTCATCCTGGTTTACAAAGCAAAGTTTTCAATACAAATACAAGAAGCTCTAGAATCAGACGAGAGCTTCATTATTTGCTTTGCCCAACACTTGGAGAAGTACATGGAGCTCTTTGCTGCCATTTGCACCACAGTGTAGTGAATAAATGCAGGGTTTGATTACTGTATTAGAAATGGGTATTTCACATTTTCCTAACATTTTAATACAGATCAATTAGCTGTATTAAATAAATTGCAAAGTCATGTATTCGGTGTTTCCTGCAGTTCAAAAACAGCAGAAAAAAACAACCCAAATAATCCACCCGTTAGTTTGTTAACTGGTACAAGGGTGGGCCATAGAAGCAGGTTGTGTCTTCATACACTGAACCTCAGCCTTGAGACCAGACTCAATTCTGAGCACACTGCAGATTAAGGTTTTGTTGTTGTTGTTGTTTTTGTTTTGTTTTACTTCGGCCTCCAGAAAATATAATGCCAGGTAGTAAAAACGTAGACTTCAATCATTTATCAGACTCCTCTATTGAATTCTGTCAAGTGTGAATTTACCACAATTCAAGAATAATTCAATCATTTCCACTCAGATTTGATACCCTTTATTTCAACAAAACTGCTTGCCAAGTAAAGGACTCCATCAAACAAGGTAGCAGAGTCTTTCCCTACACAGACTACGTTGTCTGAAGACAAAAAGGACATTAACAGACAAGCCATGAATACAACATCTCAGCTTTTGATTCTCTAGTACAATACATAAGAGGGACTGCAACAATAGCTGAACATATCAAAATAAAGGTCAATTTCTTAACATTTGCATTATTTTTAATCTTTTAACCTTGTAGTATGCTACTGAATATCTTGCATTCTTTCAGATGAAGATTCCCATAACTGTTCTACAAATATGAAAGAAAATCAGCTACACAACTGCTTTTGGTTATTATTTGTGAGGTGCTTGCACACAGCACACTATGCTTGCCAAAGTGAGCTGCAGCTGATCTCATGGAGGAAAAATGCCCTGCAAGAATCTCAGACACTGTTAAGTGAGTTGCAGTTTTAATTCTGAGTATACTGACAGACTTACAGAAGATAAAATGATTTGTACAAAAGCAAGAAATCATTCATGTCAAAATCTGTTAAGTGCAATTAGAAGTTTAGGCGGAATAAATATACAGCATGACATAAGAACGATAATACTCACTTCCCTGTTTCACAGTCTGCCTTTCCCTGCCCTCTAAGGATCCGCCTCTCCTCTAGTGATGCTGTCATTTTCCCCAGAATTTCCCAAACATCAGCTATCAATCTACTCAAAAAAATGCTTGAAAAGGTTCCGTTTGGTAGCTGAAGACAAGGAGATCCAATACACAGCTCTCCCCTGGCCCGTAAACCCTCACTTACTTTAGGAGACACCAGGCAGATGCATGACCACATATCACTGACAGTCTGAAAGCATCACCCTGTCATAGCCAGCCTGTGCACTGAGCTCAGGAACTCTGAAGAACTCCTGGGCTCAACAGCCCGGACATGGTCTGTAGGAATATTTCAAATCTTTGATGTTTCCAGCTCCTAAAGTAACTTCTAAGCTGACTTTAATCAAGCTTCTGAAGAAAAATGCACTTTATAATGCATTCTTTACACTAATTAATGTAATGATATTTTAATCTACAAAAATTGACTAAGAAAAGGCCTGTTTTCCCCTTCTCCTTTTATTCCTTGGTGCTGGAGATAAAAGTGTTTGTTATTGGCTCGGCCTCAAGATAAATTCAACCTTTCAACAATATTCTTCACAAATTAGCTATGGTGACTGAATCAGCACGCATTGCATGCATTAGAATTATGCTGAACGTCCCAAGTGAAAAGGAGAAATGTTAAGGTCCTCTTTGATTCACATAAATATATACATATTTTCTTCCTCTGTGAAGCACTGCTATCTGTTGTGAAGTGAAACAAAAATGCATTTGCTATGCACATAGCTAGATTAGGAGTCAAACCAAGAGAAAGAAAGCAGCATATTCCCTAGAATACTATCCATAAAATGTGTCCTGTTAACTTGATCAAAAAGTGAGTTAGTTTTAGCTACTTGTGCAATTGCTCCAGCTAGATTCATACAATTATTTGGCTTAAATCTTCATTTTTGAGGATTTTTGAGCTTGCCTTTTTCTTAAATGGTCAAAGAAGTGTCTTTTATTACCACATAACCCCTTCTCACTTTAAACAAGCTATTATTTATATTAGGTAGTTCAAACCCTCAGACTAGGAACATATTTCTTACTGTACCCAGAATAACAAATGTTCAAGCTTAGATGTAGCTTCAAATACCATAAGATGAATCTCACATAACTTTATCTAAGAGATAGGCATCAAGTTCAAACTAATCATCAAAGCTTCTTCCATGCAGCTAATGCAAAAGACAGACACCTCTAGCGTATGATTCATCTCATCTATTCCAGGATAAGGTAAAGCATAGACTAGAAGTACCTGTCTCTCTGCTTTTGACGCAACCTATTTCACCAGTTCAGAACTGACAGCTAACTTTCCAACACTTCCAGTTAAATGAGATGAATCCCACCACTACTGCCTAAGGCTGCACCTAATTACCAAGAAAAAACACTGCATGCCCCAGGATTTTGATTGCTCAGCTGGGATGCTGCTGGAGCTTGCTTGTCTTTCCTTTCTGGTGAAATCAGAGCAATGGGATGCAACGCAGAAGCAGTCCTGTACACTCCAGGGTCACAGCCTAATAAAGAGCCAGGATGCAGCCTCCGACGGCACCTCGATAAGATTAGTAATGGCAGCTTACAGCTGTACAAACCTGTGTTGCTGGAGATGTGCCTGCTCAGCGTGGTGCAGTGCTACAGGGAGATCCCAGAGGTTCCTTGGAACAAGCTCATCCAGAAGCAAAGTAGCTGCCTTGACCCAGCCCTGCACATCAGTTTCTCATCACAGCTAATTAGCTACTTTCATTCAGCACATGGTCCTCATTATATGCAAGCTACACAGTTCAAAGCCAGCTTGGTTATATCTTCATTTTAGACATAGCCAGAATGCTCGGAAACAGACTTTACTAGTTTGTAATTTAAACGTAAATATTGGCAACATATTTTCCCTGCATTAAAATGTATTTTCTGAAGCATAGTTTAGGTTCAGGGGAGATAAGGGAGGAGACCTGTGCAAGGACAAGCCCTGGACTACAACACGCAGACTATCAAATCATAGCAAACAAAATGTATTTCCATAACCAGGAACCCATATGCCCTTCTCCTCAGCTTCACAACACCAAGCTGTTCCTTTACGCTCTCAGAGAAGCGTATAAACTGGAGATGGAAATTCTGAATGCTAAAATTTTCAACCACAAGTAACAACCAGGTGTTATGCAAATAGCTGTACTTTTTGATCAACATATTGATGAAGGGTTTGTGACAAGGCACAGTTCCTTTGTGACCTCCAGCGATGACACAGCTGCCCCCGGGGACAGCTCCACACTTGGGTCTGGGATTGCTGAGGCACAGGCACGGAGTCACCACAGTTTGTCTGTCCCATGGTCTACGTGTTAATTTCTTCAAAGAAAAAAAAAAAAAAAAAAAAAAAAAAAACTGCATAAATGGTAAAATTTGCTAAGGGTTCATCCAACAGCCAGTGGTGAACAGGTTGAAGTGCCCAGAGACTGATCTGTCCCCAGTGAGGGGCTGACTGCTCCCAGCTGGAGGACTGACTTCATAAAAACGCCATCTGCCTGCAACTTCCTCAGCACCTTTGTTTCATCCTCAGCTCCTGAGATTAAAGCAGCAGGTAAGCAAGGAGCTGAAAAACAACATTTCTTCTTTAATGCATTTTGTGTGCTTTTCTTGGGTCTGTGGCCTGCTTGTCCACAGGCTGGAGAGCAATGGGCTTGAGCTCCCTGCAGAATCAAGGCCCGAGCGCGCAACAAACCCACACCAAAATCTTTGGGTGCTTTTTCACATCATATAGTTTGAAAGAGCCATCTTAAAATGAGAGACGAACACCGAGCTCACACCTCTGCTGCAGCACCACTTTGAAATGACAGCAGCTGCATCCGGAACAAGCTGCAAATAGCCAAAAGCCTCAGCAGGAGGTCAGGCAAAGAAAGATTTCCAACCACAAAGCAGGAACAGAGGAATGTGTTTCAGAGACGTTGAAAAACTGATTGAAATTAGCTGCTGTTTCTTGAGTTCTGTAGACTTTGAAGTTTGAAATAATGATATTTTTTCAAGTAATAATGATGAAGAGTGCAGACTAATATCAGCGCATGTCTATCACCAACCTGCCTGCTGCTATATATACTGTATGGCTTTCTCACACATTTTCATCTCTTTTGTACATTGTTTGGGAAAGAGATTCAGTCTTTCTGTACATCTGCCATCTCTAAGTGAGGTCATTACCATAAAATCGTTAGCAGCAAAGGCAGAGTCACCTGGGAGCCTCCTGACTCACACTTTACAGTGAAAGTCAACGGTACAATGGGGTGTTCGTGGGCAGACATTAGCATGATGTAAAACTTAAGATGTGATATATACACTTTGGCAGTATCTGGGGGCAAGGAGCAGCTTAGTACAACTAGAGCACGTAAGGCCAAATGCTCTACTTCCTAAGCGCTGTTCACGGTATGCAGAAAGATCAGAAATGAGCTCTACGTTCCCCTGCTGGTAATCCCCCAGGCACAGGGCACCCTCAGCAGAAACAGGACATCAGCATCACCTTCCCGTAAAGCTCCAGAAACAGTGATGGGAACTGACAGGAGCACAGTGCTCTCTGGCAGTCTCCAGCTGGCATGGAAACTATTGTGAATTGGTAAAATTCTCATCCAGCTTTAATGTTATTATTGCACCACCACCACCAAGGGTAGTTGAGCAATGCTCCCACGGCAGAAGACAATCTGTACCAGCAGTATTCGGTCCTTCATCCAGCAGGAACAATAACAAAATTTATTAAAGGTAAATGTGGGCTTCAAATGGTTCGATTAAGATATATCTGTGCAATAAAATTAATTTAAGTTTGATTTTCATTTTCTAAATATGATTTGGTATGAGAGATATGAAGATATGAAAAAGAACCAGAATAGATCTGTAGATTTCTAAACAGAGCACCTCTACAGACACATGCTAAAATCTTCCTTTTTCATTATCACAATAAATATACTAGTGCACTCACTGCCATTTGTTCCTGAATATGCTATGCCTTTAGCAAAATTTATCTTGCTGAAGCCTGATACACTACCACAGTGAGATTCCAGTGGTTTACTTAGGAGATGTAAGAAAGGATTCTGTGGTATATTAGCTGCTTCGCAGTATGGACACAAAATTACCCTGTATCCCAAAGCAGTCCTGGAAATAAATGCCAGGCATTCTTTCATCTGTGCTCAAATCCGAATCAAGTTGTCTAAAGGGATGACATATCCTTTCACGTACCCTTTCACCTAGAACAAAACACTTTCCAAATGGTGAAAAAGGTATGAGACTGACCAACAAAAAAAAAAAAAAAAAAAAAAAAAAGGCATGAAGAGATGCTCTGAAAGGAACTGTTGTTTTTAATTTATGGATATGCACACAGTAATTTCCCTGCCTTGTTTTAAATGTCTGATTGAAGCAGGCATCGCAATTGATGTCACATCGTGGTCTCATGGGGCATAAGGAGAGAACAGCTTGATCTACAAATGGAAATGGAATTAGTTACATCAAGCTTTAATTTTTAGTAACACGGAAGGATCAATCATACACAATTTATACTGGAAAAGAAACACCAACCAGTACAGGTGAAAAATGATGCAACTAGAAAGGAATGAAGCCTCAGTACCTTTCTAACCAGTTTGGGGGGAGATTGGGAGGGGGTAGCTCCCAGTAAGACAGATAAAGTAGGCTTATGTATTGTCTTGCAGAAGGATGCCTCAGAGTTTATCCAAATCCTATTCAACATACACAACCCCTGAAGCAAGCACTCAGCTGCAAGAACTATAACTCAGATTTTTTAAAATGCAAATACTAATGAGATTTTTCAGAAGAGACACATAGTTTGTTACAGTCTCCTCCTTGTATAACATACATTAGCAGATGTTTCTTTTTAATTCTGTTGCTATTTGGAATTTTCTAATCCTTCCTGTTCTCATATGGCCCCTACTAATCATGTGTTAAGGAAAAATATATTGTTATCAACTGATTCAGAATTTATCAATGTATTTTGTATAAAATTATATGATTGCTAGCTCCTCAACATTCTGGAGGAATGCCTGGGGGCAAGCACTTTGTTTATACACAACTTGATTAAAACTAGACATAATGAAACTGCTCACAGGTGATGAGACAACTAAAACAATCTTCAGCTCCCTTCTGTGTACTGGGGAGGAAAATGGGATTGAAAATGCAAAATAAGTTTCAGGCTTAAAAATGAAATTACGTGAGCCATTCAGACCTTGTGTAAATGTCACTGAATGTTAAGCTAAACAAATAGATAATCTTTCCCTCAGGGAAAATAGAAGTTTAAAATTAATGTCCAAGCATGGGATTAATTCAATAAAATTACAGTCTAGCCTCTCTTGCATCAAATCCCATCATAAACAGCCTAGTTCTGCAAAAGACCAATTGTCCTCCTTTCACCCTGATTGCCAACAATACCAACAATGCATGCCAGGACTGCATCCAGGACTGTGATTTATACAACGTTTTGCAATAAGGAAGTAATCATACTCAGTACAGATTCAAAATATTACCCACTTCATTGGTGAATACTGCAAAAATGTCCTTTCAGTAGAGCTTTGTCTACCACAGTAAGAAATTTAGCTAAATAATGGCACTTCTCAGTACATTCATGGTCAGCACTGACTGGCAAAGAGACCAGACCAGACCTGACTTTTAACCAGGCTGTTCTGCTTTGCATTGGCTTTGCAAGGCTGAAACAGCAAAGAACTTGCTGTCCCTATTTCTCTGACAGCCTGACAGTAGCTGTCAACTCCTCTGTTGCAGGACAAGGAGACAAAGTGATTCACATTTTAATACTCGTTGCAGAGCACTTTCACATGCAGCCCTGGTACAGTCATGCTGAAATCAAAGAAACATACCATAAATGAATTGTCTGGTGTGAGAAGCACCAACCTCAGCCCATCCTCCAGCCAGGTCCAGCATGCAAGGGAACAGTCTGAGGATTGACAGCAGTGTGTGAAATTGTTTGTACAGACGTGAAGAGGCTTCCTTTCTCTGAAGAGAGCCCAGGCCAAACCAAAATGCTTTCACTGTATGGTGATTATGCAAGTAGCTTTGTCCCGTCCTAATGTACAAACACAGGCATGCTCTCAAGGGTGTTTCTTACCCTGAACAGCCTTCAGTGTATGATCCCGATTCAGGAAAGGATTTAAGGCATTTATCTGTGCTTATTTAAGCAAAGCTTGAAGTGTGTACTCAAGTTCCACTGATACAGTGGCATTTAAGTAAATGTTTAAGCACTTTCCACATTCTTCTAGAAGAAGAAAGGGAGAAAGGATGAACCACCAACACCTCTCTATCCTTTAGCAGAGAGAGGGAAGGGCCTCAGAGAAAGAAACTCCATCATTTCACTTCAAGAAAAATGGACCAGAATGGTTTCAGCAAGGAATCCCTTGCATCTGTAAAGTATAACTTCTTCTTCAGATAGAACCAGTAAAGGAGTATTATCTTATTTCATATTTTGCCTCAAAACATGTAATTATAGCTCAGTTATTTTCCTTTCTCTCTCCACCTGCTGGACAAGTGTGAATTAATACAACTGGCTAAATTGAGAGCCCTGTCACCTGAGCTGCAGCTCAGACCAAAGGCAGCTGGGAGCGTTAGGCATCTTCCAGGACATGTCCAGAGAAGCAGAGAAACCTTCACAACTTGTGAAAATTAAGTCTGAAAAAGTTTTAGAGAGAATTAAAATGGGCAGGAATAATGTTCCATTTCATCAGATAGATTAAACAGCTTAAAACTGAATAGCAGAGTTGCAAGATCAGGATTTTTCCCTTGCTGCCTGCCAAGCAAGTCAGACCTTCAATATATTCTTTTATTTCAGTCTACCTAATGAACAGTAACAGGATACAAAATCCCTGATTCAGCTCTGAGCCTGTTTACCAATCATCAGCCCAAGAAAGAGAGTAATTCCTGGGAGGAGGGGGTTGATAATAACCTAAACTCAGAATAAGCCCCACCTTGTCTTTGACTTACAGATGTTAGCAGACAGGAACCATATTCTCAGGGTAAATGCAATGGAAAGTTTTTGACATAACTGAGGAAGCTACGATGTGCTCGTACCTACCGCATCAGTGAGCCCGAACATCTATGTAGACATTCAAACTAAAACTTCCAGCTTTTTAAATCATGAGTTATAACTCTTATTCCATTTCCCACAAGTGAACAGACACCTAACAAAATCTGGCTGTTCTGAAGACATGGAAAGCAGAGACCTGGCTGAAGATAAGGCCAGGCAATATTCTTAGGTAAAAGGATGTACTAAGGAGCTAGATGAAAAAAAAACAACAACAACAACAAAAATGCTGCTACACTTAATTTCTAACAAAACGTTATTTTACACAAACATTTCTAGAAAGAGGCAAAGAGGCATCTACATTTTATGTTGGAAACATGTCGTAGATCTATTTGCCATTTCAGAAAAAGGGTAAAGAGAGACCTAAACGGAGACTGATCACAGCCATATGGAAAATTATGTTGTGCTGGACTCTGAAATGAGAAAGTGTTTGTTCCAAGCCAGAGAAAGCAGAGCCTCAGACCTTTATTTACCATGAAGTACTTGTATTATCCTACATACCTGAATAGTTTCTGATCTGAGATAGCAGGCCTCCATTTTTGCTCTCATTATTTTCTAGCCAATTTCAAAGTATCTGAAGTTTTCCCTACATCACACAAAGAGCAACAAGAAAAGCTCATTTCAGATGGTCGTTTTTGTACCCAGGAAGCTTTGCAAGCCCAGGTGGTAGCTCAGTATGCCACCCTCAATGCTGGCACATGAGCGTGATTTCACTGACTTGCACAGATTTGTGCCCAGTTTCACAAGGACTGATTTAACCCGGATCTCTAAACTGCTTTTGGACAGATTTCAGAGCTGCTTTCATTTATTATTTTGTACCACACAGAACTTCTTCACTATTCAGAATCAATTTAAAACCAATTGCACAGCACCACAGTCAGCCAGTTACCTAAATATACCTCTCAATTACACTGGAGGAGTGAAGAATACAGAGAAGATACTCATCACCCAACCAGACGGATATCAATAAAAGATGTAATCCGTGAAAAACTGCATGAAATATAAGAACGTGGACATATTTGGGGAGTTAATTTTTCTGTATTTGATTAAAACTAACTTTTAATGTTTTCATCAGTTGTTTGTTTTTGTGGTTTTTTTTTAATGAATGGGATGGGGTGAATAAGATATGACTTTTCCAGTAAGATTAATCTGAGCACAGAGCCCACGATCTAGCCCATAATAATAAGTGAATTGCCTTGTTCTCGGCAGAACTATTCAAATGACAAACTCTACACAATGCCCAGACCACCGGAAAATTTTATCATGGCCACTTCACATGGAGCAGACCTCAGCAAAAACACCCAGCAGGTCACCGAGAACGTACTGAGAAGCACCAGACTGAGGAGAGCTCAGTGCGACTGAACAAATCGGGTGGAAACTCAGATTACATCCCCAGTATCCATGCTCTGAGAGTGTGCTTAGAGATGTCATGTAAGAGACAAGGAATCTTGACTGCTTATTGGGTTCATAATACATTTATGAAGAGACTAATAGCAGCTCAAGAGCAATGTTTCAGGAGAAACTTGTGCTGAAGGAATGGCATGAATGGTGATGAAGAATTAGCCAGTGGAAACAAAAGGGAGGTGAATAGGAGAGACAAGGTCAGGAATACATAGGTACTGCTAAACTCCTTTGTCCTTATTTTACCTTCCTCCCAGGTGAATTTCTTTGGGATTTAGAAATTTTCTATATATTTATTCTCCCTATTTGACAAGCACAAAGACATTTGAAAACTCCACTGGAGTTACAGGTTCTTTTTGTACAGGAATTTCAATTTTGTACAACAAACAAATGTTAAAAAAGAAAAAAAAAAAAGTTTTTTAAAAAGTGTTCTTTTTCCTTGTCAAACCCTCAATATAGTGTATTTTGTACAGTTGTTTGTGCTTTTTTCTTTTTAATTTAAGAGTAATAAAAAGCTTTTCTTCTAGATTCAATATGTGAAGCTTTAGAGCTCAACATGTAAACAAGTTTCTAGCAGTGTAAGGATATATTCGTCTTTTATTATTGTTATTACTACCACTATTACTATTATGTGCATTTTTTCCAAAGCTTTGTTACCTGTGTGAGTTTAATCCTTATCTATCATGGAATAATTTATTGATCTCCTGCCTGTGGCAAAAGAACAGGTTTCCTTTTCTTCTTTCTTGAATGTTATCTAATCCAAGAAAAAATATAACACCCGCTGTTTTCTATCAATTACTTATGAATAGAAAAATAAAAATAACATCATATTTGATACTGTCTCTCTTTGTGAATAGCTCAGCAAGTCTCCATGGGAAAAAAAAAAAAAAAAATAGTACATCCACAATATAATTGAAACAAAATATGGACTGAGATAATTTTTTTTTTTTTTTTTTTTTTTGTAAGGAGAATGAATAGCAAATGTGAAAACAGGTCACTTTACTAAGTTCCTATAGATGTAGGGCAGCCGTAGCAATCTGCAGACAGCCTTCTGATATGTGCTAGAAGCTCTGCTGGGAGTGAGGGACAGAGGCAGGGACTTGGCTTCCCATGCAGAAACATGCACAAACACTCCCAAGTGTCCAACAAACTTTTGCTGGTACAGCTGTGTGATAAGTGTCCTTGTGACTGCCATATCAGTAATAGTGCAGTCCTTGCACAGATGCCATTATTCCAGAAAAACTACACTCTGGGGGAGAAGCGAGGGAAAACTCCCCAGTGGCCAGCCAGGAAGGGCAGCCATGCGGTCACACATAAGCATCCTCTGCTGGGCAGCATCTCCAGTGAGGCAGGTGGTGCTGATGAAGAGGGAGAAGGAGGGAAATGAGGGCGAAGGAGGGAAATTTGGGATTTTTCCCCTTGTCCTAAATGTTTCACTGCGACCCACTCAAATTCCCTTTGGGCCGCTGCATCTTATGATGCTACTAGCACTGAACAGAGTATGCTGACCAGATGCAAGCACTGTGCACTGACTGACTGTTAAGTTTGTGCACATAAGTTATCAGATTATTGAGTATTCAAAGTACTATTATGCATTTTGTTGTGCAGAATGCTTGGTTTATCTAATGTAAATTAAAATCTACAAAACAGGATGGGAAGAGGGGGAGGAAGGGGTGATTCTCATGCCTGTGACAGCTGCTCCTGTGAAAAGTAGCTGTAACAACATTGTCAGGTAAAGCACAAGAATAACAGCTTGAAAACAATAGTGGAAAAATGCTGCCACAGAGGCTTCAGCAAACACCACCTCAGTGGTTTCAGGGAGAGGCTACAGAGCTGCAATAAGCCAGCCCGTGGCGCCACTAAGGCCAAGGCACTTCAGTACTTAGCGCACCAAACAACAGCCCTGCAGCACAGCACACGTTGAAATAGGCAGTTGTCCCCTTCCACTCCGAATTTTCTTCCTCATTTGGAGTCAGAACAGACCTGCTCCCATTGTAATAAGTATGAATAATTTATTCTTATTTTAGTAATTGTAATTATCTCTCAGACTTTTCCTAACATAGCTTTTAACTCGCACAGACGTATCGATGCCAGAACTAGAAATGGGTCTACAGATTAAATCAGAATTGAGCTTTCTGAATTCACAAGATTGCAAACAGAATTCATACCATCCTATCCTTGAAATAAACTAGTAGGCTCACTATGCTTCTGGTTATTAAAGGTCAGGCAGGTTTATGTCAGAAAACAGAATCCAAGCCAGCAGGGGAATCTCAGCAAGGAGGCTGAAGACTGAATGCACATGGTGAGTAAATTATCCTCTCATCTTCTGCACTGTTCCCTCTAGATCGCATTAATGACATGCATTAGTTGTGTGCAGCAGCACAGAAAAAAACTGAGCCATGATTCTGAACGATAAATGATCTCTTTATCAAGAGCGGCTAGGTGGACTATATTGACAACAGCAGCCTGGCTAGATAAATAAACTAAGTTGGCAAATAAACAATTTGTGAACTTCAGCTTATTTCCAAGGATTAACTCTAATCTCTCCATTTGGATTCTGTCCTCAGCTCATGTAATAGGTGAGTTAAACTTACAAGTGTCTGTGATAAGAGTGTGATAAGACCGGCCCCGGGCCGTGTTTCCGTGAATAAGGAAGGTATTTCACTTATTAGCATTCCTAGGTTGACAGAGCAAGAAAGAGGACAAGAATATGTTTGGAAAGCTCCAGAAAACTTTCTGCATGTCTAAAACCACAATCCAAGCAGTTACTTGTAGGCTGCTAAAATTCATTAGGAACCTACCACCGACCCTGAAAATGCTTGAAGATCCAGGGCAATGCAAGGAAGTCCCTGAAAAGTCCCCTGGCCACCTCTGGCATGGGTGGAAAGACAGCCCTGCTGCCCAGCATCAGGGCCATGGACCAGCCCGTTGGGCACTGTCCCAGGCAGTGGCATTTCCTCGCTGCCCACTCATCCCCCACAAGAAGGCACCAGGGGTCAGCGAGGTTCATTCACGGGGGATCACTTCTGTGCTTGTCTAGGGACCAGAAACGTGAAGCGCGTGCTGCTCCCAAGGAGTGGGGGCTGCGAGGTCAGTTTTTCCCTGACTCTTGTGTACAAGGTGGGTGATAACTGGCAAATAGGGCCACCCCATGTGTCGATGGGTTACCTATATTCCCAGCTGAACTGCAGTCCTGCAGTTTCGGTTGAACTGGACTCCAGCACACTCTCTCATGTGAGAGAGGAAGATACATAAATTAGTAAGATTAGATCCTAATTGAATGTTTGCCTATACACATGCTTTTCTCTACAGAAACTCCTGCAGGAATAATTCCTCCTCTGGAGGAATAATTCAAAATTTTATTTTTTTCCCTTCCTTTTATTTTTTTTATTTTGTAGAAGGAAGAAAACAATTTAAACACAATATTCATATTTTGTGATGCAAACTTTATGGTATATAACATTAGGGATACAAATATCAAGTATTGTCATCTACTTCCAAAAGAGTGTAGAGACCTCCTGTCTAGTAGGTTTGCTAAAAATTCTCTCTGTTCCTCCATAAGACTGGTCCAAATAAACTCAGTCCTATAAAAATGAGCAGTCCCTCCACTTGAAGAAGAAAAAGAAAAGAAAGATCTTTTTTTCTTTGGTGAAGAAATTCTCTTTCTCCAGCAAGTAGCTCATCTTCCCATTTCTCAGTGTTAGCCCTAGATGCACATGCAGAGCCCAGATCTTTCTTTACAATGGCTGGACAACCTGTTTGATTTTATTGTTTGTATTTCTAAACAAAAGAGATGAAAGCCAGTAACCGTTATTGGTGCCAGGGCCCCAAGGACAAGGACTTCCCTGGGTATGGGGTCACCATCCTGGGCTGGGAGCCTCTCCCTGTGGTCACCAGAGGAAAGGACAGCCCTCAGCTGTGCTGTCTCTGAGCCAACCCAAGCCCAGCAAGGCAGTGCCCTCACAATTCATTATATGGACAATGCAGCCGGTCTTTATGAGGCTAAGTAACCACAGGTTGTGATATCTTGTAATATCTGTGATTCATTTACTGACCCTTTATCAAATGAACAAAATAAAGGTTGACTACAGCCAATTTGGGTGACTTCTGTCACATCTTTGTCACAAACCAAAACAAACAAACAAAAAGAACAGGCATTCATTAGAACAGTAATGTAGAGAACGGAACAACAGATTTATATTCCAAGAAGCTGCAGTTGCAGTTCCAGGCAAGAAGATCATCCTGTCCTCTAAGCTCCACCATCACAAAAGTTTGCTATAAAGTGCCATCAAGTTAGGAACTTTTATAAAGGAACTCTTGAAAAGAATACACATAAAACCATTTGCAGCAAGCCTCTAGGTCTTACTTGGATGTGCACTCAACTTTGAAGAATCAATCTATGCATAGTCCTTGTCCAAATTGTACTAGTACTTGAAACTAACAGAACCTCGCTAAAATGGTGTGATTTAAACTTTTCAGATGACCTCCCACTGCACAGCACCACAGGAGTGAATTGGTTTAAAGCACATGACATCCTCCAAGAAGTATAAAGTTACTCAAAGAGCCTTGTTTCTGACCCAGAAACTAAGAGACTGACTTCTTGTTACAGAACAGATGATAGCAGGAAATCATCATTAAAGGGTGCATCTCACAATTGGTACTTAGCACTGTTTCCATTTCTAAATGTGGTTTTCTCTGAAAAAGACTCTGTAAGCAAAGCACTGTGAGAATTGCATTTTTGTCTTTTCTCATAGATTTGCAGATTAAATCCCTCAATATACCAGCGAAAGGGCTTTTTCTTCTAAATCTCTGGCCTACAAATTCACTCTGGGGAATTGGGAAGTCAAGCTGGGTTGTTTCCATCTTAAACATTAGTATCAGAAATAAAGGTTTCACAAGCCAAATTTAATTCTCAGTTGTACTTCTGAAAATTCCCTAATTTTAAATCAAGCTTTTAGTTTTGAATGCCACATCATGGTTAATTGCCTTAAATGGTTCTCAGGGCAAATATTTAAAGTTGTTGGAGACTGGAGAGCTACAGCTTTATCTGAGCACTGCCGATGCAGGGACTCAGGATGATGAACATTGTCCTAACCATTGGCCTCTGCCCCTGGTCAGCCCCACTCTGCACACTCTTGTTTGAGTATCTGAGCAAAAATTGCTGGGATGTCTGCTTAGTAGTCTCCAAACTGCCTTGACTCTCAGACTGCTGGCTCATACACCTCCTCTTCCTCTTCATACTTTAATAGTTTAAATTTTATTTATTTAAAAAATGAGATTTCCTCCAAAAACAGGTTGCAATTGAGTAAGTGGGGACCTGAATTATCTTTTTGGCCCACAGAGATGAGTATTACTCATTCTGTTCCTTGTCTTGCAACACATGGGGGGAGGGGGGGGAGGAGGGGTGGACAGCACAGTGAACCTCTGTAGCTGTGCCTACATGGCCAAATGTGTGCTGAATCAAAGAGCAGGTCAAAGAACAACACATCCCCCAAGCGGCACACTGATACTGCCTACATCCCTCGTACCAGAGTGACATTTCTTCCATAATGACATGCTAACCCTCGTATCAGTCTTTTTGATGTGAATACAGCCATATTACATGACTGCAAGGCGTTGGGTGATCTGTGGCAGGGAATGAGGCTAAGCAAGAGCAGGTACACCTGTGCTTCACTCTTCTTCCCGATACCAAACCCATACTCTGCCCATGTTAAATATTTGCCCCGTTATTATTCTCCTCCATTCATCAGGGCTTGCAGAAAGCTGCTTCAGCATTGGCTTGGGTTCAGAGAATTTGGACAAGTCGGTTTGGGATCAAGTGCAAGCTCAGGCCTGTGCTGGAAACACAGCCTAGCCATTGCATGCAGCTATATAATGAATGGATTTATTTTCATGGCTAAACAAAGAAAACTATTGCCACACCTGCCAGTCAGGAGCATTTCTTTGAAACAAATATCATCTTTAAGCCCTACCCCTTAGTCCTTTGTAAACCCATTATTCTTAGACCAGCTCTAAAACACAGCAGCAGAAATTCCAGAAAGCCCAGAAATGTCTACAACACTGCATTTTCACTTGTTTGTGAAAATACTTCCTAGTAAAGCAATGTCTTGTCTAAGGAAACCCCAGAGAAATCTGGTAGATCTCTCTGCTTATTTGGATGCACAAGCTCAACGGCTGTGCTGGTACATTTCTGAAATAGCTGATGGCAAGCCATGCTTATTTATTTGTTCAGGTCTACAGGTTCAAATTGCCTCAGCTAACTTACTTGGAACTAATGCCATTATAAATGTTTGTAAATGTCAGAGATTATCTTCTTGGTTGATTTTATATTACTTACTCTTCAGTGCTTTAAAATGATACAGTGCTGTCCTATCTAAAAGTAGGCTTTTTCCAAGCACATTCAAATGCACCAAATTCAAGAGTTTCCTATTGTTTCCAAGTTTCTTGAATGGCAGGAAAAAATATATATATAATCACAATCCTACTCCAGAAAGGAAGCTTCACTGTACTTTCATGACATTTAATTAGGAAGAAGAAAATCTGCAACAAATAATAACTTTGGATTGCAGCCCTGGGAATGTTAAAGTTCTTACCTCTCTATCAGGGAACAGGCATAACTAAAAATATAATTTACAGTATGCACTGAGATTTACTGTATTTTCACTTCCCTTCTTCAGAGTTATCAAGAAAAGAAGATGGAGATACCAGCAGCAAATCCTAGGAGAGAAGCCAGAGTGTTTGCTTTAAAAAGAAAACATCCCCCTACCATTTCCTCTCTTAAATCCCCTTTAGAAAATTACTTAGAAAGGGAAAGCTTATGAGACTTAATACAGGAATTGTACAAAAACTACTCCAGGCCAGGTAATAATATAATAGGTCTTGTCATAAACAACATCTACTGTCACATAATGGAGTCAGAGTCAGTGCATAACACAATCCACTTTCATCTCTGAATTTTAGGTTCACTTACGTTATGCTTTGCTTGAAATCTAAAGCAATAGCTAAGAAGAAACAGCAGCCAGAACTGTCAAGGGACACAAAACCAAACCTGACTTTAAGCACTAATAATTACACAGCTATTCTCTACTTACAATTAGCATGAGCCTTGCTACTTAATCAATGTGGTTACATCCAAGACAGAACAATAGGAATCCATATGTTCAAAATTAGTGCATTTTTCTGTTTTCCTTTCCTTTTATATCCTGCCAAACAAAAAAAAAAAAAGAAAAAAGAAAAAAAGAAAAAAAAATTGCTTCTCATTCTAATAATCAAGGATGCATATCACTATAAATAGTCAGTAACACATCACAGCACAACAATTCCATTTTTAATCCTAAAATAATATGAGCAATGATCTAAACAGCAGCACATTTATTTTTTGTCAGATTCCTTAAAGAAAAACAAGTTGTACAAAAGAAAAAAGTAGCATTGGAACAAAGGAGCAAAGAAATTACTTTGAAAGAGCATATACAGAAAAATACTGGTATCATTTTCAATGACCAAAACCTACATTTATGTTTGGATTTATCAGCTAAAGATTAACATTGGTTATTAAAGAATAACATTTATAGACTAGATAACATTCTAGAAATAGAAATATCATTATTTGGGAAGGGAGAATGAAATAACAAATATAGATAAACCAGGGGAACTAACTTTGAAATGATATATTCACCAAGAGTATTGAATGTTTTTATATTTGTGCAAAACATCCTACTAAACCAGTCTTACTTCAACATATACTTCTTGTTAACCAGGCACAATTTAAGAAAATCTTGAGACTGATATACTTTGTTACATTCACTAAGTCCCTGCATAGTCCAAAGTAATTCCACATTTACAGCATTTTCTCATATTTGGGAAATTCTGTTTACAACAGCAACAGTCCTAATCTAGCTGCCCAGGGGTTAAAAAGAGAATATTTGTGAATAAAGTTAAAAAGAACAGTTTTCCTAGTGTAATATACCTCCTTGGAAGAAGTGAGTAGTTTACGAGAAAATCTTTTTAAGGGGTAACAGAAAGCAATACTTCTGCCATCCAGAAATGATAAATATGCAAGACACAAAATAAATTCTTTATTGTCACTTCGTGAATAAATGAGAACATGAGTTTTTTTACATGCTGATGAGTTTGTAATATCTCCCTTGTGGTTTATTTGAACTTTTCCAAGGAAGAACGATTTGCCTGGCCACATTTTATTACTTATAGCACAGATTAGAAGGAATCCTCTTTCCTCCCTGAGACATATTGCATGTCTCTGCCAATGTCTCCTAAACACTCTTATCAGGATTCTTTTGCAGAAGCCTTTATTCAAAAATGGCAAAGGTGACCCCATGTAGATGAGGGATGAGATGCAACAAAAAACCTTAAGCATCATTAGCTATGGAGATCACAGTTTTAGGCAAACTACCAAAGATGAGCGAGCAGTCTGCTGGAATGTTCAATGTACTCTCACCAAAGTGCAATTTAGGAATATGTCTATGAGAAATGCACATTGCAGGATCAGCATGAATGCATACCGTGCATACCAATTCAAAATGCCTTCCTAAATTCATGAAAAAGTACCTTCCTCATTTGTTTCTCTGAACAAAAGTGTTCTATACCGACAATAAGTGATATTAAGAACTTTCCTGGGACTGCTAGATTCAACATATTATGTAAATGATAGAACTCATAACTTTTCTCCACCTATAATGTAATTATAATTCTTCTCTGTGATATAGCAACAGATAATTCTCTGCAAGGAAACGATCCTAATCAGGTTAACCTGAATTTTGACATTGATTTACATAGGAAGAATATTGGGATCCAGACTACTTATGCATAAAACAGCAGTTATCTGCCTCTAAGACATTTCCTGCGTTGGCACTGATCTGTCACCTTGTGTGACTCTCCCAGATTTCAGACTGAACTTCTGAAGAAGCTGTCTGATTTTCACATCGCTGTTCTAAATTCAGAAGCCATTACCCATTACTAAAACAATACCGCAACACTCCTCAATGCCCCACTCTCCAAATGCCCTTAGTAATTGCATTTTGTATTTGTTCAATATTTAGATTTATGCATTCTGGGAAAAAGTAGTTCATAAGCACAGCGTCTGTTGTGCACAGAGGTCTCTTCAGTTCTCCTCCCATCTTTATTTGTGAGCTCTCAGAGGTGTTGTGAGCTCTGTAGATGTGTTTCAAAACAAATACATTTCAAAATAATGTTTTATTCTACAGAGAACATCCTTGAAAACATAATAGAAGGAATTTGATCAATTGCCTTCTGCTTGCTTGCTGCCAATAAAGGTATATCATGCTCAGCTCACATTACTGAAGCCATTCGGGTATGCCAACATCCCATTAGAGCTACTCCTGAGCTTTGCAGCCAACTTTGCCAACGCTGCTCTATATCACAGAAGAGGAATACTGACAACTAATGACACATAATCACTGTTTGTGTTCTTCAGTGTGTGTTATCCTGCTGACCTGTTCTTTCTTTCTCAGTGTCAACTGCTTCTTTTACAGCAGCTCTTCTCCAGCTACACTCAGTTAATAACCTATTTCACATTGGGCTTAAGTGCAAGCTGCCCAATTTTGCTGCCCTATCTCACATAAATGGTATTTTGCTGCATACACAGACCCAGTGAATCTGTAATACTACTTATACAGGAAAGTATTACATGAAATTGAGTCAGGATGACAGAACTGAGCCTTTTCTGTTCAAAACAGGCCTTAATTCTCGGGTACACACCACTACTGCCTGTTTACTCTGCTCTGACAGCACAAAAGAACTTTGAGACAGGTGCAAATGTGAACATTAGATAAAAAACAGACCCATCCCACACACACTTTTCTGTGCGTGCACACTGCAAAGAGATGTGCAACACGCAGTGAAGGAAGGAGGCACGGGGAGCAGGCCAGCGTGCAGAAGACAGACCACGAGTGACTGACTTGATGTGAGCAAACACACACAGCCAGAAGGAAAAGCAACACAACCACTAGTGCTCTGCTTTACTATCAGAGGTTGACATGGCCAAACAGATCCTTGCATAGAAAAGGAAGAAAGTCAAGAGGCAATCACAACCCTTAGACTACCAGTTGCGAGTCCCTGAGGCCACAGAAGCTTTCATAATTCTTTCTACTACAAATACTGTAAGTCTGCGTATTGGTCTATCATAAAGGTTGAGATGTGACTGGAGTCCAAAGAACTATGTCTCAAAACAAAATAAGAGAAAGGGGTCATTAAAAAAAAAAAAAAAAAAAAAAAGTGCATCTACCTGATAAGATGAGCTCTGAAGGAAGCAATCTTCTACCAACTACATGCAATGTTATTTTGCTTAGAAGGAGGCAAAAGATTTAAACCAAGCACATGAACCAAGTTCAAGGTAGAAATATAAAAATGCCTTCAGGCAAGCGTCTCTCCTAAAAAGACCTACTTCAGCTCACCTGATTTCTCAGTGCCTTCTGAGGTGAAAGAAAGCATGGACAAAAGCAAAATTTTTGCCTCTACCCTGAAATCTTGAGAATGTGGCTTGGCCAAACACCTGAGTGATGAACCCACCATCCTCAAATATATGGCAGGGCATTATTCTGTAAGTGCTAAGAAGCGTTGATATCTCACTCAATTACAGAGAGTTTCTGAGGGTAGAAGCCTCCTCAGACCAAAGGAGCAGAAATATCTAAAAAATCTTTCAAAAGGATTAGAGAAGAAACCAGTCAATTTCCACGCTTTCACTCTCACTGTCCTTGAAAGCATCCTCTGTTTGCACGGATGAGAAATAGAGGGTATTTGATTGTATTAAATGCAAAATTATATGTATCAGTTTCTTTATTCTCCATTAAACTATGCATTTTTAATATTCTTCAGTAAAAAATCATTGAATAGACTTAAACATAATGAAGTAAGTTAAATAAGAAGAGGTGGTTTTTTAGAGCAAATAGAGCCCCATTTATTTAACAAGACCTCTTCCCTTTCTGGGGTGTTAACCTATCTAAGGGTCAGGTTAATTCTGGTTTGCTTTAGTTTTAAGGAGTTTCTAAAGAAATAGAAAAGAAAGTAGGCAAGAAGAAAAATATGAAATGTTAAAATGCCTTGGGAAATGGCCAAATTTTCAGCTGACACTTAATTGGAAGCATAGCAAATGATAATGAAGAGTGCAATCAAGTACAGAAGAGATTTAAACTAAATCCCCAAGCAAGCAGACATCATACACAGCTAAATGGGGATAAATTTAGAATGAGAGTGACAGGAAAAGGAAAAAAAAAAAAAAAAAAAAAAACTTTTTTTCTGTTGAGCAGACAAAGTAACACTTAAGCTAACAAAATATAGAGAAAGAGATTAAGGACTACCTGGGAGTAAACATACACTGCTAACAGCAAATATGACCACAGGTTTTTTTGCTGTAAAAGGAAAAATTAGCTCTGTAAGTAGGACTAGTTAAGATTTAAATTCTGCTTGCCTATATAGTTCATAATGGGAAATGCAGTCTCTGGTCTTCAGGGAAAAAAATAATTTTGAAGAACATTGGACATATGGCAGATGAGACAGAAATCTAGAAAGTGTTACAGTAGAATAGCTAAGAACTGGATCTAAATGCCTAGGGAAATTGCCAATTATTCCCCATGTGATTTGATCCAATTAGTGCTAAGCTTTCATTAGAAACTCTTTTTTTTGAATAAATGAAGGGTAATTTATTACACAATGTCCTTTCTTTATGATGCCTTTATAGAACAGATGGATGCTTTAAACTTATTGACTTTCATTTTTAAAATATCCTATTGAAAATATATGAGTTAGCTTGTTACACCTTTCAGCACTAACTCAGCTAATGGGAAGACAGAAATTTTGTCTTCCAGGAGAAGTGCTTGAATTATTGTTCTGCTCCTGATGCAGTTGATCCTGCGCCTAAGTAAATCCCACAGAATTCATCAGCAAATCACACAGCATGTTCTGTTCAGTGCCTGCCACTAAATTATCTCTCAGAGACCCACACTGAGATTTCATTAGTCCTAATACCAACTTCTAAAAGTTACATTTGGAGATTCCTTAAATCTCTTTCTTTCTTCTTTCTTCCCTTTATTGAGACTCTCAAATTTAGACATGAGACTTAAGGAAAGTAGAAGTACATTTGTGAAAACTGAGTGCAGATGACAGGATTTTTAGACTACACGGAAAGCTGGGATGCTTCATCCTTTTCTTTATCTATACTGACTGAAATCATACCATAACAATGGGGACGTAGCACAAAAAAAGCTAGTCTCCTAATTCAGCACCGTTTTGTGACAGCATTATTCTTTCCCTGTTGGAAAGCAAAGGGAAATCATACCTCCATTGTATTATTCCTGGAAAGGTTTCTAAGGTATCTGTAGAGATTCACACAATGAGACTAATGTTGCAAATTACAAAACAGTATCTCACTGAAAAACATAAAGAGATGCTTCTGGAGGCCAACAGTCAGTCTTTAGGTGCATTTATCCAAGCAATCATAATTCAAGGCAACAAAAGCAGTAATATAAGCATAATCAAAGAAAACCTACTTGCCATTTGTCTACATATTTTTAATAAATAATGTGTTTTGTTCGTTTTTTTTATCAAAAGGAAGACTGCTGATCTGTTGGTCTTTCTCAACATATGCTCAATTCTAAGTCCTGATTGTAGATAGGCTATACAATATTCTCTGCAATAAAGAAAATGTTTAGTTTTATACACACACCTGCTAGGGTTAGAGGCAAAGATGGACCTTTATCCAGAAATCAATCATGTTATGGCTAGTTACCCTTCCCCTCATTAGAAGAGCTGGCTGTAGAATAAACGTCTGGTCTAGACACATGGATCTTTAATAAGACATGACAATAATTTGTTTTCCAGTTTTCCGTAACATCAAAATATATCACCAGAACACAGCTTAGAGTAACCCTTCTGCTCTGTATTTTCCCTCTGAAAAAAGGAACATATATAGATAGCACCACAAGCAAAAAGGGAGCACAAGGCAAGGCTCCAAAGCTACAGCTGAAAAACATATGGCCAGCTTATAAATGTTTGCTGATAGAACTGTGGTAGTTACATATCTAAGTTAAGTCTGTACCAACCGCTTCAAGAGATCCTGGTGCCAGTCCAGGCCTTTCAGTACATACCTCCCACTGTTCACCTACAATTCAATACTGAATTATTCTGTAACATTTTTGAGGGAGGTAGAAAGCACTGTTATCTCCATTTTACTGGCTGAGAAACTGAAATGGAGAACTCAGTAATTAAACTGAGGCCCCAGGAAGAAGAACTATCAAAGACAAGATGACACTTCATGAACCTGAGGAAAATCTGTGCTCTGAGTAACAGAAAACACGGCTTCTTGCCTTCCATCAAAGTAAGTTTCATCATAAATATTTTCAGTGTGAATACTTAACACAGTAATTTTATTTTGCCTTGGATACAGTGCTCCAAAAACTTCAGCTTTTAACCATACTTCGTTTTTAATAGTCATACCCCAAATTATTTATTTTTCAGACAGCAGCTTAAGTCATTTGAACAACTTTGTGAGCAATTTCCTTTACCCCCATTCCTTCAGACATATGCAGTAATTTCATAGGTACCATCTCTTTACATTATTTTCTAGCTCATCACTTTTACTATCATTTTGACTCAGAGCTCATTTCTTTGATGTATAATAATTTGTTGTGAGAACACAGAATATCAAAGAACAAAAATATCTTCATCTTCTAAGGCACAGCATGATCTACACGTCAAAAAGAAATGGTAAAGTATTATTTATGCTTCCTCTCGACTATCTCTCTTGCACAGAAGTCAGACTGCTGCCATTCAAAGCATAGAGCACACAACTCATTTCACACCAAAGAAGCTCCATTTAGGATCAGGCAAGGAGAATTCATACATTGAGCTTTGCAGCATAAAGTTTTGTATTCTGCATGGCCCAGAGGAAGAGAATTCCAGCTGCCTTTGTAATATACTTGCTCGCTGCTCTTTAGATTAGTCTGTAACATCATCCAGAATACGTAATGCTTGGGTTCTACATGTAACATTTCTTCTCTAGCTCTTTTTCTTGCTCTGGTTTATTTTTGCTCTTTCCTACTTCTCTTTACCCGTTTGGTGTGAAAGGAGTCCAATTTAGCCAACCGAAACAACACCTTTTCATTGTCAACACATGACCTGAAAGCTGGCTAATGCAGGTTTTCTGGGTCTTGGGTTAGATGCTAAGATGGCATAGTGTGCCTGTCATTTCAACTGGTGAAGCTGCGAGCTAAAAATCAGCATCAACCGTAAAAAACATTTGTTGTTCTCTCCCCTTTGGGTCTTGTTTGTCTTGTTTTGTTCTCAGTAAAACCATATCAGAGCTTAACATCTAGGAAGAGCAACAGTTTGAATTCACCTCAGATTAAACATGGATTTGTTTGGAAAAAATGTCATTTTCCCCAAAAGACATTCAATAAAATCTCTAATATAATATAGTCTAAAAGGAGGCAGGATTTCCTTATAAAATCTTTACATATATATAGTTAAATCTTTCTATATGTATATATATATATATAAGATAAAGCAATTATGGGGTGCTGATGAAATAAAAAATTTCTACTTTTTATTCTATTATAGTTCTATTATAGTATATTCTGTTTATAGTTACAGTTTTAATTTTAAAATTTATATTTTAAAAATTCACTTAATAATTTACACTTCAAATGCTTTAATTATTTCTCTTCTTTTTCTATATCTTTTTTAAAAGATTAAAAACAAATCAATTGCAATTGTCTACCACAGGACTAAGTAGGCCAAGGTCTTTACACCGAAACATCAAGTCCTTAATATTGTATAGTGACAGAGTCAGGCTAACACATCAGACCACTTAGGAATATTTATTCCATTGAAACTAACACCATCAAAATTAAGTTTGCTTTTAAATTATGCGAGTAGTATGCATTTGTGCAGACACAGGTATTCATGACTGGAATGACTAAATTGATTTCTGACAATTTTTAATATTGGTTTTGTTATATCACATACTATACCTCCTTAGAAATATCTGTAATAATTCTAACAGCAAAACTCCAGCTGATATTTGCTTACCTTTCTTATAAGTGCCCTCATGTTTTCTGCCATTTCACCCTATGGCTGCAGTGCCTGTTGTTTCCATTATATCCAGCCACAGCACTGTTTTCATTCAAAAGTGATCCTAAAGATTGCCTTCCTCCTCAGCACATAAAAGATGTTATTTACTCATGCAAGTGTCTAATTTTTCCCCTCCATTTAAAATCACTGAGTTGCTGGGAATGTTGCAATATGCTAATGATCAGTTGTCTTGACGTTTCTAAGGGGAATGACGTTTTAGCCATCTATTACTGTCCCTGAAATGCATGCCCAGAAGCTCTTTCCAAGTGTTTGGTGAGGGTGTAAGTTGTGGCTGTGCCCTACTGGTATGTTTAGATCATCCCACCCTCTGCTTCCCTCCCATACTCTTATATTCATTAGGAAATAAAGCACGTGGGCAATTCAAAAGGAAATGACAGACATTCCATCTGGTGGGTCCACGTCTGGATGGCAGCAAAACAAGTAGTGCAGAATACATTGTACAACAGACTTGCCTCTCAGTTTCTGTGATTTGGGGGGTTTCCTACCACACTGCTCAGAGAAATTTGCCACAACTGAGATCATCCAAGGCATTCCCACTAGAGCTCCTCTCTCCTAAGAGTCTTTGTTCTATGTAATCATCCATCATGATAAACACTGTTTGATAATAAAAGATTGTAGGTCAAAGGTCAAAAAAGCGGTTGACCTTCATGTGATAACTCTTGCTCTCTTATCAATTTCTGCCTGAAATATTTGTTACCATGACCTGTCTCATCCTGTTCAATACAAAATTACAAATCCATACTGAAAATAATGATGTTTTTTCTATTCATCTGCAATTTTTTAGCATACTTCTGGGTTCTGCAAGATAGCAGTAATAATAATTATTAAACACTAGCCTCCAGCCCTAGTAGAGCTGGCAAATGTTCGTGCTAAATTAACATCTGTGTGCAATATACTCTTGAATTGCAATTCATATGGTGCAGTTGAAAAAGGAAAAATCTAAAAGGCTAAATAAACAGAAAGCAATAGATACAGGGTCCTTCTGAAGGACAGAGATTTTTTTTCTTTTTCAAAATCAACCATCAAAATTTTCTGGTGTTTGGTTGCCTTCTTGTTGTTGTTGTGTTTGTTTTTACTATAAGTGAAACAAACATTGCGTAATATTAATCTAACAATAACCAACTACATGTTGCTACTTCACAAGAAAAGGGTAGGAGCATGAGTGTCCAACTTCACCTGCAAAGATGCCAGGTATAGCAGTATTTCAAAGCCTACCTCTCACAGGGAAGGAAACACTGCTAGAATTTTGGCAAGCTTGAACACAAGCTTAGCACAATGCAGAAGTTCACTTAAGTGTGGCAGTACAGAAGGCAGCCATCCTGGCACATACTGAAGCACAGGCTGTGCTCATTTCCATATCAATACGCCACATGTTTCTCCAAGACAAAGCTGTTTCACACCAGTGCTGCTACTTGAACTTTGTAAACAAATGAAAAGGTTTCTGTATTATTGTTAAAAACAATGAAACTCGCATCCTTTGTGCACGGGATGCAGTTAATGTACACTACCCTTTTTAGTGACTGGGTGCAGCAGTGTACTGTGACAGGGACACGTTGTGCCAGGAAGACAGCATCACTTTAAATTCAGAACACAAGATTGTGCAAGTACTAGTGATGCCTGCCATCCAGATTTAGAAGAAAATTATATTAACTATATTAGCTTGCTTAGTAAGCCTATAGCATACCCTGGGAATGAACAGTAAAGTGGTTTGTCCAAAGTCACACAGAAGCTCATGAAACAGCTAGGAACGGAGTTGAGTTCAATTCATGTTTTAACAAGCCTAAGTTTCTTCTTAGGCCCCACAATATATATATATACACACACATATACATATATATATATACAAGCTAGTAAGCTGCAGAGCATTATGAGGGAAAACTAAGCCCTTCTACATAGGAAGTACCAAAGGACCAGAAGCGTCGCCCTGTCAAATTACAGTTTGGGGTACCACTCTGTCCAAAAGGTTATTATTGGAAAAGAACAACCTCTTCCCTATACATTTCATAGCAAACTGAAAAGGAAAGTGAGTGGATGCTTCAATGACGTAAAACAAAGAACATTTAAAACCACTTATTCTAGCTAAAAGCAAACTAATCATTTTTAAACTCAAAGCTTCAAGTACATGTAATGAAGCCATTATTTCACATGAATATGACTCCTCAATCAAAATGCCTGAAATCTCTGCCATAATAATTTTATTCAAATTGAAAAGAAACCACGTAGACTACTATTCAATTAACAATTATTCTTTATTCTCTACTCCCTGGGTTTTCCTTACAATTTTCTTCTCTTTTTACATTGATTACAGGGAGAAAAAAAAAAAAAAAAAAATCCTTATTCAGAAAAAAAGCATCAGAAAGTATGTTCAAAGATTACCTGTCTACTTGCAACAAGTTGAATTTTACTTCATCACACAACAGAAATGAGAAGAACAAATTGTGCTCCCAAACTCTTTGATCAGTAGGTAGGTGCTTTTATATGCTTTTAAGAAAACAGAAATAGAAACTGCACCTGGTATCTTTTTGTTCCACAGCAACAGCAGGATGACAGGCCCCTAAACTCACAGAATCACAGAAGAGTTGAGGCTCTAAGGTTATAAAACTATCAAAGATTGTCTAAAGGAGGGCTACAAAGATGGTGAGGGGAAGATGTATGAGGAGCAGCTGAGGTCCCTTGGTTTGCTCAGCCCAGAGCAGAGCAGGCTGAGGGGAGGCCTCATGGCGGCCTGCAGCTCCCTCAGGAGGGGAGCGGAGGGGCAGGCGCTGAGCTCTGCTCCCTGGGGACAGCGACAGGACCCGAGGGAACGGCATGGAGCTGGGACAGGGGAGGGTCAGGCCGGGGGTTAGGGAAAGGTTCTGCACCCAGAGGGTGTTTGGGCACTGGGACAGGCTCCCCAGGGAAGTGGTCACAGCACTGAGCCTGCTGGTGTTCAAGAAGTGTTTGGACAACTCTCTCAGACACATGGCCTGATTTTTGGGTGGTTCTGTGCAGACCCAGTAGTTGGACTCAATGATCCTCGTGGGTTTTTTCCAGCTCAGGATATTCTATGATTCTATTTTATGATTCTATTCAAGGGACCTTTCAAGACTGTCTAGTCCATTCCCTGCTCAAAGCAAGGTCAGCTAGAGCAGGTTGCTCAGGGCTGCATTCAGTTAGGTTTTAAATACCTCAAACCAGCAAACTCTCTGGAAAACATGTTCCAGTGCTGGATCACCTTAACAGTAAAATGCATTTTCTTATGTTCAGATGGAATTTTGTGTTTCAGTCTATGCCCACTAACTCTTGACCTTTCACTGGACACTGCTGTGAAATGCCTGGCTCCATCTTCTTTACACTCTCCCATCAGGTATTTATGCACATGGATAGGACAGAATCAAAGAATCATAAAATGGCTTGGGTTGGAAGGGACTTTAAAGATCATCTAGTTCCAACGCCTCTGCCATGTGCCAGTGCTCTGTCACCCACACCATACAGAATTGCTTCTGGTGTTCAGAGGGAGCCTCCCATGTTCCAGTTTGTGCCCATTGCCTCTTGTCCTGTCAGTTAAAGAGGCTGTATTAGTTTGCAGTGTACCAAGGAGATACATTTTGTTCCAGTGTCCAACTGAAGTGTGTAGCATAGGATACACACTTTGTGTCAGGGAGAGAAAGGAAGAGAAAGATGCGAGTCTCTACAGTTCACACTGAATGTCCCCGTGGATGTCTTTAACATCAAAGGTATGAAATATTACCTGCAGCCAACTTGACTTGCATTTTTCTTCCAGAACTTAGCCTTCGAGCCCACAATTCCCAGCAACAGGCAACAGCATGAGTCTTTAAAATTGGGAAGTGAATAGGACAGGACTTGCCACTTTTAATCTTCCTTTAACCTTTCCTGAGCTTCTGTTCTTTAAATTGCTGCTACAGCTACTTAATTTCCCTCACCAGAGTTATCAGTTTATTATTATTATCATTATTATTGTTTTATTATGTGACTATTTCTTCTTGCCTGAATGGTGGAAGGTGGTAGCCATGTCTCAGTGCTAGAGCAGCCCTGGTGATGTGGTGGCTATACCCCATCCAGAATTTTCTTCTTGCATCCCTCCGGGGGTAACTGCTCCTGCTGCTTCCCTATCGTGCCTGTATAACAATGCGTGGAGCATGGGAAATAAACAGGATGAGCTCGAGATCTGTGTTTGGTCGCAGGGCCATGATCTCCTTGAAATCACTGAGACGTGGTGGGACAACTTGCATGACTGGAACGCTGTCATGGAGGGCTGTGTCCTTTTTAGGAAAGACAGGCTGGGGAAGTGAGGGGATGGGGTTGCCCTTTATGTGAGGGAGCAATTAGAGTGTACCCAGCTCCACCTGGGGGAGGGTGAAGGACAAGAGGAGAGCTTGTGGGTGAGAGTTAAAGGGTGAGCTGGTATGGGGGACACTGATGTGGGGGTGTATTACAGGTCACCAGATCAGGAGGAGGAGGTCAATGGGGCCTTCTACTAGCAGCTGGTAGTAGCCTCAAGATCACGGGCGCTGGTTATCATGGGGGACTTCAATTATCCAGACATCTGCTGGGTAAGCAATTCAGCCGGGCACGTGCAGTCCAAACAGTTCCTACAATGCGCTGAAGACAATTTTCTGACGCAGGTGATGGAGGAGCCAACGAGGCAGGGGTGCTTCTGGACCTTGTCCTTACCAACAGGGATGGGCTTGTTAGGGATGTGAAGGTTGGGGGCAGTTTGGGATGCAGCGACCATGAGATGGTGGAGTTCAAGATGGAACTTGGTGGAAGAAGTAAGGCTAAAAGCAGGATTGCTACCCTTGACTTTCAAAGAGCCAACTTTGACCTCTTCCGGGACCTGCCTGGGAGTATCTCATGGGCTAGGTTGCTAGAAGGCAAGGGTGCTTGTGAGAGCTGGGCTACATTTAAACAGCACTTCTTCCAAACTCAGGATTGGTGCATCCCTAAGAGTAGGAAATTGGGAAAGGGGGGCAGGAGACCTGCATGGATGAGCAAGGAGCTCATCGATAAGATCAAAAGGAAGAGGAAAGTCTATGAAACATGGAAAAAGGGCCTGTACTCTTGGGAGGAGTATAGAAGTATTGTCAGGGCCTGCAGGGACATGACGAGGAAGGCTAAAGCCCACCTAGAGATGAGGCTTGTGAAAGAGATAAAGCAGAATAAGAAGCTGTTTTTTTTTTAAGTATGTGAACAGTAAAAGGAAGACTAGGGATAATGCAGGTCCCTTGCTGAACGAGGGGGGTGTCCTGGTAACGGGAGACGCTAAGAAGGCGGAGATGCTGAATGCTTTCTTTGGTTCAGTCTTTGCTTCAAGGACTCACCCCCGGGACTCCTCGACCCTGGCAGGAGGACAAAGGGTCTGGGAAATGAAGGGCTCCTCCCTGGTTGACGAGAGAGTGGTTTCGGAGCGTCTGAGTGGGCTCAATGCACACAAATCCATGGGTCCCGATGGGATGCATCCACGTGTGCTAAGGGAGCTGGCAGAGGTGATCGCTGAATCACTCTCTATCATCTTTGAAAGGTCCTGGAGAACAGGAGAGGTGCCTGAAGACTGGAGGACAGCCAATGTCACTCCGGTCTTCAAGAAGGGCAAGATGGAGGATCCGGGAAACTACAGGCCAGTCAGTCTCATCTCTGTCCCTGGAAAGGTGTTGGAACAGTTTGTTCTGGATGCCATCTCCAAGCAATTGGAAGAGAAGAATGTTATAAGGAGTAGTCAGCATGGATTCACCAAGGGGAAGTCATGCTCGACCAACCTTGTTGCCTTCTATGATGGCATCACCAGCTGAGTAGATGGGGGGAGAGCAGTGGATGTCATCTACCTTGACTTTAGCAAGGCTTTCAATACTGTCTCCCATGACATCCTGCTAGCAAAGCTGAGAAAGTGTGGGATAGAGGAGTGGACAGTAAGGTGGGTTGAGAACTGGCTGACTGGCCGAGCTCAGAGGGTGGTGATCGGCGGCACAGAGTCCGGCTGGAGACCTGTGATTAGCGGTGTTCCCCAGGGGTCAGTGCTTGGTCCGGTCTTGTTCAACATCTTCATCGCCAACCTTGATGAGGGAATAGTGTCTGCCCTCGGCAAGTACATCTATGACACAAAGCTGGGAGGAGTGGCTGACACGCCAGAAGGCTGTGCTGCCATTCAGCGAGACCTGGACCAGCTGGAGAAATGGGCAGGAAGAAACCACATGAGGTTTAATAAGAGCAAGTGTAGAGTCCTGCACCTGGGAAGGAACAACTGGATGTTTCAGTACAGGCTGGGGGATGACCTGCTGGAGAGGAGCTCTGAGGACAAGGACCTGGGGGTCCTGGTGGATGACAGGTTGACCATGAGCCAGCAGTGTGCCCTGGTGGCCAAGAGGGCAAATGGGATCCTGGTGTGCATTAAAAGAAGTGTGGCCAGAAGGTCAAGGGAGGTTATCCTCCCCCTCTACTCTGCCCTGGTCAGGCCTCACCTGGAGTGCTGTGTCCAGTTCTGGGCTCCCCGGTACAAAAAAAAACAGGTATATCCTGGAAAGAATCCAGCGGAGGGCCACAAAGATAATACGGGGCCTGGAGCATCTTCCCTATGAAGAAAGGCTGAGAGACCTGGGTCTGTTCAGCCTGGAAGAGAGAAGACTGAGAGGGGATCTCATCAATGTGTATAAACACCTGAGGTGTGGGAGACTGTGGGATTTGGCCAACCTCTTTTCAGTGGTTTGTGGGGACAGGACAAGGGGTAATGACCACAAGATAAAGCACAGGAAGTTCTGCACCACTATGCGAAAGAACTTCTTCACGGTGAGGGTGATGGAGCACTGGAACAGGCTGCCCAAGGAGGTTGTGGAGTCTCCTTCTCTGGAGATATTCAAGGCCCATCTGGATTTCTACCTGGGCAACCTGCTCTAAGGAACCTGCTTTGTCAGGGGGGTTGGACCCAATGATCTTTCGAGGTCCCTTCCAACCCCTTCAATTCTGTGATTCTGTGATACCACAGCAGGCAGCCACCAGCTCCTGGCACCTCCCTGGTGATGTGGTGGCCATGTCACAGTGGGCAGAACATTGGTGGTGGCCCAACGGGGTGGGTGGCATGGCTGGCCCAGGAGGAGTATCTCCTGGCCATTCGGGACATGTGAAACAGACGGACCCGGAGAGGGGATGTGACCAGACCAGGACCTCCATCACTCAACCAGAGAGTGGTGCAGGACATTACTGGGCTGTGCTTGTCCCATTCATGCTATTCTCTGAGTTGCTTACACAACTTTTTGCAGCTAGCTTTATTTTTTACTAACGTAATCGGTACTATGAGCAAATGTTGTAACCCCTGAGTCTTCTCTTCTCTAGGCTGAACAATCCCAGATCTCCCAGCTTCTCCTCACTATCAGATGCTCCAAGCCCTTAATCGTCATCGTGCCCTTCACTGGACTCTCTCCAGTATGTCCATCTCTCTCTTGTACTGAGGAGCCCAGAAGTAGACACAGTACCCCAAGTGTGGACTCACCAGTACAGAGCAGAGGGAAAGGATCACTTCCTTCAACCTGCTGGCAACACTCCTGGCAATAGAGCCCAGGATACTCTTGGGCTTCTTTGCAGCAAGGGCAAAAATTGCTGGCTCCTTTTCAACTTGGTGTCCACTAGAAGCCCCAGGGCATCTTCTGCAAAGTTGCTTCCCAGATGGTTGGTTCCCAGCCTATATGTTTTTTGTTTGTTTGTTTTGTTTTGTTTTGTTTTCCACGGGGTTATGACTCCCCAGGAGCAGGACTTTGCATTTCCCTTCATGAGATTCCTGCCAGACTGTTAAGGACCCTCTGAACGGCAACAGAACTACTTGGTATTATTAACCACTTCTCATAGTTTTATATTGTTTACAAACTTGAAGGTGTACTCTGTACCATCATCATGGACATAACGATGTTAAACAGAATTGGATCCAGTATTAATCCCGGGATACACCAATAGTGTCTGGCATCCAACTTTGTGCCACTGATCATAAGCCTCCAGGCCAAGCTGTTCAGACAGTTTTCAGTTCACCTTATTGTCCACTTGCTTAGCCCATACTTGATCAGTTTATCTACGACAATGTTACTTGAAACAGTGTCAAAAGCCATACTTAAGTCAAGAGAAACAACTTCCATTGCTTTGTCCTCACCTACAAAGTCATTTCATCACATCAGGCTCACAGGTTGGTAAGATGATTTTCCCTTCATAAATACATGCCGACTACTCTTGCTCACCTTCATGTCCTTCATGTTGAGAAATGATTTCCTGTGTTATTTATTTCATCACGTTCTTATGTACTAACATTAGGCCTACAGCTACCCAGATCCACTCTCTTGTCCTTCTTGAAGATATGCATAACATTTTCTTTCTACCATTCCTCAGGAGCCACTCCCAAACTTTTCAAAGACAACTGGGTGTGGCCTTGCAGTGTCATTGGTCTGCACCGGAATATCATTCCTTCTACCTATTGTTAAAAACACCTATTTTGCTCTTTTTCCAGAAGAATAAATCGTTGACAATGTTTTTTTAGTTGTCAATTTCTAGGACAATTTTGTCCAAGCATTAATACAATCATTTCCTGAGATTACCTCTCTATATTCTTATTTATAAATAATACATCATAATTAGCAATCTGTGATCACAGTGACCTGTGTATGTTAGAGTCAAAACAAGATAAACCCAGCTAGGACAGGGGCTGACAATGCTAATAGTGAGGACAAAGAGGAAGAAGGTAGGACACCATGTGCTTTGAGATCTCAATACCTGCCACGGGAAGAAAGTAAATGTTGTACCTCATTATTTAAAAATCCATTTCACAGTTCTTTCATCTGAAAATACTGGTCATAAAGCCTGCAAGCTTCTCTACCCAGAAACAATCCCTAAGAGAAAAAAAAATCCCTACAAGTCAAAGTTGGCCTACCTTCTGATAGTCAGGGATTCCTTAACTCTATAGAGACCACTGCTTCTGCTTTCTTGAGGACTCCAATCTAAGAGAGAAGGACAACAGGCATAACTGAATAGAAAGCAATGTTTAAGTCCTCATTGTAGCTCAGTGAATTACCAGAATAATACATGGCAGCTGAACTATACGCATGAATCTAGTATTCTGGAAAACATTTATTAAGTCACTGTTTTTGTTCTATAAGAAGTCCATTATCAAAGTAACACCCTGAAACCAATTTAGGTGTAAAACTATATCACAGCTAAGGTCTATGGCAGGCATCAGAAGACAATATATTGATCTTACCAGATTGATGGCAAACAGGAGAAAAAGGGGCAATTGGTATCCCACACTTGAGTGTTTTGGAAAAGGGACAAGTTTGAAATTCAAAAGTTGAGCTAGAACAAAAGTGCTAGAAACCATAAAAGATCTAGAGTGAACAAAGAACTGAGCTTAACCCTCAGAGTGATATTTCAAGATCTGAATGAGGAGTGCAGGCTTCCAGAAGCCCATAGTGCATGACAGAGATGCCCCAGCCACAGAGTAGCAAATCACAAATAGTCAGACAAAACCTGCAAAAAGCTAGACAGCAACTGAGTTTAAAACCCATCTCTTACCATTCCCTCAGTCCTTTTTGGCCACTTGACATTTGGAACTGTGTACAGTCTCCAAGGAGCTCTCAATGAGTGTGTATAAATCATCAACTTTATCAGCCCTTTAAAAGCCAAGGTCCCTCTGAAGAAGTGTTGAAGAAGCATCTCAGTGATACAGTAAGTATTCAAAGGCAACACACACACACACTCGTAGTATTTATGAGGTAGATATGCAGGTAGATATGTATGTAGATATGCAATATCTATGAGGTAGATATGTATGTAGATATACATTAGAATGACTTGGCAACTGCTTAAAGTATTTCAGCATTACAACTCAGGATTTGGATGCCCATATGTTATGAGATTCTCCATTTCAATGCTTATGTCTCCTTTCAGAACATCTAGTTGTACTTCTTTAAGGTTATGTTCTTTAAGATTATGTAGCTTTGAAACTGGAAGGAATTGCCTTCCAGAAACAATTGCCGTTAGGAGAAATTCCATTCCTTGTCATGCTGAAGGTTCTACAGCTGAGAAACAAAATTGTCTTCTTTGCAATAAAACAAATATACTTTTAGTCATAGGTTTCACTGCATCCTGAGAGAGAAAGGCACAAATTCCAATAAAACATAATGGGACTGAATGCCTGAATTTTAAAATACAATTGAATCTGAGTGCCTACAATCCAATTTAAATATAAGATTTGCCTAAATCTCGTAATCTCATATAATAATAACATAATATAATAATCTACCCTCAGTGTTTCAAGTGATTGTGAGAGCAGGTGGGACTTTGAAAACATACTGCACTATACCACAATGTAGCACAGCAGAAGCTAGATTTAATTCAATAACAGATTATCCCAGTGTTACCTATAATTTTTTTTTAAAACACCAGAAAGTGGAATTGCTAAACCACTAGTGTTACACAATTTAGCAGTTCCTGCATTTGTTTTCACAGCCGAGAAAGTGCTGGGAAGTTCACAGAGGTTGCATAAAGTTATTTTACACTAATGGGCTTTTCTGATTCTGCAACCCCTATCCCCTGTGCAAAGTTAAATTAAGCTAGCTAAGCAGCTGGCATTAGCAAATTAATGTCTTCGGCACAATGGATAACAATGGCCTAAAAGATTTTGATCGAGCCTATAATAAATCTACTAGTCCTCTGGAGAACCAACTAACCAGTGGATGGAGGCAGAACATGAGTGGAATCTGGTACCAACAAGTGCAGAAAAAAACTCGATGCAGTCCAGCCAATACTGTCCAGTCTCCTAGACTTTTAGTAACTCGTTTTGCAGTCATCTCAACTCAAAAAGGTGAAATGCACGATATTGCCACAGGGTGGCTCAGTCCAACCTGCAATGAAACCACAGGTTTTGTGCTAACAGAAGCAAATGAAGCAAAGCTTTACACACTGCTCCAGCCACCGCATACAGGGAAGAAGTACTGCGGAAAAAAGCAGGAAAGAAACAGACCGCATTTTAATTCACCTTAATCCCGCATAGCTTCTCCTACCCCAGTGAAGAAGCAGTCATCCCTGATGACTCTGTGGGTGAATAGTGTCTTGTGATGTGAAGGCACTGAGCCCACATTCCTCAGCAGCCAGAAATGCCACTGACTTCCGCTGAATTTCCGTATGACCGAAGAAATGAGGCCTCACTCCTTCCTCCTATACCTGCTCACTGTCATGAAACATACTCTGTCCTGTTCAAAGAATCTGGGATAGGACTCTTCCTGATCGACACTGTCATAACGAAAACTGACTTCAGTATTGTTTTGGGGGCTGTTAAAAATATAATGTTAAACTGTACAATAAATATGTCACAAGCTGCTAGGATAGATGACTGTCTAACAGACTGAAAAAGATACGTAACTATCAAATGCTGGCAGAGATGGATTTTTTATATTTTTTTTACGTAGCTTGCAACAGGTAGCAAACTTTAAAATAAACATTTACATTAAAAAAAAAGTAAACTATGATAATTGTCAGATATGATTGACTACTATAGAAAAAAAAAAAAAGTGTTCTGAGCAAATAGAAGTTCAAATTTCCTTGTTTCTAGCAGTTTTTCTCTTCCAGCTCTATATGCTAGGATATTTGTATATTGACTGAGACAAAGTGAAATGTTGAGCATATCAGGTTCAGCAGTGTGATTTTCAAAATGCAATTGATTAAATCTCCTCAGACATTATATAACACATTTCCAAAAGTCAGTGTACTACCCCTGTTGAGTACTACATATTTGAAACAGACTTGGGAATTTAAAGAGATAATTAGATCCAAAAATGTTCCTTGTGCCATGGCTTCTGTACCAGTCCTTGACAAGTGCTTTTCAACTCTATTAATTCTACTCATGATGAATGCAAGCTACCCTGCCAAATCCTAGGAAATTAGTTGAAAAGAATAACATCAATTAAAAATAAATAAATAAATAAATAAAAAGAGTTCAAAATAAATTCCAAACAGTCCAATGCATTGTTTAAACAATGACACAAAAACAAACAAACAAAAAGTAAAAATAAGAACACAATTTCCTATGACTTTAGGAATATAATCCCAGCAGAAGAAGCATTACACTCCAGTGGTGACAGTAGCTCCCAGACCACTATATATTGACGGGGTAATGCAACAGGACGTTACTGTTTGTGGTCACTGATCAGATCATCGCAGTGGCCAGGTTTTAAGGTACCGGGCATGTTATAATCAAGCAGATCAGTTGTGCTGGGTTTGAACACGAGGGTGAATATTTTCTCTTCCAGCATCTAACAGCGCCCACAGCTGTGAGCAGGGGGAGATGTCTGACAGCAGTCATTGCTACTGCGCTAGCAGGCTGCTGACACGCAGAAATCCCAACTATCCAAAGTCCTCAAATACCTTCCAGATAAAGGACTGAAGGGCAGGGCCTAGGGGAATAAAAATAAAGGCAATTCCAGAAAAAATCGGCACATGGCAACTTCAAGATGAAAACTCAACGGTGGGACTTTCTCAGAAATTGTGTGTATTGTGTTTGTATGGTGTATAAACGTATGGTGTATAAATATAAGGCGTATGAAGATAATGCACTTTGGGGCACAGATTGAGCTGCTTTCACTTTCTCCACAATATCACGTTCCTCATTATGCGCACACGTCTCTGAAATGCTGCACGGCTGGTTTATTTCCCACATTGTCAAGAAAAAAATATTTCCCCCTGCAGAGAACACACTCGTCGCCTTTATCCGTGAAATTTAACACGGAACCCCTGTACCACAGCTGTTAGGCAGTCACGCCAGAATCTGTCGCGACATGGCAGTGATCCGCGGCGCTGTGGCGCAACATGACGTTAAAGCTATATGACGTTAAAGCGACATGACGGTAAAACCACGCCAGTTGCGGAGCACGCCTCCCCAGGGCCAGGCTCGCCCTGCCGGGTTCCCGCAGCCCCCTGCCCGCCCTCGGGGCAGCGCTGCGGTGACGGCCGCGCTCAAGGCCCGCAGCCTCCCCCCCTTCCACCCATTCCCCCTGGAACTACAATCCCCACCACGCCACGCGCCGCCTACAGCTCCCGAAATGCCGCGTCGCAAGCCACCGCCGTGAGCCGCCCCGCGCTACCTTGGCGGAGCATGACGGGACTTGTAGTCCGCGCGCCGCCCCGCCCGCTCCCTCTTCCTCCTCCAAAGCTCAGGTACCGAGCCGCGAGCCCGCCTCCGCGGCGGGCGGGGCGGGGCCGAGTCGGGCCGGGCCGGGCCGAGCGAGGCCGGCGGCGGCGAACGGGTGAGCGGGGCGGGGGGCGGGGGGCGGCCGGCCGGCACCGGGGGTACGGCGGGGCTGAGGCGGTTGGGGGCCCGCGGCGGTTAGTTTGGGGCGGGGAGCGGTCTGGGTTCCCGTGAGGAGGGAGGCGGGGGCCGTAGGTGAGCCGAGCCGGCACCGAGTCGTCGTGGGGTGGTTGGTTGGTTTGGAGTTGTGAAAGCGAGCACAGCAAGTGGTTTATTTATTTATTTTTTTTTCGCTAATGCTTAAGCAAACAGTCTGCTGTAGCGCTTAAATCCTAAAAACAGGGGTCACCCGGGCTTGGTCGCCCAGGCAGAGACCTGCTGACTGTAAACGAGTGGTATCACAGAGCCGAAACTCTTCTAAATCCAACTCCAAGCCTTCAATAAGGATTGTTCTGTTTGTGATCTGTTATCCTCGAATTGGATGGCCTACGTGTTTGTCCATGAGCCTAAAAACCATTAGCTTTTAAAAGGGGTTGGAACTGCAACAGCTTCAAATTGGAGGCAAAGTCTTTTAAGTGGTTTTGCTGTAGCCTTCTTGCCTCACCTCCAAACAGGGAGGCGAGCGCTGCGAACACCCAGCACGGTACGGTGCTGTCAGGCTGTCCTGTGGCAGGGCTCCTGGGGCTCCCCCCTATCCTGTTTCACACTTAGCAGTCTAGTCCGGCAAATGTTGTCACCTCTTTATTTCATTCTTAATTTGCAGTTGGGGATCAGACTGAACCAAACACGGGTTCTGAACGGGGAGCAAATTTCTTATTAACGAGGAAGGTAGTTAAGTGCTTAGACAAGCAGCAGCTGGTTTATATTATAGGTGTCACGAGTGCTCTGTTTATTTGGAAAGTTGGTGGGGTGCAATCGTTCCTCTGGTTTAACACGGTGATGTGAGCCCAGGCTGCCGTGAAGCTTGAGTAGTGCCCACCTAAACCTTCCTTCCTTGTTGCAATGATGTGAGCAAGAAGCACTGTGACTTGTCCTACAGCATCTTACTAAATTGCTTTCTGTTTCTTCTATGACATGAATTGGCAGTAAGCCTCCATAAACATAGAAGGACTTAAGACCTGAAGTTGTGACCCTCATTTTAGCATTGTGCCTTTTTCACAGGTTTAGCTTTTAAGAAGTGCGTATTAATGTGATTTTACACCCTGTTGCAATTCATGACAAATATTTTAGATATTTGGAGATTTTGATACTTTTGCAGTTTAAGATGAATTTGCATATGCATATAAGTATGGTGAGTTCTGATTTAATTTGCTTCTATGTTTTCTATTTCCTTGAAAAGCATACATCATATTAAATGACATGGCATGCCGTTAGCTCACTTGACCGGATGCTTCCATTACTGAAAGAATACTCTTCTGTTACTCTTCAGAATTATAGGAACATGGGTGAAATACTGATAGTATCAGCTCCTTTTATTTAACTATGGGTGTGTTTACTGTGAGCTTGAGCAAAGAATGTCTTTTAGAAGCAAACACTGGGATCGTCAACCTTTAATATGCAGTGGCTCACAATTTGGAATGGTCTTAAAGTGTACAGAAGAAAATAAAACCAAAAATGCCCGCTGGGAACAGACCTAACACAGACCAGCTGCAAATAAACATTCAGTGTCAATGGTACCAAATTATAGCTAGTCTGAAATAAAAGTTGCTGAAGCATGTATAGCGTGGATATAGGTAGGATTCTTAACACCAGGTGCTTTGCACTACAGATCCGTTCATGTTAAGCCTTTCAGTAATGCGTATGCGTTTCAGGGTCGTAGTAAGTTCAAGGTAGTAAGTTCTTGACTGGCGCTTCACTTTAAAGGAGGGAGTTCTTCTAGAAAAGGCACTGTCCAGAAGCCATTGTAACATGAAAATGTCTTTTTTTTAACATTAATGACAAAAAGACAAAGTGCTGAAAAGCACAGGCTTTTTTCCTTCACAAAATTCTGAGAACTCCTGGGTGAATATCAGGTTCCCTGAGGTGTGGGCTTATTTTCCTTTGTTTTGGATCGTAATGTCTTTGTTTAGATTCATAAATCAGCAGGAGATAATACTACTTTATTTACAGGTCCTTTGATTTGTTGCAAACCTTAGACTCAGCTGTATTCTTCTGTTTACAGGAGAATCCCATACCTCCCAGAAACATCGCTGGGTAGGGCATTCTTTAAGGGGACGCTTTCAGTTCCTCATGCTGGTAACGTTTACTGGAGACAGGTGTTGTGTTGTTCAGTATTTTATATGGGCTACTGTAGTGCTAGAGAAATCTACCTGAGAAAACATCACATCTTGATATTTCTGCCAGTCTTAAAAATCAAAGCAAAGTTAAATTGAGGCAGAGGGTAGATTTGCTTACTAAGATACAGGTGGAAAAAAAGCGATTTAGATTGTAGTCCTTCTAGTGAAGGAGTGTTGTTTCCAAGACAGGTGTGACCTGCTTCTTTCCAGCTGTGCAATGCTGAAGCACATTAGCCATCTGATCTGTGGAGTTAAGTCACGCAGCCAAGCACAAGACTGTGCTGCAATAGAAGCTGCTGGATAGTCCAAATCCTGCACCTGACCGGCAAAGTAAACCAGGAGTGTTTTATGACACTGGTGTTTCGGTTTTCTCAGATGCTGCTAGTTGTCCAGCCTCACTCCACGGTGAAGCAGAGTTACTTCTGCAGAGTTGCTGCCAGTTTGAAATGGCTTCTTTAAGTCATCTTCCCTGAGTTTTCACACACACAGAGCATGTGAAGCCTTCGCTATGTTCCTGAAAGGCTCAGGAAGTTTGGTTTGTTTTCCCCTGAATTAATTCTTTCAAGAGCATTTTTCAGTCTTTCTTTTTGATACTGGGTCATTCCATATTTATTTAATTATTCACATTCTGTAGTAGTTATTTAAAAGAAGAGAATGAAAACATCACCCTGGCAATTAAAAAACTCATTTAGTTTTTGCTTCAGTAGATGATTGATTGTATATATGATATGAATCAGGCTGACAGTTTCCCATTTCACAGCCACCTGCAGCTTCATGGTTGGTTGGTGTACTTGTGGGTGAAATGGGTGGTGACTCAAATCCCATTAATCCAAAGAGATAGCATCTCGTTTGCATCTTGTAAGAACACTTCTTTTGGTATGAGATGATGGTGCTTTTTTTGGCAGGTTGAGACTGTTTAATTTTTTTATAGAAACATCCGTACATGTACACAAAAGATTAATTTTAGCTTGAAATGATTTTCTTGTAGAACAATATCAAATCTTTGATTCATCATCTTTGCTTGAACTTTTTTTTTTCCATTTTAATCTCCTGAAATGGAAAACTAGTTACTAGTACAACACTGCTTTTGATGTACATGCATGTAAAACTTAATTGCCGTAGTTCAAGCTACAGAAAGCTTGCCCAGTCAATTGTTACAGATATCTGCAGCATTATATGCAACAGGTGTTTTGAAAAAAATTTTGCTTTGAAAACAGATACATCATACTTCAGTGAATATATATATATATATATATATATAGGACATGCAAATTTGTTTTCTCACCCATGTTGATTACTGTGTTTTCTTGTCGCTCATGTCATGCATATTATTGCCTGTGTGTATGGCTCATGGACATTGCACAGAAACAATCCTGAGAAGGGCTTTTCTACTTTTTGTACTAGTACAAACAGTCATTAAACCTCCACAACCTTTTTAGGTTATGCCTGAAAGTTGATTACCTTTTCAATAAAATTCGTACTTATAAAGAAAAAAATACTTCTCTTTCATAATCTTAACTTTCCCTTTCCATCATTTTTATTTTAATAGTTGTGAAAAGCAGAGAACTCCTGAAAAGCTGTCCCTTGACCTGTTGAGATAATTTGAAAGCAGTATTTTGTATGAAGCAAAATTCTTTGTGAAAATGTTTACCCATCAATATTGCTATTTACTATCCCAATACTGATACAAGTTCTTCCAAAGCAGTATCTTAGTGTTTCTTTCATTTAATAAATAAATACATAAAGCTCATAAAGCTTTTTTTCTTTTTTTCTGACCTTCACTGCAGGTATTTTTTTTTTTTTTAAAGAAGAGAAAGCATGGCGCATATACTGAACAAACCTTAAACTCTTGGACCTGAAACTGAGTGTTTTTTTCCATGAAGGATGGCAACACCATATGTTCCTGTTCCTATTCCTATTGGAAGCTCATCATCCAGCTTTACAAACAGAAACCAAAGACGTTCTTCTTTTGGGAGCATCTCAACAAGTTCCAGCTCCTCAAAAGGACAGCTAGAGGACTCTGCTGTTGGTAGTTTTAAAAAGATGAGCGTGCCTGACCAGATTGGTTCTACTTCATCTGGGTGTAGTAGTCCACTTGTTAGGACTAAATTTACAGGTATGGATACATCCATAGAGTACTGTACTCAGCCCGTCGAAGAAATAGAGCAGAACGCAGATTCCAGGAGCTGGGAGGATCGACCGTCCACGCCTACTATACTGGGTTATGAGGTGATGGAGGAAAGGGCAAAATTCACTGTAAGTTTTTGGGATGATATAATTCATTCTGTAATGCGAAGATAATCATTCAATGCACTTTGCATTCTTTTTCACTAATTAATCTTGCAGGGATGTTGGAGCACTGCACAAACACTAATCTTGCTTCAGAGTCCTGCAGCCTGACAGGAAAACATCATTCCCACTATACAGGTGGAAAATTTGAGTCTCAGAAGCTGTAACATCTGTATGGGTAACTTCTGTAACTGTGTATGTGGAAAGGAAGTGTTTCATTGTACTTCAGGTGTCAAGTATATCTGCTTGAAAAGTCAGAAATCTTTCAAAGTTGCCATTTCTTGTGAAATTGAACTTCTAGAAGTTCTAGATAGTTAAACATCTCAAAATGTAGTCTTGTATTTTAAATTAATGATAAAACATCCTGGTGTTATTTACCTTTTACAGTTATTAGTAACATACAACGGTTGCATTAAAGCACAAACATTTTTACAGCTTCTTGCATTGCTAGGTTTAGTCTCTAATTACTGGAAATCTTCTGTCCTGAATACATCAGAGTGAGATATCACATGGAGTATCTTATGACAGAACACCAGCTAAACTGATTTTGTATTGATTTTTCTGAAAATGTTCAGTAGCTGGCAATTCAGATTTTTGACAAGCCATAAATATATTAAAGCCTTTGTGCACATGTTTTTGTGGAACTGGTTGAAACATTTCTAAGAGATTATTAGGCAGTGCTTGTGGGACTGATGGAAGTTGTTCGTTATTAATTAATTACGTTCCTTCAGGAGAGCAATGTTTGTCACAAATACATAGAAAGGAGGAAATAGCAGACAAACATTTTTCTCCTATTTTCTCTTAGATAGGTATGTGTGGAAGCTAATAACTTGATATTTCAAATACTAGTAAAATCATCAAGTTCTTCTTGCAAAGAATTAAATAACTTTATTTTTAATTACTTGATAAATGATGGACTTGCCATAAAGTTTTCAATTTCGAACATCTTCATGCATGGTAGCATAAGAGAAGAGCCAAATTTTTGTGACATATAGATGAAAAGATTCCTTTTTAAACAATACCTTCAAAACTAAGACAATGAGTAGTATTGTTTAGATGACACAATTTAATCTGAAAATATGCCAAGGCTTAATCAACTGTGCACGTAGGATGTGCTTCAGCTGCACTGAAATTAAGGAGTCAAAGTTGTCACTGAATTTAGAAGTCCAGGTTACAGAACAAATGAAGCATTCTTCATGGTTAAACTGCTTGGGTGCATTTTTGTTCTTTCTTAATTCACTTCTGTTGCTGTTTTTGTTTCTGAAAGCATGTAATTAACTGTTTATGTTTTCAGTTGCGTGCTGAAAATAAGCGTGCTATTGTGCATTAAAACTAGTAAGTCATTAGTGCTAGAAATTTTGGTTGCTTCGATAATGCAAAAATCAATGAGCTGGAAGGCAGTGGAAATTAAATTGAAACCACCAGTAGAAGTTAGAGAGGAGACTCATTTGCTAAAGGTTTTTTTGTTGCAATTTTGTTTTTTTAACTGTTTGTTAATATGTCATACTTCTCAAAAATGTGAGTCTGAATTACTCCGGCTGGGTGATGGGCAAATGTAAAAAGGTAAATGTTATTGCCTGTTGGAGTGCATAGCTGCTGAAACATGGGGAGTAAAATGCTAGGTTTAAAAACATCACCGCTTGTAAGCGATTGATTTCAAATGTGTTAGCAGCTCTGGATTGTTGCATTATCATTTCTAGGTGGCTTAAGTAAAAAGTGATAATGAGATGCTGAATCAGGTAAAAAGTTGTTACTAAATACTGCATATTTTCATTGAATATCTTGTCTTTGTGGAATAAGGATATTAAGGATTAACTGAAATTACTTCACTCGGTTGACTTGACCCAAAAAATTGTGTGAAGGAACTGACAATTGGTTTTGAAATAGCCTTGTCCTGTTCGTTTATTAATTACAAATCTTGAAAGGAAGTTTTTTTTTCTTTGGCAAGAAAACCAGAAATGCTTGATTCAGGTTGACTGTATTTTTAGACAATAATCATGAGCTGATTGTGCTCTTTATTACAATTACGGACACATAACTTGAAAATAATTTTTTTACATTGTCTAACATTTACTTAGCCGCTCAAAGCGAGGGTTAGACTAGCTGTTTGGTAAGGTTTTGTTTTGTTGTTTTATTTTGTTTGTTTGTTTTTGGTTTTATGTGCATTTATAAGCAATGCATTTGCAGAACTTTTAGTTGAACATCCTGTAAATCAGCAAAACTGCTTGTTCTGTGTTTTGCTGTATACTAGCAATGTCTTCACAATTTTATGTAGCAGTTATGCTTCATGTAAATTTTATAACATAAAATTGTTTATACTCTTGCTGCGACAGGAAAGCTAAAACATTTGGGCAAGCACAGAAAGTGGAAGAAAGAAGAGTTACTTTTTCATGCTGTCTTTGCAGGCATCTCTTACAGAATAAATTTGAAAAGCTAATAACCTTTTAAGCTAATAACCTTTTTTAAGCTAATAACCTTTTGCTAATGACTGCAATACTGCCTCCACCATAGTCCATGATGTCTACAGATGCTGCTGCTTGAAAGTAGTGTTCTATGATTAAAAAGTAGATAAGAGAAGTATTTGCTCAAGGAATGCTTTTCTTTTTCACTGTGGTTATGTGTAGCTTGTGTAATGTATTAAACTGCAAACAGTTACAAGATTTTAAAGAAGAAATGTTGAAAACGGTTAAGTGTCTGGTGTACAGAAGCTGGGTAGCTGTGTGGCTACATGTTGGGACTGCAACAAGAAAAATATACTTGTTAGTTAACCTGCTGTGGAAAAAATGAAAGATCTTACTATGAAACAGATTAGAAAGTGTTTAAAAAGTAATTAAGTGAAATGTCTATCATTACAATTCAAAAAAAAAAAAACAACAAACTTTCTTCCTTGTATTTTATCATTTTTAATTAGAGAACACCTTCTGGAAAAGCTAATCCAGAACAACTGTAAAGTCCTTTTCCTTATGTTGGAAAAAGTAAGGTTGTGAGATGAGAATTCTTTTCCTAGACATGGTTTAATATTTTCTAGATAAAGTTGTGTTTGTTAGATTCGTTGTGTTTAATTATTAATTTGTTTTATTTGTAGATCTTCCTTCTAAAGGGTTTTTTGGTTTTATCCATTGGCTTTTAAACAGTGTTAGTGCTGTGCTGCTGTTTTGCTAAATCTGTTTCTAAGGTTCCATTACTTCAGTTCTACAGTGCTAGTATCATAATTCTGACACTGCTAACAGAGGAAGTGGTCATAGTTCCTGTCTTTCTAGGCACAGTAACGTTCACGATAAATGGACCAAAGCAGCATCTTATTTTTATCCTGCGTCACTTTTGCTTGTGAGCCAAGTTTGATGAGACCTTTTCAAATAATACAACACTCAGTAAGTGATTATTACAGTCATCCTAAAGGCAGATTGGCTTAAGGATTATGAAGCAAAACGATAATTCAGCAATAGTTCAAGTAGGTCACTTATCTCTTTGATAGCTGAGACTATAGAAGAAAGCTGATAGCTTTCTTCTTTCTGGAGAAGAAATCCAGATGCAGTTTCACAAACCATTTCTCTCATACAGAAAGTAAAGATATTTGGGGATTATGGAAAGTCCTTTTTTAAATCTGAAATTTATTCATAGCATTTATACTGATCTTTTTTTTTTTTCTGAGGGTTCTTTTTCATTAAGAAGAAAAGGGTAATTTCAGCCTTACAGCCAATGCATTTTGAAGTTCTGCATGTTTTTCTGATATTCCTGTTTTTCCACACAGGTATACAAAATACTAGTAAAAAGAAGTCCAGAGGAAAGCTGGGTGGTTTTCAGACGGTACACCGACTTCTCCAGGCTTAACGACAAGGTGAGAACTACACACTGGTAAATTCTCATCTGACTTACTTTACTCTTATTTCATGTTTTCTTTTCCTTGTCTTACTTTTTTTTCACTTGTTTTCTTTCCATGCTTCTTCACTGCACATAACATACACTGTCTTAACGAAAGACAAGCAGTATCGCATTTTTGTGAAGACTACATATGTGAATAGACATACAAACACATATGACACATAAACATATATCTAGTGTAAAGAAGGTATTTTTTCATCTCCAGCTGTTAGTGTGCTTCATACTTTATATTTAATTTCCTTTCCTGGATGGATTAGAAATAACGTTCAGTAGTTGCATCGCCTTTGTAAAAAGAATTAGGAGCCTGTATACTTTTTCAGGAATGATCCAATAATTGTTTATTCCTTATCAGTGCAACAAACTGTTTTTTCTAGGGGCACACGCTGATAAAACTGAAGTTTAATGAATACTGAAAGTCCTAGTTATGTTATGTCAGTTTTTAGTTGTTTTTACTGTCTTGGAAATTAATTGTGAAATACTGTATCAGATCTTTAAAGTTGAAGATACAGACTCCTACTAAAAAGTTCTGGGTGAGCAACATTAATATTTTTACAATATTCAAAAAATATATATAAAAAGCAAAAAGTCTTTGAATTGGTAAATAATGTTCAGTAATCTCAGTTACTATCATTTATATTTTCATATGCAAAAAAGCAGCAGAAACAAATAACTACCATCTTTCTTGAGGTTGGTGGCAAATTACTTTTCCCCTGAAATTATATTAGTGGTTTAGCATTAAATGACAGCAGAATTGAATAACTGATTGCTATGAGAATCGTGATTTGAAGTATTAACTGAGGGGGAGGGACTTTTAAGGAGGACCAGGTAAAGTATATGCCTGACACGTAGAAGATGTATGTGTATTCAGATGTCCAAACTGAACTCAGAGTTAAACTTCAGCAGTGACTAAAATGAGGAAAAGGTGAAACAAAATGGGATGTGTGTAGATAAAACCAGGACTAGGTAAATGAATGCAACTCGGCTAACTAATAGAAGCAGCTAGTGAACTTAGTAATATTATTCTTTATTTGTCCTGACCTCTGTGAGAAATAAATAAGCAGAACAGATAGCAGTAGGATCCTGGAAAGTGTTTTGGACGTAACTTCCACCAGTTTCTGAAATATTTTAGTACAGAGCAGCTAATAAAATAAAAATGAATGGAAGTGGAAGAGCTGAAAACCATGAACTCTCCTTTTAGGAACAGAATAAAAAAGTGCAGCTGAAGGTTAAGACTTGAAAGAAATAAGTCAAACAGATCAAACAAACCAAAAAAAAAAAATACAACCATGTACACATACAGATCAGTACAAGAAGTGTAGTACAAACTTGTAAAGACTAAGACAGAAATGCTGAGGTTCAAGATAAGCTGTCACAGGAAGCCAAGAGCAATAGGTAAACTTCTATAAATCATTAGAAACAAGGGAAGAAGGCAGGAAAATACAAAGCCAATACTTGAGAGCAAACTGCAGAAAGCAAATGATACAATGAAGACTGAAATATTCTGTCTCTTGCTGTGATAACAAAATCAGAGTACGTTGAACATGACAGAACTTGACACGTTAGAGGCAAAGGCTAAAATTTGTCCAGATGTGTAAGTTTTATCTCTTAAGAACATGTAGTGGATAGAAGTATATGGGAAGTGCTGTTCTCCCCCAAAAACAGTGGGAAGAGAAGCTTTGTCAAGGCTGTTACTCTGCCTGGAGAGCTACTGAGCAAAGAATGAAATGACCCATCTTAAGAACAAAGAAGTTAGATAATTTTCCCGGAGACACTGCCTCACATGACACGCATGAGCCCTCACATGACAGTGTAGGGGAGAGATGTCTAGAAAAGATGCTGGATCCAAGCAAGAAGCCACAGCCAGCATAACTTGTTTGACCCCATGGTTTGTCCTTACACATCCAAGTCTTGTTCAAGAAGGAACGCCTCAGGACTTGCCATTGAAAATCAGTACGCTGACAGCTGCTAGCTTTCTCATACCGTGTTTGTTCACAGTAGTAATCTGTGGGTAGGCACACTCTTTCCTCAGAAATAAATGATGTGATCTACATAACCAGGCAAATGAAGTCATTAAAGCAGAAATCTATCTGTTTGAAAAGCTTTCCCAGCAGTGGTCGTCTGTACAACTAAGATAACACCAGAACTCCTTTTGTAATCTTTTCTGAGTTTGGTCCTCTTCAGTATTTTGTTAACTAAGAGGGCTTATGGATCATGAAGGATACTTACGTGTATCATGTCAATGTTAAATTGGTAGAGATGACGGAATTTTGCATGTCCAAAGATAAACTTAAAAATATCAAGAAGAGTCTAATACGAAGATAAAATTCAATAAGCAAAGAGGAAAGTGGGAAGATTTAAATGCACAAACAAGAATCAAGGCTTTCAGAATAGACCATTCTATAAATAAGAAACTAGTCATTATCATAGGCTACAAATTAATTATTTGTATTTATGTGATTTTTTAAAAAAGCATCCTTTGCATGCTATGAGATAGTACTTCTGTAAGCATCTGTGACCCACTTGTGGTTATTCTGTTAAGCTGTAGGGAGATTCTAGCTGGAATACAGTATCTCTTTTTAACTGAACCACCCGGTACCTTTTCCAAGAGTCTATAAAAAGTAATTTAAAAAAATACAAAAATAAAGCTTATTGTCAGAAGGCTAAAATTTTTCCATGCAAGAATCAAGATACCAAGTGAAGAATTATTTTGGAGCTCTGTAACCATGGAACACTAAACTGTTTTCAAGACAGTTTGTGGAATTCCTATCACTGGAAGATACATATGAATGTATTTGCTTTATATGCCAGTATCTCTGGCGGAAATTTCTTTGATCCCATCTTCGCAAAAAGATTAAACTGTTCTTCAGGCAATTGAGGGAAAGCTATTTTTGTAAAAGTCAGTTTGCTTTTTCTGTTGATTCTAAATCCTGCTTGAGGTTTTGTGTCTGAAGCATGTCTAAGAAAAAGCATCTAGAAATTGTTTTTTTAAAAGTTTTAATGCTTTTTGGTTTTCATGCATATTAGAAAAATCGGTAACAGGCAGGCTTGGGTGGCTCCAATTGTTATATAAATTTCATCTTCTCACGTATTTCAGTTTTGAATTCACAGAAAAACTCTAGATATTTCTGACACTTTAGTAAAGATCATTAATAATAAAGTAAGCCAAAAATACAATTTTGCCTGTCTCAGTACTAAGGTTTATGCCACATCCATGCATGTTGAAACTTTAATATTCTCCGTGTACAAAGAGCTACTCTTTACTGGAAGGATCCCATGCATACATCATCATTCATTCTTCAAGTCCTCAAGAAAAGATGAGTTGCAGAGTTATAGGTCTGTAATGAGCTTTATATATTTTATTTGTGTAGTACTTGCTATCACTGCATACCATAGAAGAAGCACCACTGAAATGCTTTCTCATTTGCTACTTTTTACGTACGTAGTTTTCTTACATTTACTGACTCAAAGACATTACATAACAAAGCAAAGCTTTTCATTCCTGTTTTTTATACACTAAATTTGAGAGTTCATTTGATTGCCTAAGGTAAAGTGACAAAACTGTGCCCAAAACTTATACTGTATATAATTAAATTTTTTTTACTGATGTGAAACTTACCTAGTGCTTGAACTTAACAGAAGACAGAAAGAACCTGTGATCCTCAGTAAAGTCAATGCCTTTATCAGATTCAGTATTTCATATAGACTTTTTTTTTCATTCATCTTTGATTTCTATTTTAGTTAAAAGATATGTTTCCAGGCTTTCGATTGGCCCTTCCACCAAAGCGCTGGTTCAAGGATAATTATAATCCTGACTTCTTGGAAGATCGACAGTTGGGACTACAAGCTTTCCTCCAGAACCTAGTAGCTCACAAAGATATTGCTAACTGGTAAGTGATTAAATTTTCCTATGCATTTGTTTTTTTGTGTTCCAACCCCTTCTATAGGCTACTACATTGTAACAGTGTATCTTTGAACTACAAAGTAATGGATTTTTTGTTAACATTGATGTTGTTCATAATATTATTTGTTTTTTCCTATTAATTTAATCACATTTTAATCTAAGCAAAAAAGAGGAGTTGCACATAGTTAACTGAAAACTATACTGAGATTAAGTGTTAGGCTTGCACAGTGCTAAGTACCTACCATGATATGCAATAAATTCTTAAAATACGCATTAAAGTTTTTTAATTTACATGACATGATAGTAATAGAAATACCTTTACGGATTGCTTTACATGTGTAAATGTAAATGACAAATCAAAAAAAAAAAGTCTAAAAAACATAATGTGTTTAAGCAACAAAGTGCAGGTGTCTCTTTGAACAATGTTATTTTTCATATCAAGTGGAAGATTCTCCCAAAGCTGGAGGATGAGAAGAATATAATTTTGGCAAATGAAAATGTAAATGGATGTAAATGTAATGAAAATGTAAAATGTAAATGTAATGAAAATGTAAAATGTAAAATCATATTAACATAGGCCAAAAGAGGAATTTAGTAAGTTGCTAGAGGCAGAGCAGTTATTTCTGATGTTGGAGGTTTTCAGATTTAAAGTTCTGAGGCTACTGTATCAAAACCTCTCTTTGAGGAACTGCCTTGAACTGAAACTTCATTGAAAAATGAGCAGTAAGAAACTGTGTAGAGCAGACAGCGTTCCCTTAATTTTAGGTAAACTAAAACATAAAATAGCTAGGCTGTTGTATGAGAGTATCTACTGCCCACATCTACTTTAGGTTTTTGAAATAATGGCTGTTACTACATTTGGCACTTTTCATAAGGAATTTGAGTGTCAAGTCTGGGAACTATAGATCAGTAAGTAAGTTTCACTTGAGGTACTGCTTGCAATTTTTAAAAAATATATTGTAAGCAGGTTAACAAATAATATTTGGAAAAGTAATACCTTTTGCAGAGGAAAATCTGTCTTACAAGTAGTTAGGAGAGAAGTCATATAAAATAGTTGAAAGGTAAGGAAAAAGGGTTTTTTGGAAACTTAGGGATATTACATATGGAATCCTGGATCGCAGTTCTAGACACCAATGTTCAGAATATCTGGAAGTGAGCAAAGAGATCATGAAGTATTGTGGAAGGATTGTTAGGCACTGAATGACTAACAGATGAAATAACATGTTAAAAGTGCAAAATGGCAGTAAGTATATACAGAATCATAAACTCAATTGGATTTTACATAGAAGAGAACCATTTGCACTGATATAAATGGTTTTCTCAATCAATTCAGTATCCAGAAATAATCAAAAGGATAATAAAAAATGATGAAGAATTTGAAACTAAACAAAAATATACTTTATTGCTGTGGGAATCTGAATTGCACTTTCACATAGTACAGTAGTAAAACACAGTATTCAGTTTCAAAAGAGGGTCTACTAGAAATATTGAGAAGACTACAAAAAAACATCCACAGAAGAGTTCAGCTCTATTTAGTCTGTCACTTCGGGAAAGGCTTGGCTAAACAAGGCACGTGAAATCATCAAGGGGATAGAGTAGGCTGAGTAAACAATGCTAATTTTTTGGATGATTCATAGTCATCTCTCAGTAAGTCATGCTACCGGGTGAAGGTTTGTTGTGAGATGTTTGAGACAGGAAACATAAATGGGTTCGAACAAAAACTGGGATCAACATCTGGGTTTCTCTGTCAGTAGCTATTAAACATGATCATCTGGATCAAATATATGGCTGTGAAATTCCTGGGTTTTAAATTGCACAGTAATAGGCGTACCAAGAAAAGGAATTCTGTAAATGTCAGTTATGTTATGCTGCTGGTGATAAACTAGTGAGGTGGACGGGCTTTTAGTCTTCTTGAATAGTTCTGAAAGGTTTGTACTGAGCTTCATGTTGCTGCAGCTAGTTAGGTATTTCAGGTAGCTTGTTTATATCTTGATGGTGGTCTATAAAATAGTCTGTAATAATTAAAAAAAGAAGTTGTGAAGGCAACTCACTCATCAGATGCAGAATGTAATTTAAATGTTTGTGGAATCAGTTTTTACTTTGATTAATGACCAGGTAGGTAACTGTAACTTGGCTTTGAAGAAAACCTGGATCTTGGCTGTGTGAGACTCTGTATGAAGAATATAAATTCTGAAACATAAGATATCCTGATAGGATTTAATGTTTGTATCAGTGGAAAATCTGGATTCCTCATGATGTGATTAAAATTAGAGAAGTTTGATCTGTCTCATTTCTTATCCACTTACCAGTGAGCAAAAGTTACTGTTGAATTATTTACGCCTTACATGAGCAATGGTAAGAATCTGACCCTGCTTTGCCTTTAAAATCTCACCCTTCTCTGATTTTGCAAATACATCAAACTGTTTAAGGCATACCAAAAGTGAAGGACCTTTTCTCTTTGAAGAAAAGTCTCTTTAGTTTCTCTTTTTGAACTGTATTCTCAGTGAGGTGTATTGACTGAGGAAAACCTGCACTCCAGATAAAGGAGAAGTCATTTTGTGAATCTATTTCTATTTAAAGTAAATATACCAAGTGGCTTAAAGATAAAATATTAGGTTGGCATGCAGAGGAGTAAATTTAGAGTCTCTGCATTTTGCAGATTTCTTATCTTTTGCCTTATATTGAGAATTCAATGGAGATCAAATTGAAATCCGCATACAGAGTTTAATGTGTTCAAGAAAATTCCATGTAACCCACAAAGTGTGAGAAAGAAGTTTAACCTGCTAAACAGAAGTATCACAAGGCTTTATAAATGACACCGCTCTCCTCTGCCCCCACCCTGTACAAGAAGCAGCTTGAAAGGGAGAAACTCAGCTGCTGAGTCTTGTCACAGATCTCTCATGCACCACTGTCCTTCCTGCTCCTTCCTGCCCTTTTCTGTACGGGTGTGCGCTGGCATTGCTGCCTCCTTTGAGAAGGATGTCAGCTGGCTTAGCAGCATAAAGGAAAGGAAGCCACATGCAGCAGTCTCTGTTACGTGATGTGGAAGATTTCTGTGAACTGTCACTCTAGAGGCAGAATTTTCTTCCTTTTGCTAAATGAAAGGAAGAGGTATAACACATGGAGGGGAAAGCGGGCTCTCAGAGTAAACCTAGGCTGCAAGTGAGTATTTATGCCATCAGATGGATATTTTAGTAAAAAACAAAATGTTTTCAGTAGTCTTATGTTGCAGTGACCTGTGGCTTTCGGTTTCTTGATTAACATTAAACAGTGAATCTACAGCTTTCAAGAAGTTTCCAAAGCAATATAAAAAGATAGAACGTTCTGCCAGCGGCTGTAGGGAGAACAAAAAATGGGTATGGCCTTGCAGAAGTAGATTGTAGATTGAATATTTCTGCACATTTGCTTCTTCATGCACAAGCATTACTGTATGTTCTGTCATTTTAATATTATACTTCAAAATAAAATTACTAATGACATGTAGAAATTAAATATTTTAAAATGTTTGAACTGAGCTGTATGAGCCAAGCATGAAGATACTGGAGGGGAATGATGAGCAGAAGTGTTTCCATATAATGAATTCTTCTGCATTAGGCACATGTGAGTTCCTTCAGCACAACTTTCATCTTTATGAAAAGAGTAATTCAACCATTAAAAAATGGGTTTGAGCACTATGGTGGAAAAGGGTCACTTCAAACAAGCTGATGAAACTATCTGGATGGAAAAAAATAACCGCCTTGAAAATGTACTTCATATGGCTGAATAACTTTTCAGTTGGTTTGGGATTATTTTTCTAATAATTTAACAAATTGACTTTTGCCATCTATCACCTTCTGAGCTAGTTGGAGTGATAATGTTAGTTTTAGTAGTAGAATTTTATTAATTTATGTGGAAGAAAGTTTAGGCCATGGCTTGCACAAGTCATGGAAAAAAAACATACATTTTTCATATAGTTTAAGTGGAGAAAGGAATTGATCATTATTATAGGAGGAGTTTTTCATGTTGGTGTAAGGGCTGCTTGGGTGAAAGTGTATATAAAGACAAAAATTTTCACCAACCATTGGCTGAAAAAAAAAAACCTGCAATTCAGATCTGCATCAAGCAATTGAAACAGGCTTACAAAAATCCAGCAACAAAATAAAGGTTCAGTACAGGATGCATTTTAGATCAATATTCTTCAGAGTCTTTGTAAAACTGAAAGTGATGTCATAGCCAACATTAGCTGAAAAAATGTCTCACTTTCCATGCTCCTTGCTGAACCTGAAGCTGTTTGATCAGATTGGTAGCTGGATGGAAGTTTTCCTTCTTGTGTTTCTACTTTGCTTTTGCCTCAAATGTAGAGAATGAGAGGAGGGCAGAAAACTTCTTCCTCTTGCCTTCACCTTCCAATGGGACTTAGATAGGAGAAAGAGACAGGGAATTAGTTTGGATCCTCCTTTTTTTTTTTTTTTTGCATTCATTGCAATAGGAGGTGATTTAAGGATTTGTAAGTAGTGAGTGCAAGCACAGAATTGCCAATAAATTACTTGGTAATTAATTGTAATATTCTGAATTGTGAAGATACAGTTTGTGAAGATTTGAAAAAACTGTTCTAAACTGAATACTACCTTTTGTTTGAAAACTTTTCAATGTAGTTGTGCAACTTCTTAAGTTTTATTTTAAATACTGTCCCTAGTTAACATGTACCAGTGAGACTTAATAGTTTATTAACATTATTTGGAATACTTGAGAGTAATATGAGGTGGTATGTTTGCATCCTTAAAGAAATATGACCTTGTATCATCATCTATAAGTATTGTTGCTTTTTTGTACTTTAAGTAATTCACTCTCTTTTATCTGTTAAAGCCTTGCAGTGAGAGAATTTCTTTGTTTGGATGATCCTCCAGGTCCTTTTGATAGTCTAGAAGAGAGCAGGGTAAGTGCTATGTAATATGATAGGCAGTAGAAATCAGTCGTTGTTGAAATATTGTAAAATATGCTGGGATGTTGCAGATGGAACATTTCCACCCTTTCACAAACATTTGCAAATGAATGTATTTCTAAAACTGACAAGAGTCTGTTGATAGTTGGTGCACACTGGTGATCTTTGCTGTAATTGATCCCTGTCCCAAGATACAATCACTTCCTTTTTGCCCTTATGAATAGTGTATGAAATTTGTTTGTTTGTTTAAAGGCAGCTACTGGTGGTAGAGGTAGTCTTGTTCGGAATATAAGCAGAGGGCTTTTTAAGGCTTACTCAACATGTTGTCACAATGTGTACACCATAAACTTCAAGCCTTGCGGTAAAATATTCTTTCTATGAGATGTAGTGAAGGGAGTAATTGTTACCACCAAAAATAGTATTCTTGCAGATGACCGAGTAGTGTCAAGTAGTTTGTAAGGCAGCAGACTTGCACCATGCATGTGAGCACAATGGACAGCTAATAAATGCTGCATGCTGCAGTCTGTTTTTTTTAGAAGTATGTTTCACTGGCAAGCTTAGCTATATGAAGTGTATCTAGAACTGGTCATCTTAGTTTTCTTACTTGATAAAATAAAAATGCCTCGGAATTGCTTTTACGTTGTTAATACTGTAGAAATTATGACTGTTAAGTGAAGCTCCTGCAATTAAATTTATACTTTACATTTTGTTGTTTTGTGTGCAAGTGGGAGTGCTTTGGCTTTTGTTCCATTGCTATGTATGTCTGAAGGATTTGGTATATTTTGTGTATTATGGAGTCCTGTTTGATTTTCTATATAGTTACTTTTCATCTTAAGCAATTTACAATTAAATAGCTAATTTAAGATAAAATTACAGGAATTACATGTTCAGATAATTAAGAAATGTAAGTACCTTCTCTAGAAATTTTAATCACGCATACTGTGGCAAAGTGTCGGGGATATTCTTCCACCGTACAAATTTAGGCAAACTATTAAAATAGCTGTGCTGCTGTAGTTTTTTCCATTAGCCATTTCTAGAAATGTATCAGATGTAGCTGGCATGAAATTCTGGTCTCTGGGGCTAATACATCTTGTTAAAGAGTGGTTGGGGTTGGAAGGGACCTCCAGGAGATCACCTAGTCCAAACACCCTGCTTCAGCAGGGTCAGCTGCTGCAGGTTGCCCAGGACCCATGTTCCGTCAGGTTTTTAGCATCTCCACAGGCAGAGGCTTCATGACTTCTCTGGGTAACCTGCTCCAGTTTTTGATCACTTTCACAATGGGAGAGGGTTTTTTTTTTAATTGTTTTCTTGTGTTCAGATTGAATCTCCTCTTTTTTTAAGAATTTGTGCCCATTGCCTCCTGTCAGTGGGTTCTGCTGAGCAGTGTCATTCCCTCTTCTTCATTCCCTCCTGTCAGGTATTTATACTTATTTATAAGATCACCCTGAGCCTTCTCTTTCCAGACTGAAGAGTATCAGCTCTCTCAGCTTCTCCTCATATGAAGGATATTCCAGTCCCTTAATTATCTTTTGGTGATGATCTTTGAATCGTGATCTCTGGGGTCCTGTTGGACACTAAGCTAAAATTCAGCCAGTTCCCTCAGGCACTCTTGGGTGCAAACTGTCAGGCCCCAGGGATTTGCATATGTCCAGTTTGTGCTCCCTAACTTGATCCTCTTCTACCAAGAGTAAGTCTGTCTTGCCCTTCTTTGTCTTTTCCTCTGGTTACAGAGATCTGCATTTCTGAAGACCAGCATTACTGGTCAAAACTGAGGAGAAGATGGCATCAGGTACCTCAACCTGTTCAGTGCCATCTGTCACCAATCCTCACACTCCATTCAGCAGCAGGTCCACAGTTTCCCTAGTCTTCCTTTGTTGAATATGTACACATACTGTGTTGAACATGTGCAAGTACTTTCTTCTTTCTTTTCACATCCCTTACCGGATTAAGTTCCAGGTAGGCTTTTACTTTCCTAATTCTTATCAGAGCAAGATCAGAGAGCAGTTCCTCCTGGGTCGTCTGTGTTTCCACCACTTGTGCACTTCCTTGCTCATTCATGCATGTTTCTTGCCACCTTTGCTTGATTTCCTACTTGTCGGGATGAACCTGTCTTGAGCTTGGAGGAAGTAGTCACTGAATATCAGCGAGCTCTCCTGGACCCATCTTCTTTCCAGGCTGGTATCCCATGGATTCTTTCTTCTAAGCAGCTTTTTTGAAGAGCTTAAAGTCCACTCTCCTGAATTTTTTATTTTTATAAATGTTTTTTATAGAATATTTTTATTTTTTCTGTGAACAGGGAAATTTGTATGTACATAATACAAAGGTAGAAATTACATAACTTAATGATATTCTTAAGGAGATGATGGCCAACTTTCAGTTAGGCCAGCAGCAACCCAAACAGTTTTTACAACATGCACTAGAATTCACTTAATTGGCTTGGATGAAACAGGAGTAATGCTTAATGGAAATAATCGCTAGGGTTCACCTAAAATGCTGCGTGAGGATTGAATTGTGTGTAATGTGTTCTTGGCTCTAGAAGATGTGGATAAAGCTGTGTCTTAACTGATGTTTGGTCTTAAATGCTTGTCAACTAAGATAAATTTGCTATCTCTGTCAATAAAAAAAAGTAAAACTCAATGCAAAAAAAAAAAATGGTTATTGGATTGAAAAACACCACACTTTTAGGAATGCAGCCTTAGCAGCATTCTTAAGTGAGAATCAGTTAACATCATATAAAATGTTTATATATAGTGAATTCCATGGATTAGTAGTTAGTTGCATGTAATGTTAATCCAAGAGAGCCTCCTAAATGTGTTTCCTTATTTAGCAAGAACATGTAAATTAGTAAATCAGAATTGCACATGTCTGTTGGTAGGCTCACTTTTACCAGTAGTAGATCACCAGGCTCTGTGCCAACAGTTTGATTGTTTCCTGCATTCAGTGAATATTGCACTACATGTTAGCTCTTCATGTGAAGTCTTGAGACTGTTTACTGTCAAATTCTTCAGGGTGTGCTATGTACATGTTGTCCTCAGCAGGGTAACACAAAATACCTGCTATGACTTGAGTCAATAGTGCTCTTAACGTTTCTTTAAGCTTCTTAAAAAAAAATATTGGTCTTAGAGTTTTTATGATTGTTGTACTTGCAACAGCTATTTGGTTCCCAACTGTAACTTTCTATCTTTATCTTGCATAAGGGAAGAATATTCACTTTTTTTCTGAATATTCCTATCTCTGTTACTTAGATCTAGGAAAATGACTTCAAAGTCATGTAAAAACAAAGTTTATATGAAGGACAAATGGAGTCAGGGATTTCAGCTGATGTTCCGTATAGGCAAAAAGGTTCAATATTAGGGACTGCGTGTCACAAGAGGGAAACCTCTTTCTCTAAAACCTTTTATTTTATTGTGACACAAACAAAGGATGCAGTAAAGTATTTGTATTGCAATATATTATAATAAATTCATTGCTCAAGGCAAAGTGGCATGTTTTATTAAAGACAACTTTTTTTTAAAGTATGTAGCTCTTCATGGTAATCAATACAAAGAAAAGCAGCTACAATTGCATTGCAGTTTGATATTTCTAAAAGAAAAATCAATAAAGGCAGTCCACTGAAGTTAAACTGAAGATGTTCTTAAATCTCCCTTAGGCTTTCTGTGAAACTCTGGAGGAAACAAATTACCGTCTACAAAAAGAACTGCTTGAAAAACAAAGGGAGGTGGAATCACTGAAGAAAATGTTAAATGAAAAACAACTTCATATCGATGCTATTGAAAGAAGAATTAGGTATGTAGAAACTTTTAGGAGTTTCTTCACATGAAGGCATTTTCTCCAGATAGTTGGAAGCAGCAGCTTTAAATGTATTCTTGAAAACAATTTTCCCACATAACTGCACACAAGGCAGTATTTTCAGTAATTTTTCTCTGGCTAAAAGCTTTTGTTCAATACAAATAACTGCAAAAGTGTTGTCCTGTCTTCTCGCTCTAAAGTAACTAGGATTATGTTTGTTAATCCTTTAAATCTTGTAAAGAAAAGGTAAGGGTTCTATTCTGCTTTTGAAATGTTGGATATGTGAAGTGCCCTGATAGAGGTGAGAGCAGTGGAAAAATGGCTTTGAGTTACAAAATTTTCCCTGTACTCAACGCTTTGACAGAGCACCATGATAAAGTGACTATATGCCTGTTTTAATGTCTAACTTAGTTCTGAATTGCCTGGAATGTTGCCATAGATAGCTTTTAAATATCACCAGAGATTTTCCATTTCAATTCAAAGAAAAAATCGGTGGTGTTTCATAGGAAAGCTTTATGGCGGATGTCTGCTAAATTTTGCAGGAGGTGCAGGGGAGTTAATATTCAGTGTCCTGCTAGGCCTGCTGAGCCAGTCTTTGTGGGGTTTCCTTAGCAAAGGACTAAATTCCCATGGATGCTTTAAAACTAAAGTACTTCAGTGTTGCTTAGGTTGTTGATTCTGGCATTTCCAGGTTGACTAACAAGTTACATTTTTGAATATATGGTTTAAGTAGGATAGATTTGGAAAAGGATTTAAGTGGAATCGGTATGTTTTATTGAGCTTTCTGATACTATATTTAGTTTGTAGCTCTACTCCTGAAGACAAGTTACTGTTTGAGATGCTTTTCCTCTTTTTCAAGAAAATTATGATTTAGTACTGGCAAAAAATGCTGAAATAGCCAATGAAAACTAAGTGACTTATATTTGGCTAAAACATTGTGGCAAGAAATTTTGAGTGATTTAAAACTAAAATAAGAAGCCATGAGTAACAAAAAGGACTTTTTTCTTTATTGTTTTCCTGGAAGACAGATGTTTTGTTTCATTGTTTATTTTATTTCAATACGGATATACTGTGTCTATTTTCAAGATGCTTTAGAAGTATTGAAAAACAGCCAAGTAGTAGCTGAAGTGCTGATGGAAAATAACACCTGTGATTTTTAGCTGTAAAAGTAAGACACCAAGTAATGCTGTGACTGTTTAAAAAAAATAAATCAGTGTGTCTGATAGGAATGGAACCCAAAAGGAATGAACATTACTTTTGCCTTGTTGAAATGTTGAATCTGATGGCCCAAAAATTAAGCATTTTCTGTCTTCACAGTCTAAAGGCCATGTGCCTAAAATGTATTTGAAAAACTGGATGATGTATCAGACTTATAAGCTTTTTCATACCATGCTGTGTTTGGCCCAAAGATAGACCAATAATTAATTAGGTAATAAATATTCACATGTTACTTAAAATTCATGTTAAATGTATGGAAACAATAGTAGTTCAAATATATATATATATATATATTAAAGTGAATCTAGTAGAAATATTTTCAACACAAAAATGTTCGCAAGACTTTCCAATTCAAGTGATGAATCTCAACACTAAATTTGTTTGTTTTCCATGCAGAGAAATATTTAGGAAACTAGGGTTCTTTTGATTTTGTTTTTTTGTAGATAATTTTACATGACCATGCTTCCATTTTTAGTCAGGTTATTTAGACCATCAATTTATGTTGCTGTTAAGAAAATAATATTACCTGCCTCTTTAATAGGAGGTTGTATTACTCTGGCAAACTTGCATCTAAAGTTACAATGGAGAAGCTTGTGAAATTGTTGAAGAAATCTTTTTTTATCATCTTGCCTCTCTTCCTTCTGTGTTTTGGTTTTGTTTCTTCTGCCATTGAAGCAAGATGCACATGGCTTAGATCATATGCTTCTGATTTCATACCTGAAGTCATAGTCACTTCTCTGGGACCTGAATTATTTTGTACAGCTACCAAGATGTGATACAAGCAGAGGATTGAATTTTGTTTAAACTGTTTAAATAGCTATCCAGTGCAAACCCTGCACCTCTGTAGTAATAAAAGAATATGGGTCATGTTAGGAGTGAGATTGATAGGTTCCCAGAAACTGCAAAGTTTAAAATGAAACAAACAGCTTTTTGGTGATGAATGTTTGTTATAAATAGGTTGGTGGTACTCTGTTCTTATTTGTTACAGGGATTTATCTTCAGGAAAAATGACTCGTCAAATGTCAGGAGAAGAAAGCGAGTGCAGTGGTGAGGTGGAGTCTTCTGCAGTAGAAGCAGACCAGGGTACCCTGGGTGAGGATGGCTGGTAAATACTATTACTTTACTTAAAACGTGTTTTTAATTTTTCTTAAAGTATCTTTTTAAATGGTTGGTCTAACATAAATTCTGCACAGGAATTCAGCATTTTTTTCACCTCTCTGTAGCTATCCCATGTTTCATCCATCAGGATGGATGGTTTTAGGTCTTAGATCTAGTGTAAGTGATAAGCTGAACAAGCTTTGTACATGTTTGGTGGCTTGCAGGCATAAAATGACTGTAAAGAATGATATTAGTTTCCGTTTGACAAAGCTTATTGATCTGTTATTGCAGCTCAGATAAAGAGAACCACGAGGCATGCTGGAGTGGCTCTCTGCCTGAAAATTCTGTACCAGAAATTGAAGTCGCTGAAGTAGCATATAATGCTGATGAAGAAGAATAGATCAGTAGCATCTGCTGTTATCTGGGAAAGTTTTGTGCTTGGGACATAACTCTGTGGGTAGGGGCGTATAGTAGCTGTAAAGAATTTACAGCAAAGAGCAAGAATGCACATATTGAATGTTTACATAAATCCTTACAAATTGTTAACATAAGAAATATACCCAGTGCTGCTTTGAGTTCAGTTTTTATCCAGCCTTTATATATTTAATATATTAAAGTCTAATAAGGGCTAAAATCAGCTAAAATTTAGATAATGTACATACACAATTTGGCTGACTTTCATATCTGAGTGGCATAAACTTTAAATCACCAAACACATTTAACTAGCATGTCATACGTTGCCACTGATGTGACACATTCAATGTGTTTATCTATTTGGTGTTTGTGTTTTCATATTCTTAATAGCCATACATTAATGATTGCTAAAGTAAAGATGGACTCATCTTACGTTTAATAAGATTGTAGCATATGTTGTTTTTAAATTCTAAAGTTGAAGCATATTTGTCTGGAAATTTTAATGCAATGCAATAGGAAAACTTAGAGTACCAAGAGAAAAATACTTATGAAACAACATTATAGTGTGACATTTTAAGGAAAAAAAGAAATGGTCATTTTTGCTGAAGGAACTAATATGAGACCCCCAAAACACTGTGTATTTTCATCCCAAGATAGCATGCTGTAATAATTTTAGTTTGATAATGCTGCTTTTAAAACCTGGGATACCTTTGCCATATATCCATGTAACAATAAAATCGGTGAGTTTGCCTTTTACTTGGAATACTACCTCTTATCATCTTGCTAATGCATTCATGTTTGTTTAAAAATATTCCAGATTATATGGAGATAAATGAAAGACTTGTAAAGAAGCCATATTTTTCTCTGCACAGTTCAGTACTAGATTGAATCTAGTTGCAATGTGTTTTTGTTTCAATGTATTGTACATGTGGGGATATCGCTACATGTGTTCTAAAGCCTATTTTTCAAAACATTGAGACAGGAGATGCACTTTATAATTAAGACTCCATTGTGCCAAGTTCAGTTGGCTAATTGGTTGAGAAAGGGGAGTTGCAGGGAGAGGATTATGTAGTGCCTTTTTGTATTTTACTTGTTCATTACTGCAGAATTTTGTTACAGTGCTCTTGCTCAGCTTTGTGGAATATTTGATACAGATTGTTTCTGTTCTTCACTTATTTACTGAAAGTGCCTTGTTTTATTCTGCTTTTCCGATAGGAAGAATGATGTTTTGTTTTAATCCCCCCCCCCATACCACCCACATCGTTGTTTAATGTTGTTAATATGCAGTGTCTTTGTGCTGGAGTTTTCAAAGGGAGCTTTGTACATCAGACTGTGCATACAATGACCTTTATGCAGAACTGTATGAACCTTCCTGGTGAAATAAAACTATGGATAAAACACCTGTCTTCTCTTTTCCATTGTAGAAAAAACGTTGAATGTTTTGCCTGGTAAAAGAATAAAAATATCATTAGAAAGAGACATTTCTTACCTCACGTGATTTCATACAGTTACTCAGCTTTAGGTCTGAGTTCTGTTTGTACCAAAATTGTTTGCATGAAAATGAATGAGAATGTTGTAACAAGACCCCAAAAAACTTACTGTATTTCTGTTGAGGATTAAAATATAAAAGAAACTAATCTTTTTTATAGTCTACCTGAATCCTCAGAGACATTGAGTGAACTCAATAAAGTTATGTCACCATATTGAAAATTCATGTTATCTTTTGTCAGATGTCACTCGTATATTTCAGATGATAATTGAACTGTGTATATTAAAGTAGTGTTAGCTTTACAACTATAAATGTTTCAAAAAATCTTGAAAAGGTGCTTGGATGGTATATGCTAGGCTGTTCTAAAGTACTGCAGGTAAACACATCTAGTCACTGAGAATAAAACAACAAACATCTTACAGTTTAGTCTTGAGAAGACAAAGCAATGTGCATTTTGTTGTGCTGTTGTTAAAGCTTGTAAGATATTTTGCTGTCCCAAAACATTTAGTATCACATACATAGACATTTCTGTTCAGTTAAAAGCAAGGTTTCCCTAACCTGAGGTGGAAAATACGATTCTGCTCAGTAGTCTGTCATATCGCTTAGCCTGTGTTATTGATTAATGAATGGTTATCCCAGTAATGGAAATTGAAAATTCTTTCTTTGAGGTGTGCGATCCATGGCAGCCTCTAACATTCTGATGGAGATGGTTTCCAAGTCTGTCTTGTATTGATTTTTTTTTTTCTAATGTCCTATTTCTAGTGCCTCTTCTGGCACTATTTCCCGTCCATTTCCTCATGATTTTAGTACCACAGAAGCCAGCTTTCAATTATTTCATTCATTAGAATGTGACAATGGACTTGTGGTCTTTACAAGGAGCAAAGGAATGTTCAAACTGAAATTGCAGCAGAGTGAACTAATTACAAGGGTTGCAAGCAGTAACAGTGATAGTCTTAAACTGGGCATTTTAATTTTTTGTTACTACTTAAATTTAATAATCCTGCAACATTTTTGTTCTTCCATAGCACTTGCAGCCTGCCCACACCACTCCTCTGTTTTTGTTTTTCGATTTGTAAATTAATGAAAATGCTGACTGTATTCAGTCAAGAATGAGTCCCTGTAAAACTCCCACTTCATACCTTTCCCACTGTTCCCATTTGTTACTGTGAGTATAATACTCTCATTGAACTTTCCTGAAGGAAGGAAGCAAATTCACTACTTCTCAAAATTGCACCTGACTGTTGGAAGATAGAATAGCCTGCCCAGTCTGTTTTCCAGGATACTGCTGTCCTCAGAGTATGTCTATCCCAAATTGTTTCTACCTTGTAAGTCTTCATTAAACTGCTGCTTGATTTTTTCCATCTGTGGCTGCTATTTCTTTGCTGAAATACAACTGTGAAGAAACAGCAATTATCCTACCAGATATCTGAGTTTCTAGTAATAGCGCTGATAACAAGTGAAATTTTAGAGGTTTTAGATGTTTTTCTTTCTCTATGTACAGCAAATCTATTGGGGATGAATTTCAAAGATTTGAGCTCTGAAGTTGCTGCTATTGCAGTCGGTTTGGGCCAATGTTTTTGTTTGGTTGGTTTTGTGTTGGTTCTTTTTCGTTGTTGTTTGCTTGCTTTATGAAATAGTCCACAGTCATGAACCACTGAGGAAGGAAAGAAAGATGCAAGAGACCATCCCTTCATAGAATACTAGGTCTTGGGGATCTTTCTTCCTATCATTCTTTTCTGCATTTCAGTTAAATCTTTGTCCCAGAGTGAGAGCATTCAGATTTCTTGGCAGATGCAACATTGAACACTAGGTAAGTATGATTGCTATAAAATATAAGCCATACTTTATATAAGCCATACTTTAAGCTAGTGTATGTGAACTGTTTCCTCACATCCATGTTTCTTTGTTTGAACTTTGAGAATGGGTAACGCAATGACCCTTGTGGGTCCCTTCCAACGCGGGATATTGTAACATCAGAGAAGAAATTCACCCCCTCTGTGCAGAAACCATCAGGGTGGGTTTCACCTGGCACTGGGCCTTGGCTCACCTGATGAAAGCACTGGCCTAATGAATGGGACTCTGGGCTCAACTCCCAGTGCTGGCTGAGTCTCAGCCATGTTGAAAGTTTGGTAGGTTCTGCACAAGCTTGTGTTGAGCCTTCAGGACTAGTGTTTTAAGCTGTTTTTGTGTTTTTCAACACAATCTTTACAAAGACCTTTACCCCTTTTGCCCCTTTTAAAATCTTCATGGAGTCCTTAAATGCTTGTTGTTTCATGCTCAGCACTCCTGTGACTCAAGAGTCATCACAATGCTCTCCAAAACAGGAATTTGTCCCAGCTCTGTTTCTGGGAGGTATTGTATTACCTCTGCTTTGAAAATGAGGAAGAAAGCAATTATGTGATTCACTCTAATTGCATAGTAAGCCAGTTGGTGTCCTAGTGTTACTGCTGATCCCATAGACCTGTCAGCAGGTTAAAATTAGACGATTTGCTGATCTGGTGAGTCTACTGTCTGTATACAGAAACTGTCTTGGGATGTCTTGACTGAATTTCAAGTAAATCTAAATATCCCAGATAGTAAATTATTAGCTTGTTCTACATTTTATAATATTCTTTTCTTCCATCACATTAAACAGAATGCTAGGGCATTTGCTTTAATGTGGCAGAGAAGCAAGCCTCTGCTCTCTGAATCTCCTGGGAATTAATGCCTTTCATCTAGAAGAAATAGCAGCTGTTTTATGGAAATATTGAGGATGACTATGAAACACTTCTCGGTCATTTGGTTTGCAATTAATGTTGTTTTGTCAGGTATTGCTCATCTAGCAAGTGCCTAATGGGAGAAGGTTGCACATTGACCTTTCAAGATCTCATCACAGCTTTGCATGTTTGACAATAAACAAATTTAAAAATGCAGTTTAGGAAGGATTTGCACTATGTGGCAAACCTCCTACAGAATCTTTCTTTTCAGATTTCTTGTGACTCTTTTCTAGAAGACATCAGCATTTTTAATAACCATCTTACTGGGTGGATAGCTCATGATGGGAAGGGCTCCCTCATTCTGTAGTATCTATACGTTTGTAACAGAGATAAGCAGAGGCATCAGGTAAGAAATCTGCCCTATTATGGCAGTTATTCTGTACATTTAGAGATAGTCTGGCCCCGAGTTTATTTTTTGTGTGTTGTGTTAATGTAGAAAACTTAGCTTGTAGGATAATGTTAACCTGATAAAACCACTATGCAATTCTTCTTTGAGTTGAGTAAGGGGATAATAACTTCCATGGTAACAGGCAGATGAGAAAACTGTGTCATTGTGTGGAATCTTTTGAAAGACAAATCAAAACCAGACAACCAGTAAAATGGTGATGGTACCTATAGAGGCGTTGTTTCCACTTGCATGTGCAAGCAGGGCCCAGATAAGCAAGCCCCTTGTGGAGATCATTTCTTTTTCAGTCACCAGTCAGATCCAGCTTAATCATCCCTGCTTAAACGAGCAATTAAAAAAATAAGGTGAGTGTTGCAAAATTAATGGCAAGCTGATGTGTTAAGAAGGAGTATTAACAAAAAAATAAGTTCAATCTTGGTGTTAGTTAACTTGAGAAAGACAGCATGTGCAAATGACTGCTTTTATCTTTTGCTCCTGGGATGCTGGAGTCACCTACTGTGTGCCCCGTGAATGTTTCAGTTCTGCATCTAGAAATCCATGACAAGGCCAATATATTTCACTTCCCAAATGACAAGTTACAAAAGACTCATGATATTCCAAAGGTCAGAGCGCAAGCAAGATCTGTCAACAAAGGGACTTCTCTGTTCTGCCTCTGGTGAAGCAAATGTTGGCTCAGATTTCAGTTTACTCAGACACAATATGTGCTCTAGACAGATTCTCAGTTTACATAAATTAATGTCTCGACTACTTATCATTTTCCCCCATCATTTTTTTCTCCTATTTTTTATGAAACAAAACCTTTTGTGTTCAAGCGCAAGTATCTGATACAACAGAGATAAGATCCACAGTCAAGTTAATGACATATTACCAACATTTTCTAGAATTTCTCAGTCCACAAAGTAGGATTGTTTCTCCCAGCTCAGGAAGCTTATTCAATTAGACGTGGTTTTTTGTTTGGGTGGTGGTGGTGGTGGTGGTGGTTTTTTTGTTTTGTTTTGTTTTCTAGCAGAGCTTCCAAGGCATTGGGAGCTGAAGGTTTTAACCCATGAAATATGAGGTGATATCTGCTACCTACATTCAGCTATTAACTTTTGAAGTGTTATTACAGCCATAGGAAGTTCATTAATAACACAACCCATTTAACTAGTTCATCCATACACAGTCTCCTTTGTTTGTATTACGGGAAATGACCTGAATCAAGGGCATCATTTTTTGAAGCACTCTCTTTGCCTTCATAATACCACTGAAGAAAGTCAAGCATAGGGATTAAACAGGGTGGTTTCAGAGGTGAGGAGCCCTGAGCTACCTGCTCTTGCCACCAAATTTGCAACAGCCACAATTCCTGCCTTAGCTAAGTGCCTTGGTTTTGTCTGGGACAGAGTTAACTTTCTTCCTAGTAGCTGTTTGGTATGGTGCTGTGTTTTGGATTTAGGATGAGAATAATGCTGATAACACCCCAATGTTTTAATTGTTGCTGAGCAGTGCTTGCAGAAAGTCAAGGACTCTTTGGCTTCTCACACCCCCCCGCCAGTGAGGAGGCTGGGGGTGCATGAGGAGCTGGGAGGGGACGCAGCCAGGGCAGCTGACCCCAACTGGGCCAAAGGGGTGTCCCGTAACATATGGTGACATGCTGAACAATGTGGGGGGAAGGTTGGCTGGGGATGGGGCCCACAGCCTGGGGTCTGGCTGGGCATCAGTGAGCGGGTGGTAAGCAATTGCACTGTGCACCAGTTGTTCTGTATATTCCTTTATCATAATTATTAATATTTTCCTTTCCTTTGTTGTCTTATTAAACTGTCCTTATCTCAACCCACAAGTTTTACTGTTTCCATGATTCTCTCCCCCATCTCACTGGGAGGCTGTGAGCGAACGGCTGTGTGGTGCTTAGCTGCCTGCTGGGTTAAACCGCCACACCAAGACACTCCAACAGCCTTTTGTTGCAGATGAAGGGCTTGTTCCCTCAAACTCTTGGGGATATTGCATAAGAAGTACACTCGTAATGCACAGTGAAATAATTAAAGCACTATATGTATGATTTATTCTCCTTGTTGGTATTCTCTTATTATGGTTTCCTCTTTCCAGACTATTATAATCCTTCAGGATGAACACTGTGTAGTGCCCTACTTCAGCTACTCCTGTGGTACATGAATTGGGATACATAAGGTGCTCCGGGGCACAGCAATACTTCTTTAAGCCTAGAGAAGCTTTTTATGGAGAAGCCTGTAAATGACCTTAATTGCACGTAGTTCTTGCACTAGGACTAGATTTCAAACTGCAGAATTCGTTCCTCGTGGTCAAAGAGCACAAACCCAGTCCAGCTGTACTGTGTAGCCATTTTTTTTGGCGGGGGGGGGGAGGAGGAGGCGGTGTCTCCTTCTCAAGCATCACTTTCTAGCAGGCCTTTTTCCTTCCACTAGGAGCAAAAAGAAAGCCTGAAACCGCGTCTTGTGTGAGACTCGCAGCCTTTGAGCCTCGGTGGCGTCTCGCTGAACGCCGAGCCCAGAGCTCCGCCTGGAGGCCGCTGAGGCGCAGCTCGGCGCTGCCATGGGCGGCGCAGGGGCAGGCCCGGCCGACTGCGGCTCCTTCAGCGGCTGTGCCCTTTGGTGTGCTGAGTCCAACCCAAGTACACACATCTGTCTGGGTATATACAGAATATGATGTATATATCTTTGTGTAGATGTATATGAAGTGTACATTTCATTTTTTTGCAAGCTGATGTCATACTAGTGAGAGGCATCAGGATCTGTCACCTGCGTGGGAACAGACCTCTAGCTCAGAACGATTACACCTCCACTGGTTTTCTTATATTTACTTCTCGCAAAGCTCAGCTCCTCAGTTTAAACACGTTAAAATCCCCTAAAATGTAGGAGAGACCGGTGGCTGCTCTTTGATAAGTCCTGTGGGGGCACCAGCGCAGCCCGGCTGCCTCGAAGTGGGCCAGGACAGACAGCACAGCAGGGGTAGGGATGCGGTGAGAGGGTGTTTGCCCCAAACTGATCTTGGTAAAGCAAAGACAACCATCAACTGCATTAAACGGCAGCTAAGGGATTACCAGGAGACTTCTGGTAAAAACTAGTTGTACTGTTAAAAAAGTTTTCTAAAACAGTTTTCTGGTAAAAACTGTTGTACTGCCAACACTGGTCCCAAGTGTATCATGAATTGCCAGTTACTTACGTGCTGATAAGAAGCTAGTAAATCACTCAGATCCCAATTTGATTTAAATGACATGAACTAGGCAGGTTTTGCCTGCAGCATACACCAGACTGAACAATGCTGCATTGGCAGGCTTTGCAAGTTTCTGCAATAGGGAGAGATGTGAGAAAATATGACATCTATGTGAGATTAACTTGTGATATTTGGCATTACTTAAAATGTCCAAGCTTGTCCCTGTATTCCCTATACATGCCTGTGTCGTCCCCCCATGGCTATACACACATGGGGCATGTGTACGTACCGAGCAGTTCCTTGGTGTTACATGATGAAGCTTTACAAACTGACATGATCTGCTGCCCAAGCAATGGAAATCTTTCCAGACCAGATAATGAGCAATGGTCTTAAGTGCTGCACCAACACTTTATATGTATTTGTGTACATGTATATACATGAACTGCAGGATACTATACACACACTTACTTTAAAGGAGACTCTCATATTCACAAAAAATCCAAAACATTTTATTTACTTAAATTCATCATTTCCTGTAGTATTTTTTCTTTTTACAAAGACTCAACCGTTTTACCTTTTAACTAAGATCTAGAAAATGAGAAATACACAATTCTGAAATGATGAAGAGATCTTTTGCAAAAGAAAAAAAGTAGAATTTTTGGACACATTGAAATAAAAGAATCTCTTGTAACACAAATGCTGTGTGCAAATGAATGAAGCTCAAACACTGTTGCATACAATCTGATTTCTATCCTCTCCCCCCTCCCTTTTTTTTTTTTTTTCTCTAAATTAAAGCCAGATTAACTTTGAAGAATTATTGAATTCTAAGCTGGTGTTGAAAGACAAATACAGCAAAAACTGTTTCCAACAATCTTTGCACTCGCAAAAGAGAGTACTGCATCCTAATGATGGTGTAAGAAGAGCATGTAAAGTTTTCCCTAACAGGAAAATAATACCGGTAGCACAAGTGTGACAAAAATGTTTATTTACAGGATATGCATATATTAATTTTTAATTGTTTAATTAATATTTCCCCTTTGTAAAGCTATCCAGGTTTAAAATGCCCAAGCCAGTTAAGAGAAGAAAATGGTCTCAAAATAAATAAGAATCAGGAAATAAAGTCAGCTACAGTACACCATCTGCTTCCACAGTCCTCTTGTAAAACATGTTTGAGTTAATAGTTAATTGCATTTACAATAACACATTGACACTACTCACTCTAGTCTGCTTATGTGCTAAACAAATACCATCTTGGCATGAAGAGAGACATATGTTCAAAAAAAGAAAGAAGCATTTGTCACAGCTTCATCTGAATTTACACAGGAAAGAGCCACCTCCTCAGCTGAATTAAATCTCTAGAACTCCTTTGCTTTTGAAGAAAATCAGTCACCTACTGTCTCCCAAACAAATATGACAAGAAGCACTCCAGTTCTGGGGATCTATACTGTATTTTGATTTGCGTACATGACTATAGTATTTCTGAGAATAGCTTCACCATGAAGGTTTAGACCAGACACGTCCTAGCCCGTGAACTGGTATGTGACTGTCCTCCAGAACCGTCAGCCACTACACACCAGCTTTTAGAGAAGCTCACCAAATGATCATGTTTTTTATTCCTCATCCTCCACAAACTTGAAGTTCCTGGTCCAAAGTCAATAAGCAGAAGCTCCCCAGGATCAACATGTGGCCAAAACACTGCCAGAGGTTAGTAGTCTGACACTAGTTTGCAAAGGAGAAGGCCTTCCCTAGATTTTCTTCTCCCCTGCAGGGTTTTCACATGGAAAGTTCTTGCATAAAAACCTGCAGGTACACATTTTCCAGAGCAGACTGAAAAGTCACTTTAAACTGGAAGCCTAGACACCTATTTTGGTTAGGCTATAGAACCCTTTAAATATGCTAAGCATTGGAAAACTACTAATGTGACCAAGAACAGATGCTATAATACAGCTTTCCCGAGCTAAGCACAGGACTATGTTGGCATGGCCTCACATTTAGAAAAACCAGATGTGTCTAGAAGTACACTGCCAGTCAGCCTTGCAGACTTACCAAATTAGTGTATACTAATACTTTCTGTACCTAATTCAGAATTGTATACACTGCTTCAACCTTGAAAACGGGATTTCAGCCAACAGGACTAGGGAATTGATTCTAGATAACTCTGAATATTTATTATTTTATTAAATATGCCCATCAAGGAAGTTTTCAGCTGGCATCTTACCCTCAATTTTCATAAGCATTAAAACTGAATAACATTTTGTTAGTGTTTGGTTTCCTACTGAGAATTCAAAATACATTTTCAAATTTAAGGAAGTGCTTTAATTTTTGTTTTAAACAAAAATGGAATACTTCCAGTTTTTACTTGACTCTCAACAGAAAGGGATAATTTTCCTGGTACCTCCAAACTCCATAGTAGAATCACAAACTTTTTTTCCTCCACAGGCAATTTATCCAAAGTGACAAGGCTTAGTTCTCCTTTCAAATAGATGTAAACAAAAAGCAATTCCACTACAAAGAATGAAGTCCTGAAAGTTTTACAGTGTGTTAGTAAATTTTGTGTTTCATTCACAGAACTCAACTCGACAGGTTGAGCACGCCACAATGCCATGTCCATAAACACACGTTAGCTTATGCTTAACCTAAAATACGATAGGCTAGAGCCTGTTGTAGGCTATGAACACCCAGCAAATCACAGGCTAAAGCCCCACAGATCAGTTTTCTGATGCTGTAGATCTACAGAAACTAAGTCTCCCATCACTCCCCAAGTGGTTCAATCATATATATATAAATTAATCTGAAAATAAGAAATTCAGATAAATGTGACTCTGCTTCGCGCGTTCCTTGGAACTCCAGTGTTTTACTACATCCTTGTGATTTATTGCAAGCTACTAGCATAGAGCTTACTTAATAAAATTTCTTTGTAAAAAGTATTTAATTTTTGTTTTATATGTGAAGAGTGATTTCTCCCTACATATAGTAGTTCAGCACTCAGTGGCATTTGTTCCTTAAGCTAAAAAGCCATGAGTTGGACAATAATACATCAACTGTACAAATAATTTAGAATCAGCTTTTAAATGGAGTTAAAAAGGCATTTCAAAGACAACACATTAATAGTTTCCATCCAGAAACTGAATGCTCAGAAATGAATATTAATTTGAAATTGCAGAATTAAAAATCGTGTTATTAATTCCTTTGAGAATGGGTATTTTCATACAAAGTAAAGACTCACCCCAGAAAGTCATGGTGGAAGACAGAAAGGCTAGATCTCTTCTGGCTTTTTGACAGGGTTAGTGGGAATCAATTTTGTTTGTCAGAGATCTATAAAGTCTTAGTCATTGTCATAGTAATTATAGTTGTGTGCACAAGCGAGGCATAGGTCTCACAAAACCACAAGATGTAAAATAATTAAACCTGATACTGACAAAAAAAAAACCAAAAAACTATGGAGGTTTTGGCAACTATTATTTTTTGTTTGTTTTTAAACTAATTTTGAAACATGGAAGTCACACTGTTTTAGCAAGATTGGCCATTAAAAAAAGTCCATATGAAACATAACCACACTAAATTTTTTAACTATTACAAATTAACAACATCATTACAGCTCTTTACATCTTTACTGTAATATTCCATGCCATAAAAGCACCATGCTGTTATGAAGCCCAGGAAGCTAGATGTTTCATATCATCTTCATCCTCTGCTCTCTTCCTGGTCGATGCTGCACAGAAAGAAATTAACAATAATCATCAACTAATAGCAGCAGAAACAGCAACATTTTATTTGTTAACATTAGGACTTGTATAGTGCTCAGTTTGAAGATCTCAAGTCACTTTACTGAGTAGCAAGCTTAATGTATGTAACATAGTGATGATGCTGTGATTAGCATGTCCCACCGTTAAATCACATACAACCCTGACGTTAACGATGTAGGTTTGTATCTGATTTACCTCCTACTGAAAGACTCCCACAGAAAACTTATTTAACCTGTAAAATGTCTCACAGAGAGTGAGCACGCACCACAACATTGACACCCATTTGAGCAGGCATATATGACCTGCCCCTTGCCAGCTGTGCATCCTGCTACCTTTTCAAATAGTATTGAAGGGTTCTGCATGTGCAGGTCCAGTCTCAAAATGGAATCAACACATTCTAACAAGCATTATCATTTATTAAAAGGGAAAAAAAATCCTGAGCTTACATTGCTCGGGTAGTATCTGTGGCTACTCAGACAACTGCTGTGGTCACATCAGCAGCAATTCCCAGCTCTGTTCTAGGTCCCACACAAGCTTTCTCACTTTCATTTTTTTAAATCCAAATCTCCTATCCCATATCTTCTTGAACTAACATTACTTGAACTAAAATCTCATATAAACAGTCTTCATTCAGCAACCTACAAACTGCATGCCCTACTGCCCAGGTTCAGCCTTCGGCTCTCCCCAGCTTTGTGCTGTGTTCGTCAGGATTTGCATTACTGGGTGGCACCACCCCTGTGTGTATGTTTTACAGCAGCCAGTTGGCTCCTGCCTGTGGCAGCCCTACTGCTGGGAGCCACCATATCTAGGGAGACGGAGCACCGACCTCCTTCTGGGGGCTGAAGCTGGGAGAAGTACATGGTAGACCCTGGGTCCAGTCCCTACTCTGCACGTGCCACTGGCTTACTGTGCAGCTGGGGAAGGTCACTGTGCCTTGCTCCCCCTCAGGTTTCCCCATCTCTAAAATCAGGAGGTTAACAAGCATGTCCAATTAGAAGCATTATAGAACCATTAACTGTTCATATTTTGTCATTTCTGTGTTCTGTAAGCATACAGTTACAGAAAAGATTAGCCAGTTTTACAAGACCTTAAACTGCATAAACGTAGCTAACTAATTTTGCCTGAAGCAGCCATACAGAGAGATGGGGTAGCAAATCTGAGATAGTGAGAAGCACACGGAGATGGACTGGGTTTAATAAAAATGTCAGCTGGCACAGCTGGATCTGGAAAAGAATGCACGAACAAGCCGTAAGTGCCCAGACTGCAATTTGCACTGAGCTTTCCTAAATCCACTTTTTATTAGCTGTTCTACAGTTTACATAAGTAGATGAGGCCACAGTCCCAGTCTGAGCATTTTAAACTGCTTCTCAGGGATTTAAGTGTTGACTGCCAGAACACACGTAAGAGTCTTCAGGATGAGCTGATCTAGGCAACCTGTTCTGCAGCAGAATGCACCACACAGCTCGTGCTGCGTGTGCTATCCTTGCCACCAAATTTATACTCTTTTTACGAGCATCCATATACAGCAAGTCTTTCAGTTGATAAAGAGCAACGGGGACACAGTAAAAGACAGAGTTAAAAGTTGACTGTCTCTGGCTTAATTCAAAACAAACATGACAGAACTACAGAAAATCAAGACTACTGCTTAATGCCAGGAATGTCTGTTCTATAGAAAGAAAGTAAAGGAATGACAGACAATATTTCTTTAAATTTGTACTTCCTGCTACCTCATTCATCTCTACTTAAAATAACCAGTGGCAAGTATCAAACCACTACTCTATAAAGCTGAAACTTCGTCATGCAAACATTTTGAATCTAGGTCAGGCTCTAATTAAAAAAGACTGAGGATTTAAATTGCCAGAAGACAAAAAAGATCTTCCCATTCCCTGGTGACCTATCTGATCCACATCACAGTACATGAAAGTTCAAGTCCCCTGAATTTGCTTCCCCTAATCTACAGAAAATTTGGTCCTAAATATTTTCATACAGCAAATTGGGATTCCACTTTGCTTTTTCTAATAAACACATGCAAAAATTAGGATAAGTAATCTATAATGCTTTAAAAATTAAAAGAGCTAAATACATATCTATGATTCTTTCTTCCTCTCCTCCTACTCACAGCATGGCTTAATAAAGAGAAACTTGAAATGGAAAGTAAGCAGCTTACCAGGGCGAGAAGGTAGCGAGGTGGATGGAACACTTGGCAGTCTGACATCTGCCATTCTCTTGTTCATTTCTTCTTGCTCCAGTTCTTCTAATTCTGCCATCAACTCATCCTAAATTCAAGGAAAATGTTAATAAATTCATTGTCCTGACAGCAATTTGAGGCAAGAGCACTTGTAACCACTATAAAGCAAAGCATTACTGAAATAACAGTCTATGCTTGAAAACAAAGTCAGAAGACAGTCATATCAGAAGTCAGCATACTGCAAGTATAATTTTCACCAACTGTGGAGAAAAACAGTAAAACTTAACTGAAAGTTTAAACAAGGACAATGAAAGTTAGAAACAGGACAAGGAATAAAATTAGAAAGAAAAATGCCAGTGTGGTTAATATTCATGTCAAAAACAAACAGAGGAAAAAGTCCAACTGCCTTCATCTTTTTTTTTTTTTTTTCTTTTTTTTTTTTTTTTTTACAAATCTGGAGTCTGTACATTTTAAGCACATTCTAATTATAGTGTGTGAATTCTTCCATTTTAAAAACCATACAACTTCCACTGGGTATAAGACAGACTGTTATTAAATGTTGTGCTTCAGCTCCGTCACACTAAATCCCATATTACATCTAATTTCAAAGCAGCACTGATTTCATGAGTCCTGTTACTCACTCTTAAAGCATGTAACACTCTTGGGCTTTAAGCTGCGGAAGCTAACTTGGACAGATGATCAAATCGCATTGTATAACACTAAAAATAAAAATGCTTTACATTTTTAAAAAAGCAAAGGATTTACTCCTTGGTCGGAGTTACCCAAAGAAAGGAAGCTAATCACAGTGTAGAGAAATAGAGCTTTGCCACATTGATAAAATGGTTCAGAAAAAAACACTGTTGTGAAAATGTGGCTGGGCAAGAGAGTGGCTGGAACAAAGTGAGATCTAGGGTTCAAAATGTGCTTTGCCCACCCATTTATACCTTGCTTATCACCAATGTAGACATTAAAATGATGATTATGTAGCCAGCACAGGCCTACCTAAGTTTTTCCTTTATATATACAAGGCCAAAAAAAGCTACAGTTCACAAGTCTGACCTAGTTCACAATGCAAGCCCTAGAATATCATATAAAAATTTCAGCATCAGGTCTGCACCTGAAGATGTTCAATTGATGGCAGCTCTCTCAAAGAAATGTTCAGGGTGGGGCCCCCTGTCTGTCTAATGCATTTAGTTAGGTGCAAAGGTATCTGCACCTTAAGTACTTCAGTCAGTGGTGTGAATATCATCTTAAGAAGTTAGTGTCCAAGCTGTTGTAAAGCCAATGGAAACGAGTATTCCTGAAGACCTCTAGATGACCATCTAACCCTTTCCAACACCAAATTAAGCCTCAGCAGCCTCTGCTGAATGCATCAAATATCAAGAGGTAGTATCAGCCATGACAGGCTCTTATTAAATAAAAAAAAATAAAATAAAAATAAAAGAGAGAGAGAGAGAGAGATGGAAGAGCGGAATAAACAGTGGCCATGATCTTTAACATAGCAATGCAATGGCTAGAACATCAGTTCTCTAAGTGGGAGACTCAAGTTTTAAGTTCTCCTCCTCCTCAAGCATGGATCTAAGTTGTGTTTCCCATAACTCAGGAACTGCTGTACAACTACGCTGTGGAGTATTGTAGTAGCTACAATAAATAATCCCCTTCCTCCTCTTGAACTTAGGCCAAAATGGAAGCAGAGGGCAGACACCATGTGGAGAGGATCAAAACTTTCAGGGTCTAGACTTCACCCACTGGAATGTGTGTATTTCACATCTGATTATCAGAAAACAGGTCTCCAGGCAAGGATTCGCCCCCCTCCCCCGAGAGCATCCTACTCAGGTAAGGCAGAGCTTTTTTGCTTTTTTTTTTTTTTTTTTTTTTTTTCATTCTTCTTTTCAATCTGCACCATCATTACTGAGTCTAGACTCAGTAAGTTAAGCCCAGGTGAAAAGAAAGTGACACTGTTCAGGATGGCGATATGTTTTTTCAGTAGTCTGAAGACCAGTTTATACCAGATAAATCCCATTCCTTATGTCAGTATTGATTAAATGTTTCTTGAAAAGTTGATTTTCATTCAAAGCACAAAAATAGGAAAGCAGACAATGGGGAGAAAAATACAAAGAATCACTAACTTCAAAGGATAACTTGTGAATGAAAAGGCAAAATATTAATCAAGCAAAAATATATAGCATATGTATTTTTCTCTGTTGTCCATTTGGGTATGTAAGAATAAATTAATTTGGGAAGGGTGGGAACTGTTTGATTCTTTAAGGCATTCTGCGTATGATCCTAGCGCTTGGTCATTTTAACACATAGTTAAAATACAAAACCAAACTGTTTGTGATACTGGGTTTGATCCTCAGCTCTGCATCCCACAGGCTGTAGGATGTACAGTCTCACATACTCATATACAGCCTTTTTGCGTATACTCAGCCCTTGAACACTATGTTCTCCTTAGATACACAAAATCATGTCCAGCAATATTGGATGAAAGCTACTGCAACAAGTTTCTAGAAGGTCCTAGATACCTTTTTGGAGAGATTTTCAGAAGAAAAGTGCTTGAGGACACAATTCTTGTTGCTTCTAACAGCAATTACTTCTACCTCATTAATCTATTTCTGTAGAAAATTTGGAAAATAATGAAAGGACTGGCATCTCCAAGCACAAAATAAAAACCCTTAAATTTGGTCCTTATATTCAAAATTGTGAATGGTAGCTAGTTCACAGTGTAGTGAAAGGAATATGCACAGAATACGTCTATTTTGAGTACAACAAATTATATATTTCAGTGTCCCTTTGGAGAAGTACAAATTACATGCTTTAGTGACCTCCTTCCATGGTACAACTGAAAATACTACAATTGTGAATACTAACTAAAGGAATACAGCTAAACCCCTCATTTTCACTTTATACATTTAATTCTTTTTTTAAAAATATATAAATAAATATAAAATGTCCTTGATATGGTAACCTAAAACAATGATTTCTCAAAAGATGAGGATGTGAAATTGCAATCTCTGGAACAAGCCACTGCACCACAAAATAACTATTTTATAGTCAAAACTCCCAGTCTTTAGTAAAGTACTAACCTCATCAAACTCATCACCAAATCCAGCTCGGTTTGAGATAGCTTCTGAAATTTCCTGAGCAACATTTTGCTGGTCAGTGATATCTTGCATCAAATCATCAATTTTGTTCAAGTCCCTGGCAAAATAACAAAGTTTTCAAAGGTACATAAATCAAATTCTACAAAGAGGCTCAGAAACAGCTGAACAGACCCTATTTTATTTTATGTCGATGGATGTTTAAACAATAGAACTCACATGGAATAATTTCCCTTACCTAAACCTTAATATTTCCTGGCAAGCTTTTGCATGTTTTAGCTGCTCCAATTTCTTCCACTTTGGGATTACAACAAAAGTCATAATGCAGCAGCCTGTGCGTCTCCCCACTTCTGTGCTTCTCATACATCCATCAGCCAACAGTCACATTCTCTAGGCAGACCATATCTCCTTCCCGAGGTCAGCATCTTTGTTAGATGGATCTTTTCTGATGTTAAGCATTCATCAGAACTAGGGGGAGCTTAACAGGACCTCATTTAAATGCTTCCCCTTATTGTTAACTACAGTATTGTTTCAATTCCTGTTTACTTCTGCCAGAAGAACCTTTCTGATTTAACTCTGTTTATTCAGGCAAGAAAATGCTCCATGAAACAATATAGGACATATAAAAATAATACACTCATACAAAAAAATTACCCTCCCTTTTATTCAAGTCCAGTTAGTACTTTGAATCACAGTCTAGCTTAGGGACTTTGAAGAAGTGCACATAGTATCCTCAACTAAGTTTTCTTCTGGAAAAATTGAGGGCAGAAGCCAAGGCAGAATTAATAAAAACTAGTACCAGCTGGATCTCCTGAGGTAGTTGGACTTCCTTCTAGACTTAAAAGGTATTTTTCTGCCAAATACAACATTACAGCACCAATAGCTTTCCTGACATTAAATGCCTGAACCAAAATGAAGTCAAAACTGGCTGACTTGGTACATAGCAATGAAATAGTTTAAAAGCTATTGCCAAGCTCATCTTGAAAGCTAGTAGAAAGAACTTACATATTTTCATGTACTTTTTTCATAGCTTGTGCAGCATAACCCATATTCCTGAGCACTTCTGTGTTTGTGTGTGAATTTTCCAGTGCCTCTCTCTGGAACTCGATGGTTGAGAGCGTCCCATCAATTTGATTCAATTGTTTCTCATATCTCTTTTTCCTCTTCAGTGCTTGTAAGGCAGCTGTAATGCAGAGGAACACAGTACACTGTGTATTTTCTTAGCAAAATGCAAGTACAAGTAGTTCATTAACAATACAACCTGGAGAAGTTATAATTCTCACCCTCCTACCTTACTAGTAGAAAGGCAAACTTTCACCACACCAGACCACCAACATGCAGTGTGCATGAACAGGAAACCTCGTTTAGATTAACTCCTTTTAGAACCACAGGGAAGAGCAGCTTCTTCCTCCACTACAGGAGATGTTGAATTCCATCCTGTGCACATGGGCAGAACAGGGAAGATGGAAAGGAAAAGAAAAACATCAAAGAGAAATCAGAAAGGAGGATGTGAGAGAGAATCAAAGGAAGAGGTTGCAAAACCTGAGTAAAAACTAAGGAAGACAGAGCAAGAAGATCTGTCATGATGAACATATCTCCATGAATGCTGCTTTCTAAGTTTTGTTGCAGCAGCTGAGAGTGTCAAGTATAATGGAAAGCCCAAATGACCTAACCTTGCAGGTGGGTTAGATGAGAGGAACAACTCCTCTGGCTTTCAGTTGTATTTTCCATAAGTCACTGAGGAGCATGATCTTTAATCCTTAGAATGTGAAAATATATATAGAAAATACATAGCCTTTGTAAAGGGCCACAATAAAATCCAGCAACTCTTCATTACCTCTGTAAATCAGCGAGATTACTGTTTTATATTTGATAAGTTATAAGCAGAATACTTTGCCCAGAGTAAATCATTACCAGCATAAATGCATGTGACAAGCAGAAGGAGAAAGGCTTTCACTCAGTCTCTGTGTGTGGAACATGCAATCTTGCCACAAGTATTTCCTGACCTCTGTTCTTTCCAAACTGTACACGTGCCAGGCAAAAAAAAAAAAAAAAAAAAAAAAAAGAGAGAGAGACTGAGTTAACCCATTGTTTTTTTCAATGCTAATCAATACCTGGATCTTTTTTCCTACCTCTTGCTTTAATTTTTTAAATCAGGTTCAGAGTCAGCAAGCAACTGCAGACCCCCATGCTTGAAAAACAGATAGCAGCAATTACTGTTGGTGTCCTGTTTAAATGATTACCCAAATTCTCTAACACTGAATCTAGACAATAGGGTTTCCTAATGAAGCTAGGATCCCTTCAAAGAGGGGACACTGACTTACAGTGTGTAGCTACAAAATAAAATATTGACTGCTTTTCTGACATGTGTTTGAATCAGTATGGTTACAATTGCTGCTCATTAGTCACAGAAGGACAGGTATTCGCAGAGACTTTGAAATACAGAATGTCTTTAGCACCTGTAGTGACAGCAAACCGCAATCACAATAGGTAAAACACAGTATTCAAATTGAATGTTTTCCCAGCTGTTGGGGCATGCTCTCAAGATTTGCAATCCTAAACACCAAATACAGTCTGGTCAATGAGTGGATTGACGGCAGCCCTGAGGAGAAGGACCTGGGGGTGTTGGTTGATGAAAAACTGAACATATGCCAGCAGTGCATGCATCCAGCTGAGAAAGCCAACCATATTCTGGGCTGCATCAAAAGCAGTGTGGCCAGCAGGTCGAGGGAGGGGATTCTTCCCCTCTATTCTGCTCTCGTGAGACCCCACCTGGAGCGCTGTGTTCTGCTGTTGGGGCCCCCAGCACAACAAGGACATGGACCTGTTAGAGCAAGTCCAGAGGAGGACCACAAAGATGCTCAGAGGGCTGGAGCACCTCTCCTGTGAAGACAGGCTGAGGGAGTTGGGGTTGTGCAGCCTGGAGAAGAGAAGGCCCCGGGCAGACCTTACAGCGGCCTTCCAGTGCCTAAAGGGGGCCTGCAGGAAAGCTGGGGAGGGACTCTGTGTCAGGGGGTGTAGGGATAGGGCAAGGGGGAATGGCTTTAAACTGAAAGAGGGTAGGCTTAGATTAGATATAAGGAGGAAATTCTTCACTCAGAGGGTGGTGAGGCACTGGCACAGGATGCCCAGAAGCTGTGGATGCTCCAGCCCTGGAGGTGTTCAAGGGTGGATGGGGCTTTGAGCAACCTGATTTGGCAGGAGGTATCCCTGCCCATGGCAGGGGGTTGGAAGTAGGTGGTCTTTAAGGTCCTTTCTAACCCAAACCATTGTGTGATCCTGTGATCATTTATACTTTGAAATTATGCCTGAACGCCAGACAAAGTCATGCAAATGGCAAATGTAAGAATTCTAATTGTTGTGGCAATTCCAAAGTATATCAGTTTGACTTAATCCCAAATAGTCTTTCCACCTGCTTATTTTCCCTCCTTATTTATGGTTATTATTGGTACTGTTATGACACCAGACACTTCCTTCCTCAGCTTCAATTCAATCAAAATTTGATCCTGTCTTAGATTAGGCCAGAGATTCCAGGTAAGTTTAATGTTCTGAATCTGCATAAGCCTGGCTGTACCAGAGAGGACTCCAACACCCTGTGGACAGAGAGACTCTAACTGAGTGGTGCAGAAAGGCTTCAACTGAAAGAAACAGCTACCATGGGAAAATATTTCCAGTCAGTCTTTTTCAGGAATGGGACTCTGCGATGGTGCTGTTCTTATTGACTGCTCAAAGAGAAAATGGACTTCCTCAGTTACATGCACAGCAGTTGTTTTCAAAATCCTGAAGGTTCCTGTATAAATATTTAATTAAACCACACCCAAATTAAGAAACCTCAGAAGAAGGTCAACTGTGAGACTTCCCCTATTCATAAAAACAGCTTTTCCTAATTATTGTTCTGCAACATCATTATACTTAGTTCTCTGTAGTTTTACCAGTTACTTATAGAAGAAAGCACTTGATAGCAAGTCAATTCATACTCCTCTCTTATCAGCCAAGGTATAACATATTCCTACACTACACTACATGATTTTTTTCATTTATATTAAATGAATCCCTTTCCTTGCATGGTCTATTGCAATCATAGCTCGCATAGGTGAGAAAGGGGAACTCCCTTCTTACTTGCATTCTGCTTTTTTTGTTGTACAGAATCAAAGTAAATTTCATTATAATAAGTGCTTTTCTACTGTACATACACTCATTTTAAAATGTGTGCCAATTCTCAGAAAAACAAAATCTAAGCACTACAGAAAAGCTATCACATAATAACCAAACTGAAATAACATTTAAAAAAAAAAAAAAAAAAAAAGAAGAAACTGAGGAGAGAACATCAACTTACTTCACTGAAGGTCTAAGAATGGCACTGAAAGAAGGTATGCCCATTTCCAAGATTTCAGAAAAGGAAGACAGTCCAGGTAGGAAGAGTCTAAGCAGGGGCAGAGTCTGAGAAAGCAAGAGTAATACTGATTTAACCAAGAAGAGGTGGAGGTCTTCCCCAGGAAAACAAGTAATCTCAGACATTCTCTCTGATGGGCTCTAAAGAAGCAGATTCAACTCCCGCATTTCATAATGGAGCAGTCAGCAATTGCTTGAGCTTTACCACTTTACATGTGCTCTATTTCCAACTCCAGCAAGTAGGATAGAGCTCGTAGATTAGGAGCCACTGTTTTTAAACTGAATTTTTATTTTATTTTCAAGTTAAGTGGCTCGAACAACAGTAGACCATTAAGTCAGTTTAAGCACATGTATTAAAGAACTACTGTTTTTAAAATACAAACACATTTCCAGAGTCACCGCTATACTTATCCTTTAGTAACGAAGGAGAAGTGACCAATCCTGGCCATTTCTGGTAATAGTACTTCTGACCACACTGAATATATCCAGGTTTCTAATACAAAGAACAAAAATAGTGACAGAAGGAGTTGGGCACCTTCATCACAGTCTCATGACAGATCAGAATAAAATGAGAAAGCACAGTGATAATTAACACCTTTACCTGTCAAGCCCACCACCAATATCCATCAGCACAGGAATTGCTCATCTCATATTGTGAAGTAGAAATAAGAATGTTATCCAATAGACCTTAAAATTCCCATGGAAAAACTGGTTACGTCCTCAGAAGACATAACATCACTGTGAAAATACTGGATCTCATCCTTGGATGCAGTTCACGAAACCTCTGCTTCGGTCCTGTAAGGAACTGATTGATGGATTACAGAATCTGATCTCACGCTAGCAAAAACCAGAAGAAATGCTGCTGAGGCCACAAAAATCATACCACTTTAAGCAAGTTCATTATCAGCATTCATAATCCTTAAAAACTTGTGGGGGAAGGCATGTACAGTTAAAACTGAGGCAGTAATTCATTATTAATGATGCTCTTGACTCATTATAACCATTCCAGTTGGCAGCAAGACACTTTAAATGCGATCAAGAAGAGCAGAGAACGATGGCTGTAACTCACAGAAGAAAGACATGCTTAAAGGCTTCCCCATATCTCCCTGCTTTCAGTCCCTACCTGTCACACACCCCGCTGCAAGGATGACAGCCCTGTCTGTGTCAACACGCAACTACTGCATCGCTCTTTAGTTTCAGTAATGTTCTGGATACAACTAGCTCATTGTAAAGGAATGCTACACGGCTACACCAGCCCTGCCCAAATGTACCACACAGCATACTTACAGCACCTACTTGCAAAAACCTACTGTTATCCCAACTTTTTGCATACATTTTGTCCTCAGTACTATTATGTGGCTCTCCATGGTTAAGCTTTATTCCTACTCTGGATAGAAAAAAAAAGAAAGAAAAGAAAAAAAGAGAGTGAGCGAGCTATGGCTTCTTTTAACTTACTTCTAATTTCTCTTCATTTGGCCTTTTTTTTTTTTTTTCAGGATCTGTGAAAGATGCCAGGCTAAGACAACACGCACATTTATGTTATTTTCACAAGCACAGATGCACTTCAGGAAACCCATTTCCTTTATTTCCTTTTAAATGGAGTTCTCACACAGCAGACTAGAAATCAAAGGCTTAGTGTCTGTGTATGGGGTGTGAGATGGGACAGGGGAAGGCAGATTCAAAAGCATAGGGATTATTGTAGGAGAGAGTAAGAAATAAAAATAAGGCAGCTTTTGAAGAACAGAGGATAAACATTTCCCAGGACTACCCTGTAGTAATATTTTCTTGTACTTTGTGCTTACCCATAAACTCAGCATTGCTGATAAACTTGCTTTAAACAAATAAGCAAAGAGCCACTATGGTCATCGTTCCGTCAGCACATGGAGGCAGTACCCTTCCACATGCTAAGTGAATGACCACCATTAATGTGGGAAGTTTTGGTTGACAACGCGTCTCTATATGGTGATCTGCATTGTGATGGCTATTGTCCTAACCCACAGCCATAAAGAAACCTGCTATTGTCATTACTAACCTGGATATGGTGTTCTGGAGAAGCACAAAGAAAACATAAGAGCACTAGCCCCAGGTTCTTGCTTCAAGCCTCATTACTTTAGGTATTTGGGATCACTTTGTCTTTTAAGTTTTCCTGTATGACCTTCAAAGTAGTGAAGATGAAAGGCCAATTTGCTGCTGGAGTTAGCAGGTATGCACTTGACGAAACCAATCAAGAGATACCCCCAAAAATACAGAAAGAGATATAAAAAAATAAAATAAAATACTGCATATCATGGTATAACCTCTGCAAGGGGAATTCCAACACAAATCACTCTTCAAAAAACCCTGAGGTAGTCTAGGTACAGTAAAATATTAATAGGGAATACTGGAAATGTATCATCCCCAAAGCATAGCTAATTTCAAATTAGGCACAGGAACTACAGAGATGCACACTCCACAAAGGAGCCAAACATATTTAAGTGATGTTTCATGTGTACTTGCATAGCTAATATGTTACGGCTTTAAGTCAAGTCTCCTGATGTCACATGAACCCATACAAGAATCATTTGAGCTCATGAAAAATTGCTAGTCCTTGAAGATAATTTCACTTGTGTCAGTGTAACTGACTCACACTCATGTGCCTAAAAATCAAATGAGATCATACTAATTTGGTGCATTTTCTATACCTGGATACATCCTGCTTCTGTCCCAGACACTCCCATTTTAGGTTCCACAAGCTTCTCCATAGATGCAATTATGGAAAGAACATATCAAAGATTAACCACCAGATCCTTTTGAAATATTTGTTTTAACAAAGCGGTGTAAATTAAAACTATTATTCTGCCATTTGCATGTATGTTTACATAATGCTACTTAAGGCTAGTACAGCTTTCTTCTGAACTACAGTATGGTAAAGATGCTAATACATTAATCAACAGTGATTAAACTAGCACAAATGTCGTAACAAATGAGGGGTATCCTTGGGGAATTAAGCTCACTCACTAGCCTGCCAAATTCAATCATTTTGGCACGGCAAGGTGAGTTTCTCTTGTTTCTCATGATTGTAGTTTCATCATTCAGTTTTGGTGTTAGAGCCATTTTTTTCATTAAAAAATTCCCACTCTGTACTTCTTGCCGTACTGTCTCTTTACTGTCCTTAACCGTAGGTCATGCAAAAATGACAAGAAAGGGAAAAAAATGAGTTATTTTTAACCACAATCAGCCCAACAATCCAGTTTGTAGCACAACTGTGCATACTGACTATAGCAATGGACACAAACACCTGGGAGAAAAACGTCACGTGTCAAATGCTGCATGCTTGTAGCACAAGGTGATAGGCTAACACCTGGAACCAGCACAGGCCAGCCAGGTTAAAGGGGAATCCTAAAGCAGATCCACCTTCTCCCAGTAATGGGTCCTCATTGCTGCCTCTGCACCATCCTATCTGTCACAGGTGTCCAAGCACTTTTGCACCTGTGGAGCCAGAGAAATTTAACCTACCCTGGGTAAAAATAAAGTAGCTGAAAAACCAAGGCATTTTAATGCTGCATCCCAGCTTTCTAGAACACACCCTTCAGGGAGCTCTGTCAACAGAAGGAAGGGAGTAGCATGGGGCAGGAATGAGGCAGGAAACATTGCTTCTTCCTGCAGCAACGCCAGCCTGAAGGGCAGACTTGGCATCAAGTTCTACAGTAGCGTGTCTGGACCTAGGTAAGAGTTGCTACAGACACCAGAAGGAGCCTGATCTCTTGAGTCAGCCCCGCCACTCATGCAACTGCGCGGTGACCCGGCTCCAGGAGCCATCCGGTCACTTAGCCCTGCAGTAGAGTCGCAGCTGCGTCACCTCCCTGATCTAAATCGCTGGGCCAGCTCACAAGTGCCAGTGCCTGCACAAAGAGACACTTGAGTTGCAGCCAGAGAAGTCAGGAGTTTGAGACCACGACAGCCCAAAACGTGACAACCCGACAGCTCAAGTGCTGCAGACTGGCAGGCTCGGTTGCTGAACTGGCTTTACTCCCTTGGACTGTTTGTGCCTTTAAGTCCCTACTGATGTTTTAAAATCCTAAGCAAATGCTTTTTGCTAATAATTAGTAAGTGCTGAAGTATTACAAATACATTAAAGAGCCAACCGGAACACCTTTAACATGCAGCTCCTCACTAGCTCTAAACCACATGCCATCAACTTTTTTAAAGTACCCAGCAACAGAAAGAACACATAAAAGAGCTAGTTTCTTCTTACATTGTGAACCTTGAATTCAAAACATTTTGCCTCTGTTTTGAAGCATTTACGGGACAATAAATCTCAGAGTAGACAAACAGGATTCCAGGTGACTTCAGGAAGTAATTATCCTGCTTCTCAAAGGCCTGTATGTCCCTACGACACTGCCTACCTGCAGTTCCAATCATCTGCTTCCCAGAGATGATAACATTGGTGTAAGCAAGATCTGAACTTTAGTATCCCTTAGCACCCTCTCCTCAGAAGCACAGGACCAGCAGCAACTACAAATATTCTGAACTTTTGTTTGTTTTTCAGCTTTAGCACGTGTAACTTGAGCCAAATCATTTATTCACTGTGTTCCTCAGTTGCCAGCAGTCCATTTTCCAGCTCTCCCAGTGGGGATAACGTGAATATCGCCACCAATTTACACGACATCCTCGCGTGCCTCAGTTTCTCGCCTAGCCGCACCACCAGCGCTCAGCACCCACGCTGTGCCCCCTTCCCGTGCCGAACAGCACCTTGCAGCACCATTTATCCAGCTGGCACCTGCGGCGAGTGCGGTGCAAAGCACAAACACAAGCATCGCACAGCGAGCCACAGACCTGAAGTTAGTTATGAGTAAAGGGTCCTGTCATCAGCCTGCCATAAGGAATCCACAGTGCATCAAGCACTAAGGGATGCCCGTGACACCCACGATTTAAAGCCTCGCAAGCCACCGAGGTCGCTCTGAAGGGCACACACAACCCTCTCCCGGGGCTCCCTCACCTCGCTTGTTCTTGGTGCCGTGCTGCCGGGCCGCCGCCAGCTCCCTCTCGATGCGCGTCTCCAGGTACTCCTGCTTCTTGCTCAGCATCTCCTCCGTCTCACGCAGCCGGGCCAGGGCCTCCTGCGGCGTGGGCCCCCCGCGGCCCTTATGGGCCGCAGAGCCGCCCCCCTTGAAGAACTTGGAGATCTTGCTCATCTCGGGGGACGATCGGGTCGGGCCGGGGCTCCCCGCTGCCGACAAGGCCCTTCCGCGGCTCCGCACCTGGCGGCGGGGCGGGGCGGAGCGGGCTGGGGGCCGGCTTGGGGACGAGCCGGCGACGGGACCGAGGCCGGTAACGGCACCGCCCCGGGGCGGGGACACCCGCCCGGTCTGCATGCTGTGCCCCGCCCGTCCCCGCCCGCCGGTCCGTGAGGAAAATGGCGGAGCTGGAGCTGGGGCGGCACTGCGAGGCGGAGGGCTGCCGGCAGCTCGGTAAGGGCGGCTGGGGCGGCTCGGCTCGGCACGGCACGGCACGGCCTCCCCCTGCTGGCAGAGGGGGGAGAGGAGCAGCTGTGAGGGCCTCCTTGTGGGAGCTCCCCGTCGGGGAGTCCCTGGTGCTGGCTCGGGGCCTCGCTTCTCTTGGTTTTGGGGTTTTCGCACGGGTTTCACGGGTGTTTTCGTGCTGTGTCTTGGCTCCTGGTGTTAATGCTTGTAGTGGGCAGGTATACAGCCAAGAGATCGCTTTGCTGCTGGACAGCGGGTCTGAAAGGAGTTCCGTTAAGAGAAACGGTCAAAAAGACGTAGAAAAGATGCATAATGAAAAAACAACTCCGGCTTTAGTTGTTAGGGTAGATTTCCCAAAGCCAGGTCTTGTAGGTACAACATACAGCAGCTCTGTATGGTGCATTGCCATTGCCTGCCATTTTAGTGACACACTGGTTGTTTAATCCTTGTTTTTGCTAATTGTTACTGCTCAGTTTTGCCATTCTTCACCATCACTGGCCTTCGTTGCTTTCAGAAGATGATGTTAATGAAAATGTAACTGCTAAAATACATATTTTTTTTTTTTAATTTTTTTTACTGGGCAGCAAAAGTACTCCTACTGAAGGTTTTCTGAGGCAGGTCGTCAGTCTCATAGATGAAGTGGCTTTGTATTGGCATGCCGGGTGCATGCTGGTCAACATCAAGTTCAAATCTGAAGGATGGAAAACTTGAGTGTAGCCTAGAAGTGGGCATTTATTGCCATAATTGACAAGACTGAGTTCAGCAGAAAAAAAAAAAAAAGCAACGTGGTTTTATCTGTAACAATTGATGCAGTAGATGGGGAATGTGTACAGACTTAATTTACATGCAATTTAAATACACAAGGACAGTATGTACGGTGTGAAGGATAGAGAGGAAGGAGCATGACAATCAGGACCACCAAGTGGAGGAAATGCTGGCTTTTAGAAGGGTTGGCGTCTTCTCCAGTTGGCAGTCCGTATAATAAAAATGTAACTTGTCCAGTGCATCTGCACTCAGTAAACAGTATTCTGAGCGGTCTTGAGACAAATTCAGTTTTTAGTGTAAGTGATAGATGTTTGTCTGATGGCTAGCAAAATGTTCTAGTTTCTAAATTTGATATTGGGAGGGGGGAAAGAAGCATTTATTCAGGAATTTAAAGCATAATTTCAGAATGTATATAATTTACCTCCTGGTGTATTTTTCAGTAATACTAACTAGAGGAGTTAGTATAGTTGTGTTATAAAAGCCTAGGTACTGTGTAGATGCAGTTGCTAAGTGTCTTTCTAAGCATAACTGCCCCATGCAAAAATAAGTCGTGTAAAGCAAAAGTTAATCATGTAAAAAATTAAAAACTATGAGCAAAACAATGATTTTGCCCAACTAATACAATACCTCTTTTTCTTTCAGATTTTCTCCCCTTTGTGTGTGATGGCTGTTCAGGTGTCTTTTGGTGAGTTTTCCTGTTAGGGTTTATTGTGGCGGTTGTTTTAGACCTAAATGTTGTATGAAACGTACTGTAACTCAATGTAGATACATTCAGTTAAAAAAAATAATTTGTTTACTGACTTTGCCACTTTGCTTCCAAGCAGTTGTTTGTTGGTTGTTGAAGGTTTGAAATCAGAGGGAATATATAGAATACAGATAACTTATTATGGAAGTCATGCGTATGGGAGCCTGGTTTGTACTGATTTGTGTTTGGTTGTTGTGCTTTTGTTGTTGCCATGTAGGAAGAAAACCTAAAGTTCTTCCATTGTCTCAAATCAGAGCCTGCACTTTGATTTACACTTAAAATTAGCAGCCTTAAGTTGAGAGCAGATCTAAAATTTCTCCTTAAAATGTTAGAAGGCATTTCTGATCCTGTGGAAGGTGATCCAAAAATCATTAAAATAGACAAATTTCAGTTGCTTTGAGATGAATTCTTAAGCATGCTAATGACAGTATTCTTCTGAAATGCTTTGTTGTCATGGGGCAGAAATCCCAAGAGATAAATTATATAATCAGTGATAGCATAACCAATCCATTCAAGTTGTGAAATCTATAGGTTAGGACAAATTCTAAGAAAATTTAATTGTGTTGCCATGATAAAACTTGTCAGATAGCTCTTAAGACACTTAAATGTTTTCACATGAAGTTTTCTTCCATTGAAATGTTGATAATGGTGTGGTATTTTCTTCTTTTGCCACTAAGCCTTCAGCACAGGAGCCGGGATGCTCATGGGTGTTCTGAGGTAATGTAATAATAAATGACTACGTTAAATTTCCATGCAGCTTAACTAGCTATTAAACATATATGTACAGTATATTAGTAGGAATTATTATGCGTAGAATGTGACAAGCTTAAGAAATGAATGTACTCATTTACTGTGTGACAGAATTTAATCAAGTTTGAGTAGGGGGATGGTTCTTTTTCTAACTGAGCTAAGCTTAACTAGGGCAAGAAGAGTAGGAGAGAGTTACTGAACTACTTTTGCCCATAGAATGGAGAGCGAGCACAGTTCTTTTGGGAAGCTGTGGTGGTGATTTGTCTGTAATAGCTGTTTATTTAGACAGAATATTTTGTACTAATTCTTAGGTGAATATAAGAAACAATTCTGTGAAACCAGATCAGCACAGATCTTACCCATGCTCATATAAGGACTGCAATGCAAAGGAGCTTTTACCAGTTCTGTGTCCCTACTGTGAAAAACATTTTTGCCTAAGGTGAGTGGTACAAAGTGTTTAAACATAAATACTTGTATTAATTTTTCCCCTATGCATTAATGAACAAATTTTCACTGTTTGCAGACACCGGCATCAATCAGACCATGAGTGTGAGAAACTGGACACACCAAAACCTCGAATGGCTGCCACCCAACAGCTAGTTAAACATATTATAGGCAAGTACAATGGATATATATCTTAGCTTTCTTCAGAAGCCTCAAGACCTCCTGTAAGGGTCTAGCTTTGACCAGAAGAAGAGAAAGGATGTCAATTCTTTGTTTCAACAGTCCTAAATTCCCATGTCAATGTGTAGTTGTGTTAACTGAGACTGACACAAGACAGCAGTAGCAGATGTCTAGGAAGAGAGTCTTTGAAGATTAAGTGGGGCTTAGTTTCAGAATGCTTGTCTTGTTCTTGTTCTACAAGTACTATAATTGTAGCTAGTCATTTATATTTGCATATTAATATGTATGCAAATAATGTGGTTGTATCAGGTGCACATGCCAGTGTGCTGAGTTTATACATCTGTAAACAAACTGGCAAAAAAAAATGTGACTCTGTGATGTAATATTTTGTAGCTTTTAAGCAAGATCTGGAGCAGGAAAGAGAACAACTGGACACTAGGTATTAAGTGTGGAAAGGAGGGCCTGAACCTGTTGCTATTTGAATAACATGATAGCCACAGGTACAGAAGCATTGGAATTTGTATCTCTTCAGCTTTTGCAACATGTTTACCTGGTTCCAGTGCTCATCTGCTTTTCTGTGCAAAGGAGTTCTGTTAGGGCTGTGACCATATATAATATATATGGTTATATATATATACATATATATATATATATATATATATATATATTTATAATCCAAATATTCTTGAATGGGAGTACCTAATGTCATGGCCTCAGGAGGGCATGACAAGGGTTGCCGCCTTAGAAATATAGTAAGGCTCAATAGACTTATTCAAAAATATGTTCAGGAGAAATGAACTCATGCTAACTGGAATAATATTGTTCTCAGATTCTAAAAAAAATGAAGAAGCAAAAAGCAAAAAACGTAAAGGAGCAAAAAACAGTGAAACAGCAGCAAAAGTGGCATTAATGAAACTGAAAATGCACGCGTGTGGGGACAAGTCCTTGCCTCAGGTCAGTTATATTGCTTTCTGTGATTGACTTCTCAAGGGAAAGAGAAGCTTTCTAAATTTCTTGTTCTTCATCTAGTTCCCTCAGTTTGGTTTTGGATTTAATTCTCTAAGTCCATGGTCACTTATACATAGATTTCAGCCTGGCATCCAAAATAAATCTCACTAGTCTCATGTCTTTTATAGGATATCTATGTAGAGTTCAGAGCATTCAGGACAAATTCCTTTATAACAGAAACATGTTTGCCTGCCACGTGGCAAACACATTTCGTGAGATACTTTTTGTGATGGGTACTGAGAGGCTTCTGACTCACGCAGGATACAGTTTGCACAGCTCAGTACCAGTCAGATTGCTGCTCATATTTAAGACACATTTATTATGTTTCTGGTTGAGGCATGAAGGGATTTGAGGTCACTTGTTCCAGCCTTTGTATTGGAAGAGGGTCTTGACAGTTGCTTTATGTATCTTATGCCTTTAACTTCTTTGAATCTTGAAGTATTTCACGGATTCCTTAGTGTTTTTCACTACAGTGGCCAGTTGAATATGGTGTTTAAGTCTTTTTTGCAGATTATGTGTGGTTTGGAAATGACTTAATTCCTTCTTCATGTGGAGTTTCACTTTATATCTGTGCTTGGGCATCCTCTTAAAATAACTATTTTAAATTACTTCAGACCATGTTGTTGCATTGGAGCACACTGAATTTAGGCCTCTTATATTAAATTTGTAATATTGAAAACATCCTACGTGATAATTTTGTTGTTCAGTACATTTAATTGTTTTTACAACAACCACAGCTATTCAATTATTGAGACCTCTTATGAATTTCTCTTTTCTCTACTTTGTCATGCTGAAAAATTAGATAATTCTACTTAGGCAGAAGACATAATACAAAGACCTGCTTGTACCACTCATCACAGATAGTGCCACTTAAATAAATTTATGCTGGAGGGAGAGTGACTCATTTCAAACATTGTGGAACATAATAAAAAATCGGCCCTTAGTATTTATAAAAAAATTTAAAAAGTTGCTTCCTAATTCCAAAGCCAGTAAGCTCTAACAAGTGTAGCAGAAATTACTATATGCTAATCTCTCTCATTAATTTTCTTATTTGGATGTTAATTCTTCAACCATGTAGAACGGTGATAATTTTAACACAGATAAATAAGCCTGTTATCCTCCAGCACCTCTCTCTGTTTAAATTGCTTCCTAGGCTCCTTCTGGCTATCATTTTTTACTGTCTTCTATTGCTCAGCTTCCCAGCTTGTTCCAGTTTAACTTTTTTTTTTTTTTAATGTGAAGTTTCTGGATTGCCTCTTAGGCACATTAGCACTCTCATCACTATATAGTGAAGACTGATCAGTGTTTCTTGGAGGTGCACCCAGTAGAAGGACAGAGGGCAATGTGCACAAGCTGCAATATGTGAGATTCCAGTTAGATACTAAGAAAAGCATTTGCAGTGTGGGTGGTCAGACTTCTGAATAAGCTGCTCTGAAAATACGTGCAGTCTTTGGGATGTTCAAAACTTGACTGAATCTGTGTGGTGGTTTTACCGTGCTAGGCAGCTGAACACCACAACTGCTCTCTCACTCCCCTCCTTAGATGAGGAGGGGAAGAAGTAAAGGAAAGAACAACTCACGGGTTGAGATAAGGGTAATTTAATTAAAGGGAAAAATAATTATTAAGGAAATATTATTATTAATTAAACAATTTAATTAAAGGGGAAAAAGGGGAAGGTGAAAAGGGAGGGGGAGAGGGAAAATCAAAACAAAACAAGTAAAGGCTGTGTGGAAGTGCAGAGGAAAGAAATTGCTCTCTACTTCCCACAAATGTGCGATGCTTGACCACGTCCTTGAAGCAGGGCCTCAACGCACGTAGCCGGTGTTCGGGAGGAGGACAGACGTCTTTGCAACGAGAGCCCACCCCTCCCTTCTTCTTCCCTTTTCCACCTTTTATTGCTGAGTGTGACATCATATGGCATGGAATATCCCTTTGGTTGGTTCAGGTCAGCTGCCCTGGTGATGTTTCTTTCTCCCTTTTTGGCCCACCCGCTAGGAGGGTTAGAGAGAGTCCTGATGCTGTGCCAGCACTGCTCAGCAGCAGACACAGCACTGGTGTGATACCACTGCTGTCCTAGCTACAAGTGCAGAGCGCAGCACTGTGTGGGCTGCTGCAGGGAAAGGTAACATCCCAGCCAGACCCAGCACAGTCAGGAAGATAAATCAGGAAGTGATTGCGGCATTTGTGGAGAGTAGAAAATATTGCAGAGTCAAATTTTTCATTTCCAGTAAATCTTTAATTAACATTTATATGTCAGGAATTAGGGCACATCCAAGTTACTCACACAATTTTTTTACCTTTTCAGTACAGGTGCACCAAAATCAATCTGGTTACCGTTTCCAATTTGGTTCCAGAGAACATCCAATTCCCCTTATGACTGGGAATCAAGACGCTTGCCTCATGTACAGGTGCTTGTTCTGATAGAATACCCTAGGAATAAATGAATGCCGTCAGAGTTGGGAGTTTCCGTAGGAAACCCTCTTATAATGGCACCTAAGCTCATGTAAACTAAAATACATGTATAGACAGGTGTAGACAGGAGAATCTTCTGAGCAGACCTTCAGGTATCCAGTGGACTAGCTCCCAAATTACACAGTTAGGTTGTAGAAAACATCCCTCTTTTTCTCTTACCTGTTAACAATGCACATCAAAAGACAAAAATATTATTTCAATTCTTTCATTTCCATGGCACGGTCATTTGGAAATAGTCTCTTTTATTTATCTGTAATCTCTGTGGAGGATGTTAGGAAGTTTAATTTGGAACTTCAAATCAATCTAGGATCTACAGCTGTATGCAAAGTAAAATCTCCCATTGCGTATGCAGAGGCAGAACATTCAAGTTCGTAAGCAGGAGGTGGCCAAGCTGACGAGGAAGAAGTTGGCCTAAAGTGAGCTGTGATGGCCAGCCGTGGCAAGGCTGGTGCGTGCGAGAAATGTGCAGCAAAGCTACGAGAGGCGCTGAATTTCCCGGGCAGAAAGCATGGTTCTCTTTGATTCCCAGCAGCGGGGCAGCCCCCCCAGCGGCTGCACGTTGGGTGCGGAGTGCATGTCAGGAAGGGGAATTTCCTCAAGCGGTTCCATCGCAGCAGATGAGGTTTTTGTGTTAAATGCTGTTCCTTCCTTGTACACGTGTGGTCCCTTGGTGAAAGAGGGAGCACACTGGTTTCCAGACCCGCGCCTGCAGAATCTGCTCTTAGATTAGGACTCTGAATCTGCTTTGAAAGTCTCTTGATGCCAGCGTCTGAAGAAGCGGAGGCTGGTGCGCTCGCTCCTTCTGCAAAAGGCAAAGCCCCCCGAGGTTTCCCCACGATGGGCAGGAAAAAACAGCTGATGAGGTTGTGAATCAGAGTCTTTATTTGAGCAACGCTTGAGAAAGAGGTGGGGTGGGGTGGGGTGGCGCGGAGGTGTGCTGATCTCTCTTGGCTCATAGCCACGGGGCCAGTTGGTGTGCTTCTAGGACCATGGCTGGGTAGAGACAGGGTCCTTGCGTGCTTCCTGCTCCTCCGGTGGCTGTGGCTGCAGAAAGCTGCACCAGTCTTCAGGTCAGTGGCTGCAGAGGGATTGGGCAGAGGAGGGACAGGACAGTGGCAGAGCTGGGTGTGCTCGCGGCTCTGTGATGGGGTGAGAAAGGAAAATGGTCAAAAAGAGTAGCCCCAGACTGTTGCCAGGGTCAGCCCCTGCATCCCTGAGTGAGGCTCTCCCAGCCTCATTCCAAGGCCGTCTATCTCACGTCTCCCTGCCAGCCAGGAGATGTCCATCATAGCCCAACCATGTCATCTCCTGGCATGCTGTGAGACCGTGGTGGGGTGTGGGTTGGGGATCGCTTATCTGTCCTGTACAGCGTTGGCAGCTCTTCTTTCCAGCTGAGTTCTCAAGGGGAGAGAGGCCAGGAATGTGCCGTGGTCTGGTCCCATCGCTGTGTGATTGTGGCTGAAAGAGGAGAGCACCAAACGGAGCAGCGTCCCCCTGTGACCATGGGCAGCCCCTGCCTCTGTGCCCGAGGGTCTCTACCATCTCACCGAGGCTGTCCATGTCCTGTTGTCCTGATGGAGCGGTCACTCCCATCCCAGCCTGATCGTGTCACCTTCCTGTGTCCTGTTAGAGCCTGGTGGGTGTGGGTTGGGGATAGCTTACCTGTCCTGTATAGCGTTGGCAGCTCTTCCTTCCAGCTGAGTTCTCAAGGGAAGAGTGGCCAGGAATGTGCTGTGGTCTGGTCCCATCGCTGTGTGTTTCTGGCTGGAAGAGAAGAAGCACCAAACAGAGCAGCATCCCCCTGTGACCACGGGCAGCCACTTCCTTTCTGCCCAAGAGTCTCCAGCATCTCACCACATCCGTCCGTCTCCCGTCATCCCGATGGAGCAGTCACTGCCATCCTGGCCCGATCGTGTCACCTTCCTGCTTGCTGTGAGGCCGTGGTAGGGTTTGGGTTGGGGCGATCTTACCTGTTTTGTAGGGCGTGGGCAATTGTCCGGCACAGTGCTGGAAAGGAGAGGCCAGGAGTGTGCGGTGGTTTAGTTCAGTGTCCTGTAGGGTGCCGAGAGCCATCTGAGGTGAGGGCCTGAGGAGAGAGGAGAGAGGAGCTGAGTTCCTCTGGCTGAGTTTGTGTCCGGAGCTGAGGCTGGAGCAGCAGGAGCAGGCAGCTGAGCAGCCTCCCTGTCAGCACGGGCAGCCATCGCAGGCCTGCGTGCCCGTTGGGGCCAGCGTTCCGGGGCCAAGGCCGCCCCCCCCTTTGTGACATGGGGCACCCCCTGCCTGCTGTGACATGGGCAGTGCATCACTGGGGGCCGTACTGGGCCCTGGTGCCCTTTATGAACCATCCACCCTGCTTTCCATGAAGGCATTTCCACAGACAGGCTTCTAGAGAGCCACTGCTGTTTTGGAAACCTGGCAGTTTCTATGAAAGAGCTCCTAAAGAGTACTTCAAATACAGCTGTCTGACAGCTCCTGAACCAGGGCTCCATTTTCTCACACAATAAGGAGTGGAGGAAGTTTCCAGAGTGGAAGTCATGAACCTGTCCCTTTTGCTGTCAAGGTCCGAGAGATGCCCAGTAACTCTGTGGCTCACTCTGATACTATAAATCAGTAGGCTGTGGTGGTGTTTTCAGCTGCCTGCTGTTAGGAGCAGAGGAGAAATCTCTGCCTTGCCTGCAAGTCCGTGTGGTGGTTTTACCGTGCTAGGCAGCTGAACACCACAACCGCTCTCTCACTCCCCCTCCTTAGATGAGGAGGGGAAGAAGTAAAGGAAAGAACAACTCACGGGTTGAGATAAGGATAATTTAATTAAAGGGAAAAATAATTATTAAGGAAATATTATTATTAATTAAACAATTTAATTAAAGGGGGAAAGGGGAAAAGGGAGGGGGAGAGGGAGAATCAAAACAAAGCAAGTAAAGGCTGTGTGGAAGTGCAGAGGAAAGAAATTACTCTCTACTTCCCACAAATGAGCGATGCTTCACCACGTCCTTGAAGCAGGGCCTCAACGCACGTAGCCGGTGTTTGGGAGGAGGACAGACATTTTCTTCTTCTCTTTTCCACCTTTTATTGCTGAGTGTGACATCATATGGCATGGAATATCCCTTTGGTTGGTTCAGGTCAGCCGCCCTGGTGATGTTTCTTTCTCCCTTTTTGGCCCACCCCCTAGGAGGGTTAGAGAGAGTCCTGATGCTGTGCCAGCACTGCTCAGCAGCAGACACAGCACTGGTGTGATACCACTGCTGTCCTAGCTACAAGTGCAGAGCGCAGCAGTGTGTGGGCTGCTGCAGGGAAAGGTGACATCCCCGCCAGACCCAGTACAATCTGACATGAAGCAACCTGATTTGTAGTTAGGTCCAGCTTGAAATTTGCCTTGCTTTGAGTGTGGTTTGCACCACATAACCTCAGCAGTGCTTCTAGACCTTTCTTAATCTATGATCAGGAGAATCAGGCTATATTGGATACATCTTTTCTCTGACCTCTTTGTTGCAATTATTTTTCCGCCAGATAATTGCTTCCTTTGGGTATACCTTGCAAGACTGACTCGCTCAAAACAGGAGGGCCATGCTGCAAAGTAGTGTTAGTTACTGTGTCCTTGATTGACTGATAATCTCTTGGGTATTGCACAGAAATTCCACGAGGTATATCCCATCGTTAGGGATGCAACAGTAGAATGAGCGGTTTTGTGAATTATTTTCCATTGAGCTGTGGGAGGCTGTCTGATCATCCTTAGAACTAGAGGATGACCTGGAGGAAGGTACCAGGGCACTGTTAGCAGATGAGTTGTTAGCATGTGTCTGTAATAGGATGGCTGTGTTACCTGTTTCACAAGCTGTGGTTGTTTACGATTTAGGAAAATTCGTGTCCTGCTTCCCTTGCCCCTTTGTAATATTCCTGAGTGTTACAGATTGTTGTGTGTGGTGAGCATTTAAGTTTTGGGGAAAATTCACAGATTGAAATTCATTCTCAGTTTTATGAACACAACTGAGGGGGAGGACAGATCCATATTTTTCTAGGGAAGGCATAAATCTTAAGACTTTCTTGTTTGATAGTGTCTGGCTTGGACTCATAAAGGACAGTCAACTGATGGATATACTAGTTTTACTCATGTCTATGCATGAGTGCCAAGAAGAAATAAACCTCAAGAAGGGGTTGTCCCAGTCCCATTCAGAATCTTTTTCATAGGTTACCCTTGAAATTTCTTAAACAAATAGTTCAGCCTAGCAGATATTGAAAGAACTATTAGTAGATAAAAGGACAAAAAACAGGATAAATGAGTAGGTGGCCCTGACTGAAGTGTTCATTTGTGAAACAGACATTTCTAGAACAGTGAATTATTCTGTTTTAATAGGCTATGTATTCCAATTTGAGACAGATTGTACTGCTGCCAGAAGCCAGCACTGCCTGTTTAAATTCACCTTTTTCTCCTCAAAGCAGTTGCTTCTATCTAATAAACACAGGACAGACATTTTTTCATATCTGTCTATTTATAATACTCTCTACTTTTTGAAGTCTGAAAGACGTTCTTTCCACTTTTCTGAACTTACTGTCCATCATATATGTGCCTGCAGTTGGAGGAGATTTGACTTGATGGTCTCAGCTATTTCTTCTATTCTGCATTAGAATGGGGACTTTGTCCCGATGGAATAGAACAACTAAAGTTTAGAATTTGAGGGCTGAAATTTACCTTCTTTAACTGAAAAATGCCTATGTCTGTAGTTATGTGTTTCTTCTGTAATTTTTGATTTGCTTTATTTTTCACATTTTTCTAGACGGAAAGAATTTACTTTCAAGTATTTTTACCAAAGGGAAACAAAGAGAAAAGCAAGCCCATGTTCTTTTGCAGTAAGTGGAGTATTGGCAAAGTAGTAGATTTTGCAGCTTCCTTAGCAAGCCTTAAAAATGACAACAACAAATCAACAGCCCAGGTAAATCAGTGATGATGATAAACATTTTCCAGGTTGTTTTGTGTTCTTTTGTCTTTTTTCCCTTCTTTTAACCATTCCTCCCTCATCCCTCATCCTCCGCTTCTTGCATCTTAGGCAAATCCTGATGTTAACTTCTGTGTTATTTGTCTTGCAGAAATTGAGGTTATGCCATACTACCTCTGGAGAAGCCTTGCCATTTGAGGACACATTGGAAAAATGGCTATCTGATAAAGAATGTCCATTATTCAATGGTGGAAATATAATTTTGGAGTATCTTGATAATGATGTTCTATTTATAGAAGATACAGAGTCATACTTAAGTTAATTAGTAAATTATTGCAAACAACAAAATATTTTTTTAGAAGTCTGGTATTAAAACCAAGGCCATTTTCCTTTTAAATAACTAGTATGCCAGAATCTGTCCTCAGTTATGAAGACACATTTCCCATCAATTCCTCAGTTGCATAACTGGCAGAAGAACTATGTCCTAAAAGGAATATTGGTTATTATATTAACTAATATTACAGGTACTATCTAGAATAAATGTGTGCTTTATTTAGTTGTACGATGGCAATAATGTTATCCTAATTTTTTATTTACATTTGTGTAAATTATGGGAAAAGTGTATATTAAAAACAAATAATGAAAATGTAAACTTGCAGTATGTTGGTTCTTTGGAAGAGTGTGTTGGTTCGCTGAAGGAAGGAAACATGTTACGCTCTTGCAGCATCTTTTCTAAATCTACAAGAACAGATTTCATTTAGCTGGGAATGCAGCACTTTCCAGCAGGTCAGCCCCCAACCTGTACTCGTTCATGGGCTTACTTTTCCCTAAGTGCAGGACCCACTTGCCTTTGAACTTGAGGAGGTTCCTTACAACCCATCTCTCCAGCCTGTCCAGGTCCCTCTGAATGGCAGCACAGCCCTTTGGTGCATCAGCTACTACTCCCCAGTTTTGCATCACTAGCTTTTGCTTGAAAATGTACTAAATAAAATGTAAAACACTTTGCATACATTTTCTATACTGAGCATCTACTCAAAGTTACTCAATGGAGCAAATGAAAAATATTTAATGAATTTATAATTGACGGTACTTTCACTCAAACTTAAATAGATGAACATCAAGCTTGTCGTTTGTTACATAACTCTATACTTTTAGTGAATGCAGGTCAGGGCTTTGCAAATGTTATAGTACTGAGGGTGCTGTTGGTTGCAGATCCTAGCCTTGTGCCATTTCACACACAAAATCTCCTTGCACGTATTGGTGATACACAGAACAAAGTTTGGAAAGACCTAAATTTATTTTAAAAGCTCGACTCTGCTTGGGTATGTGACTTGTTAGATCAGCTGGGCAATACCAAAGCAAACAATACCACATCACACTGAGAAAGCAGAAAGTTCTCTCTCGCTTTTATTTTCATCACTTTCCTTTTACATGTCTTTTAGAAAGATGCAAAAGTGTGTGCCCTGGTCTGGTGTGAAGACTTCTGTCAATAGATCACATCTGTTCATAGATCACATCTGTTCATCTTGCTTATCAGATGTCACGTAAAAATACATAGCCCTGCAGCTCAATTCTTGTAGCAGCCTCTTGCATGAAAAACAAGATTTTCTTTCATCTGGAATGGAAATTACTATTTTGCTGTGATATGGATTAGGTAAATTCTTACACTCCCAATGAGATAATTTCTAGCATTTTTGTTTTAATTACGTTGATTTTAGTATCAATGCAGAATTTGAAATCCCCTTATAAAGCTAGTAAAAATCTTGCTGTGATGGTCAGTATGCCATTAACACTGTAAAAAAAGCCACTTTAAAAATACTGCTGCAGTCCTGTATAGTGTGTACTGACGCATGTTTGGAAGCTTGTCTCAACAAAAGCTGAATCACAGCCAAAGTAACTCTGAGTTGGCTCTACGCTTTTACTATAATCTTGCAGAGAATGATGTGCAAAATAGTTACGAAAAAATATATATATTATATTTGTGCAGTTCTTTAAGGACTGTTATATACTGACAAGGTTCTCTATGACTATGGCTGTTTACAAAATGGGAAGGATGAAATACGGAAAGCTGGAGTGACTAGGTCCATTATGGCAACCCGGTCTGGTGGGAGGTGTCCCTGCCCATGGAAGGGGGGTTGGATGAGGTCAAGGTCCCTGGCAACCCAAACCATCCTGTGATACTATGATCCGGTGATTCTATGAAGAGAACACCTCAGTGTTTTATCTTTACTTGATGATGGACAACGGGGTCAAAAGACTTCACAGAAAATTGAGGATTTGTTCGTTCAACCTTATCACGGAGAACAATGATCTTTGTTTCCCCCTCTATACCACCTTTATTACAGTCACCGTGAAAATGCAGACTTTGAACTGCAATTAAAAAGTCCTTGTTTGAAAGCTATTTTTCTGGAAAATAAGTTATAATTTATTGTGTATTTTAGAAATGTACGGTAATAGTGGTCGTTCAGTTTGCTGGTTTGATGTTAACCTGATCACCAGACCTGGCAGCAGGGGGAGCCGGTAAGGAAGCAAAAGAGGCCGTTTCACGGCTTTTCGGGGAAAATCAAGACGTAAGAAAGAAGAACGAGACCCGCAAGCAGCTGGCTGACACGGCTCTTTGTAGGCGCTGCGACCCGACCCGCCCCAGCGCCGGGCACTGCGCCCCTCCACACACCCGCCGCAGGGGAGGTCCCGCTCCCCATCGCGCATGCGCAGCAGGACGCGGCTCCCGCCATATAGGGGCAGAGCTAGCACTGCCTCCGCCGTGCGCGCATGCGTAGTGCCAGGCCGGCAGCGCGCTCACTCGGAGCGGTGGTGCCTTGAGGTGAGGCGAACCCCGACTCCCCCGGCCGCCATTTCGGGGCGCGCTGCCAGGTGAGGTGAGCCCCGAGCCCCCCGGCCGCCATTTTGGGGTGAGCTGCCGCCCCCGCGGCTGAGCGGCGCTTTGCGCGTCCAGCCCTGACGGCCCGGCGGAGCCCTTGGGAGCCCTTGGGAGCCCTGTGAGCCTTCGGGGCGGCTGGGTGCCGGTGCCCTGTGCCCTGCTGGGACCGGTGGCTGCTCCGCCGCCGTACCTCCGCCCTCTGTGCCAGCCTGAGCTTGCGGGACACAGCAGTCACGGGGCGAGAGTGATCTGGGAGAAAATGCGCTTCTTTTTGTAACTGCAAGTGGCGGTGTTTAGCTAGGATTTGTGTAGGCTTGCTGTTCTGATGAGTTTTTACGTGTAAATGCCTACTTTCCCTCCGGTACGTGAGGCTGTGGTGTGGTGCTGGGTGTCGAGGCACTCGAGGGTGTCTGTCACGACAGACCCTGTGCTCAGAGGGCTGTGTGGAGCCATGCAGTAGCTCGGTTTGGAAGGGACCTTAAAAATCATCCAATTCCAGCCCCCCATCACGGGTAGGGCTGCCCCCGTGTGATTGAAGACGTTATCGATGCAGTGGAACCATCCTCCCGTTTGCATTTTGTAACTTTCTGGTTGGTTGGTTTTGCCTTCTCCGGGTCCTCAGGACCAAGACTAAGAGAGGCAAGGACCTCTAGATCAGGGTGGTAGGACGGGGGGCTCATGGATTGTGGTGGTTACAGTGTTTTTTTGACACTTCTCAGTGCTGTTTTTTATGAGTATGTCTGTAGGCGTTACACAACTGTTGTCCGGGTCATCCCATCTCAAAGGCGAAACCACTAAAGTAGGAAGTTATCTGGAAGGCTTGTGAAAGGGCTAGATCACAAAAAGGGAACAAACCTCCAAAGTTCAGAATACCGTTGTGGCATTGAAGGAACTTGTGGTTCTGTGGTGGGTGTGTCAGACATAACTTATGATATGCTGATTTGTATTTCACATGGCTTGTGCCAAATAGACGTGCATAAATTAGGTATTGGTTGCTTGTATTATTTAATAATACTCGACAATATAGATGATACTTTAAAATGACTGTGGGATCCTGCTTTTTTCTTATGTGATGTAGAATCAAAACCATTTCATATTTGTGTTTGGAATAAAACCCTAAAAGCATAGCAGAATAAACATCAAAAAATAAATTTTGGGGTTGTTCCCTTCTAATTTAGGATAGAAAAATTAATTTAAACCATACTTAAAAATAGACTAAGCTGTATGTCAACAGTCTTGCAGTAAATTACAGTGAAGATTCTACTATTTTTAAACAAATAGACCCTGCGTTGTATACTGTATCTAAAAATGTGTTTGTCTGTAACCACACTTACTTTTCAAAGCATTCATATGCATTGAGGTCGGTATCTAAATGTAGAATCCTGTATGTACATCTGTCTTTTGAGATTGAGGTTCTGTACTTGATAATGTTTTTATGTTGTACCTTTATAATCACAAAGCGTAGAAAACATCGTGTAAGCTAGACAAAAGTTTTCATACTTCTGAAATTATTTTTTTCTAGGGTAAACGCTAGAACAGACTTCCTGATTCCAGTCAGGAGAAAACATTGTGGTCCAGAACAGGGGGAGTTAAAGAAGCAGAATTTATTAAAAAGAAAATAAATATTTAAAGTCATAATAATTTTTGTGTAAATATGTCCTTTTGGTAGGCTATATATCAAAGAAAACATGGCAGATCCTTGGCAAGAATGTATGGATTATGCAGTTACTTTAGCAAGAAAAGCTGGGGAGGTAAGGATATACTATATATAACTAATAATCTTTTTTATTGAAGCTTTTGAGTGAGCTTTGTTGTTGAAATATTCTTCTGAGGAGGTTTTCTCAAAAAATAAAGAATTAGCACAATTGTTCAATGATACTCAAGTTCAAGATGGGAGTGTCTTTCATGTTTTCAGCTTGGTTAATTCAAGAAAATAACTGCATCTTTCTTTGCACCATAGTCTGATAAAGACTAAGGAGTATCTTTTATTTGTTAAATATGTATTGAAATTTTTTTTTTTAAAAAAAAGGTTTCTGAATAGTGGTAGACAAAGAGCATCTGTTTTTTCCCTTAAGCCATACCTGTGCCCCTTAGTTTTTGAGCACCTAAAAGCTGGTGATAGTCTTCTTTGTGAACAAGTCAGTCAACTTTACACAGTGGTGTCTTGTTTTGTTGGCACAAGATATCATATTGTTTTCTCTTTATGAAGACTGCTTTACATCTGCAAGAAAGAAGTATCTCTTACGGTGGCGGTACTTTACTGTTCTTCAATCTAAGATGGCTTGAAACAAGAAAGATTGCATGTTTCAACACACCCTTGTAAGAGTAGTTAGCAAATGTTCAGTTATTCATGGTGGTTATGTTTGGCACATATGTTTGCAGCCAGAGAAGATGGCGTATGTACTAATTCTGTCCCCTGCAGGTGTAGACTCTACAGAGCATTGTCCCATTAAAGTCTTCCTCCAGAAAAACTTTCTAAGTTACAGTAAAATAATTTTCTGGGCTGTGAGGCATGGATACTTATTCAAGCTGATTCTGAAAATTTTAAGATCAAAAATGCATGACATAAACTCAGTCCTAAATGTTTCATTCAACACTGTAGTACTTAAGTTTATAAATTCACCACTTGTCCTAACAAAATAAAGCTCAATTTCACGTACCACTGTAAAGGTCATGTAAAAATTTGTGTAGAATAGGGACTGGAGAAAAACGCAGTGGTGAGTCACAGCTCCTGCAATTAAATCCAGGTTTTGTCACTGTTTGTGTTTTGTATGTGCAGTACAGAAAGTTGTGGTAAAAATGATGCTCAAATTGTTGTGAAAACTAATTTTCCATACTGTTAATGAAGAAACCTTTTTTTTTTTTCCTTCTCCCCATTTGTTAACAGATAATCTGTGGAGCACTCAAAGAAGAAAAATCCATTATGACTAAAAGTTCACCTGTAGATCTAGTGACTGAAACTGATCAAAAAGTAGAAAACTTCATTATTTCTTTGATAAAAGAAAAGTATCCTTCTCACAGGTATGGCTTCTCATCAGTACATTTTTGTTAGAGATGAAGAGGTAACAAAATGGAAAACTTACAACTTTGCTTGGTAAAATTTCATTATCATTGTCATGCTGGAAAATTACAGAAATCTCCCTTAGTCTTAGAATATTAAGTGTTTTAAAGAAGTAGTTTTTCCCAAATTCTTCTAAATTGATTGCTCACTAATTCTGTCATTAAGTCAAAGAACTGTAGTAACAAAACAGGGCCTCCACGGAGTCTAGTGACATAAGTTTAGCCCTGCTCAAGGTTTGTGCTGAAAGACACTTCAGACTGAGCCAGCTGTAAATAACTTCTTGATCGTTTGTGTTGGAGAATCGAGGGTGGCCCCAAGGTACCAGATTTCTGGTTTGCTGTTGGCTGTTGAAACTAGCATGTATTCGCTGTCTAAGCTGGATGGCTTCTGTGGTACTGGGTGCACCTCTGGCAAATCTCATACAGTGTAAGAACATAAAGTGTCCCTGAAAGAAGGCAGGCTCTTCTGATTCTGCATAACTGGGAGTCTTCTACAAAATACTAATTTCTGTATAATTTTTTAAGCAGATTTGCTAATTTTTCTTGCATTTTCCTGGAAATTTTCTTAATGTAGCAGTATATGTGAAACATAATATGTATGGGGCTAGAAAAACTGAAGTGATGAAAAATGCCAGTAACCTGACCAAATCAGTGTGAGCATACAGATGTGTGTAATGACCATGAAATAAGCTTCTATGACATTGATAAACATTCTAAAATATTTTAGTTTGATTTTGCACTATGCCCTTGTTCAGGAAGAGCTCTGACTTGGAATTCATACCTTTACCAAGTTACCTTTTTCACAGCACTTGTAAAAAATAAACAGTTCTGAGACTTAATAACTTCCTGTCTTACTTGGGTTGAAATCAGACTAGCAGTTAGAGCAGCGGTCTAACCAATGGTACCTGACCACAGTAGCTTTCTTCAGTTAAAATACAGGCAAAACCCCATGCTTTATAGTACAAATAAACTGAAAGGTATAAATAGATACAAGTATCCTAGCCAAAAATGAATGATGTTGTTGCTGAAAAAAAATACAAAAACTTCAGTGTTAATAATGGTAAATTCTGGTAAGGGATATAAAAACATAGTGTTTATTTCCCCATATTTGGTGTTCATTTCTGACATTATAAATTTCAATGCAAGCTTGTTCAGATGCAGTTGGTGCTTTTCAGCTAAGTTCAGGATTTCTCAACTTCTTACATGTTGCACTGATGGTGAAAAAACCTCTCTCACTTTAAGAATTTTAATTTCAAGGACAATACCATGATTCAGACTCTTTTAAACAATTTCTTTGTATCTTTTTAATGCATTTGCTACTTTAGCTTCATCGGAGAAGAATCTGTTGCTGCTGGGGAGGGCAGCATTTTAACAGATAACCCCACATGGATTATAGACCCTATTGATGGAACTACCAACTTCGTACACAGGTTCACCTTTCTTGTTATTACGTTAGCTGCTTAACTAATAAAGTCTTTTCTTTCTTCAATTTCAGGAAAGCAACGATTTTTAACTTTTAAATAGTTTTAAAAGAGATACCATGCAATTGTTAATGGTTACGAATTGTTCTTGGAATTTACTGAGAGACATTGTCAAACCTCCTGTTACCATTTTTGTACTTCTGTAATGATTATGGTAGTCTCAGTGTAACCAAGAGCAGAAATTCCATGTGAGGCCTGTACTGTGCTGGTTCATTAGCTTTTGGCACAGGCTCCCAAGATATATAGACAGATTTTTAAAAGTAAAGCAGCATGAGTCAGAATTCTGAGTTGCATTGTTGGAGAGGTTTTGGTGAAAGGCAGTAACAGCTCCCAGTGCTGATTTCTAACAAATCTCATACTCTCTGAGATCTATGAGTTGCCGCCATGAAAGAAAGCAGAATTATCAACAGTATCAAAGTATCAACCACTGCTTAGTGGTGTTTTTCATCAGGGTGATGACGGTACTTTTTCATCTTTGAAACATGATAAATCTTGGCACTGGTGAGCTTTTCTGAACACACTTGATTGCAGTTTTGAAATTACTGCTACTATGTGGGCCACAGCTTTAAACTGCTCTTGAATCCTGCTAAATAACATGTTTAAAAAGCTGAAAGAAAAGAACGTAAGACTGTAATTTTTGCAGAAGTTAATTAAAGCAAATTCTTTGGATCTGTAAATTGTAACATAAAATTAAAAAATTGGTTGATCATTAAAAGACTTAGCAAAACTGGGGTGCAGCCCAGTATGTTATATACACTTGCACTGCCTTCCCTCTTTCTTCTACATTTTCCCTTCTCATTTCAACATCTTCTGTATTGCTTTGATGCAGGGGGGAGGGAGGAGAGATGACTTGGTTATTCGGATGAGGCCATTTTGGCCAGACAGTTTGTTCCCTCTGAAAAGAACTGTTAGTAGCATGAAGGCTTCCTTGTATTCTTTGGCTGTAAAATAATGACAGTCCATAAGCCCAGATGGAACATGCCTAACTTCAGTGGGTGGAAAAGTTTGTATTTGCAGTGGTAAATAGTGTTTTTGGGTCTGTTTTTGTAGTAAATGGTACAAATCCCAGAAAACCAGTATTTCCTACGTTTCCTGTGTTTCTTTTTGAAATACGTTACATTTAAGTGAACATCATTTTTGTTAAGCATAAATATGGTAATAAAAGAAGTATAGTATCTCACTATAAATTAGTGAAATGTTTTGTTTTGTAGGTTTCCCTTTGTGGCAGTTTCAATTGGCTTTGTTGTAAACAAAAAGGTATACTTTTTATTACTTATTATCTAATCAAGAAAAACCAATTAATTTATTGTTTCTAGTTATTACTAAGATTCCTATTTTTGCATTAAATAGGAAGAAATAAGGGGAAAAAAAGCACCAACCTTAAGGTATCTTTATTTTGCAGATAGAGTTTGGAATTGTGTATAGTTGTGTAGAAGACAAGATGTATACTGCCAGAAAAGGAAAAGGTGCATTTTGCAATGGTCAGAAACTGCAAGTATCAGGCCAAGAAGGTAAGTGGAAAGAAGTAGGTTTTTTTTATAATAATTCAATTTATATTGAAAGTGATGTGTCCACACTTTTGGACTTGTGCTAAAAAAACTTGAATATATCCATGTTTTTCTTTGCAAAGACAGGCTTTTATGACTATGGGTTGTTCAGGTTTGAGAAACTGCTTTTCTGTTCTCTTTTATGCATTTAATGTGCTTATGATCTCTGCAAGATCAGCACTCAGCAGTTGAAGATCTTATTCCTTGTGTGTCTGTGTGTTTTTTTATTATTTATTTTATTCCCTATATGTCTGTAATCCCTCTGCATTTGTTCTTTAGAAACTGTGACAAATCTATCAAAATTGATTTCTTCCAGGTGTGAGCGAGCATGGGTGTAAATCAGTATCACTCTAGTATACTATACCCTATGCAAAACAAAATCCACGTTTAAAATGGGGGGCTTTTAAAAATCTGAAAACTGTTACAATTTTTCTAGCAGTAGAATTGAATTCAGTAAGTGACATAAATTAATGGATATACTCAGTTGAATCATCTTAAGCTTTGTTAGCTTTATTTTATTTTATCCTGCCATTGTCCCTGCAAGAAAAGATACTTACATCCAGTATATGTAATATTAACACTAAAATACCTTACTGTTATTTAGTTGTATAGGAAAGCAACGAGGTAAGCTCTGTTCAAATTTAACTTGCGTAATAACTATAATTAGGTTTTTAAGTTGTACTGTTGGAAAAGTGAGGTTTTATTTATTTTTCAGACATTACAAAATCCCTTTTAGTAACAGAATTGGGATCTAATCGTGATCCAGAGACTATAAAAATAATTCTTTCTAACATGGAAAGACTTCTCAGTATTCCTATTCATGGGTAAGATACCGTTTATTTTTGATCTTTACTGATAGTGCTATATGCTGTCATTTTTAGGATGGGTCAGAGGCATTCCATATAACAAGGTAAAAGTGAAATGTGATCTAAACGTTATTGTCCAGTAGCTTCTGCAGAGAAACCATCCAAGTGTGTTGCAACTTTTTTCAGGCTGGGATGTAGATAAGAAAACCCTAACAATCAGATAGTAGTGAGAACTGAAGCGTGCTTGGGTTTGTAGGACTAAAAAATATTGTATTTTGTAGGTTAAAAAAAAAAATTACATATTCTTTGGAGAAAGACACATGGAGTAAAACTGGAGCAGCTGTGTTAGATTAAAGCAGCTGTATTAAGTTTTAGTTCCCTTTCCCTGTAGTAATAATAGTCAGTTTTGATTTTTTAATATAGAAGACAAAAGTAGATCCCTCTTTTTCTCTTTCAGTGCTGTACCAATTTTTTGAATTTGTTGAAGTAATTTAAATTCCCTACAAACTGGTCGTACTTCCGTGTATTCCCTCTTTGCTCTTTTACAGATAAGCTAAACCCTGTATTTCCACAAATTATTTTGTATAAAGATGGTTTCAGTAGACAGTTTTCTGTTGTTCAAACAACCCTACTCACATTTCTAATCTAAAAGCAATTGTAGTTCTATGCTGAGATTCTCAGGATTCTTGTTTTGGCATCTAACATTTGGACGCTTTGTACTTTCAAAAAGGTTTCTAATGTCATTAAAGAATATATGCTAAATTATAAGTAGGGAATATATTTTAGATGTATTTTCAGTTCAACTTTGGTATTTTACTTCTAAAGAGCGAATAGATTAAAGTCAATTTAAGTTGCTTAGCAAGTTGCAGCAAGAAGCTATACAGTTACATTTTAATGTAAATGTTACTGGTAATTAAATTATAATTAGATTATAATGTACAAGTCTCTAATTACATCAACATTTCCAAAATAAATTGGAATTTGGAACACCAAAAATGCTTTGATCGCTATCCAGAGTGAGTTTGTACAATGTAATTTATTTTTTATGATTACTGTTGTTAGTGTATTTTGCAAGTCAGAGATGCTTACTGAGCATCTCCAGAAAAATTGAAGTAACTGCTTTTGCAGCTTGAGAACAATAACACTACTTGAATTCTTTTATTCAAATAGTAAAGCACAATATCTCTTACTGTTTCGTGGGTAGGTATCTTCCATAATATATTTTTCTTAGTTTAAGAAATTATTCAAGATTTATTTTCACTCTAAACCAAATTATTTAATGAAATTCACAAATATTATTTCTGGAAATTTGCTATACTTACAGAGCTGTTCAAGCTACTGAAGAATAATTGGGAATTTAGTTGCACATACTTGCTTCACTGCAGCATTCCATCGCGTTTTCTCAATCTCGATTCATTTGCGTATGATGCTTTTGTGTGCTCTGTGCTGTGTACACAGACATTGTGACTTTCTACAAACTGTTCTCAACTAAAAACCAATTATGTCTCCCTTAGGATTAGAGCTGTTGGTACAGCAGCTGTGAACATGTGCCTTGTGGCAACGGGTGGAGCTGATGCCTATTATGAAATGGGGATTCATTGCTGGGATATGGCAGGGGCTGGAATCATTATTACTGAAGCAGGTGGTGTACTCCTAGATGTATCAGGTAAATACAGGGGAATGCATGATACTCTGTCATCCTTAGCTATTTAAATAGCTAATTTGGAGCAAAAGATAGCTGAAATGGCAGAGGTTTTTCAGTCCTCTGAGTTACTACTACTGAAGAGAGTTCTCATCCAATTAATGGAGAGAGTCAATTTAAATTTCTTAATCCACAATACAACCTTTACCCTTTTGGCTAAATACCTGGAAGAAAAAGGCAGTAAACATACACTGAAGAAAGTTTAAATATAGTTCATACGCTATATCTATAGAGTTAAATGCATTTTTAACCAGGAGCAGATCTTGGTCCTGAGTCGTTTACATTTTTCTTAATGCTCATTTTCTTAACAACTTTTAATTTTTCTCTAGTCATAAGATGGTTACTTTGCTTGTTTTTATTTGTAGGTGGACCGTTTGATTTGATGTCTCGAAGAATAATTGCAGCAAGTAGTCGAGCTATTGCAGAGAGAATAGCCAAAGCACTTCAAATAATTCCTCTGAAAAGGGATGATGCAACTAATTAATACCAAAACTATGCCTTAAATGTAGTTATACAATGGTCGTCTCTGTTATGTGGTGGTTGTTCTACACCTTAAACCTGATAAAAAGGTAGATAAATAGATGGTAGTCTTTCAGTACTGGTAATTCATGGTGTGACTGTAAAGTAGTGTTTTGAGATTGGACCAACATCTAAGTAAGCTTTTACTGCTAGATAGTCTATTTCACATCACAATCACACATAGATCTATGAAAAGAAACATAGGTGAAGCTACAGTTTTCAAGTTTTATACTACACTGGAAGACATAGCAAGAGACTTTGATGTATAGATCCATAAGTGACAAAACAAAAATCACTGTTTAAACATGACGTAATGACATCTGACCCCGAACCAAAAAAGACCAAGGCAGTACTGTTTTCCAGTCTCTACCCCTCCTTCTCCTGTTAATAGCTTTCATCAGTATTATCAGTGTTGTTATGTATTTTCTAGAGGTAGTTCACACATTTCCAGACTTTTTTAGTTGCATGTAGTTTTGACTCTAATTTAAAGCCTTTGTTGCCTGTCTTTGTTTTAGTAGTCATTGTTCTACCTTTCTTATGGTAGATAAATGCAATATATTCTTCTGCCTTGTATGTGGCCAGTATACTTGCAAATTCATTACAGTTGGAAAAATAATATTGTGCCAAAAAACACATGATTCTCCCAGGAATAAGTTCAGAGCACATCTCTCAACAAATTACGATGAAATATGATTTGCATTTGTCCTTTGAAATCAGCTCCCACTAGGTCCTTGGTCTTATTCTTGGCAGTTATAACAGCCATTAATCTTGTTTGGGTTTCTCAGTGGGTGAATGTGCTTCAGAATTTAAGGAATCCTTAAAGTTCAAGAGAATTTGCAGCAACTCATCTGGCAAAAAGTAAACCAATAGTCCAGGTTTTTTACATCTTTTTGTAAGTTATAAAAGCAGTGACCAAGCAGGATCAGGTTTCCATTGTGTACAGGCACAAAAGAAGTGTATATAAACCTAAAGTGTTTATAAATCTAGAGGTGTTAGTAATTTAATACTTTGTGTTCATTTTTCAAAACTTCTAAAACTGATTCTTTGCATTTTTGTATTTAAAAATATCAGTCTACTGGTTATTTGATGCACTTTAAAAATTACTTAGCTCAATTTTTAGACTGATTTTTATGTCTGAGGTTTCCAAAAGAAAATTATCTTATAGTGATGCTCCAGTGAAATCACAGCAATGCTTTAGAAAACCTTGTACTACTGTCCCACTATTTTTATTTTGGAAAATGATGTTCTCTCTCTTGTAAGTTCCAACAGCTTTCTTACTGTAAATTTGAGTCTTCTATATGTGTTGATTATTTTTTTTGTGGATTTTGCAGAAATATTTAACTTGAAATTGTATCAAATGCGAAATGATTAATATCAATGATATCAGCAATTGCCTGATACTTGAAGGTTTTGTCAAAAAAAACCACAACACACCTTAATTTTACTTTTAAAATTACCTATTTGACAAGGATAGGAACTGCTTGAACATTTCATTGTAACTTTACTGCTGTAAATGATGTGGGATCATCATTATTTCTTGAAGTATGTTTATTATACCATTTCTGTGGTAGAGCAAATCCTGCAGAACTTATTTTTTAAACTAATAATTTGTGAAATGGAGGCATACCTTTAAAAAAAATAAATAAGAAAAAAATGAGGTGGTGATGTGGTTTAACCCAGCAAACAGCTAAGCACCACACAGTTGTTTGCTCACATGGGGGTTGGGGAGAGAATTGAAAAGTAAAATGGTAGAACCTATGTCTTGGAATAAAGTCAGTTCACTAGAACAACAAATGAAGGGAAAATAACCATGACAAATATACTGAACAACTGATGTGTAATGCAGTTGTTACCCACCTCCTGACTGATACCCTGTTAGACCCTAAAGTGTCCCTCTTTCCTGGTTTCATTGTTCAGCATGTCACCATATGGAACACCCCTTTGGCCAGTTGGCGTCAGCTGCCCTGGCTGTGTCCCCTCCCAGCTCTTCATGTACCCCCAGCCTCCTTGCTGGCAGGGCATTGGGAGAAGCCAAATAGCCCTTGGTCTATGCAAACACTGCTCAGCAACAACTAAAACATCGGGGTGTTAATCAGCATTATTTTCATCCTAAATCCAAAACACAGCACCATACCAACTACTAGGAAGAAAAGTAATACTTGTAGTTTGGTATGGGGTCCCCACAAGCTGGTCTTGTGGATTTAAAGCTTTCTCTGAACTGAACACTTTTTCTTCTTAGCCTCTGATACACAGAGATCATAAGCTGTGGAGCCTTTACAGAAGTGGGGTTGTGTATATACCTGCACTAGGTTTTTAGGGAGACTATTCTAACATCTTCCCATGAGATAACAGTGCAGTATTGATGTCAGTCCTCAGAGCTCAAATGTTGCAGATACCTTGCTTACGATTTGTTTCTGAGGCCCTCAGCGTGTTAAAGCATGTAGCTTTCTTGTCATCAGCTGTCCTAATGCTCTTTGAGGGAGAATGTTTAAAGTGCTATTTCCCATCTTTGCTTTCTCACTCTGATGACATTGAAGACCAGGCTAATTTAATTATTTATTTTTGGGGTCCATAATTCACAACTTTTATGAATTGTCTGCTTTCTTTTTAACTTCAGTCTCCCTTACTCGGGGATCAGAAATCCCTGTTCGCTACTTTGGTTAAGTATAATTCTCTCAAGTAAGTCTTCATCTAACATGTGACCACTTCTTTTAGTTACATGAAAGGATACCTGAGTGTAGTTGTTGTGTAGAGGCATTATCTTTTTAGATCTGTGCTAGTGCGCAATTTTGACAAAAGCTGTAGTAACATGGAGAAGTTATGATCACTGTGTAATCAAAATGTTTTTGAGATATTATATACATGCAAAACAATAAAGCACCTATTTCATTCTGAAAGAGTGACAAAATTAATAATCTTGAAATAGGTAATCATTTAAACATATAATTTAATACAGGGTTATATACTTACAAGGTAGCTTTTGCTGAGCAATACATATCAATCAGAAAGGAAAGCCAGTTACCATGTATAGAATCACAGAATGATTTGGGTTGGAAGGGACCTTTAAGATCATCTGGTTCCAACCTCCCCTGCCATGGGCAGGGACACCTCCCACCAGACCAGGTTGCCCAAAGCCCCATCCAGCCTGGCCTTGAACACCTCCAGGGATGGGGCATGCACAGCTTCTCTGGGCAACCTATGCCAGTGTCTCTCCACCCTCTGAATGAAGAATTTCTTCCCTATATCTAGTCTAAATTTCCCCTCTTTTAGTTTAAAGCCATTCCCCCTTGCTCTATCAGTGCACTCCCTGACACAGAGTCCCTCCCCAGCTTTCTTGTAGGCCCCCTTTAGGTGCTGGAAGGCCGCTGTAAGGTCTCCCCAGAGCCTTCTCTTGTCCAGGGTAAATAACTGCAACTCTCACAGCCTGTCTTCATAGGAGAGGTGCTCCAAGAGGTCCATGTCCTTATGCTGGGGCCCCAGAGCTGAACACAGCACTCCAGGTGAGGGTCTCACAAGACCAGAGTAGAGGGGGAGATTGTGATAATTGTCTATGACAAACCACAGAGCTTCTGTGCTTCTTCAAAGCAGGGAGTTCTGTTAAATTTAATCCTTCAGAGATTTTCCCTGTGTAAAATGTTGCCAAAACGAAAGATGCTTCAGGCTTTTTTCCATCCCTGTTAAGCAGCTGCGAAGAATCACTTTTTTTCCCTTCGCTAACAAATCAAATATGGATCATTTTTCCTTGTATCTGTGACCAAAAGCTATGGTTTTACAGAGCTTCTGCATAGTCTAATGCCTACGGCTGACCTAGATAGACGCTGACCACACACAAAATGTCAACCTTTGAGCTCAGTATGAAGCAAGTTAAGTACAGGAGATCACTTTCTTTTCCTGAGCTTCTTACCATCCTCTCAAACCCAGCTACTAATTCAGCTCTATTCATTACCTGTGAGTGAAGTAATTGCTTCACAAGCCTGATCCTGCTGTTCCAGTGCTGACAGGCAACTTTCCAGCAGCACATTGCCATTGGATTTACAGCAGCTGGCATGGCTTCCATTGTTTTTGCAAACTCCAGGCACCAGAAGGTTATTGTTGGTGATGTGACACCTCAAGAGCCTCTGCCAGAGCCAGCCACATCTCCAGGACAACATAATCCATGCAGCCTCTGGTTTACTGCCTGTCCTGCACCAGAAGTGGCGGTGAATGCCGTCTGTCACATCACTCCTCAGTTTGCACAATCTTCACGCTCTGTTCCGTGGCTCAGAGATCAGCAGGAGCTCCAGAAATGTCCACCTCTGTGCCTGCTGTCTGCTGTCTGCCTGCTGCAACAACAGGGCAAACAAAAGCTGCCACACTTCAAAGCCATGTGCAGCATCCAGAGCAAACAAACTGGAGGAACACGCTCAGCTGAGAGCACATTGTGCCACGGTATGAAAGAGCTACAAACTCCTGCCTGTTGGAGGAAGATGGTTGTCTCCCACGGTAGAGCAGAAATAATTTCCTACCACAATTCAGGCTGGTAAGATGCTAAAAATGATGGTGTATGTCCATCCTGTTCCAAAAGCTCATCACCTATGCCGATGAATGCCACTGCTACATTAAGTTAAGTTTATACGTTGTGTGTCATACTTGCACTTGGTTTGCACAGTAGTGATCAAGAATTTTACACTGTTTTTTTTTTTTTTTTCTACACCAACTTTTCTTCAGTTAGGAATCAGGCCATTGGTACACCCATTTAAGTAAGAGGAAAAGAAGCACAAAATGCAACATCAACTACTGTACAACAGCAGTAGTGAAGAACAGAAACCTGCCCTGTTTTTAAGCAGTGGAGGATCTAAGTTTACATTTTGATATGTCTGGCCTTAGCTCAGTCAAACCATGACTGCAATCATGTAGGGCAGCTAACTCAGAGGAAGTGATGCTACCCTAAATACTTGGCAACTAATGTCATAGCAGCTCTTCCTCCACTTGCTGTGTTAAAGCTTCCTCCTCCGCTGTCCCTTGGAGAGATGGATCTGTATTATTTACCCTGTCTGTGTACACGAATGGAGTTCAGGCTCAGATAAGATTCACGCAGCCTCAAACTAAGCTGAGCTTCACCGTGCTTGACAGAACACTAGATGGCAGCCAGAGCCAGGGAAACATCTAAGGTCCACGGTTTCTTTTTTACATGCAAAGTTCCCTTTCCATTCCCTTCCATTCTCCTTCTGCTGGCCCTAATTAATGTTTAATACAGTCAAGATCATATCTGATAATTACTCAGAAGAATTATACCTCGAGTATTTGCTCTCTGTGTGTCTGTGTCTTGACAAGAAATATTAAACACCAAGAAACTGACAAGAAATTTTTTGCCAGCAGCATTGACATTCCCTCTTTTTCAGCCTAAGTGTATTGGAAGATGGTGGTATTTATCACAAGAGCTTGAATCTGAATTCTAAAATAACATAAAGTCTCTTTGATTTACGGAAGCTGTACAAAATATTAGATTATACTGTATTTAAGGCTGTAGTCATTTCCCTTGGATTTTTGCTGTCATAAATTAGGACATGACATTTAGAAGCGTTTTTTAAACCTACCAGATAACCTTCAGGGTTATGCATCAATCTGTATGCAGATACAACAGCCCTTGGGCCACAAACCCTGACACAAATGAGCAGCTCTTTATCATCTTAGAGATGCTACTGTTTTATTTTCCAAAGAGAACACTAAGCCCACTGAGAACTGTTTTACTTCCAAACTTGTTGTGATGAGGTGCAGGTGGTTTACCAGATGTGTCTGCATTGCCAATAGACTATATAGCATATGAAGGCTGTTTTTCAGAAGCTGTTCTAGCGTGGATAGGTAACTCATTCCCTTATTTCATTCTCTCACAGGTCTATGTGCTGCGTCCTAGAAAAAATTCCTCTGTATTTGTGGCCTTGCCCAGGAAGGTAGTGGCAGGGAGATAAAGTAATGCCGGAGCATTACAGAACTAACAGTTTGCTGTTTATGTCAAGGATTGCCTCAGCTGCTCTAAGGACAAGATTTTCATATTGTTCCTGGCAGTGGGGAGCTTGGCTGAGGACAAATAGCTGCAGGAGGGCCCCAGCTGAGGGAATGTGTCAATGTGAGAATGAAGAATCGGCTGGGGAATGCATGGGGTGTGCGATCTTCGGGAGGTGGGAGAGGGACTGGCCAGGGAAGGCTGACAGCAGCAGGTAGCTGCAACATAGACAAGCTTGGGTCTAGCATACATAGCTATGGCAAAATTTTCTCGTTTAAGAAAGGTCATTCTTTTCCTGCTCTCACAATGAACAGGCAGGTTGAGATCTCTGTAGGTGTTCTATACAGCTATATAAAAAACCTCTTTTATAGAGATTTTCTATTTTCTATAGCTTTCCCTGAGCAGCAACAACAAAAATTTGTCTAAAATGACTTTATTTGTCATTAATGACAGAAACCTCCATATTACTGAATGTTAGCATTGGCCTCATGTAGGCAAACAGCCAAAAAAAATTGTTATTATTTTCACCTCGCTACTGAAAGCTAAAAATAGTAAAAACTCCTTTTATTTATGCCTCATTATACTTGAAATTGTGATTACAGTTCTTAACAGTCCTCCAGCAAAGCACATTTAAAAGAGAGTAATGATTAATGTTGTCAGAAATTTCTGTTTCAATATTTACTTGGGTATAATTAGCAATGTATTAGCTGTGTAAAAGTAAATTGTATCCCACTTCATCTGTGCACCTTTTTCAGCTCACTATGTTGAAATGGAATCCATAATGATAAAGTATCACAGCAGGGGGAGGTTAAAAGCTTTAGTTCTGTAGACATTTAGGTCTTAATAGCTGTTTTCACCAAAAGGCAGCGCAGACCCTGAAATAATGATTTCCATCAACAGTCATTTGTGTGTCCGATGCTAAAAAACACCACTAATAAGTCAACCAAATGAATTAAGAGAGAAAATGAGTTATCCACTAGTGTGTGCTCCTGTTCAGCTAATTTGTTCTGTCTTTTATTTAACTTCTGTGGAAAATGAATAACGTAGAGTGTATAAGCATTTCTTCCTTCTGTGTACCTGCCAACTACACCTGCCTAAATACTTGAAGCTGTAGGAAATGTCAGCCCAACTCCATACTTAGGTTATTCCCTCCAGTTCAGCAGGCTCTGTTACTAGCATTTATTTTGTTTTCTTCCTGAAGTTTTCATCATAATCTTCAACGGGAGTGTATCAATGTGCCTCTATGGAAGATGTGTTGATTATGTCTCCTTGGGAAACCAGAGTAGAGTTGTTTGCTTAGTCTTCATATGCAATAAACATAGTGAACTAGGGACTCCTCAGAATAGAACTCTTTAGATTAAAATACTTAAAATTAAACAGTAAACAAAGCTGAAGGGTAGTATTATGTCTTGAATCCTATTCCTACCAGAAATTTAAAAACAAACCTCAAAAAGGATGTAGGGTAGACTGAAGTCACCAGTGAAATGAAATCCACTGAGAATTATTAAATGTAAAGAAATCATATCTGTCTCAGGATGTTCCTGAGCTGAAAATAGCTAATAGCTAGGAGTGAGAATTTTTGTTGTTGTTGTTGTTTGTTTGCTTGTTTTTTTTTGTGTGTGTGTGTGTGTGTGGTTCTCCTGTTCTTATTGCTCCTTCAGTGCTTGAGAGGACTCATGGCTCCATTCTTGGAGAGTCCCCTAACTAGCAAAGAAGAACTTGGTGTTCACTGAACTAGAGAGCAAGCAAGAGAGACTGTAGGGGTGCAGTTTGCTGGTTAAGCTGCACACCTGGACATGAGATGGAGAGTCTTTGGTTCCAGTTCCTAGTCCAACAACGGGTGAGAAAATTATGAAGTGCACAAAAAATGGGAAAGCAGAGAGCAGAAATTGCAGCCTCCTTCCCTCTCCCAGGTGAGTGCCCTCTTCACCAGAGTGCTGATTTCTGTAGGCTGGGATGCTTTCCTCTCTCCCCCTTCAGAGTGAGACAGCTTCAATAAGTGCCAAAAAAGGACCATACAAGTACGGTTCGGTCTTTAAACTTCAAGAGAAGGTGGTGGTCACAACTGTGTTTTCTGTAGAGGCTGGTCCTGGTGCTACCCCCTCAGTATTTCCAGACAGTCTCTCAAGATGCTTAGTGTGGTTTTCATTCTCAGGCAGATTTGCAGGTAAAATATTTGCCAAATTGGGGTGCCCAAAGTATTAAGTACTGAAAGTACTAGGCAATTCTGGGCATTTGCCGAGTACCTCCTGGGCACCTTGGGAACTCTCAAAAGAAATAGTGAAGTGGTAAGCGAGTTTAGGTGGGGTCCAGGAGCATCTTATTCAATTGATGAATTTGGAGACTTATGCACCCATGTTTTACTGTGCTGAAGATGCTTCAGCACCTTCTCAGTTTGTGACCATCACTTCTGGATGTCCTGTACCAGCAGGGGGACTCAGATCACCCGGTATGAACGTGCCGCAGCCAAACACAGGCAGTCAGCGTACCCTTGATGCTATACAATCATCTTCACTTCTAGAAAACAGATAGTAATTGATGTGGTTCAGAGATGGCATTTTTCCTGAGAACTGAGAAGCCATGACAGACTTCTTTCCTTCTACTCACAGGGAAAATAAAATAGAATATACAGAACGCATAAGCAGTATAAAAGCTGACATTTCCCAGTCTGTGGTGTGCAAGTAATGCAAGATACAGACTCATTATAGAGGGTTGATTTTATTTTATCCCCTTCCATTTCTCTGTTCTCTTATGGTTATCTGTCTGAATGAAACCATTTCTGGAATAATCCTGCTTTAATGGGATATTTTCCATTCATTTGAGTAGCACAGGGTCAGATCCGCAGTCTGATCCAGCACAACCATTTGTACATATTTAACTGGAGAAATAACTCCCTGGTTCCAGTGAGACTGTTCAACTGGCTTGGGCATGCACGTGTGCATTTAATAGGCTGCCTGAATGAAATCTCTCAGGTGTTTATTATTTAGCTTGTATCCTGTGGTAGCAAGTTTGAGTGAATACCTGGAAAATGAACACTAAAGCTGGTCACTTCCAATTTTAGATGAGGCTCTGCTTAGGTGGGGACTGTACCCGTGTGGAACCCTGTGGCTTGGCCTTATGATCGTAATCCAGAGCAGAACTTTAAGAGAGTGCTCTCTGGAAGGCAGCGGCCCCAGTGAACAATAGTTATTTGTGAGCTTGTGTCCTCTGGAGGATCACTTGTTGTCTATGTGACTATATGTTGTTTAACATATAGCTACATTAAAACACAAAACAAACAAACAAAAAAAAACCCTCTCAAATCAAATCACTACTATTGAGATAATGTAAGCACCAAATAAAATGTGAGATTTGTAAATACATTAGTAATATTATTTGAATTTATGAAAGAAAGACTCAAAGGGTGGACAATAGTGTGTAAATTTTAAAATTGCTTCATATGAAGGCTTTTTTTCCCACTTGCTTCATATCTTCTGGGATATGCAAGATGATATGTGAAGGCAGTGTCCCAGGTACGTGACTCTTCCCTACCAGTCTGTGAAAATTTGTCCCTGCTGTTTCCAGACACACCACAGCAGATGACATCCCGTAATCCGCTCCACCCCACCTGTTGTAATGTCTTCTGTCAATGAGTTCAGAGGCAACATGACCTTTATGAACTCATACTGAAGTGCCATTAAGGACAGCATGCACTTATTTTTGAACAGGGCAGGTGAGAGCTCTCTTATGGGGCAGAGGTCATGCAAGCTAGTGGTAGAGAAGACATTTTGTAATAGCCTTCTGCTACAAGGAAGACATTAGGGAAACCAAAGCTTTGTGCAGCAAAGGATGCTTGGTTTCATTTCAGCTCTTAGTTCACTGACTTTTTAAAACAGGCACATTCACAGCAGCTCCATAGGTGTGCCTGAGAGATATCAGGCAGGCACTTTGACATATTAAACCACTTTGTATTTGATGCAATTTGGGCTAATTAGGTCACTGAAAGCAGGGGAGAAAGCCAGGAGGGTTCTTGGTGTAACTCCACAGATTTCATGCTGGAACTGTAAGTCATGGATTCATGTATCATAGAAGTGACTCCTGATATCATCACAAGAAAATACTTGATGTTACTAAGCCAAAATCCATACATATCTAATATAAAATTATATTACATTACATTATATCTATGTACTAACTAGCCAATATTTGAATGTATCAAAGTAAAAATGGTTTGGAGAAGCTAAAATTATTGTATAAACTAATATGAAATTTAGATTATTAAACTTTAACTTTGTATATTTTAATTTAACTTGTCCCCACCAATTTGCTTTTTTCTTGTCTAGGCTAGGAGACCTGGTGCCAAGACACGTTTTCTGCTCACCGCCACCTAAGTGCTTAAATCACTGACCCTGCAGGAACTGGTCATAGCAGGGACCGGCTGGTATTTGGTCACAGAGGAGCAGGCAGCATTGATAACAGTCCCTTTTTCCCCAACTTCTGGGGAACAATTGTTGGATTACCGGCTGCTTCTTCAGGTGCTGCTGACTTGTGTGTGCTCAGCAGCCCAACCCTGCAACCCTGCTGATCTGAATGAAGAGAGCAGTGTAGTCTCACAGGCCACCAGTGAATGACAAGCCATTTAATTAATGCAGGTGTTATGTATTTTTCCTTCCTTGAACCTCCTACACAGTCATGTCAGTTGGTGGGATGGTTTTGATTTTTTACAGCTTTCAGGTACATCCAGAAAAACATTTTGTTGTATGCTTACCTTTAGGTTTATGTGTGTTCCCAGTGGCATCAGGTAGTACTTAGGGAAACTAAGCACGTGCCTTGGCAATATGCAAAACTTCAGGGTTTTGCTGGAGCAGAGCCCTTCACCCCAGCAGGCAACAATGCATGCACACGAGAAGACATAATTTTTTTCAGTGACTGTGTTTGCTGAAGCTTTCTCTTAATTGGAATTATTTTCTCCGTGTTGCTACTGCGTCCTTTGATAAACCCCTGCATTTCCATTTAGCACTTAGTCTACCACAACAAACATACATTTTATAGTTCTCTGCCATGAATGTTCATCCTTTAATTAGCAGCTCCAGAGACTGATCAGTGTCTCAGCAATAACAATGCAAAGCAAGGAGCTTTAAGATGAACCACAACAGCAATGTTGAAATTTAATTGTGATTACAGTTTCTAGAAATGCAGATAAAAGATAGATAAATAGTGATGTTCACAAACATCACTAGCATTTGATGTGACAGAGGCTTAGATTCTCAAAGGTATGTAAGTGCATGACTTCAGAAACCAATGGGAAGTTTATTCTCTTTTTAAAGTCAGGATATTTATTTATTTATTTATTTATTTATTTATTTATTTATTTATATTGCATTTGCAGTGATTGTTTGTTTGTTTGTTTGTTTGAATACCTTTAATCACAGAAAAAAGGAGGAAGAGAAGAGACCTAACCTATGCCTCTGTTTCAAGGCAGGGTCAACTACATTTTTTCATCTCTGGCAGGTGTTTAGCCTGTTATTAGAGATGCCCAGTGATGGAAACTCTGCAGTTGTCTGCTTCTCCTTGTGCTACTTACAGTTAGAAGAGTTCTTAATAATGTCTAAAATTAATCTTGCTGGAATTTAAGGTCATTACTTCTTGTTCCATCTACAGTGGGTATTTAAAAAATAAAAATAAAAAATGATTGTATTAAATAGAAAACTTAACAGAGTTTAACCTAAGTAAGGACCTTACAGAAACCCCAGCTCTTCCATTTTGAAAATAAATTGTGGAAAATTCAGCTTTACCTGTGCTTTTGCACTAATTTCAGCCTACCTCTGCCTCCTTAACACCCTTGTAAGACTATCCAAAGGGACCCTGTAAACAGCTGCTGTCAGGACAGGTGGCATGTTACTTCTTCCATAACCATAAGACCAATTACCCCTTTGAAAGAAAGTATAGCTGAATTGACATAATTTGTTCCTGACATCTGCGTCGGCAAGTACCATATTTTTTTTCATCATCCAGACACTTCCAATTAGATTTTCAACAGTTGTCAGTAAGGCCTCTAATTCCTTATTTCCTCTTCTGTTCCTCCCTCCCTTCTAGGCATGGGTGCTACGGGGGCACTTATCCTGGGCTCCTGTTCACCTCCTGTACGTTCTCCACTTAGATTGCTACAGCCTGACTTTAAATACACCAGGCAATTTATCAGCCATGCTGAAACACCGAATGTCTAAGAACTTTGCCTTCCAAGAGGTCTCCAGATCATCCTTCCCCTAGTCTAGGCTGAAATCTTACACTTTTTGAATGGTGTTAATTATTATAGATTTGCTCATCATTTAACTTTTTAGGGAAAGTTGAGTGAAAGAAAGAAGAGAGTATTCCAACCTTCTTTACATTGAGCTGTTTAGTGACGCAGAAGCCTTCCTCTCGCCTGACTCTTCCCTTAGTAAGTCTGCTTAAAGCCAAATTTCTTGTTATCATCTTTTTACAAGTTGCATCTTGCTTTATGCTTTCGCCTTTTGGATCCTATCCCTAATTGTTCATGCAATTCTTCTTTTCCTGTAACTATTCATTCATATGACCTCCTTTCCATTTGTTCTTTTTAACTCACCTTTGAGTACAGTGACAAACTCGCAGACAGGCTGGCCTGTGTGTCCTGCCTTAGCTCTGCGCTCGGAATTTCTCTGTGCCTCTCCTTCATATTGATCCTTTCTGAATGACAGCCATTCTCTTTAATTTACCCTTCTCTGTCATTTGCTCCCCCTGAAATTTTATTCATGCATTACCTGAATTTTCTCAAATCTGCCTTCTCGAGGTCTATTGTTTTGTTTTGCTTGTTGCCCTTTTTCTTCTCCCTTTAATTGGGAATTCTCTTTCTTTTGGCCACATTCATGCAAAATGTTTTCAATCTCATTTTCTCTCTACAGATTGTTAATTAATTTTCCAGAATTAATTTAACCACATCTGACATTAAAACAAAAGAGAGAAGAAAATCTATGGGAATTAGACTCTAAAATACTCCTGAATGGCTGAATTAGAAATGTGCACCCTTAACTTATTCAACACACCTAGGAATACCAGTCTGAAACTCCCTGGGGAAAAGTTTGTAGTAAACTACCATAATTAGATAAAAATTCTTTGATGAATAATAGCAAGAAGGTTATGTTAATTAATTGGTGTCCTGTTCTCTAAGATCCGCGATAACCATTTTAAAAGCAGTCAACATCCCTTAATGCATTACTATGTTTAACGTGAGAGTTAGTTCGCTACACAGGAGCATGAGAGATTTTCACATCTGAAGATTTCTTGCTTGTTCATGGAGAGGCCATTTAAATTTGTTGAGGCCCTCAGGATCTTTTTTCCTTAGTCCTTCACCATGAAGGAATGGGTATTTCTGGCATGAGGGGAGCCAGAAGTGAGTGATAAGGGTACATACCCACCATGAAGTGGGCTACAGGAGGACGTAGCCACAAAGAAGTGGGCCATAGAGTTCAGTTCTTCCCTTTGTGGGAAAGGATTCAAACCACCGTTACTCACCTCCCTAAGGGTGTGTAACCGAGGGCAGGGTAGGCTCTGCTTCACCTGCTAAACTTGTTCCACTGTGCGGAAAAGTGAAATGTTCAGTGAGTCACTGAAAGTGTGCACGGCTCCTGAGAAAAGTGGTTGGGGGTGGAGGGCGATACCTGTTCTTCGAGCCAAAGTTTGTGTATGCATTTTACATGAAACAAATATTGCATAAAATATTGATGCAATCCTGCTGGCCAGGCCTAAGCCCACTGTTTCAAGCTTTCATGCAGGCATCTAATTGCAAGGCTAAAAATCTCAGTCTTGCTTTCCAGCGTAATGAAAACTTTGATTATTTTACACCTAGTAGGACATTGCAACAGGAGAAGACTGCAAACAGTCAGTGGACAAAGCACCTCAGTACAAGTTGTGAACCGGGTCTCCTCAGGCAAAAGAGGACCTTGAACCTGATTTTGCTTATTCTGCTGAGTATTCCACAAGGGTGCGATCCATACAGTTTGCTCCTCCTCACAGCGCATGTTGCAGAATGGTAGTGAGCTCTGCCTCTAAAGGAGAGGCTCTGAGCTGTGAAACAAGCATGGAGGGAAGCATCACTTCATGGCACTGACTAAGATACCTAGGGCCCAGAGAGAGAGAAACTTAGGAAAAACATCAGACCTCAGCACTTCCAGCTGCCTAATTTACATAGCTCCCTGACGAGTTCACTGCTGCCATGCTCAGACCCACGTACATATCCACACAGGTCTCTCTGGTTTAGCTCCTTCATGGTATTTCAGTGTGTTATGCTCTAACTGCAGTTCTACTACAGATAAGTAGAAAGACTACGTTTCTCTGATGATACTGCTTTCTTGTCTAAAGATAAGTCACATGTTAGTCCTGCCTAAATTATACTTTAGGAAAATGAGTGAGTGTAGTCAAGCACTGGAATGAATTGCCTCAGAAAATCTGTGAAAGGCTTAATCGCTGGAAACTTTTAACAAAAGACCAGACAAATATCTGCCAGGAAGTTGTAGGTAGAGTTTATCCAGGGTTTGGGTGGGAGGTAGAAGGGATGATCTGTGGTAACCCTTTACAGCCATAATTTCCTATGACTCAGACACCTATGTCTGTAATGATTGCTTCACACTGTGCGTGCACAGCAGCCTCTTCATCCTGATTACAGCACTAGATCCAAACCTGTCATGTTACCTGCAGCTTCACGCTCCATCAAAGTTTATTTAGTGAAAACAGCATCTAAAACATCCATAAAACCTCTGCAAAGGCTCTCCTTATCTCAACCGTCACTGAGTATGTTGCAAGTGTCAGGAGAAGGGGCTTGGCGCCAGCACAAGTCTCTGCTTTGCTTTTTGGTAACAAAAGGAAATATTCTGGCCTCAGAGAAAATGCTCCAGGCTGAGCGTGAGCATTTCTTCCTGTGGACACTCACTTGTTCTCAGAGCAATGGGAGAGCTGGAGGGGTCCATCAGCAGCTGGGTACAAATTCACTGGTGAGGGCACCATGGGGAGGCAGCTGCCAGGCCTCATGTGGCAGTGCCACCAAACCAGCCACCTGCCCAGCCTAACGGAGCCCATGAGGGGTGAACATCGGTGGTGTGAGCGGCCGAGGTGCTCCTGTGGCCCAGCTCCCAGCCCGCCTGCGGCCCAGCTCCCAGCCCTCCTCTGCTCGCACAGCTTAACCACGTGCCTGCGCACAACAACACCTAAAGCTCTCCAGTTACAGCTGTTGATGCATGATCTGGAAATCCACCTCTCCAAATCCTGTTTAATTCCCTCACAAAGAAGCCGCTTTTCCTTCCATATGTCAATAAGCCATTATTTGCCTTTCCTCCTACTTGCAGGTCTTCACGTGGAAGACTTCTGGTGCTGCTTGTGCACAAGTGTTGTACTCCTGCCAGAAGGACAATTAAGAAAACAAAGACAAAGACGATGACTGTGCTCATAAACTGGCTTTATATGCCTCAGGATAAAAGTATATCTTAAACTGGTTCCTGCAAAAGGACCAGCTGCAGGGACTATTTGAAGCCTTTTATTCATTACTGAATAGTGTGTTCAGCATTGACAACAATGGAAAACAAGCATGTTGGAGAAGCATGTCTCAAGGTGTTTGCCAGTGGGAGTTCAGGAAAAGGCAACAGGAAGGATCAGGTATCTAGAAGACGCCTGGGAAGATACTTCAACGGGGCTGTGAAGAGGGAAGGTTGCTAAACAGGGATGAGAAATCTGAGGAGTTACTTAGTGTTATTTAAAATGGTTATGCAGGTGATGCAAAAAGAAAAGAAAATAAACAATGACTGGTGATAGAACGAGAAATAATAGGCTTAAGTTACAAGTTACAGCAAGAAATATTAATTCTCATAAGGGAAAAAAAAAAAAAAAAAAAAAAAAAAGCTTAGAGTGATTGGGAAATACCTGTACCTGCAAGTTGTCAAGAACAGGTTATGCAGATACCTATCTGAAATGAGGTGCTAGTGATCGTCCCTTCAGGGACAAGGACCTCTTAATGTCCCTTCCAGCCACATTGTCTGTACCTCTGCGATAAGATACAAAGCAGATACAGATGTGACAGGAGATGTTAGCAACCAGAAGAAGATCCAACTATTAAAAACCTTTAGCAGGTTCTCCTTCACTGCGGTGTCTCAGGAGAATAGAAGCTCCACGAGGCAGTGTCTGAATACAAAAAGCCAAGAAAATATGGAAGCAGAAACCAAAACGTTTGCCTAAGTGCATAAAGACACTTAGAAGATGGAAACAGAATATTTTATTATTCTTGGGGTGGCAGCAGAGCTGGAAGATGTATAAATATTTACATTAACAGGTAATAATAGTAGGCTTCTCACTATCTGCAATGGGAACAAAGTCCTCTAATCATTAGTATGCATCACTACTGCAGCAGTCAAGTGAGTCCGACAGCTCTGATGGCAGCACCATCAGGAACGTAGAAATTAATTATGAAGTTAATTAAACTTCTAACAAAATGGTAGAACTGAAGCCTCATCTTTAAGAAGTACACTGCACCAGATGCTGTCATTTGTCTTTTGACCAGCAAGAGGTGTGAAAAAATGTTCTTAGGTATTCCTGAAAAGGGATGAAGAAGTCCCATTCATCTGCAGATTTCAGTCTGGCAGGTTAAAATCATCATGTCAGACATGAGCCACCAGAGAAGAGCTAGGAGCAGTTGCACCACTTGAGAGAGGATTTTTTTTTTTTTTTTTTCCTTTGCTGCTGCTTGCAAACTCAGCAAAAAGCCTGTAATGAATTCAGCTGTCTTGTTAAAACAAGACCTGCTGATTCCTGACCTCAGCCTTTTGGACATCCTCCCTCCAGACTCAGCCACGTTTGCAGCAAAATGCAAGCAGCCCAGCCCAGGCGTTTCACAATGCAACCAAACACCTCCTGTTATGCAATCCAGAAGAAGAACAAAAAGATGTTTCTGTAAAAATAAACATATTTTGACCACTTGAAAAATTCTCAAAACCATAATTTTACAAGTATTCTGGCACAGTTGGATTTCACAGCCTGTGGGCTGAGATGGATTGAGGATGGATGCTCAGTGAACAAATGGAGAAACAATAGGATCCAACCCAAGTTGCAAAGTAGAAACAGACATAGACAGAAATATGGGTTCTGTACGTTGATGGGGTGACCAATGCATGCCGCAGGAGGTGCCAGGGACCCTGACCCCAGTTGTCTAGAGCATGAATTGTCTTATGCCTAAGCACGGTTGGAAGAAATTCGGAGTAGTTAAGGAGTGGAAGGAGCTCCATGCAGCTCAAATTCACCTGATTTTTGCCCAGGACAGGGAAAGGCTCACCCATCCAGCTAAACATCAGTCTTGTCATCATTTCATGCAGGGGAAGCTAGTGAGGAATCTGTTGCCAAGGATCTCCATAAGTGGAATAATCTGAACTGAGAAATCCAGGTTACATTACTTTCTACTCCTAACTTGGCACAGCAAATTCCTTTTCAGATAAATCACCTAGTTGAAAAGCCACAGGGTGTTTCTGTCTCATTCTTTGTTTTGACAATGTTCAACAGTGTATGAGCCATATTTTGGGGCCAAAAAGGAGAGAAAAAGATTACTGGATAAGATCTTTGTGATTCTGTTATATTTAGAAAGAGAATCCCCTAAAAATGCTGTTAAAATCTGTTGCTCCAGGCTTGGTAGAAGTGGGTGATGCTGAGTGTGATGAATAGTATTAGTGTGCAGGATGAAAGTAAAGACGTGATTTTATAGGATTCCCTTCCACCATTCAGACACTGGTTTCGGGTACTCATAAAACAGACTGAGAGCCATAATTTCCGAAGGGAATCACACCCAAGTTCACTTTCAGTTGTGTGTGCTCTGTCTGGACTGGGTAGCCCTCACGCAATCAGATGGATGTTGCTCACGCTATTCATAGAAGCCTTTCCTTGTTCAGCCCTTTTTATTTTAAACTATTCATCCACAGCAAGCTGTGCCCTTTCTCTAGTGCCTTTCCTTTGTTTTGCCAGTTGTTTCTGTACTTCAGTTCGGCAATAACATGAATCATATTTATCAAGAAAAAGCAAAACCCTTAATTTCCTACCCAAGTCATTAATCTGTCAGCATCACTGGGCTTCATAAAGAGTGGCAGCCTCTTTTATGGCCACGTTGCAGCTAACTCTGTGTGCTTATCTCAAGCTGCAGAGTCTTTAATGTATTGGTGTTTGCTCTTTTTTTTTTTTTCTTTTTTTTTCTTTCTTTCTTATTTTGTGTTAATTTGTTTTCAAAACTGAGCCAGTAGAAACTGCACTAGGCTTACAGTTTCTCTCTGAAAATTGTGTGTTCCTCACTCTTCTAAATGCAAAGAAATTCAGAGCAATCTGAAGGCCCAAAGTTAAATGGAAATAAAGCAAAGTATATAATTCAATTCAAGTTTTTTTTAAGGGAATCTCATTTGGGGAGATGGAGACAGAGGTGAGAATGCAAGACACAAGTAAACTTTAGTTTGTGTTTTGTTCTCTTCTGTTTACTGAAAGCTCTGTCAATTTGTCTCTGAAATGCAAGAATCCCTACCCCTTTACACAACAAAATCAAGGGACAGTAGCTTGGCCTCTGTAGTTTTATTTTTCAAGCAGGAACAGAAGGCAAGGTTGAAGAGCCTTGGAAATGTTTTTCAAATAACTCACCAAGCTCTGTGTATGCACATACACGCACAACGTACATGGGTGAGAAACCCATCTGAATGTGTTATGTTAATGATATCAAAGTATTACTAAGTCACCAGTAACTTTAAAGTTTCTTGGATAATGGGTATCCCATCTGCTCTGCTCAGCCCCATTACCAGCCCACCAGGTCTGCCTCTGGAGCTGGGACCTGCCTTTAGGAGACCTCACTCTGTGGTAGGGGCTGCAGTAGGGCATGACTGGTGATGGGACCGAGACACCACGCACAATGAACACGACCTGGGCAAGCAAGGAGAGGACAAATACCCAGGGTCATGAGTACCAATGGCAATGCTACACACGCACAATTCTTCTGGAACCACTGACACCATAACCATAGAGCCTTAAGCGTTGCTGCCACCAATGTTAATGCCTGACAGGGAGCCCTCCACAAAGAAGTGAGCAATCCAGCTCACCAGGACCTTGCTGGCAGAAGTAATGGCCAGACAGTGAATCTCTGCAAGCTTTGGGGCTGCTGTTGCAATTTGGGTGATTTTAGGCAGAGGATGACTGCATGTGGCTTTTGTCTCATGGTCAGTAGCCCCCAGGGATGAAGCACAGCCAGTCCTGTGTGCATAAAAGACAGAAAAGCAAAGAAGGCCTTGGAAGAGATGAAGTGCTCAGATGTTTGTCCATTTATTTCCTAAAGATCAGATGGTCTATAAATACTGTTACTGTCCTTATAAACCCTGCCATTCTCTTAGAAAACTTTGTGGTTTTGGATTGGCAAAAATTAACACTTTTCTGATGGTACAGGTGGTTTATAGACTTGAATCTATAAATGAGGCCTTATTTCTTTTTGAATATACATTTTCAGGTATTTTTATTTTTTCCCACTGTCATCAAAGATAGAAACTTGTATTTTAAACGAACTGTTATGTCTCCCATTGGACATGAAGGAAACTATTAGATGTTGAGAGTTGCAGGTAAACCCATCAGCTGGAAATGCTCATAGCATGGTAGAAATATTCTGTGCAGTTGCTATGGGAAATATCAGCAAAACTGACCATTTTTTCCTTTTCCTTTTCCTTTTCCTTTTCCTCCTAGCTGATCAGTCTTCTTATTAGTGACAAGACTTCCAGAACACAGCTGCACTCATCAAAGGTGAAGTCAAAGGCTATTTTAATCAACAATTCTTGTCAGGGCTGTGGTGCATTACTTGAATTACATTTTTTTCAGAAAGAGATGCTCTGGATTTTGATATAACTTCATTTCCCCAGAGAGAAAGCGTTATGGCAGCAATCTGCCAGCCTTGCTGGCACTTGTGAGACTTCTATCAGCCAACCCTGCCTGCACACGTAAGACTTTCAGCAGGTACTGAAACTACACAAATTTTTCCAGGTTTATTCTCAAGGGCAAACCACTCAAGCCTTGTGAAAGGGTGGGAAGCAGCATTTGGACTGTTACGCCTCAGGGGTAATAAAACCACGGTTTAAAAGGAGTATCCTTGAATAACAAGTTTTCGCCATGTCTCAAAACTTTATCCATGATAGATGTGTTTCAAAGTTTCTTATATGCAAAGTCCATGACTCACTCTCTTGCCAGTCAGGGACTCATTTTAAAACTTTGGATTTGTAGTAATCTTGAATTTCTTCAATAAGTTTCTGCAATTCCTTATGTTATGTGTTCATCCAGGGGAGTGTGTTGAGGGCAAAAGACTTAGGTGAAACATTAGCAGGTTGTTAAGTTCTTTTTAATCCTACTCAGAAGTAAGCCTAAGCCTTGGTGACTTTTACATTTGTGAGATACCTTCATTTTCCTGAGTCTCAGCTCATTGAGAAGATCAGTATTTTAATCCTGCTCTACCCAGTACCACTTTCTCTCTTAAGTAATTGTTTAGAATGGAATTTAGTGGAAAGAAGATTAGAGAAACTTTAAGGGCATGGAGAACTGCCCACCAGAAATAATACACTGGTAGCTTGAATAAGAGGCCAGTATTAGCTATAGTGGTATGCATCTCATACAGACTAAGCTCCAACACACCTGATATTCCTAGGTCCTTTTACAGAGAGTCATGGGGCAACAGTCTTTCAGTAGGAGTGTTAATTTGTTTTAGTGGCTGTAACTACCCACATCAGCCTGGACGGCCTTCTCCTTTGGACACAAGGCCTGTACTGGTGTCCTCAGGTGACTCCAGGATTGAGAAGAGGGTCACCCAAACTCTCTCCCCAGGCATAGACATAACACAGCTTCCATGGTGATGGGCTATGCTCACCCTCAGCATCACATCAGATTTTATACAGTGATAGGTTTGATCTGATGTAACCCAGACAGCAAAAACACCCTTCAAGTTCACTCCCAAGGAAATAATGGTTTTCTACTGTGCTATGTAATTATAAAAAACTCTGGAATCTAAAATGCAGGGGAAAAATGGTGCTTCACTAGCAGCAGGAAGCAGAACCAAATACATCTCGACAGCAGTAAGAAATTCCTATGAGAAAATCTTGTTATTTCCAACCAGTCCTTAGGTTTCATAGAATCATAGAATCATAGAACATCCCGAGTTGGAAGGGACCCATAAGGATCATGTAGTCCAACTCCTGGCACCACACAGGTCTACCCAAAAGTTCAGACCATGTGACTAAATGCACAGTCCAAACGCTTCTTAAACTCCAACAGGCTTGGTGCAGTGACTACTTCACTGGGGAGCCTGTTCCAGTGTGCAACCACCCTCTCGGTGAAGAACCTCTTCCTTATGTCTAGCCTAAACCTCCCCTGCCTCAGCTTGACACCAGTCCCTGAGGTCCTATCACTGGTGATTGAGGAGAATAGGTCAGTGCCTGCCCCTCCACTCCCCCTTGAGAGGAAGCTGTAGACTGCGATGGGGTGTCCCTTCAGCCTCCTCTTCTCCAGGCTGAACAGGCCAACTGACCTCAGCTGCTCCTCATACATCTTCCCCTCTAGGCCCTTCACCATCTTCGTTGCCCTCCTCTGGACACTCTGCAACAGTTTTACATCCTTTTTATACTTTGGTGCCCAGAACTGCACACAGTTTCCAGACCATTACTTCAATTTCAGATCTGAAGAAAACCCTTACATGAGTAGAAGCGTGTTTTTGTTTGTTTGTTTGTTTTTTGTTTGTTTGTTGTCTAATAAAAGATATTACCTCCCTGTTGGACTTCAAATAGTTGAAAAAACAATCACATTATGATGGTGAGGAGTGACAGAATGAGCTATCACTTCTAGGACCGGAGCAATAGAAACACACATGAGGTTTCAGTACACCCCTCTATTCAACAAATTTGTTTTTTTCTTTAGTTTCTCTACAGGAATCTCATTCAAATGCTGCATCACTCACCTTCTTGCTGACCTTTGCAGAAAGAAAAAAAGGAAGGAAGGAAGGAAGGAAGGAAGGAAGGAAGGAAGGAAGGAAGGAAGGAAGGAAGGAAGGGTTGTTGAAAACTGCTTTGAGATGTGACTTTCCCCCTTTGCAGTGATTAGTGCCATCAGTCAGCTTGCCCAGCTCCAGACCTCCAATGCTGCAATGGAAAGAGAAGCAGGCTCAAAACCCAGACCAAAAACATTTAGCACCAGCAAAAGGCAGGGGCAGTTTTTTAGTTAATATTTAAATATATAGAGACAGCTTTCAGCCCGTGACAACAGCAACTACACAGAGAAGTCCTTGAATCCTGGCTGGATAACTCCCAACTCCTTTTTCTTCACTGGTTTTTGAAACTGTGTTTGGCAGGTTTCCCCCCCAGCCGCTCAGGCTATTAAAGCAGAGCTCTTGATGCTTATATTATTCTTTTTTTTTTTTTTTTGCTGCCAACATCCAAAAGTGACCTAATCTCTCCCCTACTTCCAGCAGATCCTTGAATACCCCCACCTCCTTTTCAACTCCAACCTCTTTCTCCCCAGTCTCTCAGACATTTCACCCCCCCTTTGTATTTGTTA